>JAJLSL010000004.1:0-685811 GCA_030567555.1 Kuraishia hungarica
GCAACTATGGAAGCATATTTACTATCTACCAACTGTCTCACCTCGCTCTTCAACAGGAGCTGCACATCTCTTGGTGGCTCTTTCGTCACTAAAGCATTTAATGCGAGATTACATTCTCCGTCATGGTCCTTTTACCCTGCTGGGCCGCCGATAGGGGAGTACTAACAAAAGGTATGGTCTTGCTGGGTGTTGGCAGGGCATGTATGTGCTGGGCGGCAGGCTTCACTTGGTCCCGCTGCGGCACTCAGGTTGAATTTCCCTAAGAGGAAATGTACCACCTTTTACCACTAGCACCACTACTAATACTAGGGAAAATGCCCCCTTCTTCCCACTGCCGGCATTACAACTCGCAGGGGCTTCGTTACGTTGGCTCGGGAATGCGAATTCATTCACTAAACTATATATGCAAGAATTTAATAATCGCAAAGCAATTGACAAAAATGCCCCACCTCCCTCGCTTTCCACTTTTTGAGCTAAAGCAGCCTTCATGTAAGGCAACTGATAAAAAAACCCAAATGCGATTAATCAAGGGGGAAGTCTAGATATACTTCTGGCTTGATACACTTATGTACACCCTCTTTTAGACTGGGGGTTTCCTCGGTAACGCGGCACGAGCATAAATACGACGCATACAATTTAGTGTTCCAAATTGGGCTGCAGTAAAGACAATTAACGCGACCACTAGCAGGTTCGCATCTCGCACCGTTCTCTTGCCTTTTACACATACTTCTACCCCATATTCGGAAAATGGAATCTCAAGGAATCTGGAAAAACTCAAATTGCGATGCATCACATAATATTTTATCTGTTTTGGTCGGTGGAGATTGGTTTGAATAGGTGAAAAGCACATGCCGGAATGGCAGGAGCAACCCCGCGCAGTGGGAAATGCAATGTTCCATTCCACGTCGTTACCCGAACACGCTATCCGAGTTTCTAGGGTTCTTCCAGTTTGTCTCGCACCTATTGGTTCCATTAATGGAGTACGACATTGAAAAGAATATCCGATCCGTTAGCCCTTTAGCTCACCCACCCCACCCCTGAAAATTCAATGTTAACCCAAGTTTCCGTTGCCCGCCAGATTCAATACTACAGGAATTTGCATGAAGATCGACAGCACTTTGAATTTAAGTTTGCAGGTGCAGTCGAACGCAGAAATGTGTGCCAACTTCTTTCGGGCGGTTTGTGGTCGGATGTAGGAGTATCCTGGCACCTATCTCTGTCTTCCTGTAGTGTGCATCGCAGATGCAAAGTTAGATTGGTCCAAGGGTTAATTCATCATATGAAGGCTTAACAATTAAGCAACAAGGTTCAACGTTCAATGTAGGCGTAATGATTCATTCATTCATTCCAACGGGCTATTCCATGTGATGCAATTTGGCAATTAAGGGATCTGCTACCTCATCAGCCCATTTTCTTCCCAAAGTGGACATCCCTTGTAGAGCCATACAATAAACGGTGGTACTGTTTATAGCTATTGTTATCCTTGTTTTTGGGCACCTACCTGCCTATCTGTCTGTTTCCTAGATGTAGATAGTCCAATTCAGTCCAATGAACCTATTGGTCCACTCTGAGTCTACGTGGTGAACAATTTAACGTTCACTTACCCATCGAAGAGTTGAAGAACCGAGCGACAAATAGGCGACCCAGTTATCAGCCACACCAAGAATAGATAACTCCAGCCAGTATAGGCATCTCTGGACAAGGCTGTGAATCCGGCAACAGCGCGGGAACGGGAGTGTGGACCCCTTGATGATATGCTGCATAACCCAATAAAATAAGGCACGGCCTGGTGCCCCAGACACCAGCGACGCCTGTCCAGAATTCCTCTTCGGGCTGGTGGTGCTGTTGACACAGAGGCTACTGTGTGGATGGGGGGCCGATAAACCTAATCGTGTGAGGCACAACGACGTTTCGCGAATGTAATATCCCCCCACAGTTATGTACCGCAGAAGGTTCCAAGACAGGAAAGAGTCACGAAAACGCGAAGCCCTTCAGAGGTTTTACGTCAAGTTTGTAATGTAAACTAAAAATATCTACTCCAGTATGGGGTGACTACACATTTCGATCTAGAGTTAGCAATTAATACTGTTAGTCCAAGGTGTCTCCACCTCCTCTGAAAGAGCTTACACGCCCGAGTCGTAATGTGTCTGTGCACTACTACTGTGATGTTTGGCGTGCTCTTTGAGGGCATTGCCTATTGCGGTAAACCTGTCGCGTCTCACGGGCGGTGAGACGGAAGAGGCACAGATGGCCGCCATCCGACACAATTGCTAAGGAGTAGGGCCCCGACCGTCCGGATTGATTTGGTGCTATTAAAAGCTTAAAGCTGTCTAACAGATCTGGATCCCTATGTGGCACCAAGTGTTCGTTCAGATCCTTATTCAGAAATCTAACTATACACAAAAGTCACTGAACTGAAAATGGGATCAGAATCCTACAGCCATGCTGCCGCCTCGGCCCAGATATCAGTATTCTCTGCAAGGATACTGTTTGTGCCAGTCATGAAAGGATAATGAGCCCGTGCTTTTATGAAGGCAGTGTCGGCAATTAGTGGAGGTCTCCATGCCATTACACCCCCTAAGCATCTGCTTCCATTCAAGGTAGAAATACAGACACTCCTAGATACATTGATTGATTACTCGTGACGACTGCCCTTGTTGCAGGTAGCACTCTCTCTCTATGTTGGGCCGTATCTCTCTCTATGTTAAGCCGTATCTCTCCTATGTTGCATCCTATATCAAGCCAATGCATGTGTTCAGTCCCGAATAGAGGGACATGTGCTTTGCCCGTATCTTTCATTCACCCCACCTGCAGGACTGCATCAAGGTGCATCTTCACACACGTCTATTAATATAGCTATGCAGGATAAGCCTCCTCATATAGAAAGTGATGTGCACCACTCACTGCTGGGAGTACCAGAAAGTGGAAGGTGCACGCAGAGATTGGGCGTTGCATACTAGACCCCAGTATATCGTCATTCCTGGGAGCGGTTTACGAAGCCGTATCAGTTTGGCGAGAATCTGATCTATGAGGGGAGTAGAGTATAAAGAAGTACATGAATCTGGAAGCTGTCTTGGCACAAATACTTTGTGCAACTGATTGCTTTGAGAGACACAAACAGGCCCTTAGCTTGAGTGGGCAACCGATTAGGTGTTTGATTATCTCCAGGACTGTCATTATATTTCATTCGTCTAGGGCATTCGTCTAGGGGCTTATTCAGCCAGGAGTTTGCAGCGCCTTTTCCTTTTTAACCCTTGGTAGTAGTATATGGGCCACTGTTAGGATTAGATCCCACACAACCATTTAACCCCTTCGAAGTGTCTCATATTTCTTTTTGTGGCGTGTGCGGCAGTATATTATCCGGACCTGCAGGGTTGTATATACTTAGGCATCCATTGTATGCATGAGAGGGGCATCGCATGTCGACTAATGCACGACTTCCACCTCCCATATATGGACATTTTGCCCTATCCAGAAAAGTTTTTTGCATGGGATGTATGCATGCTTACGGATGATATGGGCCCCTCTGCAAGCCGATAAACTAGAGGGGCATAAACGAGTTAGGCGAGGAATACTAGGGCAAGGGAAAGAATCCCTTCGGTGTTAAAATACATCACAGCGGTTAGCAGGCGACCCTCAAACGCACAACTAGCTGCTATTTTCTTGGCATACTCCTTTTGTGTTTGCAAGCGACCAGATTGAAAAGTGAATCAGAAAAAGAAAAGATGTTATTCACAACCAGTGCTGTGATCTGATCGTTTGATTTCTGCTGCAGTGGGCTGCGGATCAAACCTTTGATCCAGTGCGAACAATAAGGCACAAGGGCGCAAGTTTCGTATGTGCACCATCCAGTATGGAGGGCCTGGCCTATCACACCCTATCACAGACAATGAAGTTCCTGGACGTAATTTCCGGTGCTCTGAGCGAACATGTACCTCGTTGTTCAAAGCATGCACTTTGAAGAGGAGCGCGAGGAGCCCCTCAAACCCCCCGCTCATTTTTGGTGAAGATACGATCTTTCTGTGTGCATGCAGACCCAGCATACACCATACACCCAACTACAGGACGGGGGAGGCGGCATGGGTGCCGAAGAGCGAGAGGTGGCTGGTGGGCATCGCCTTGATCTCCTAAATAGGAAACCGTTTTTCATACACACGAACGTGTGCCGATAGACTGTGTAAGGATACACACGTACAGTAATGCATCGGGCCTCGATCAGGGGGGTTCACCTGTGGTCATTGCTTTTTAGAGGAGAGGGTCGTAAATCTCAAGAGTGCTTCCCGAGCATACATATGCCGTCTCCAAACGGGGGGCGAGGGGGGGACTAGGGATTTTGGCCTTGGGCCGTAAACTTCCAAGCGAATGTTCTACTCCATGTATCCGTCCAGTGTTTGGTGATTACGACTGTTGGCTAGTCCTACCTCTAGGCGGTAGAGTCTGCTTGTTGGCCGGTCATTGAGAGACTATAAGTTTCGTCCGTCCTTGAAAAGATCTCACCACTATATTGCTGGGCCACTTTTCCTTCCTCCAATCACTCACCTCCATTTTTCGTTATGGAGTCGTCTCGCATTCCTCCTTGATTACACCGCCCGCCCACTGCCCACCGCCCATCTCTTGGCCCGCTTAAATTATGCACTCGGCTGGCGCTACATAACCTGCAGTGCTTATCGGGCAGTTCCCATTATCGTTAAATTGGCAGAGCTTTACGTATGTGTGTGTAAGTGTGTGTATGTATGTATGATTCCCCAAACGGGAAATTAGATGAAAGGTATATAAGAGGTTTCATGCGCAATGGCTAGGTGAACTCATGTATAATTTACAGTAGTCTTCCAAGGGGTCTCAACTGCGTCAAGATGCCGCTTAAACCACAAGGTAATGACCAGCGTGCATCGTCGTTTCGGACATTGCATACTAAGCGGGACAAACGGCCCCAAGAGTCCAAACAGGTCAAACGACCACTAAACAATCAAGAAAGATGCAACTACACAGGTTATAGGATATCAACTGGCGATGAGGTAAACGTGGTTGGGGCCTCAATCTCAGGTGCAGATTTCTACCGAGATTATGTGGGGCCTCGGAGACCATGTGTGATTGGCGGAGTTCTCGGGGGCATTGATATTGCTCGGTTTGAAGATTCTAACCTCCAAGAGACCCTGAACTATGATGGTGAGTTGCAGGTGGAACGGAAAGTTGCAGGTGGATTCGGTTCGGGTAGTGAGCGGGTAAAGTTAACATTGGCCCAACTCCTTAAGAAATTTCGGAACAATGATACCAGCTACTACTTAACAACGCAGTATGCAGAGGATGAACCGGAGCAGGGACAAAGTCGATGGGGTGATGAGGCTCACGATGATGAGAGTGAGGAAGAGACTGAAGACAACGGCATTGGGGCTGCATGGGATAGTGCATCCGATGCGGGCTCAATTGACTACAGTAACATGAAGGATGATTACGAGGATGACTCTGACGATGAGGAAGAGGGTGGCATTGAAAACAGTCAGCCCAGCGATAGTGAGGTTGAGGATGAGGAAGCAACTGGTATCTCCATAGATTGCGAGGGCAACTATGTTTCTCTTTCGGAGGCCAAGCAGAGAATTGCCGAATTATACCAAAGGCCATTGACAAATTTGGCTGTGGATACAGATACACTACCCCGCATTCCACATCTGTTCCAGGGCCCTTCCACTAATGTCGAAAAGAATCACCTAGTGCCACAGCAGATCAACCTATGGATGGGTAGTTCTGTTGATGGTTTAGAACAGGACTTTTCACTGGATGAATCAGCAGCCAATTTGGGTGTTGGCAGAAAAGTACCTGGTGAGGGTGCCTCCTCTGGCCTCCATCATGATCATGCTGATAACTTGTATATTCCCATTCAGGGCCGTAAAAGGTTTACCCTTTTCAGTCCACATGATTGGAGCAAAATGTACACCGTAGGTGATGTAAGACATGTGTACAGCTCTGGTATCATCGATTACATACCCAATTCCACCGCTCGAGGCTGGAGGAGGTTGAGATCTGATGGTGCAATTGAGGCAGAAGTAGCCAGATGGAGATTGGTTGAGGAATCAGACTCTCTGGACGATGCTGAAAAGAAGAGATTACATACGATCATCCAGGAGGATACACGAGAAGGTGACTCTCTTGAATTATTGGATGGAAAGGGTCCTGTAAAGTTGGATCCTCCTTCATTTTCCAGAATTCCACCTGCAATCGTCCATACTGAGCGTATCAGAGATCACAAGGTGAGAAATCGTCTGGTGCGTTTTGCAGAGGAAGAGTTTCCTGGGTTCTTGGAGGCAAAGAGACTCACGGTGGACCTAGCACCGGGGCAGATGCTATATTTGCCTGCCGGCTGGTTCCATGAGGTGACTTCATTCGGAGATAGTGAGAATGGGGACAACATTCACATAGCGCTGAATTATTGGTTTATGCCACCCAATTCAGATTCTCCTGACAAGGTTTATGAGGATGGCTATTGGAAGCAGGATTATCGTAGAACTGACTGTGCTTTAGCCCATGCCGCTGAAGGACATAGTGAACTATTGCATGGCTTGTAAATAGAATATATGTAACACTAATGTATAACAAAACATATGAGGTAATGGTAATATTCTGCAACCTTTGTAGCTTATTTCACTGCTGTTATTTTGAAATATCTTTTTATATTATTTTAGAATGTTGCGAACTTGTAGTTGAAAAATTGAAATTTTTATACTTTGAAGTTGATAAATATGACAAGCTTCCTTTTCTACTCTTTCTTCCTTCAAGTTAGTGACTACTTTTATTATGAGAATGATTAATTCTATTTAATTACAGCACAATGAGTGATATATCACTGAATCGATAGATTACAGATTGGCTGTAACAATTGTTAAGTTCAATAAGGAAATATGTTATAGTTAAGTCTTCATGCAGTTACCCGGTCATATGTGACTGTTTTTCCCCATTCAGAGGGCATCGCATGGTGTACTCACCAAGACACTCATGCAGCTGTCACGGGACCATTCAAGAGCCAAAAAAGGGGCCTATGTTGATTGGTACACGACCTTGTCGCTCCTAGAGAGACACAGTTTTACCATTACAAGGTAATTGGATGGATACACAAGATAAATTTAAATTTAGTCCTTGACTTTTGCTTTATGATTTCTACTTTTGATCAAATATATATACTCAGTTGAACGCGTTTGCAGGAGGTGTTGTTTTTGACACCTGCCCTTCATGGCTGAACGACGCATGTTATGCTGCTGTGCTCTCCACAGCGCATTTCCCCACTGTTTATGCACTATGCGGATCAGAGACACAAATGGTAGCGAGGGAGGAGCGCGGTAGATAGGCATCACCAAGTGGCATAGTAGGCACCACGACCACCAATAGGGTGCTTCAAGCGTACGGTAGTAATAACTGTAGATACACGGTTCTCAAAATAGACAATTGCGACACAAAAGGTCATGTACGAGGCATCTACGATCTGAGAGGAGCTATATATTCAACCAGTCCTATAAAAAAGTGCTACAAAAAAACCAGGACGAGAGAGCACCTTCACTCACTTACAGTCAGCTAGCATCTAGCTAAGTGGTCTAGTTAATCTTTCTGATCTACGAGATAGTAATCTGATAGTAATCTGATAGCAATATGATAGCAGATAGCCCTCCCGTTATCAAGGAGCAATTTAAAGATGTAAACAATCGCAAGATTGCCTATCTCAAAATAAACGCAGTCACAAGAAGCCTCATGTGCCAATATTGTCCTATACGAACTCTTCTACTATCACATCATGCCAAAAGAGCACGCCCACCACTCCTGATCGTACATAAACATTAGATCAATTTCACGTTAATCATCCAAAAGAAACACACGCCCCTCCTGCCCACTGCTGCAATGCAGCAACCAGCTTAACTTGCCCAACCAAAAAAAACCTTCTGTTGCCTTCTGTTGCCTTCTATCCTCTTTATCTCTGTATCACTCACCCCTTAGTAAAAGGCCATCCCAAAATCATCCCAGCACCCATGTGCCCTGCCCTGCCCTGCCCTGCCCTATCTGTACCATCCTCACTCAAGTTGCATAACTGGGGCCGTCTGTGTGCCCAAAAATGCCCAAAATAGGCCCTTCTTACCTGCCTATCGCAGTGCCATCTGGATCCATCTGCCCTTCTCAGCCTCTCAGCGCCCGTACCGGTATCGGCGAAGAGCCTTTACAAGCGGCACGTATCTCTACGTCTTTGCGCACAATCGCTGTGCGAATGAACCTCTACCAAATTCTTGTGCGTCCCTCTTCTCTCTCTTGGTTAGTGCACATCCCACACACAGCAAACGCATCAGGTTGAGTCCCCTGGTTTCTTTTTCCAGAGCTGCCCCCTCTGTGTTTGGGTAGTGAGGGTGACAATACAGCGCGGGCCTTCTCTGTTTGTTGCAGAGAAGGTGAAAAATGCACCTAGGTGAAGCCCTTGTATAAGTGATTATTTTGAGGAGTTTGTAAGGTTTCCCACCTTTTCTCACCACTTTAATACGAATATAAGAATATTCTACAAATAAGAAACGTATGTTGTCATTTTTTTATCATCTTGCGGTTTTCCCCTCCACCAGGGTGGTTGTGGGGGGATCATCTGCAAGTAAGCAAGCTTGCTACTTGCATGAGTTTGTGTTTGTGTTTTTTGCAGTTTGGCTTTTGCAACCGTATGCTTTCACTGCGAGTCTGGAAAAGGTGAAAACGTGCAAGTGTGTGCTTCAATAGATGGGTTAGTCTAATCTCTGATGGGTGGTACGGGTTCAATAACATGTATTCCCCTGCCCCCCTGGAGAGCCTAGTTGTTATGCAAGCTACATACACTCATGCACATCACCTCCAGATAGGCAACCTTTCAAAATGGAACCCATATTAATCATCGACACCTCTATTTAGTCTTTAGTTTTCTTATTTGTCCCCGGTTTTCCCCCTCCCCTGTGCTTCCCCGAGATTTGACCAGAGGTATTTATTAACTTAAATATCTCCCAGTGCTTTTGTGTGGTGTGCCTGACTCTTGTGACAGATCCTTCCTAAAGGCTCTATCTTAGTACAACAGACGGCCTCCGACATTTCATTGAAGGTCAACCTGTGTTAGTTCTTGCTCTGAGACTTGTCTAACTTCTTTTCTTTTTTTGAAAAGGAAGTTTCCTGTCTCCTTTGCAGGTAACGGCTCCGTGATATGGCTTTGGCTAGTTCAAGACCTGTTGGGTTTCCCGACACGGTACTCTCTTCGCCCAGCTTTGCTCACCTGTCTCTTGATACCTCCGATTTTGACACTAGAGGCTTCATGTCTGATATGCAGGATCTGGATCGCATCTCATCCATAGGCGCTATGCCAGAAATTGATAATGACATGGTTGACGTCAACATGGATGATGATGATGTCATCTCCAGCGTATCCTCTCCTTCATCTCCTTCCAGTGAGAGAGAGCGCAGTTCAACGCCGTCCTCAACTTCGTCTGCCACGTCAGTGTCAGAAACAGAGGATATCAAGAAGCCCAGTAGCAGTGGTGCCATTGGTTACAGCACATCTTTTGCTGGTAACAACAATGGCTCACTCTTGGCTGCTAGTGCAAACATTGCCTCTGTTTCCAAAGGGCCCGATGTAGGCACCGATAGCGTTGGCACTGCATCTCTTGTCAAGAAGATTGTCGCCAAACCAGCTGCCCCTCGCCCAAGTTCCACATCTGGTATCTCTACCGCTGTGCCAATTACAGGCGAGAGACCAAGGCCAACCAGAGACTCTACCCTCGATGACGATGTGTTGTACGTGATCTTTGAGATCCTTTTCGACTACGATGCCAAGGCTGAAGGTATGACTGTTAAGCAGATCTGTGATATTCTCATTGAGAAGCACCCAGATATGGCTAAGCTGTCTAGTAAGACCTCCAACCTTGTCTCTGCCAAGCTTAACGCATACGTCAAGCGTGTTGAAAAGGGTGAAAAGAACCTCGTGTACTCTTTATCAAGAGACTGGGCTGCTGCTACCCCAAAGAGAATGGTGTATGTGTACCGTGGTCTGCTTACCAAAGACTATTATGTGACCGTGCATGCCCTCTTGGAGGCATCCAAAGAGGCCGCTGCCGAAGACGCTGACTCCCCACTTGCCACTGCCGTTGTTGATTCCAATGATGGACTCAAGAAGAGATCACCTGTGTCTCAGTTTGACATAAAGTCGTCTTTCTTGGATTCCCCCTTGGATCTCCGTATCCCCCAACTTTCCATCCCGTATTCGGCTGCCCCCGTGGCTGCCTCTCTGAAGACTTCCACCGGAGCATCCGCTGCTTCACCAAAGAAGAGTGCCAAGAAATCGTCTTCTTCCGCTGCTGCTGATTCCGACTCAGAGTATGAAATCGATGACTTTGACACCTTCCAGGATGAATCAGACGAGGAGAACAACGATGAGGATGGTTCCTCATCGGAGCACATGAAAGCGCCTGATATGTTTGGTGTTCGCGCTCGTAGTAGCAGCCTCATTAACCGTGATCTCTCAAGAAGATCCGGAGGCATTGCTAAGCGTTCTAAGAGCATGTCCTTCCTGACATCCAAGAAGCCCAGACATATCACTGCTGCCGCTGCTGCTCCAAGGATCCCTAGGAGCTTTTCCAACTCGCCAAGTGCCGCTGCTGCCGCTGCTGCCCTCCGTGCTGCTGCCCTTCAGTACCTGTCACCTGCCGAGACGACTTCTTCTACCGATTCAAACTCCTCCAACACCTCCCCCGTCCCTCCTGTTAGTGCAGGCTGGCTCAAGACAGTTCGTTCTGGTTTCCTCATCCAGGAGATTGGAACACCGGAAGACCTGTCTCCAGCTGACCTTGAATCTCTGTTCGCTTAAACTCATGAAATGATTATTGTCTCATCAATTGGTCAATCATGCCATTATTGCTTATTGAGAGAACACTGATGAGCGCTGTTGACAGGTCGGTCCCCAGAGTTTAAACATGTTTCAACTCTTAGATGGACTCAAACGTTGATAAACCAACCTTTGATCCTATCATCCACTCTTTAGGCTCGACTATCTTCTCTTTTCCCTCCATTTTAAACTTGATTGTTCTCTGATTTACGTTTGATTTTTGTAAGCTGCCTTTTTGTGTCTTTGGGGCTTCTTTGGACCAGAAAGGTGTCTAGGACCAGATAAAAGCACCTATCTTTTTTTCTGTTAATCGTTTTTGATTACCATCTCCTCTTTACTTTTAGTCTTTTTTGTGGCCTACTGCTTTCCTTTTTTTCCCTGTGGGTGAATACTTTTCCTTTTTTTTTTAGTACTTTGGCCTTTAAAATTTTCCCCCACCTCTGTTGACTGCCGCTGGTATGTTTATATATATGCGTTTTATTATATAACCAGCAACAGGTGAAGAGCAGGGTGGCAATTTGTTGGTGGTATTTCCCTGTCAGCTTTAGATATCGGGTCTACTATGCACTCTCCCTTTTAGTTTTTATGCCTCTGGTGATGATTTTTTAGAATGTGTTATGTCCGGTTGATTTTCTCTTCCTTTCGTTCGTCGTTATGTGTGATGTCCCTTTATTCGCATCTGATACCCCTTTCCATTATCAACACCACATATCTGGGATATGCTCACAAAGTGAGAAACGTTGCATAATGAATGAACATAAAGGAATAGAAATTTATCAAAATTTAAATAATTATCTTTATTTGGTAAATATATATATGCTTTCGACTGTTGTAGCAACAGTGATTTAAACACGGAAACGATCTATCATTAAATTTTTGATTATACTAACGCTCTGATATCAGTGAAAGACGTCTCTAATTGACTAAGCTGTCTCTATTCAAAGTATCTTTATCAGGTGAGTTGGTACTTTGGTCCATCACCACCCTCTGGAACGGTCCAGGTGATATCTTGAGTCGGGACCTTAATATCACAAGTCTTGCAATGGATGCAGTTTTGAGAGTTGATCTGGAATCTGACACCCAAAGGCGATGATTCATCTTCTATGTACTCATAAACCCCAGCTGGACAGAATCTGTTTTCAATTCCTTTGAATTTAGGATATGAAGCCTCGGCATGCTTCTGAAGGTCCTGCTCAGGAACACGGAGATGACATTGTTCATCCTCCTGGTGGTAGGTACCAGTTCTGGAAACGGAGGTGAGAATATCAAACGAGATCACACCGTCTGGCTTAGGATACTCAATCTTTGGAAATGCTGAGGCATCTTGTGTGACAATGGCATCAGAAGAATGATGATGCAAAGTAAAACTTTCCTTTCCTCCTGTGATAAAAGAAACCAAGCCCGAAGTTGCCAGTCCACCAAACAGCTTTAATGGAGTGCTGAAAGAGGGCCGCACATTCCTTACCTGGAATAGTTCTTCCTTGACCCAAGAGGTTTGATATGCCTCTTCATAAGACTCAAGATTAAGAGGAGACTGCGAAGAAGTAGACGATTCCTCTGACTCCTCAACTTCTACTTCCTCAACCAACGATTCTTGAGACAGGGCTTCATATATACTATCGGCAGCCAACATTCCCGTCTTCATTGCAGTATGTGAACCCTTGATTTTTGGAACATTCATGAATCCGGCAGAAGCACCGACAAGTACACCACCTGGGAAATTGAGTTTTGGAACAGCCTGCAATCCTCCTTCGTTAAGTGCCCTCGCACCGTAGGATATACAACTACCACCTTCCAACACATCCCTGTAATATGGATGGTGCTTCATTTTCTGGAATTCATTATAAGGAGACACCCATGGGTTTTCATAATCAAGCCCCACAACCAATCCAACGGCAACCAAACCATCGCCAAAATGGTACTGGAATCCACCTCCGTACACATCGTATGAGAGTGGGTACCCCATTGTATGAGAAATGAACCCCTTCCTGAATTTCTCAGGGCTCACCTCCCACACTTCCTTGATACCAATCCCATACGTCTGTTGATCTCTACCATCCCTCAAGCCAAATTTCTTGATCACCTGCTTGCTGAGGGAACCATGACATCCCTCAGCCAAAACTGTCACCTTGGCACGGAACTCCATACCTCTCTCAAACGACTCAGAAGGAGCACCACTCTTGGAGATCCCCATATCTTTTGTAGCCACTCCCACAACAGCATCCTTATCATATACGAGCTCAGAAACAGAAACACCAGGATACAACTCTACTCCAAGCTCTTCTGCTTTCTCTGCCAGGTGTTTTACAACCTCAGATAGCGAGCAGATATAATTCTTACCAGTGTTGATCATCATCGGAGGCTCTGGAAGGTCCACACTGGACCCACCCTCAAACAGGAACTTCATTTCATCTTTTTCAACAAGAGTAACCAGCTCTGCGGGGAGGGGAATGCCATTGCCATCAGCATCTAAGTATTCACTGTCTGGGAACAGTTCCTTTAATGCCCTGGGTTCAATGATAGCACCTGAGAGGATATGAAGACCCATTTCCGATGCCTTTTCCAGCACAACCACTCTTAGAGAACCTTCTTCATCCAGTTGTTTCAAGCGAATGGCTGCTGCTAGACCAGCAGGACCACCACCAACAATACACACATCGGCTTCATCTGCCGCCCTCTCTTCTGTGAGCATTTCCTGTTCCTCTGGTGAAAGATCTTTGAAAGCTATCTCATTAGATAGTTTAACCCCACTCGAGGAGAACAGGCGAAGTGATGTTATGGTGGTGGTTTTCGGGGTACCGTTGAGGTTGGTCTTAGTATGTTGGCTCCCATGAAGTACCGTACCTAAGTGTCTTAGTGCGTGCCTAGGTTTGCTTAATGTTGAGAGAAGCCTCCCATTGCACAATAGTTGCTTATGCGGCTGAGTTCTAGAAGTTCTTGAGATCCTCAATGACCACATGATGTTCTTCTATGAATGGTGAGATACGTGTATGCATAGATATATATATATGTATATGTGTGCAGTAGTATTGATAGCGTAACCGGTTCGTCTCTATGTATGCACGATCAGAGTTCACTTTGCCCCTGATCGCAGCCAAGATCGAGGACAATTGCAAAGGGTTGCTTGCTTATTATGCTGTTTTGTCACAAGAATCAGTATCAACTCTCAGACATTACCTGGCTCCAATGCTATTCCTGCCCTGCAGACAACTGCGTTATTGGTGGGGTAGAGCGAAAAATGTATATTATATGTACAGCCCGACCCGGTAGCGGCTTTCCAACTCCGTCAGTGTAATTAGTGGAAGTCAGAATAGCGACGCTCAGGTCTTCAACAATTTTTTTTCAAAATGATTAGTAAGTGCAAGCTCACCTAGTGGTATGTGACCTTCTATTGGTATATATATACATATAATATACAGATAGCAATGTTATGCGTTTACGCAGACAGGAAGGCTGCGTGAAATATTACCCCGAGGCCACTACTAATATGCACCGAGTCAAAAGGTGTAAATTGGCTTATCGCAGTTTTGGCAGTGCGGAGTACGTAATAGGCAGGTAGATACTCTTCAAGTGGTGAGTAATACAGTGTGACCAGTCGCCGGATGAGATATCCAGGAAAAGGAAACCACCAATGAAAGTCCTCATATAAATAGGAGTGAATTGCACTATATATTTCCAGCCTAACGGCCTGTTCTTGTTTCTCTCTCTCTCGTGCCGTCGCGACTTTTCACTCCGAGATATCCAATGAACAGTGTGCGATTTGTTAGCCATGGGGATTGATACTGTGGGCTCATCGCTTTTGCTTTCTGAATTGGGCCTGACTTCTTACTCATCTCCTGCCTGCGAGGACATTGCGTCGACTTGGTGGCACGTACGAGCGATGAGCATAGAGAGATAGGTGTGTGGCTAAATTGCGACACGACTAATTTCCTAATTAGCATATCAATACCTGGATTGGTTTGCCTAATTACCAATCTAGCTTGCAATCCCTAAATGAATATATATACACATATATACATATATACATATATGTTTGTATGTGCCTATGGTCTGTAGATGGTTACGTCCATCCGTCCATCTGGTATTTTGGGACCGCTTGATTGGATCGCTTGATTAGAACACATCCGTCTCAGTGTGTCATTACATCATATTAACTATATATATATCCCTATTTATATAACCAAGAAAAAGCAAACCCATTGACTTTACTACCTTGAAGAAGCCTGAATGCAGAGAATTCTCTCTTCCTCCTCTTCGATATCATCAAGCATCTCCTTCGCGATGACCCAGTCCTCACTGCTTTGGAATCTGACAAAATCACCATCCTCATCTCTGTACTTGAGTTTGAAATCATCGACAATAGCCGCTGGACTGCCAGAAAGATTATTGAGTTTACCTTCAAGTGTGATTTTCAAGTCTCTAAATGAACACAGAGGGGGAACGCTTAGATGAACGCTCTCCCCTTTGTGAGACAGGCGGATGTTGATATTGACTTGCTTCCTATCTTGCGATTGCAGTGGGATGGTGGCATTATGGTACGCGGCAGATGTACCCATTACTGTTGCTGGAGAAGAGACACTTCTGAGTTTCTCCTCTCCTCCAGCCATTGAGACGAATCCATTGGCCGTAGTCAACCCATGGTAAGCGCTGGTAGATGCATAACCATTGGGTCCGTATTGATTGCTATTATTGCTACCACTGTTAAGAGTTGCTTCACTCTTCTGCCTGGAATGCAGTCTTGGAAGAGGCAAAGGAACATCACTAATGGAGGCCATCGAGCTTCTAGCAGAGGAGCTAGGAGTTCCTGATAGCGAAGAAAGTTTGCCAAAACTAGCAGGCTCACCATCACTGTCGTAGCGTGTAGCTGCATGTCCCATGGTAACGGTATCAGTGAACTCCTTCTTGCATAGCCTGCGCAAAGTAGTCTCCCACTGCAAAAGAGTTTCACGTGACTTGAAACGGATCATACAACATCCAGTGTCCTTATCACCCGATCCCTCCCAACGTACGGTCAACATATATACAGGTGGGGAGCTGGTGTTACTACTGGAGGAAGAAGACGAACCAGGCGCATCCGTAGATATCGAGCAAATTGTCGATACAAACACACGTCCATTGAGGTACAACTGCGGTGGAGTAGAAGAAGCGGTTGATAATGAAGTCGTACTCTTCTTACGACTTGGAAGGATCTTCTTTTGTGTCATCTCTTTGAAAAAATATATCACTTTCTCAAACAAATAACAATGCACTTCCTTCTCAGAGAGTACATCCTTGTTTGCCAAGTCTCTTACATGTAAAACGTTGTAATACAACAGGGCTCCAACGGCTATGGTTTCATATCCTCTCCAATCCACAACTCTCTCTTGCAATTCCTTCACTATTTGAATGTTTTCTGATCTTCTTTGGGCCTCATTTACAGAGTTTGCAACATCTTTGCTGCTGGCTAGAGCGTTGAGGAGCTCAGTGTAGTTTGGCCAGCTAGTTTCTGTTAATTTCAGCAACTGCTGCAAGAGCAAGGGGTATTTACACAATCTTTGAATTGGTTTGATCATGAATCCTTGTAGTTCATATGTCACATCTATCAACGAAGAGGACTTCCTCAGCTGCTGAGATTCACGTGAAATGAAATCAACAGCAGTGGATTGGAAAAGAGACCAAGGCTCATAAATTTTGAATCCTTGGGCAGCAAAATGCAAGAATACAGAACCGATGCGCTGGTATTTTTCTGGAGCGGCCACGTTGCATTCCAATCCAACGAGAAACCGCCTTTGGAAATCCACTATTTCTCCCAGGTTGGGCAGTAGCATGTTGATAGAATCGCTGGGGATCAACTCTGCACGGCCAAGGTCATTTTTATAGCGGAGTAAAGTCTCTAAATCCTGTACATATTTGCGCTCTGAATCTATCAGTTCACGCACCACTTTCGACCTTGCTGTTGGTTCTGCTGGCGTTACTCCTGCTCCTCCTCCTATACCGTTTAACTGTGTTGTTGAGCTACTTGTTGAGCTGATTGTTGAAGGAGATTCAATGGAAGGTGGGACCGAGAATTTAGGGTTCAGATCCAATACAAGATTCACAGCCTTGACAACTTTCAGCAAGGAATTGGTATCATCTGCAAAAACAGATGTCACTGGGAATAATTGGTCATCCGGTATTGAGAGGTACTGCTTACAAGCAGAAAGGAAGGTGTAAACACTCATTTTGCACACTTTGAGGTCATCGCTTGAGATAACATCAATAGGTGTTTCTGGATGTAGGGCATTGAAAACAAGGCACAAGGGTGCACCTTGCTGGAATAACTTCCATATTAAGGTCACAGGGTCATGACTTATCTGAGCAGGTAACATACCAGCTGCGAAAGTCATCATGGTGTTGTTCCATAGGGAGCCACTAGAATCTGAGCTCTTTTGTGAAATGCTAGTCCTACCACTACTTATACTTCCATGTGAGAGTCTATCGTTTTGGTTGTTTCGCTGTTGGCTAAGTGCCATGGCCTGTTGTTCTGCTGCTGCCTCTGCAGCACTTTCTGCTAGTTGAATGAATGGGGCCATTCTGGGTATTTTCTCTAGTCTTTCCCTGTGCCTCACACATATATGATATAAAGATTCTTCCATAGAGGCCCTCTTGTTCATCGCCAGCGATGCAGCAGTGAGAGGTCCACTGGGTGTTCTGATTTGTAGGGAACTCGTCGAGGACGACGAGAACGATGATGTCGAACGCAGTGGCATGTGAGACATGATGAATATGAGCTGATGTGTAAATAGTCAGAAAAATTCTTGTTTTGTTCTAAGATCACTTTGCTCTAAGCTTCAGCCTTTATCTTCAGTATTTATCTCCTAATCACTTTGTTGTTGAAAACTATTTCAGTTCCAAAGATACAAGCAGAGATACCTAACCACTTGTGAAATATATGTTGATGAAAACGTGCATAGGTCAAACGTCTAAATCCTTGCGAAATGAAATAAAAATATTTATAGATGGTGCACCTTCTGCAAATGCACTGCTGTCCTGTCACTGTCACTGTCTACTTGAAAGCAAGCAAGGAAGTGTACCCTAACAACAAGAAGATCTCCAAACAGGTAAGAGAAAACAAAGAGGAACACCTGCCAAACAATGTTCACCAACTTCTGACAAACAGATTTTTCTTTGGTTCAACAATATCTCCTTTGTTTGTCCTGTCTCTGGGTTTCGTTGAGTCCTCAATAGGGATCCCCTTCACGATGCGCACACCCTAACCTGGCCCCGGCTTCTCCTATTTTTCTGTCAGTAGACGCGTCTGATTTTTCCTTACTTTACCCTTTTCGGGTGCGCCATGGAATGTCTCAGAGTGAGACATAAGGGTGGGACAGCGGAAACAGAGGGGCCCTTTCTGTTATTGCGATTGCAGTATCGCAGGGGAGGAGGAGGAGGAGGAGGAGGAGTGCCATAACAAAAAGAGCCATGGGTCCCAGGAGCCGTACGCAGCGTGCGAACGGATATGCAGCTGAGGCTTTTGGTAGGGAGTTTTAGGGCTGAGGATTACGTTTGGCTCATATTGCGCTGAGCCATAGCGGTATTGCATTGTATTGTTAAACATATATATGGTTCGTAGTCGGATCGGGAAATGCAGACTAATTGATATGCGGGGTTTCCACTTTTGGTACATTTGATGTGGATGGTTGATTTCTTAGTACTTTGCACATCTCTCGAATCGGGCAGTTGAGAAGCTGAATGGGATCGGTCAGAGGTGTTAGAGTGTAGATAGTAGATATGTCTCCATATGTATATGCAAGGCAGAGTGTTGGGAGGAAGGAGTGCACCCACCTTCATATGGTATGGTATACACGTCGATCTATAGTATACCACTTATACAACTAGTGCAACTAATACAACTAGAAAACCCACAGCAACTCGTGCAACTGGAACATGCAGTACAACCAGTACAACTACGCACAATATAAGTGTAGGAATTGACTGTCACGTCCATTCACGTGCCCTAACCGTAATGACACACCCGTTTCATATCAAATGTAGAGGTGTTCATCCTCAATGGAGTTCATTCGTTCTTTCGTCCCAAATTATCTTGCTTAGCTTACCACATCGTGTATAAGCACCCACTACGGGCATCGGCTCTTTGTAGATCGCTTCCTCTGCGACGCGCATCTTCTTCTCCATCGGGGTTGTTACCTGCCATTTCTCGGGCCCCTGCAATGCTCTTCTTCATTGACTTCTCGCATACAAACGTGCTTGTCCTTACCTGCAAGGGTGCAGAACCATAAGGCTTAGCGAGTGGGGACAAAAAGCGAGTCAAGAAAGGAGACGACAAAGGGGACGACAAAGGGGAAGAACATAAGACAAGACCAGAAGGAAAGACCAGAAGAACAGAAGGGAAGCACAGAAGAGGAGAACCAACCATAT
This sequence comes from Kuraishia hungarica, assembly GCA_030567555.1. Taxonomy (NCBI): domain Eukaryota; kingdom Fungi; phylum Ascomycota; class Pichiomycetes; order Pichiales; family Pichiaceae; genus Kuraishia; species Kuraishia hungarica. The sequence goes on from JAJLSL010000004.1 coordinate 19,256, forward strand.
TATACAGCAGTAGGATTACTTTAACGGGATACTTCAACATGATACCATTGGGTAAAGTAATAGAAGAAGACCTTCAATAGTAAATAGACAGCAGCAGTATATACATCTCCATCTATAGCCTGCTATACAAAATATATCCTTACACTTAGTTACGGAATATTCAAAACACCACCACTATTACTTATTAAATGAGATTCACAAGTTACACAAATTTATCGTAGTTACTTTTGTTTCATAATCCATCACCATCCAAAGTATATAGAAAAAGTGTTACTTTCGGTGGATCAATCGACCTAGCGATCTAGTTAGTGAAAAAATTGCGGCATGGGGCATAACATTTGGCAGTGGACTCTAAAGCCGTATACACCAAATATTTATCTAAGTATCCTTCTTATTCCTCAGTATCCTGTCCGCGGTCCAGATGGTTCTGTCCAACACAGCACCCACAGTCAAAACACCAGCCACGGCAGAACAGGCGCCCAATATAAACGCACTCCATGTCTTGCTGTATTGCTCTCTGTTTATAACCTTCAATGGCGAGATCTCAAAGTGGAAAAACAATCCAGGCAAACCACCTCTGGCATGTATAGTGTTGGGATGGTCCTCATCCCTCCCACCTCGTACTGGTCTGTCGTGATAACTAGCGGAGAACTGATTCGTTTCAAGAACATCTCCCATAAGGTTCTCATATCTAGTTGCAACTACTTTGAGATAGTATGAGAATAAGTGGTACTTCTCCCTTGAGAAAATCGTACGTCCATTCAAAGGTGTGATGGAGCTCTTGAGTCCAGCGGGATCAGCCAACTTCTCCTTGTATTCAACTTCGGCATTCTTTGGACCAAACGAGAAGTGGTTAATCGAATGAGCAAATGAGAACTTGTCCTTATGTTTGTCAAACAGAGATGTATCATGAACATGTCTATCTGGTGCCGTCAAAGAGGCACCGGGGGCAAAATGGAGATTACCAGAGATACGGTTGATCTCTGCTGAACCAAGAATTCTACAACCTTCGTCCAACCTCTCGTTGACACGCTGAACGTAACCCAAACCTTCACACTGGGCAATTCCTTCACCATCATAAAAGGCCCATGCAACCTGTGCATAAGCCTGTCTGACAGACTCACAAGTGTTACAGCATACCTTTTCCTCCAAAGGTTTGCCCTCATTGTGGTCCTGGTTCAATGCACCATAACAGGCACCACAGTAATTTGGATCGTCAGACACTGCTAACTTGAGGGCATCGGCATTTACCACAAATTCCTCGGCATCTATCTGAGTGCCGTCCTCTGCGAGCCTGATCTTTGTGAATCCTGATGATAACAAATCTATCTGGAGGTCACCAGTGACATCCATAATATCAAGCGATGCGAGATCACACGGCAGTTTGGGGAATGAAATATCCAAGTTGATCTGAAGCTTTTCAGATGCATACCTATCCACCACTAGTTCTGGTCTCGTCACCACACTCCTGTAGTCATTATACTCATTCACCAACAGCAAGAATGTAGCAATGGCACAAACCACGGTGATGATACCTCCAGAGGCAGTTTTCACTTTGGCATCCTCAGCCGTCTTTGAGAACGCGTCCAAATTAAGAAGCCTCGATGCTTTTACCATAGTGTCTGTATATTCTCTGTGGGAATATAGATATTGCCATGAATGCGCAAATCCAGCAATGTCCAAGAAGTCTAACAACAGAGGGATCTCAACGCACACCACTTTCTAATCATCATCTCAGAGAAGATTATCACTTTTATCCTACCACACTCTCCAGCTGCACTGTCACATCCTTCCACATTCACTATGGATGGTGCACCAATTAGCCTGCATACAAGCACCGTATGAGGACACGGTATTTATTCACCGGTAGGGCAGCCGATTGATACGCGCACTGCGATATTCAGTACATAGAGCCTGATAGAATATATCAATCAGCTAAACATATCAAGGATCTTAATTTGTAGAAAAATAATTAGATGCTACACATTGTTTCTCTCTATGAATACAGCTTTATATGTGATTGGGTTTCTAGGTGCAAAGGTGTTTGCGTGGAAATGTGTATACGAAGACTAGCAGGGTGCTAACCTAAACGGTTATGCATAATATTCTTAAACGAAATAATAATATATTTTAAGTTGACTGTAGAAATGTAGATGGGGTGAAATCCTTCAGAGAATCCATCCACATTGATCTGTCATCAATTACTACCGAAACCCAAAGAGGGGAGTCCTGGTGGAATGAGAGCATTCTGCACTATAATACAGGAAGCCGCCAATAAGGAGGGGACGGGGGAGGGACAGAAAAAAAAGGAGTAGTTGGAACAAAGGTAAAACGCAATTTTCAGTAGGACAACATCGCTTTCAACGCTGTTGCTGGTTCTGACCCTGGCCCTGACCCATCATTGATGCCAAGTTCTGGAAGAAAGCAGCCATATCCTGTGGTGACTGCTGTCCCTGTGGCATCAACTGAGGCATGAGAGCCGCAAGGTTGGCCAAGGGAGCTCCGGCCTGCTGCTGGGACTGCTGGGGCTGCTGGGACTGCTGGGGCTGAAACAGCTGACCCAATGGGTTGTTTGCCATAGGGTTGTTGATTGGTATATTGTTGACGTTAGGCATGCTATTACCATTGTTACGGAATGGGAGGTTGGTGTTATTGGCACCAGTTGGCTCTATATCGTCCCTGCTTGAACGTGGACCGTTCCTAGCGGAGTTGGTAGGCATCTTGCGGGAGATAGCCTTGGAGGAAACACCCTGGCCAATTTCAATATCTGGCTCCTCCATAACAATACCAGTATCCAACGGACGACCACCAGTTCCACCCCACTCAGCCTCCACAGCCCATCTCTTATCGGCATCAGTGAGTCTCATGACTGGGATAATGCTTACACCCACCTGATAATCACAGCAGTCACGGGGGCCAAAACCAACACCCCACCTCGCACGAAGAGAGGAGGTTGACTCCTTGTTGAAAGAGGCAATAACCTGTTCTGCCTCAGTACGAGAGTACACCTTGACAAAGGCATGCTTCCTCTCACTGTTGAGAATAACAGACTGCACTTCCGCATATGGTCTCAACACAGAAGCCAGCTCCCTCTCATCCATGTAGTTAGGAACACCTCCAATGAAGACAGTTCTACTCAAAACACGGATATTTCCTGGAGCTATGCTGTTGTCATAACTCACAGTCTTCTCTCTATAGTGAGCTGTTCCAGGTACGTTTCTTTCTCTGTCAAACTGCTCAGGCAAACTACCTGGACCGCTCTGTGATCTTCTATCACCTCCACGATCTTCACGATCAAATCTGTCATTTCTCTCATATGGTCCTCCAGGTCTTCTCCGGTTGTCTGGAGAAGGTGATCTTCTGCGTCCGAATGCATTGTCCCTATCATTGCCTCTACCACCTCTGAAGTTGTCACGTTCACGGTAGCTGTTGTCTCTACGGTTATGCGACTGGTATGAGTCCTGCTGAGGTGGTAATCCACCGCCGGAGGGCAAGCCGCCTGATGGAAGCCCACCACCCATGTTCTGAAGCATTTGCAAGATGGCACCTGGGTCACTGGAGGTAACTGAAGTTGCGGCAACTGGTGCTGGGGCGGTTCCATAACCGCTCACTGGAGCATTGGCTGTAGGTGCTGGCGCAGTGTTTGCAAGAGATGCAAGAGCTTGAAGGATGGACGAAGGGTCCTGAGCGTTGTAGACAGGCTTTGCTACATTCTGTCTTGGAGGTGATCCAGGGGGGGTTGTTGAGTTAAAGTGCTTATTCTTAATGGCCAAGAGAATCCTGTGGTCAAAGGTCTCTGCACGTTCCCAGATGTCAACAAGTTTCTGGATTTTATCCTTTTGGTCTTCGTTGATATCTGCGGTAAAGGCATCATCTACAAGACTCTCAATCATTCCTTGGAGCCTGTATGCTGCGGCCGCAGGAGTACCCTCTGGGGAGTACTGATTTACCGGCTGGTCAAGGGTACGAGCAGCATCGTTGTAACCGCGAGCAACAGAATCAACGACATAAAGGGATCCGAGTTTATGAGAAGCTGGGGTTCCCTTGCAGTGTGCGTAGAGTCTCTGTACGATCTGCGACTGTTCCTTTAAGAGAAGAGAAAGTTAGATTGTTTGCTTACAATAAGGGATAGTAGAACGAGGCCAGTTGATTTTTAATCAAGAGGAAAGCAAAAGAAAAACAACAGACGCCCAATGGCTTTAAGTAAGGCATTGTTTTTCCTTTCTTTTCTTTCATTCTCGCTCATTACAAATGGTGATCTAAATACTTACATCTATGTGGCTCATTGCAATCTCGGTAAGCCTCTTAATCCTTGAACCGGAAACCCCTGGAGGTTTGAGGCCTGGGAGCTCTTGCAGAATAGTAACGAATTCTTGTACACCTGACATTTTAAGTGTTCTGAATATACCAGCTAATAGTTTTGATTAAATATTGGAACAGCTATACGAGCTTAGTGATTACTGCTGTATTACTGCTACTGTTAAAGGTGTGTGTACGCGATACTAGTTGTCTAGTCTTCCTGCCGTATATCTTTTTGTCGCTGTTTTTCCACCAAGTGGTTTATACTCTTACTGTATTTACGCTGTTACTACTACTGAGTACGCGATAAATGATGAACAGCTGGTTGCAAACTACAGGCTCCGCTATATGTTGTGGGTGGGGTGTTCAGTCCTTCAAAGGCGAAGAAGTGAGTAGTAGTATATCAACTAATAGAGTTGTACTGATACAAACAAACAAACAAACAAAAAAAGTATAATCGATTTGCAAAATACAAAAAATGCAAAAAATCAACAATCGATGTAAGCTACAGCTGAAAAAGATGATGGATTTCAATCGTCCTTCACTATTGGCCATTTATCAGTTGGTTGTCCTCTGTCCACCCTCAAAGGAGGAGGAGCAGGAGCAGGAGGAGGAGGAGCTTCCTCGCAGTTGAGCGCTTCGACCTCGTCGTCGCTTCCGCCTCGTCGCCCTCCTTCCCTCCAGCTGGGTGGCAGTCAGCGAGGGTAACTAGGGCCCAGTGATAATTCATGGTGGCAGTGAGCCGTGTAAGAGACGAACACACACAACGCGAACCAGTGTGCTATGCGAGTCACACAAATACAAAGTGCTCTCTGCTCTAAGCTTTCTCCGGTCTGCCATTACTCATAGGGTAAGCCCAAGGAGAGAGAGTAGAGTGAACTGAGGCCACTAATTAGTGAGTCGGCGGCCGATGGGGTTACTGCACTCTATTAGTTTTGCAGGTGTACGTACTTTCACCTATAGTTCTCAATGTATTATTACATAGTGCTAGACAGCCTGTGATGCGCACTACCCAATGCCTATGAAATTTTCAAGGTTTCAACCCATCATAGAGTGTGCACTGAGCAGAGCCAGAAGGGAAATACACAGAAAGTAGAATAATCAACAGTTGGGTGGATAGCTGTAGGTTGTGAAGTTACTTCTGGACAGCCTATAGGTATATACTTGTATAACACTTATAGAAGTCACGGTGACTAGAACACGTTGATTTATATATCATACTACCCTAAAAAATGGTGTCTGGTATAGCAAGGCAGTTGAGTAAGTAGAAGTATAATAATCCAGATCATGTATGAATGGGTGTTGAATATGTCATTCCTTGTAACCAGAGTCTGAGGTTCGGAAATACTAACAAAGCTTCTCTTATTTTAGTCTCCAATAGGAGAGGTCTGGCTACAGTCACCTCAGAGGTGCCACTTTCACAGATCAAATCATCCATTATACTCTCGAGAATTCCTATCGTAACACCAGAGCTCGGTGAGTTCGAACAGCATTACTACAAGTACCAGGAAGAGCTCCAGAGGAGGCTTATGTGGACGTTCCCAAGATATTACTACTTCAAGAAGGGTACCCTTTCCGAGCGTGCTTTCTTGGATGCTCAAAAGTACCCTGTGTCAAAACAGCCAGGAGTATGGTTCCCAAAGGGTGTTCCAGATATCAAGCATGGTAGAGAAAGGAGACAGAAGCAGGATATTGTCATTCCTAAGGAGGAGAAGAATGAGGATGATGATGGAAACAGCGTTAACCAGCCAATTGTGCACAACAGTAGAACCACTGAGGCTGACCAGAAGAATGATTTGACCAGCCTTGAGAGAAAGTTGTCTAGAACATTATATCTCCTGGCTAAAGATAAGCAATCGGGATGGAAGTTCCCAAGCTTTGCTCTAGCTGAAGCTCAGCCACTTCATACCGCTGCTGAGGAAGGTCTTAGGGTATTGGGTGGTGACAAACTACACACATGGACTGTGTCCAACACCCCAAGTGGTGTGATCAGATACACGAACGATGGTTCCATCACCGATGCCTCTGAGAATGTAGTCAGAGAGTATTTGATAAAATCGCATATCTTGGCTGGTGACTTTGTTTTGCAGCAAGACAAGGAATTTGAGGAGTTCCGCTGGTTGACTAAGGAAGAGGTGTCAGAGACTGTGGCTGAAGACTATTTTGGAAAGGTGGGGCACCTTTTGGCTGATAACTAATCACATCAATAGCATGACGGGATGAACAAGCGGAAAGACTTGTGAATTTGTACATAGAAGAGAAGTCTCACAGTTCACCGCATGAAATGTGATGGTATAGATATTAATAACAGTCGATAGGAAGTTAGTTGTTCCTTTGTTCTACTTAGAATTCATTGATGTGTAAGCTATTCCATTCATTTAAATGCACCAGCAGTGATGTAACTTCAACAGAAACACACTACGGTGCACTTACAGTTTGTGCGTTTCGTTGTCAATGCATCTCCATAAGATCTAATCATATGAACTAACCACTAGACTTGCGTTTATAGCGTATATGGATGTTCCAGCTGCACAAGCTAAAGCCTACAGAATTACGCTAGATATGCAACGGCCAAGAACCTCAAAGTGCACTAGCCAGGCCCTACCCTCTAAGCAGGCTCTACCCACCAAGCAGGGTCCATCGACTAAGCATCTCCATCGACTAGGCCATCTGCATCCCCCATACTCTCATGAATGACCAAAACTTCAATCCATGGCCAATTCCTACAAGCTTCTGAGAATTCTGGTCAGCCCTTCAAGTATGGATAACAAGCCAATACAATCTATACTTTCCGACCGGTAGCAGGATTCGGTTGTCTCAGTATGCAAGCGAGGTTGTCAGTAGCTAGTCCGCAGTGCTCTTCCTAGGGCGCATCGCATGCACGTTAGGTAGTGGACGTGTGTATTTAATGTGGGCTGCTGTACCAGGCGATACCGGAAGCAGGGCTCATTTGTATGGGGAAAGCCGCAGAGGGCATGATCGATAATAAAGACGATTGATACTCTATAGAAAACTTAGAGATACCGAAAAGCAAAAAGGAGCGTATCAAGTATCCATCGTAGATGGTCTCTACAGACAACTAGCATTACTGAATGATATACGACAAGCTTCGTCAGTCCCAATTCAAGAAATACTGGCATCACATCCCCCCAACTCGCAAGGCATTACTTGTCAACACATTACATTACACTTGATAATACTGATTGTACTCACAGTTCTCTAACATTATAATACCACCACAATGGCACGTGCGGGTCCTAAATTATTGAAGCTCATATCGGTGGGGCTCAAAGAAGCCTCAATGGATAGCCCGTCTTTCCGTGCAACATCGAATCATCTAGATCATCAAATCAAAAGTATAGAAGAATGGCTCAAGATCCTTGTGGATTTCTTACGGCGGTATATACGCGAGTCAAGCAGACTGACACATCTCGCAAATGATATACCAGCTCAACTATCACCGTCTCTAATTTCTGACGGTGTCGTGGATTCGGATTACACTGTCCCCGCTTTGCATTCTGCTGGTATTGGACTAAGACGCTTGCTCTTAGAAGTCACCAATGTCACACAACTCGATCAAGAGATCATTGAGAAAATAGATGACTTTTTACAAGAAGATGTTTTTAGTTATTATCAACAAAGACATAACTTTGACTCCTTGCAGTTGAAATATGACGCTTACCTTGCCTCGTATCATGCTCAGTCAAAGCTCAAATCTGCCTCTCTCATAAAAGAGGATGCATTCCAACTGTTTGAACTTCGTAAACAGTACATCCACTCTTCACTTGACACATTTGTAATTACACAGAAACTTGAACGGAAATTGTCTACTTTGCTGATCTCTGTTGCAGATGGACTCTTGGATAGATCATTGAGTGACTCTTTGATAGAGTCTTTTCAGATCTCGGAGTATGTTGCTACATGCCGTAGGATTAAATCATGGAGTGATTCGTTTACAAGGTCAAGCGAGCTTCTTGTGAGAGATCTCCATGAAGCTCGAATTCAAATGGAAGATGGTGCTGTGACAGCAGCTACCCCTTCCAAGGACACTAATGACTATCACTGTACTTCCATTAATCCTGCACAGCTGATTGAGCCCAGAGATTTGTACGAGAAACATGGATGGTTGTTTGTGAAAACAAGCATTGGAACGCCCCCTAGAATAATCTGGCAACGCAGATGGGCTTTCCTGAAGGAAGGTGTGTTTGGCATCTTGGAGCTATCATCTAACAAGAGAGCAGTGGAGGAAACCGATAAGTTTGGTGTCCTCCTATGTAATATAAGGTACTTCCCAGATGAAGACCGAAAGTTTTGTTTCGAACTGAAGACTATAGATACAAGAGTTATATTCCAAGCAGAGACACTGGCTGATCTGAAAGAGTGGATGACTGTGTTCAAAGATGAGAAAGACCGGGCTTTGGAAACCCCTGAAAATACATCTACACTTGGCAGATACCCACCAATGCTAGAGGAGTTTGCTGCCAAGGCGGAGACTCTTACAGATCACCAGTTGACCAGTCGTGATTCAACAACCACTCTTGCTAAAATGTATGGTGGAGACTCAACTGGTTCTTTCAGACAACATCCAGGCTGGTTCTATGGGCAGTTACTGAGGAATGGCCACGATGCTGGAATAGAAGGGTATCCGTTCAGACATCCTGTATCGTTTAATTCACCCGTGCGTACTTCCATGACACATGCCGCATTGAAGTCATATGCTATGATGTCCCCTACAACCATACCTGGCGCTATCACCGCCAACGTATGGGGGTTTGTCAATTGGGGTGTCTACTATCTTATCGGGAATGCAGGAACAGAATTGAGTAACTCAGAGCCTCGCTCGCAGCTGTTGACCAGAAATTCATCCAGTGGAGGGGGTCGCCATGGTTCTACACCATTATATAATAAGGCACAATTCTATCCATCTTTCTATCCTGAATACTTGAAGCCAAGCGATCTATCATTGAGGTCGCTTTTTGAAACTGCGATTGCAAGAGATGAATTTGCGTTGGTGGAGTTTCGAGCCATATGGTTCCCCAATCCTACCCAAGAATTATGTGGGCGTTGTTTCGCAACTCAGGATCACTTTTACTTCTACACAAATAACATGGGTTTCATTGCTCTCTTGAAGCAGAAGCTATCTACATTTATCGAAGTTGATGTTTCTGAGGAGGAGGATCATGATCTTCTCAGATTCCATCTATTGACAGGATTGTCATTCAAAGTGAAATTGTATCTCGATTCAGGGAAGGTGGTCTGCGATAAGTTAAACATATTGATCAAGAATAGTATAAGCGAGGAATCGAAATCGATGGAGGAGCTGTTGTCAGACTTTTCAAAAGTTGATAAAGCATATAGAAAGCAAAAGGAAGTCGAGCAATCTGGTGATGTTAGACGTGCTCGGGCCTCTGCGGTGATTACGTCCGCATCTTTGACTAATAATAAAGAGCTTCGTATTAATTATAATGGTGAAATGTCTACGGTATGGGATAAAGTGTATATGGTGCCTGCCAAGGCCCTAATGCATATTCTGACCGGTGATGAATCCTTTATCCTTCAGATGATGTTGCCCTTCGTCGATGTTTCTCATGAAAATGTTAGGAGAACATTATGGGTTGCAGATTCCCAGAGACGTTTAAGGAGGAAGATCTGGCCACAGATTCTCTGGGATAACTTTGGCAGTGACTGTCCATATGTTGATCAGTGCGTAGAGACAATGATAAATAATGAGTACTATAACATCACGCAAACAACACAGACACTTCAACCTCCATTCGGTAGTTCTCTGAAGTTTCGTATCCGTGTTATTATCTACTCGCTCAGCCCCAGAAATTCCAGGCTGTTGATATACATGAATGTGATCAATCCCCGCAGAAGTATTCTTAACCCACTTCGTGATTGGTTAATTGTTCATATTCTTCGTCTCAAAACAGAGTATATGGATCAAAGGGTAAAACTTGCAGTGAAGCAAATTGGTGATGACAAGAAGAAGGTGACAAAGGCAGTAAAACTCTTTGGTCCGATAACAGTATTAGATGAGGATATCGCAAAAGAAAGCAGTCTATTAAGCTCCCTCACAGGTAAAGATTCCACGAGTGATTCAGCAGATGAGGTGAAGGTAATAAGAAAGATATTTGTTTACCGTTTCCTGCTCTTGCGGATGCGCAAAATTGCATCAGCAACCTTTTTGCATTTACTAGGTGTCGTGTTCAGGCTTATAGATCGTTTCTTGCGCAGTATTCGTATGAATGTCGTTCTGATCCTGATTCTAGCCGTGTGTATCGTTTTCAACATCGTCCTTTCGGGGAAGGGTGTCGTCTCTTATTGGACTAACAGACGTACCGAGCAGTTAGTAGCGCAGTATCTAGGGGCAGATGAGCAACTGTTACAATCTGGTCATAGAATGCAGAGGGCAATATATCTGAAGGATATTGAAGATATGATTAGTCAGGGCCAGTCAATATCTATTGACCCTGAAGAGTCCAAGTGCTTTGCCAAGTTCAAGGAAAACTCATATGTGCTCAACTTCAAGGATATGGAGATATCTCCTCATGATAATTTCAACCTCAAGCCCCAGCATCTTACTATGAAGCGAGCCATGGTAGAGTTAGGAGCGAGGAGAAATGAACTGTTGGTCCAACTGCGTGCGTTAAATAAGGCTGAAGAAGATATGGCTATTGGTGAATGGAGAAGCTGGGTGCTGAATGAGAATCGTAGATGTGAATTCACTCTCGGGAAGCTGGTTGCAGATGTTGCTTCTGAAAAGGAGGACGGTGCATCTGAAAACGGTGTAATAACACAGGCAAGCAATGACATGAATGAATCATATTGGAATGAGCTTGAAGTTTATTGTGCTAGTTGTGAAAAGGAGCTCCGGCACACCTTCTTGATGGGATAAGACAAGTGCTCTTTGGTAGTTACATAGAAAAGACGTTCAAATAATCCATCTATTTTATGGTTATTTACATCCATGTGTACCTATATCGTCTATATATTCTATGGTCCCCCCTGCCTATAGCCCTTCTTTGGCTAGATGGTCGGCTATGTCAAGGTAGAGAGCTATAGCGTTGAAATGATTATCCTCTCCATACACACGTCTTACAATACGTTTCAGAGCGTTTGTCCAATTAATCAGATCTAAGTGATCTACATGCTGTAATGTTCCGAGATACTTGCCCCATTTCGCAGAATTCACACTAACCATCCCATCATTTGCCCCCTCTGCCGAAGCTATGACCCTCCAAGAGAGATAGAAGGCATTAAGTAAGTGAGGTCGGAAGCAAGCTCCATAGCTGAAATATTTTACTTCTGGATCATCAAGAACCTCCTTGTTAAACTTGGACATAGCGTACTGTCGCGTCATCTCTTCAAGAGAGGGAATGTTGTCTAATATTTGTTTTATCTTCACTGTATCCATGACATAATCAGCGGCAGCTGAACCACGGTGTGGGCTGGAAACAGTTGTAAGGCTTGCCACTTCAAACTCCTTGTGATCCAGCTTTGAGATGAGATACCGGCAGTCAAGGCCACCTAATGAATGCGCAACCAGGTTAACTTTGAATGGTTCATTCTGGTCGGCCCCAGTTTCTTTAACAGTGTTACTTCGATAAATATTATTATATGGAGAGTCTCCAGGGTGTTTATACGTATCTTTCTCAGCTCTAGTTTTGAATATTTTCACCTCTTCTTGTATGAATCTATTCAACGCTGCAGCACGATCTTCTATACTACCATATGGAGGTACTTTTGCTATTAGCACGGTGCATCCCCTAGACTGAAGTTCTTTTTGAACACCTCTGAAGTAGTCCAGAGACACTAGAGCCTTGGAAGGCTTCCTGATGCTCAAGTCTTCCTCAGAAATTGCTATCTTGGGCTTTCCAAACATGATTGTCTTGCATCGAATCCATAATGAGTTAGCCTGAGGAAGCAGAACCATTTGGTCGAAACCAGAGAACCCATGGCATAGTACTATAGGCTATACGTGATGAATGACGTTAGTCAATTATTTTCAACTGAACGGTATGAGCGAGTATACTCACATATTTGGGCATCTGATAGTCCTCACGTAGGGCCTTGAACCTTTCCTCGAACCTGACCGCATCGGAGGGAAGATTGGACGTGTCAAGCTTGGTTGACCGTAATGCAGTATCAACCGCAACCTGAGAAGCTCCATGAGTTTTACTGTCAGACGGCAAACCTCCAGAAGAATACTGCCGCCTACTGTCCAGACTCCTACCAATATGACGTGATGTGAAGGGCACGTGTGATATCGGTGTACCAGAAAAAGGATCAAGATGTAAACCATAATGCCCACCACCGGCCGTAGCAACAGTTGCGATAACAGGCAGGCGAGACATCACCAACTGGCTAGCCCTGCTCGTGAACCGATGCGCATACTCCTCCATGCTCAATTAAACTTGCTCTCTCTGATATCCAGTGCTCTACTGCTCTCTAACCCAGACCAACTAACATTTCCCAGTCGATAATATGTTAACTACAATTATTCCGGAATATCCTATCTGGCACGCACGTTCTCTCTCTCTGCATCTCGTCTGTGTCACTTTTAGGCAGCTCAGCTCTCTATATGCACGGGGTCCATATCAAGCCTCTTGCAGCTTGGACCGAGGAATCCTATTAGACGAATTCGGTTAAGGGCCTCGAGGCGTCCTGCGAGGTGGTGAAAGGCGTCTATGTAATGTGACGCTTATCTACAGAGAGACAGAGAGGGGTACTTCAGCGGGAGTTTAACTTGATGAGGGATAAATCCGGAATTAGTGTTGTTTATCATAAGTTAAGAGAGGTTCGATCATAGTGGAATATCTATAACAATGTCCAGCTCGCGAGGTGTGTCAAGAGTGGTATCTCAGATTCCTTCCCTTGGAAAGATAAGACCTCGCATGAGATTATTATGTAACTGTACACTTTACAGATTTCAGGACACTCCTGTTAGACCACATGTTGCTATAAGACGTGCAAGTGGAGTTGCCTCGGGAACCAATGTGATTCCCCTTTTGTTCAAAGGAGAGGAAATCACAAGGAACAGTGATGCTCATATGGAGGTGCTCTCGCATCAAGGGAAGAAGTTACATGAAGCATGCATTGTTTCTAACGACCCGGACACATTGAATAGTATATGTGAAACCGCTGAGGAGGGCTTCCGGATATGGAGAAAATACCCCAACCACAAAAAGATCGAGGTGTTCAAGAAGGTTGTGGAGCAATTCAACAAAAATTATCAAGAACTACTAGAGGCACATCTGGAAATTGGAGTCCCTCGTTGGATGGCGGAGTTCAATGTTGCCGGTTCCGTCGACAATATCAACCAGTACATCTCGGCTATGGGCTCACACCATGAGGGTGTGATTCCGGTTCAAGATCTAGAAAAGCATAGTTTGTCAATGGTAGTCAATGAGCCAGTAGGTTGTGTGTTGAGTATCTCTCCCTGGAATGCTCCAGGAATCTTGGCTCTGAGATCCATTGCTGCTCCTCTTTCTGCGGGATGTTCAGTCATCGTCAAATCCTCTGATTTGAGCCCTAGAATTTCGTACCTCACTGTCAAGTGCTTTGTGGATGCCGGCCTTCCAAAAGAAGCTCTTTCCTTAGTTCATGTGGCTTCAGAGGATTCAGCTGATGTGGTCTCACAGTTCATCTCCAATATGCATATCAAGAAGATTAATTTCACAGGAAGTACTGCCGTCGGACGTGAGATCGCAAAGGTTGCTGCAGCCAATTTGAAACCCATTCTGTTGGAATTGGGAGGTAAGAACTGCGTCATTATTGACAAAGTCAATGACCTTGATAGAGCATTGGGGAACGCCCTGTGGAGTAGTTGGTCCCACAAAGGTCAGATCTGTATGAGCACTGAGAAGGTGTACATACACGAGAGTGTCTATGATCAAGCGGTGAAAAAGATGGAGTCCATCGCTTCAAATATGATGAAAGACGATAAAGATCTTGTCTTGAACCAAAGGACACCCAAGCATGCAAGGAAGGTTCATTCGTTGTTGGCTGATGCTGTCAAGAAAGGTGCCCGGGTTCTTGCGGGAAGCATTAGTGGAGGGGAGCCTATTGTTTCTTTTGTTGCACCTGTTATCCTGGAAGGTGTTACCGAGGGTATGGATATATTCAAGACAGAGACTTTTGGTCCCGTGGTCATTGTATCCAAATATAGCGATGCTGATGAGGTGGTGAAGGAGATCAATTCATTAGGCTACGGTCTGAAATGTGCCATCTGGTCTGATAACCATCTTGCAGCCCTAGGTATTGCCAGACAGGTTGAAAGTGGTAGCGTTCACATCAATGGCTCTACTATTAGTGATGAGGCATACCTTCCTCATGGAGGTTGCAAGGATAGTGGATCCGGAAAGTTCAATTCCACATGGGGACTGGAAGAGTTCACCTATAAGAAGTTAATTACTTTCAACCAGTGAGAGTTACCAGCTGTCTTATATGGCTTACTCTTTCTCGCAGGCAACGATTACTAAAGCGTGGGATATATATTCTTGTAAATAATTGAATATTATGATACTAAAATATTCAGGATTCACTGTCATCTACACAACTCTAAATAGCAGATGCTTTCGTTCTTAAGTGGATTGGAGGTCGATAGATGCCACACCTCATGTACGCCCGCTGTCTGCGATGCCCATCACGCAGACTACCCAGCTTGATGCAGCAAGAGATGGGGTATTTCAATGTGTTTGGTGTCGGGGAAATGGGATTCATATTAAACGATGGTTGATATTTTTTTTAGTATTATTGGGCTCTCCATTATGAGTGTTCTCTTGGAAACTTCAGAAGGTATGTTGATACCAGACATATATGTCTTATTCAATATTTAAGGGCTGCCATACTTTTAGATGCTCTCATTTATGAGGGTATTTGCTATGTATGGCTTCACTTGTGGTTTTGATACTAACCCTTTATTCTATAGGAGAAATTGTTATTGATCTTTTTATTAAACAGGCGCCGAAGGAGTGCTTGAATTTCCTCAAACTATGCAAAGCAAAATACTATAACTTCTCACTCTTTTACAACGTTGCAAAGGACTTCGTTGTAGAATGCGGTGATCCCGAATACCCAAATAGGCACAGCCGCAGCGCAACCAGAGGTGATAATTCCGTATTCGGTTTGATAAAGAGCCGGCAGCAATATCTTCAAACAAAGTTTAACTCTCTCAGGCATTCCTCAGTTGGTCTGGTATCATTTGTTGTTGCCAAAAGGGAAGGAAGTGTGATCATTCCGGAGGGTGCTGAATCTCGTCAACGTGAAGGGGACCATCCGTCTATTGGATCTAAATTCGTTATCACTTTGACTGATGATATTGGGATACTGGGGTCTCTCGATAAAGAGGCGATTATATTTGGCAAAGTGGCCGAAGGTTTCGGTACCCTAGAGAAGATTAACAACTCCGTTCTAGATGATAGGAAGAGGCCTCTCAGAGACATAAGGATATTTCACACATATATATTAGATGATCCCTACGAAGATCCGGAGGGGCTAGTGGATATAATTTCCCCCAAGAGTCCTCTACCTACGGATACCCAATTATCCTCGATGCGTTTAGTAGATGAAGATGAAGATGATAGCCATGGAAATCAACCAAATAGTGATGTTGGGGGTGATAAAGAATCTGCTGCTCTGACGCTGGAACTCATAGGCGATTTACCCCACGCGGAGGTGAAACCTATGGAGAATGTCTTGTTTGTGTGTAAACTCAACCCTCTGACACAAGAGGATGACCTCGAATTGATTTTCTCTCGGTTTGGGAAAATATTATCGTGCGAGATTATCAAAGACCAAGAAACAGGTGCAAGCTTACAATACGCATTTATTGAATTTGAACAAAAACAGGACTGTGAGAGGGCGTATTCAAAAATGGATAATGTTCTCATCGATGATAGACGAATTCATGTTGATTTCAGTCAGAGTGTCAGTAGGTTGAGTAACCTATGGAGAGACCAGAGCAATATGAAGCGGAAGCGTGTATATGGAGACATTGGCGAGAGAAGTCTGAAGAACAGCCGAAGCAACAATAATCATTACTCTAATAGAAACCACACAAGTTCTCAGAAATCGAGTGAACAGTCCAGGCGGACCTATGACATTGACGAATATAAAAATCGCAGAAGATATGACGATACCAGGTCTCACAGCAGAACTCATGGAATGAGATCTAGAGATGTAGATAGACGGGATAATCGGCAATTGTCAGATAGATCATTTCATAGGAATAAGGCTAGATATAGAGATGAAACGACCAGGGGTCCTGAAGAACGTACAGCACGGTCTTACAACGGCGACTCCAAATACAGGGATGACTATTCGCGATCTGAATATGACTCAAGGTCCAGATCTCCTGGCAGGGATAGAAGGACATAAGATTCGAGAGAATCGAAGAGGGATAGACATGTTGAATGTGGAGTCACGGGATTGTATTAATGATTATGATCAGGAGGGAAGTAGAAGAGTCAATTCAGCGCGCTTTCATTATTAACTGTTGTATATATATATGAAGCATATCTATCATCTATCATCATCTAGCATAAGTATGTACAATTACCACCCAATCTGTTTTGAAATTATCATCAGTTAAAGCCGATTCTTACCGCTCACTTGTTGCACCATTATATCCTTGAGGAACCCAAGTTGGTTAATGACATTCACACCGAAAGATCTCGCAATCACCAGAGGTGTAAATTCAGTTGCATAGATCTTATGCAGCTTGTCCACCACGCCGAGTAAAACGTGATTTTCTGGCCATCTCTCGCTGAAATATGGTTCCAAGGAGAGCGTCGAGCCGATATCGAGCCCTCTCTTCAACGAGGTCTCCAATGTTTGAACCAATGACTGAACATCGCCTTGTCCCATATTAAGACCCTGACCAGCAAGTGGGTGTGTAGTATGAGCGGCATCACCGACAAGAGCAACTCGCTCAGAGACATATGAGTCAGCATGAGACATCTTCAGTGGAAATCTAGCACGGCTATTGCTGACCATAGAAGTGACTTTAAGGGGAAATGATTCCTCTTCTTGTGGAGTTAGTTTTCCATCAAACAAAGATAACCGCCATGCAATCTCCTCCAGAAGTGATGAATCATTGGTTTTGGCAAGCTCATACAAGAAGCTCATCTCCTCAGGCAATAATTTGAAAGCTGCGTTTATCATCTGGATAAAAGTGTCCTCTGGCAATGCAAGCAAGATGTTGGCTAGCTCAGGAGTTGTGGACCACACCATAGTGGTTCTGTTGTCAGGCAAGGGCAGAAGAGCAATGGGACCACTAGGCAAAAATCTCTGCCAACCAGTTGGGAGTCTGAATGCATCTTCAGTGAAACTTAGAGTTGCTACTATTCCAAATCTATCGTATGACCATCCTCTAGATTCAATTGAAGCAAAATGGCGCACTGGAGAGTTGAAGCCGTCTGCACCAATAAGGAGTCTTGTCTTTATAGAAGTTCCATCCGACAGACTCACAACAGGCCAATTATCAACCGGGTGTGATTCTATATTAGTAACCTTTGTAGAGTCCGAAACTGCCAAATGGGTGTCTGGTGAGGAGTGTTCATTAAGCTCACGAATTCTCTCCATCAAACAGCTCTGTATATTTGTGGTTTCAACCATCGTTGCAATATCGGGATGGTCAAACTCCACTTTTGCATTGGTGATACCATCGTATGCTACAATATTATCATAGCATTGAATCCTGTCCTCTTTAATGAACTTCCAAGCTCCAATAGAAGTTAGGAACGATATAGAAGCAGGTGTCAAACTCACCACACGATTTGTTATAAATGCGGGTGGTAATGCAGCGAAATCGCTCAGTGGCTCAATTATCTTCCCACCCTCAATTAAATGACACTTCAAAGTCTTTGCAATTGGTGAGTTCTTTAATGCGGTCGCTAGGGTCAGACCTGCTGGACCACCACCTACAATCACCACATCTGCCAGAGATGTAGTTTTTGCTGCAGTGGCCATGCATCTCTTGAAAGACAGTCTAATCATTGTGGAACACTTTGTAATTGAATACCACTGAATGTGAAAAGACGACTGCGGATTCTCCTCTGTGGAATCTGAAATCACACTGTAAGTCACAGTATATGTGCTGCCTCGTTATAATCCCTACCACAGTTCGGTATTGCTGTGTGTAACTCTCTGATCCTATGCTCTGCTTTCCTCGGTGTACTTCTATGACACCTAGCTCAATGGATTCAATGGTGTCTCCTCGATAATCTTTGCAGGATCTTGTCTATGGATGAGGGATACCGTCTGATCTTTGACTTTTTTATGTTCTTAACTCAATCAACAATTCATTAACCTCTCCACCATCCATTCAGTGGGCTGGTGGCCTAATCGTCTTGGTGCAGAGTCGATGAGAGATGAGGTCGTGCAGCACAGGGCGTCTCACTAGAGGGCCTACCTACCCTTACAGAATAAGGGTGTCACTCACTGGAAGGCTTAACTGCAGCTTAGCGGTGAATTTTGATAGCGATGAGTGAGGGGACGCTGAGTGTTTTCAGAGAGACAGACAGAGACAGAGAGACAGAGGGCTGGCATTCGTTATCTATTGGTCTATATTTACTTCAGGTTTCCCCGCATTTAATAGTGTCATTCTCTCAGGTAGACAATTCAAAAGCAAATCTGACACGGCTTGTGGTGTGTGTGTATCGTATTGGTGTACTCGTCAATCGTAGTTGGAGCACTCGGAGAGACCCTAAGAGTATCAATCTGTACATAGTGAAGGCTACTGGAACCAGGGAGTCAAGCTTCGGTTGTATATATTATTAGAGACTCATACATGAGATGCTTTCAAGGAACTTCTTTACGAAGAAGAGAACAATTGTCCCTCCATTGTCAAAGTCACATTCTATAGTGTATGCTAGTCAATCACTTGGTCAAAAAAGGTATCATATTCACCTTAACCAGGAACGCAGACAGCAATATCCCGGTCAGAGCACAATCTCCACCACTCAGAATTGTTCACACAACTCGATCGGCGAAGGCACACTAGATCATTCACATCGATGCAAATACAGCCGTTGGAGTCATGGCCTTAATTGGCAGCACCGTCCATATTCCTCTACCTCAGCGAATTGCCAACCAATGAAAGATGTTGATCCCAAATTCACTGATACGGTGAGCATTCGTAATCTTCGAGTTCATTCAATTGCAGGTCGTAACTTTTTCAACAAGCCAGTTGTACTCCCCATCAATGTCTCGTTGGACCTCAACACCTCATTTCGACAGGCCAGTGAAACTGATGATCTCAAGTATTCCTTGAATTATGCAGTTATATCAAATAACATTCTTCAATTCTGCAAGTCCAACGAGTCCAAGAACTTCAACTCGCTGGAAAGGCTTGCCGGTGAGCTGTTCAAGGTGGTGACCAGTGATTCCAATAGATCAAGGGGAAAGCAAGGAATGCTCACATTGTCGTGTGACAAAAGTGAGGTTAGGTGTGAATCCATCGAGGTTGAAATCAAAAGGTTCAAGAATGGAGAGGACGATGCAAGTCCACTAAGCATACCTCCTGATGCTATAGATAAAGTGCGAGTAAAAGGTCTTAAATTGTTGACCGTCATTGGTGTGTTTGCATTCGAAAGGTTCCAAAAACAGATGGTCCAGCTGGATATTGAATTGAAGGCGAAAGATATACCTGCTCAAAATATCAACTATGCACAGATTATAGAAGAGGTGACTACGTACGTCGAGAGGTCTAATTTTAAAACGGTAGAAGCTCTGGTATTCGGAGTTGCAAAAGTCATATATAGCATAGACTCACATACGGAGGAGTGTACCGTTGCCGTTTTGAAGCCTAATGCCATTATTGCTGCAGACGGTGTAGGTGTCTCCATAGAGAGGAAGAGGGAAGATTTCTCTGAGGAAGAAATTGTGGTCTTTGCGGATCATTTAGCTGCATTGAAGGTACAAACTCAAGAAGACTCCCCCCTATCTGCAGGCTCTCTTCCGTTTGCGGAGACTGCTTCTGAGGATACTACGGCCATAAACAGGCCCCGCATAGCTTACATCGCATTTGGCTCAAACGAAGGTAATCAAGTTCAAAATATCAAAACAGCTATAGAGGCTCTTGATGCTAATGGAGTGAATGTCCTCTCTTCTTCAACTCTTTATCTCTCCAAGCCGATGTATTTTCTTGATCAGGCGGACTTTGTTAATGGAGTTCTCAAAGTGGAAACCAGACTATTTCCAAAAGAGCTGCTTAGAGTTATAAAAGATATCGAGTATAACGTCCTCCACCGGTTTAAGGAGTTCCAGAATGGGCCGCGTTGCATTGACTTAGACATCCTATTGTACGAAGATATCATCTACAACGACTCTGAGCTCACTGTCCCGCATATTGGAATTCTGGAAAGGACGTTTGTGCTTGCCCCTCTTTGTGAGTTGCTTGGTCCAGAGGTCCTCCATCCCGTATCGGCTGAACCATTCCATACTCATCTGCAGCAGCTTTTTGCTTCTAGTGAGATGAGAGATTCAGGGAATGTAATTGACGAAGGTGTTCAAGAATCAATTGATCTTTTGAACATTGTGCCATTGCCTCAAATTGGTAACTTGCAGCCACGACGTCTCACTTTTGACCTCTTTCAAAACACCTCAAAGACTCTTTTGATGGGTATTGTGAACGCAACTCCAGATTCCTTTTCCGATGGTGGGAAGAATTTAGAGATTGAAGCGGCCCTTCAGAATGTGAAGGATATGGTAGATTCTGGTGTTGATATCATTGATATTGGAGGTTGTTCCACAAGGCCAGGCAGTGAGCAACCTTCAGAAGAAATCGAGTTGCAAAGAGTAATCCCATTGGTCAAAGGTATACGTGCTCTGGAACCGCCTTACCAACAGGTGGTAATAAGCATAGATACATATAGATCTAATGTTGCCAGGGAGTCTATATTGGCAGGAGCAGATATAATCAACGATGTCAGTGGTGGGTTATTCGATGACAAGATGTTTGATGTGGTGGCGGAACTCGGTACCCCATACATATTGGGTCACACTCGCGGAAATATCAAAACGATGTCCAAATTGACTAACTATGAAGAGACATTCGGAATTAAGGAATCAGATGAGGCATCAGTAGTGGAGTATGGATCCTCTGTAAACTCAGCTAAAATGCCAGGTGTGAGCTTAAAGCCATGGGAAATCACCTTGGTCAATACAGTCTCGAGAGAGTTGAGCCATCGTATTTCCCTTATGATCTCCAAAGGAATCAAGAGATGGCAGATCCTAGTAGATCCTGGGCTTGGATTTGCGAAGAACTCGCAGCAGAATATCTCTTTGATGAGGAGCATCCCGTTGATGAAGGAGTATTCCTGTAACCTAGAGAAGCCTGCAGGGGAGAACGGCGAAAAGCATTCGCCGTTCCATGATGACTACATCACTCTACGGTCTCTTCCAACTCTGTACGGGCCGAGTAGGAAGAGGTTTATCGGAGATATCACCGATGTAACGGTGGCTTCGGAGAGAACCATTGGAACATGCGCTGCAGTTTCGGCTTGCATTGGTAATGGGGCAGATATGGTGAGGGTTCACGATTATAAGGAAGTTAAGCAGGTTTGCCAAGTCGCTGATGCGATCTACAAAGGAAGGATGAAATAGGGAAGAATCAACATTCAATAATTCTGCATATATTTTTCAGTATTTCACTGAGCTGTGCCCTGGATGAAAATGATTAATATAATGTACTTAGTCAATGTATGCATGCAAGATAGTTGAAGAGAGCAGATACCTGACCTGCTAGTAATTGAATGGGGGGAGCATGCACAGATTATTACCTGTGTCAACTTCCAGGAAAATGAAAATTATGTTCCATTCACAATATGGGCATATATCTTAGATTTCATGTATTATTCCCCAGTGTTCCACCGTAACCACCATCATTGTTATCCAGAGCTTGTTCTGCCTTCTTCTGACCCTGGTGGTTGTATATTATGCACAGGCATGCAGACAACTGTAACACAGGTTGAAGGTGGAGGACAGGGAGGGTCCGGTGTTCAATGCCTGATTTGGTCTATATATTGAGACTACATCCCTCTCATGAATGGAGGAATCAAAAATATAGGCTAGAGAGGTTGTGGAAGTGAGTTGAGGTGAATCGGGCAGTTTGCTCCTCCAGACCACCGGGCCAATGCAAGTATGTAGGGACTTAACTGATCTGGTATATGAAGGGCAGCTCGCTATAACCTCCACATTCACAGAGAAAAGACATTGAGTCACAAATGACGTGATTCTCGTCCTTATGGGTCTATCATAGGTTGCCAAGTGGTTAACGGAGGACCATGATACTACAGGTTACGTTACAGAAAATGAACATCTTTTTGGAGCAGTCATGTCATATCATACAGCAAAACTAAATATAAAGGCAACAAAAGTTCGAGCCGATCAATCACATGATCTCCACGGAACTCGTCTCGGTCAATCTTGATCGCTCTTCACCATCATACATACATACAAATATACATGTCCTCATAGACATCTCTCCTCTTAACTAAAGCACATTCAATAAATCGCTTCTTAACAACAGCGCGGGTATGCAATATCCACTGTCACACTACATACCTGATTCACAAACAAAACAACTAAAATGGCAACTTGGGCAGCACACAAATCCAAAACTTGGAGCGATGGGAATGTCAAATAGTCCATCGACCTAAGTTTGCTCAGGTTGCTGGTCCCCACGACCCTGTTCCTCGGAATATAACAGTGCAAAAACTGTTTACTCTTCTTCCTTGACAACAGCCTCCTTGTCACAGTCTCTGGAGATGTGGCCGGACTCACCGCAGTTGTAACAGGTCTTAGCAACGTGCGTGGCACCACCAGCAGCAGAGGTACAGTCCTTAGAGATGTGGCCAACCTTTCCACAAGCGTAACACTTGACAATACCGGCCTGACAGTCTCTGGCGTAGTGGTTTGGACCACCGCACTTGTAGCAGGTAGCAGCCTTGTTACCTCTGAAAGCTGGCTGAGCTGGTCTGGCTGGGGCTGGAGTGGCAGCAGCGGTACAGTTTCTAGAGATGTGACCGAACTTGCCGCAGTTAAAGCACTTGGCACCGGAGTGCTGAGCCTTTGGTGGCTGTGGGCACTCGCTCTGGAGGTGACCGGTCTCGTTACAGTTGTAGCACTGCTTCTGGGCGGTCTGCTTTGGCTCTGGGCACTCGCTGGACTCGTGACCTGGCTGACGACAGTTGTAGCAGAGTCTCTCGGTCTGCTGGCACACCTCGGCGAGGTGACCTACTTCACCACACTTGTAGCATGTTCTGGGGTAGACGGCGGCCATTGTGATTGTTTGATTGTTTCAACTTCTTTCGGATGTACAAAAAAAAGGACTACGAAAATTAATCCCCTACTCTCCAAAGAACAACTTCTTTTTGTTCTTATTAAACTCCCTTCCAGGATATGAAATATTTTTATCCACCTCTTGTGTGACGATTGCTCGGTGTTCAGGAGAGGAAAGGAGGAGAGAAGGTCCCTTGGCCAACCGCACAAGTGGTTGAAAATTACCTGCCCAGAAGGGATCTCGAGGGAATGCAGCGAAGATTTTTTTTTCGGGCCTAGAAGAGTTACCCGGCGGCATCGGTGGCTTTCGGCTTCTGCATTTGCCTGTAGGAAGGAAGGTGGGTGCGAGCAGAGCCTAGCATTTTGGGATGGACACTTTGCACTATTTTAGTATGTAGGAGATGAGGGGGGGAAACCATTTGAGCAGTTCCTCTGTAGCTTCTAGTTCTGCCATGTGGTTCTGCGATGTGGGTAGATAAGGGTAGGGACGCACGTATCTCTTCCGATGAGATGCATAGCGGGGGCATATATAGTTGAGTTGGTTCGAACCCGCACGACGTACCAAGATACCAATTGTGATGACGTTTTGAGTTGATAAATAAATAGAATTGTAGGGAGAGAATACACTCTCCACTCTCCACTCTCCACTCTCACCTCTCACCTCTCACCTCTAGGGGTTTGCTTATCCCATAGATATTGCATAGTTTGGGCATCATGTACATACATACCCGGTGTTTATATAGTATCCAGGGGCTTTGCGAGAATTCTCCGCTAGCGGGAGACAACGCATGGCCGTGCATTTCGATCATGCAGGAGGATGGTACATTGCCTGTGCATTAGTTTAATTTGAGGCGGGAATATTGACAACCCGGAATATATCAAACTGGAACTTTGTGTTCGATACGGTGCGAACAGTGGAGGATGAGAATACGACTGCAACAGCTGACTGCTTGGCAAATGATGGGGACAAAAGAACTCTTCCATATATGTATATATGTATATATGTATGCATACATGTATTGTACTTCTCGTCCCGGCCCATCTTCATCTGTACACTAATTTGGCTTATTTTCCGCAATGCGTCAATCATGTAGGCATTCCCAAGCCGCAGCGCAACCTCTTGGCCGCGGATTTTTTGGAGGGGTAATATCAACTCATCTGATTGCAAATTGATGCAGGGTTTTTTTTGAGAAGTGACAATTTGGACTGATCGGGTTCTAGATTTCAACCCACCCTTGCAAACGCTAGATACGACATGGGCAACCTGTTTATCCCGAACTGCTAACTGCATCTAATTGACACTGCGGTGTGAAAATGCATGTCTGACGCATACAGATAATTCATATCTGTTTCAGGATTGATGACTCGGAAGCCAAATGAGTTAACTTTTGCCAAACTATCTGCACTCTGTAAAGGCAGATTTTTTGTTGCCCCGATTCTTTATTTATTCAAATATTATTTATCCCAGCTGAAAATATATTTCTACAGCAAATTCTAGAGGAAGCAACATCACAATCCCAAACGTCATCCATGCACACAGCGAACTACCGTTAACGTTTCAACAACTCTAAAATATCTTCGTCGTCATCATCATCTAGCTCATCTAAAGCGTTGCTCGTAGGAGGGCCATCCCCACCAGTATCAGCCGCCTGACACCGTTTTGTATCATCGCCTCTAGTTTCCCCTTTCGTCTCGGGACTCAAGGGTTCCAGAACCTCCAAAGGGTGTTTATCCATAATATACCATCCATAGTCTGCACTCCACTCCATTAAATCGTATGCATCGTCTGTATCTTTGAGTTTGAACTGGTGTTGAACGATTCTACTAACTAATTCAGGCGTTAGAATATAATGTACAAATCTATCTATACCCCAAAATCGGACGACATGATCTCTGGCGAATGAGTGCTTCAGGTTCGATATGAACTGTTCTAGAATCAAGTTCTTAACCAAGCTACTCCTCTTCATTCCAAGGTACCCTGTGGTAAACTTCGATATATCAAGAGAAAGGAACTGTTCTTGTGTTAGTGTCTTCTTATCACTTGCATTTGCTATCTGTTTAGCTAATGAGTAGAAGTAAGAAGTCGATTCTCCACTTAGGATTCGTGGTATTAATGAAAGGTAGGTGGTGGCCAGAGAACTAACCTCGTCACCCAATAAAACAGGAGGTGAAAAACGTTTCTGTGCATACCGCTGTATAACTTTCTCTTCTGTTTGTTTTTCATTATATATTTCATCAATAAGGCTCTTCTTTTCGGCAGCACTTTTAAGAAATGTATTGAATCTCTCTTGTTTCTGTACATCTACGTTCTGGTTCCTCTCAAAGTTTTCTTCTTCTTTGAGTATCCTCTTTACCTTTTCATCACTTAGAAATTGAATCCCATGACCCTTCAGATTACTATCTTCATCATCTAATAACAGATGATCTATTTTCTTTGAGCATGCCTTTGTCTCTTGCATCATACACTCAAACTCGGCAAAATCATCGCTCTTATCGGTACCTCCGGCGGTATGGCTTGTCGGGCTCGATAGGTGTTGGAAATACTCTAAAGTGGAGTTACCTGAATTAGGTGTGTCTGTGGGAAATGGAGGTCTTTTACGTTTCGCATTAGTGTCAGCTGGGCAAACGGAAAATTCGTCATCTGAGATAACGTAATCCAGGCTCTTCTTGAAAGATGCATTGTGATTTGTATGAATATATGGTTGTCGCCTCTTCCTATTGGTACTAGATGAATCTTGTTTTCCATCCTTATACTTTGGCATTTCAACCTTTTGGCTTGCAAACAGGTTATCGCTCACTTGCAGCCTTGGTCCTGTACTATACACACCTGGGATTCGGGTAGGATGTTCCGACTGTGCACCTTGACTCAATTTTGCCATTTCGATTTCAGTGTATGTGTCGACCTGTCTGCATCAGTGAATAATGATAATATTTCTATGGAAACAACGAAAGGCAGCTCATGTATACCTTAAGCATCAGAAATGTGTGTGTGTGTGTGTGTGTGTGTGTGTGAGTTGTGCGTGTGTGAGTTGGGCGTGTGGGTAGGTCCATCTAGGTGTACACGGATTGTTGGTTTGTCCCTCGTTGATCCCAGTGTCTCTTCGGCCTCTCCGTTGAACCATACCTGTCAAGGTTTGATAATCCCTTCATATGTACGATTGGTACTTCTTGGTCAGAGCATCTGGTATATATATGTACCTTTGCATATTGAGACCTTGAACGGTCCCTACATCTAACACGCCTCTTGAGAACACACCCAATCTTACCCCATTTGGTCATGAACACACACGACAGTCCCGCGTCACTCACTCACTCACTCACCCGCGCGCTCATGCGATGACAGCTGCAAGCCAGAGAGGGAACGGGAGGGGAGACTTATAATATTATACTTAAAAACTTTCGTATAACTAATTGTTCTACTCACACTTGGCAATTCTGTTATAATTATCATGTGAAGGGTAAATAACCCAGTGTAGTCTGATATAATTTTTGAAGTGATAGAGCAGGTGTCTGGAGTGGGCCAAGAGACTACCGATGTGTGTGGTGCAGCCTGACCGACTCTCTAAAACAACAAGATCTTGACATATTAACGAAAGAAAAGATATCGAATTCGAACGTCCTAACGTTGTATCAACTAGTGTTTTGCAGCATACGTGTGGCTGTAAATAGCCTGACGAAATATAGAGGCCCGGCCAGAGAGTTATGAATCTCTGAAATGTTCTGACATAAACAGGAGAGATCTTTGAATGACGGTATCCGATTCACAACGGGTTGTTATGGTTTAATTGCTCATTATCTATTGTACTCTAATGAGATCACTGTTTGTCAAAGCTGCTGAATGAATGACACCTTTGTGGGGGACTGAATTGGTATAGCAGGGGCCAGGGAGGGTCAAAGAATATGATGGCTAAGATCTGTTAGTGTTTCTGTCTGATACTTCTCTTCTAAAAAGTCAAAGGACAACCATTCACAGAACAAAGCAGAGTTTCCCCTGTAACTATGGAACGCTCGAGGATGCTTTTGTCTCAAGCGAATTGAGGAGGTGAAGTTTTCTGCTCTATGTCTTCGTGGAAGAAGATCAGCCTGTTGTAGCAAGACTGTGAAATAACGACCGTGGTAAATCGCTGAACTCACTGGAAAATCCATTCCGAGCTATCAAACATTTTTTGGGTGGTAGTCATGTCATTCCTATTGCCAAAAAGCAGCAATTCTTCTTGGGTACTAGATCCTGTGCCTCTGAACTGCTTGAAACCTTAAGTAAAAGAGAATCAATCCGATTCGAATTGGGTAATTCAACCAGATTTGAGCACTCACCAGTCTGAAAATACATTTCCCAGTTTCAACACACAATCCCTTGTGTAACATATCACCGCATCGGAGTTTCCGGCATTCCTTCGATGTGGTGAACTCTCCTCGGCCCAAAGGATACGACGATCAACAGGTCATGGTGATCCTTTTTTTGTCCAGGTGGAGCTCATTGAAAGTCATATTATCCCCAACGTGTGCACTGTCATGATAATTCCTGACAGAGATATAAGAGAGCTCTATACGTTACTGTGTTAGATCTTTTTTTGGTTTACATACCCCTGGAAGTCAATCAAGCATCTTTGAACGTCATCTGTTCCGTTATCCTCTTGACAATTCTAGATATATATATATGTGTATAGACCTTATTCTTGAATAACCACAAGAGATTGACTGAGAAGCTGAAGCTGAAAAGCTGAAGCTGAAAAGCTGCTGCTGAATAATGAGCTTGTTATTGTATTGCAGGAAGAAAGAAAGTATTTGAAAACAAGGGGGTAACGTGCAATTAATCACAAACACAGTAGATAAAGTTTTGGACTGTTCCCAGTGGCTCAGAACTAGAGGTGACTGTTCGAATCATCCATAAACCTTAAATGGTTGAAAGGGAATGAAAACCTTTAACCATTTCTTCTTACCCCTTCTCTTTACGAAGGAAGCTGAATTGTAATGAGAGAAGATTGCAAGAGAAGATAGAGAGGTGCCTTTAGGAAAATAGCTTTATTGTTTTATTCGATGGTAACTCTGACTACAGGTAGACGGGTAGAATCATGTTACAAGACTGAATTTGTATATGATAATCGTCAATTGCGAGGATTTGCTTGCTCAACACCTCCTCAAGCGTGGCCGAAAATGCTGTCACAGGTGCATTCTGAAGAACATCCATCACTTAGTAATTGTGGGAATGACCTGGTGTTGACGCATATCAAGGAAAATAATAAATGAGAATATATACATTAAACAGCTATAAACTATCAAATGCTGATTCAATGAGAGTTCAATAGCAGTACGTCTCCCATGGTCAAATACATTCACTTCTTCTGTTTCCCGGCGTATGTGACCTGTGTTGAGAAGTTCTCCCGTCATAGCTCAAGGATCTTCATACAAGACGGTAGAGAAACATACATTGATAAACAGACAGAGACAAAACCAACGGCCCTCAATTAATGAGTTGTATTCTCGTTTTTCTCTTGCCCCTTACTCTCATTTCTCGGTGATTAGTCATGGAAGAACAAACAGTCCTGTTCTGAAGTGAGTGTCACCTGCAATGAGTGGACACTTTTGCCAGAGATTTCGATCTGATTTGCAATGACTTAACTCTGAAAGTGAGTCGTAATCTGGTGTTGAATCCCCCAAAATACATCCACTTCACCAAGTCAATAGGAAGCAGATTGCCTCCGCAGCTAAGAAAACTGAAGACGATACCCTCTTTCTTTCGTCTGTGTGATCTAGAAACATACTTTTTGGGGCTCTAAATGATAGTCAATTCTTCGATAATAAAAAGATGTCATTCCATAGTAAGATGTCAGAGTGAGCTTTCACAAAGCTTTGAAGGTCTACTCCTGTGGACAAGACGTTGCCTGAAGTCTCATTGTTGTATAAACATCCGCTCCGACGCACAAAACACTTCATCCAGTCGCTCCCGACAGAGTTCCCAGTCGAATGGCATCAGTTGGAAGGAAGACACAAGAAAATAAAGATACAGGAAATCCCAGCATAAAGAACCAAGAACCGGTTTTATTCTTCATGAGTTCTCTAACCTGAATAGAATCGAAACTTGCACAATAGAGCAAGAGCATGCAGCCGTACCCATCCTCATATGCTTCATCTCTGTGTGACTCGTCCGGGTCCAAATCTATTCTATGGGCACAATATCAGTCAATTATCTTTCAATTACGATTCTAGTAGTATAACAGATACTGCTTGGGGGGACTCGAATATTGGCAGGTTGTCTACTTCCGTTGTTATCCTCGTTCTCAGTAAAATTGACTTGCCTAGTTATGTCATAGCCCTAAGGGGGGTGCAGCCGCAGGGCCCCTCACAAAGACCCTATTATTATCTTCTAAACTCTAAATCACTGTCAACACCACAGCCAGAGTCCATTTAATTCCAGAAGATGCAAAAACCAAACTAAACTAAACGAATTTTGGGAAATTTCTAGTTAGTGAAGGGTCACCGTGAAGAGTCATCTGATAACTTGAAAAGGACTGCATGTCAACCCCGTAGAGAGAAGTCTACTTTTACAAAAACATGATGTAACCAGATGTTGGTTTGTTGGAACTTAGGAATTATGTTTAGACTAGTGTTCATAAATGTCCATAATCTACGAGTGTTCGCATGTTGCACTGCCTCCAATATCTCCATCTATGGAAATCCACTGCATCCGGGCGCTACAAAATGAGAATCTTACATCTCCAAAAGAACCTGCAACAACATAAGTTCATAATGCCTTTTACTTAGTTTTTCAACTGTATGTCAGGGAAGAGCAGTTAGGCGGTACCGCTTGGATTGTATGGACAAGCGTTCTTCCAATGCGCTGATGTTACGCTGTCCATAAATGTTTTCAAGTAACATGAGGCGTGTAAACAGAATAGGAGATTCGTGATTTACAATTCCCGGCTGCAGAGAAACACCTCATTGGGGTTAGGTGGTATCGCACAGTTTTTGGGGCTAAGTTGTAGCAGCCCCTGCGCAGTCTGTAATCTACACCAGGTCCTGCGTACTCTCTGGCGGCATTGCAACCTGGGATGAACAACCCCTTTCTTAGTACACGGCAGTCTTTACGAGAGGATTTTGGAGTGTTATTGCAGCTGTCCTGGAACGAAAGCATATACAGTCACCCATTGTGGCACCACCTGATTTGGATGACAAAGATTGAGGTGACATTTCAGCACACCTTGTGGAAGAGTAAAGCTGCCATGTTCAACACCCGTTGGACGCTTTCCGTGGGGGTGCATACTTAGCCCCTGCAAATTATATTCTTGTGAATGCAGTATGGAGTTTGGAACAAGTTTCACTGGGTGGGGGTTGTCTAGAAGAAGGAGCAAGGGTGGCATAAGGCCGCTCGATATCTGTGCCAGGGATGCACATGGCATCTCGTGAGGTGTAGCAAACTCACTCACTGCATGTCAACTACAGGACACGAGGCTGAGATCCTCAGGAGCATTTCTTGGATCTCCTGATTGGATAACTTCTGATCTGGGCCAAATTTCAATAAACAATTTTGATCGATAAACCGTTTATTACCTAGCTCAGTATCTTCCTGCAAAGAATACTCAACACTTGTATTCACAGATTGTCTTAATATATCCTATTAAGCCACTTGCCTTCCCCTCACTCACTATACTCCGTTGTTCATGCCCAACCATGCGAGAGGCATGCATGAATATGCGTCCGTACGTCTCCCAGCTTCAGGATGTGGCGTGCCGCCGCGGCTTGCATCTTGTTCTTTCCTTCCCGTAGAAGGCTCTTATCTGGCTTCTTAGGAGAGGTTTTTCCCCGGCAAAACTCGCGACGAGAAACCCGCAGTGGCCAGTGGGATATTTAGCTTTTCAAAGCCTAGAATGGGTCATTATTAACTCAAGTTGGCCACCACACTAAGTTACCAGATACTGCATCCTGCGAGCGCCGTTCTATGACTTTGCATGCAGAGACTGTACAGTCCATCCTGGCTTGCAGCTTGATATGCCTTAAGCCCGACTTGGTCCAAAGCGATTAAAGGAGGTGGGGGATAATCTCCATTGCCTAAGGCGAGATAGATGCATATTGGTACATCGTTGCAGTAACTATTTCTGTGTGTCGTCTTCGTATAAATATGGGTTCGTATGTCGAACTTCCTTCTCCACTTACAGGAGACCGATGATGAGTGAGGAATCTAAAAACAGTGCTTTCTCAGAGCAAGCCTGATCATACCAGATTGATCAATAGCTCAACGGACTTCCATTTACCATCAGTATTGCATTGTCAACCTTTATCTGCATATTCTCATCGTGAGACGTAAGGCGGTTCTCTGACTGGCTCATTGTACTCATTCTCAGCACTACACATAACACTGCATATTGCTGTAGCGGGTGGTATCCTGGAGCCAGCCCTGCACATCACTACATATACTCAATGACTTTCTACAATGTTGATCAGCTGTCCATCTTGACTTCACTCCAAGAAACAGAAATGGAAAAAATCTCGGGAACAGCAATGGATAGGTCAATCTCCCCGGTGGGCCTGCTCTCCGGTATAGGTATCGGTGTCCACCCTGTTACAACATCTAATCATAAACATGTTGCAACAGGGGACCCAGGTATTGACTGGTTGTCTTCATTCGTTTCTTTGCCTGCCGAATTGCCTTCGGTCTCCAGCGAACCAGAGAACACTGCCATTTCAGAGAGTAGAAAGCCCAGGACATTTGGCTCAGACCATGCTTCGAATGGCTTGCGTATGATGCTTTTTCTGGATGGTGATGATGCAGCGCAAGCAGGTGTCTTGGATCATGAGGATACAGCAGTGACTATCAATGGTGGTTCAAACCTCATTGCACCTATTAAGTCTGAATTTATGGTGTCTCTTCCTCCTACACTGAGGTCTCCCGGAATGTGGGAGAGTCAAGCACATAAGGAAATGAAGGTATTCCCCAACAAGGCTGAAGTTGACGAACAACACCAAGCTATGTTAGAAGCACCTGACATGGAGACCAGTTCTTCGTGGATGTCAGCATCAAGCACAGATCGCTCTGACTCAGCAAGGTCTACACTATCTGTTAAATCTGACAAAGGCTTCGAATCTCGATTTCCCGATTTGATGTTTGACTCAAAGGTTGAAAACCTGGCTGATACACATAGGTTAAAGAGGAGGCATATCTCACCAGAGTTTGGAGACCAAATATCTCAAAGGCCTGAAATTCACGAAAGAACAGTTGCTGATGTAAACAGTTTACCTTCCAGTAACATTGACAATGGTTCGAAACCTAAAACAGTGGCGAAGAAGCGACGGAAATCGGTTCCCAGGCAGCGGCTCACACAGCATCAGAAAATGGCCCATAACAAGATTGAGAAAAGGTACAGAATAAATATCAATGCGAAAATTGCAGAGTTGCAGAGATTGATTCCTTGTGTATCTGGTGAGAAGGCAGCTTTTGAGGTTGGAGAGAAATCCTGTGACGACGAAAAGGATGGTTCGAGCCTGGAAGGAAGCGTAAGGTTAAATAAGAGTATCATATTGGACAGAGCGAGAGCACACATTATCCATCTCCAGGAAGAGGTGAAAATGTTGAAAGAAATGGTAGTTAACTTACAGCAGACCGGTTCTGGTTAAGTAGCACTACAAGGAGCTGTACGGAGAGTAGGGACCTAACAATATCATAATGGTCTTTACGGTTCTGATATTCAGCGAACATTGCATCACCTTTGAGTCAAATGTCAAGATAGAGGGAACCTATAGTTTGCAGGTTGGTCGGGAACTAAGGTTTATAATTACCCAGCATTATGAAGGCACGATAAAGCTTCATCTGTTAGCAGGGCATGGAGGCTGCGTCCCAGTCGAGGGGTCAAAATATGGAATATATTCTACAATGGTTTTTACTTTGGTTAAAGTTTTTTTCATTTTCGTCTATTTAATTGTTGGTTTTTTCTGTTTAGTTTGTCGCGGTACAATGCAGTGCAGTTCACTGCAGTTCCTTCCGCGAAGTTGGTTAACACAAATACATTTTTTTTGCGCACACATGAAAGGTCTTGCAAACTTAAAGTCCATAGCACGATGCCCTGAATGTGCAGAATGTACTATCGTCGCACAATAGTTCAGCATTTGACTCAAACCGGGTTCAACTCGAGAAATGTTAGTGTATGCCTTGAAGCTAGCGAGAATTACAAGTTAGGGTGTGTGACGTGCTCTCGTTTCTAGGAACAACAAGATGTAGAAATACATAGCCAGTGACATATGTTCTTTTTCTGACCAGAGAGATGTGGATTCGCCGTATGCATACCCCATTAGCCCAAGAACTACTTTGGATGAATTTATAAGCCCTAGAAGAACGAGGCTGACCATGTCAACGTCAAAAAAACGGCGTTATTCGCAGAACCTCAGAGTATCCGAGGTGTAATACGCTCTGCCCCTTGCCAAAGTTTACTCTAGCGTGGCTTAGATCGTATCCAATCTGTATAATGCTTAGATTGGTAGTATTTATTAGTCCGACAGAGAATTTCTAATTCCCCAACTGAAATACAAGTCTCGAGCGAGGCGGAAGTGCAAGGCTCTCAGTGTACTTTTGGCTTCTTTTTGTCCTATTATCCGACGACCTTCTGTGTGTCATGTGTTGTCACCGCGGCATGCGTATGCAGATGTTAGGCTTTGCTTTCAAATGCAGATCGTGGTGTGCAGGTTAATCTCCCTCAGGCCGCAATGGAGCCGGCTTTCATAAATTGGCTCAGTGGTTTATTATATTTCAACAAGTACATATAAGCAAGTGGAAACAATGTTTTTTGCTGCTCTTCATTTGCTGCTACTGTGATTTTTATGCTTTTATTCCATGTCATCCAACTCTCTGCCCGGTGCGGGCGTTCGCTTATCATCCCCCCACGTTTATAGGCGGAATGGCGGTTCCTACTGCAGCCAAGCCTATACCCGCATGGGTGCGTCAGAGGCAATGCAATGTCACATAGAGACAGATACTGCTTGGCTGTGTTTGATAGGTTATTCTGTTTTTGCTTTCTCTGGATGAAGCCACCAACAGATCCATAGGTGCCCTCCTCAGTCTAGAAGCTCGTCTGGAAGTTTTTGGGTAAGCATTTATAGTGTGCACTCTGAGACACAGACATTCAGAACGGTAAATCAGACGCTGTCAGCTCCATGCTGAGCCAGGCTTTTTTTTGCGTTTTTTGAAATTGGGTAATGCATGCTCCCTTGCATTGATTGTAAATTTATTCGTATGTCTAAATATAATTGTTAATTAAAAATGAAGTACAGCCTTATTTCCTCTGATGTTAATTATTAGTAGTTATCATCCTCTGAATCACTGGTAAAGTCATTCAGACTAACAAACACAATACCGTATGTCTAACTGGTGCATTGCACTAAATATATCCTGAACCCACCCTCATTCATCTTCTTTAGGTTTTGTGCTATACAATCTCTTTGGATGAGATAAACCCTTTACTGAACTGGAAATTAGCTGTAAAAAGCTTGTTAAACTTCTCGAAAACTGAGTACTGCCCTTGGGAACCCTTGCCAGATAGTAAATCAGAACAGTACCAGCGGCATTGATGAAGATGAAGCAGATGAATATTCCAAAGTTTCTCCACATTTGTGAACCAAAGGCATCGATACTGGCTAAGAACACATTCGTCGTTGCCATGCTGCAAAACTGACAATTATCGGTGGCATTGGGGTCCACAAGATAACCTCCAGCAACAGCCATGTACTGGCTCATATATTCTCCACATGTTGTTCCTTCTGGAGGTTGGAAATGCAGTAACTCGTCAGTCCTACATCTAACTGAACTATCACCTAAGCCGATTGTCAGTACACCTTGGATCCAATATGTGAAAGGGGATACTCTGTACATAAAAATCCAGAACCTTGGAAGTTGGTCTTTTGGCTTCAATGTTCCACAGAACACCAGACACATTGCAAACAGCAAAGTTGCAATATTAGAGGCAGCGTGTGCGTCTTTGAGTCCCGCAATACACATCTGGCCCATGGTAGCCGTGTATACAAAGAATGCTACCATGTATAACCACATCTCAATACCTCTGCTGTGTAGTTCTCCAGCCTCCACAGCGTTGTTCTGCAGTCCAACTGGATAGTACCAACAGAAGAACGCCAATGTTGCGACAAAACTCATCCAGGGAATCTCTGCTGTTATCTGAGCAGTAATGAAAACAACCCAGGAAAATGTCTTCGAAGCTCTCTCTCTTGCTTCGTATAAGTCTCTTTGCTCAACGAAATTGGGTAACATTTGTTCAATCAACACTGGAAGAGCAATGGTGGCCATAAAAACTGCAAACATTTGATTTTGCAGTCCTTGGAGACTCTTATCAGAACGGAAAAATGTGAAACCATTGAAGAGGAAAGTTGAGACGGCAAGGATTATCTTCGACCAAATGTAGGATGGAGTTCTCCAGTACAGCTGGAGGGCTCTATGTGTGACCACCAGGTACTGTCTCCAAAGT
This sequence comes from Kuraishia hungarica, assembly GCA_030567555.1. Taxonomy (NCBI): domain Eukaryota; kingdom Fungi; phylum Ascomycota; class Pichiomycetes; order Pichiales; family Pichiaceae; genus Kuraishia; species Kuraishia hungarica. The sequence continues at coordinate 55,303 of JAJLSL010000004.1, forward strand.
GAAACCGCAAAAGCAGAACCAGCGTGTTTGTCTGTGAAATGCTTCAGATTATCAGAATCACCACTGTGTTGAAGTGATTCGAGCCTCAATAATTCTGCTGCAACATCTTGACGCTGCTTAGAACCTTGCCATACGTGGTGCCAATCTTGCTTCATCTCTTCATCCTCCTCGCCGTCCCCTCTTCCCGCTGTTGGTCCGGCGCCTACAGCTTCCAACATCCATTCGGCTGGATTTGCCTCGGCTGGACATTTGATGGAGCCGTTCGATTCAAAGTAGTCAATCAGGGTTCCTGCGTGGGAACCAATTTCTCCGAAGTACACGGTTTGCCCTCCAGGTTGTAGTAAAAGGAGTCTGTCGAACTCCTGAAAAAGAGTGGCAGAGGGTTGATGAATAGTGCATAGAATTGCTTGTCCCTGCGCTGATAGCTTTTTCATAAGCTGGCAAATCGACCACGCAGTCTGAGAATCCAGGCCTGAAGTTGGTTCATCAAGGAAAAGCAGTAGCTTTGGTCTGGCTGCGAGCTCTACCCCGACGGTGAGACGTTTACGCTGCTCGACGTTGAGACCCTGACCAGGGACACCAACTATGGCGTCGGCATAGCTTTCCATTTCAAGCACATGGATAACATCATCCACGTATTTCTTCCTCTCAGCACTGGATACTGTAGATGGTTGTCTCAGGTTGGCAGAAAAAAGGAGCGCTTCTCTAACTGTAGATGTCGCCAGGTGCAAATCTTGCTGCTGTACATATCCTGTTGATCTCTGGAACGATATATCTGCCTGATTTCCATTAACTAACATTCTACCAGACACAACACCCACTGTTGTTCTTTTTGCAAGAACATCTAGCAGTGTCGTTTTTCCTGCACCTGATTGACCCATCAATGCAGTCAGCGTACCAGGTTTTACCCATCCGTCCACATTGGTAAGCAATCTCCTTGAACCACCTTCCCAAGGGATATCATAACAGACATCTCTCCAATGAAATATATCTGAACCAGAAGTTAGTAGCCTGTCTGTGGAAGAATCAGAGCCGCTTTGAAGATGTGATACAACTCTGTGGTGTTTCTCTTCTCCTTCGCTTTCAACATCTTTCTTCGTTGCATTCCTTCTGAGTTTCTCTAATTTTCTCAGTGTGGATCTTTCAAAAACAGTTATTTCTCCTCTTTGTCGAGCACTAGGATTATATTCTACAAGGAAAATGTATGTGAAGAAAAAAAACACCACATATCCAACTTGTATACCCCAGTTTCTCCATCTATGGCTGTTTAGAAAACCAAACTGCTCATATAGATAAGCATCACCTGATACAGTACTCCTACCAGGAACTGATCCTACAGTGGAACAGACTCTAGAATCTCCAGAAATCGAATTATATTGCCCTCCACTTGGTACCAGTTGAGTACAAAGAAACTCTCTGTTATGAAATTCATTGACCATCATTGCTTCAAAAGTATAGGCAATAGGGTTGATGTAGTTTATCCAACGAGACCATCCTAACATGTAATTAGTGGGAACCACAAATCCGACATATATTGAAAGAGCCAGAAGAACAATAGCTGCCGGTGTCATAGCTTGGGACAAAGACTTAGTAATGGAACCGATGGATCTGAAGATATGCGACATAAAGAACGTTGCTGTAATACCATTCAAGAGATAGAAAAAGAAAGCACCAGGGGTTCTCCTCAAATGTACCATGAAATAAACAATTAGGTTGAATACTAGAGAGGTTACAACTTTTGTTGGGATATCTGAAATCACAGATGCAACGGCTTCAGCAGAGGGGTGATATAACCCGTATTGTTTGTGCTTTTCTACTACGGGACGGGATTCATATAGAGCAAACACCTCCATCAGGGAAATGAAGGCATTGAAGAGACAGGCAAAAAAGATAATTGCACCCCTGAAATAAAAGTCGCCAGTGGTGTCATTCAGATTGTAGAAAACTGAACCGTTAATCAGGGCCATGATTGTGTTAGCAATGACTGTGCTGTAAGGAACAACCATGTTGTTTTTAGTTCTCTGAAATGCTCTCACCAGCAGATACCGTACCTGCATCTGAAATGATACTGTGTATTGAGAAGAAGACTGGATATGATCGGATTGCTTAGCAATTTTTCCATCTCTTATCTCTTGCAAGCGATTTGTTTTGTCACGATCAAGAGCCAGTAACTTCCCATTGATTGTATTTAGCAATTCAGTGTATTCGGCCGAACTCTTCCATCTCAGCTCAAATTCCGAGGCAGTTCTGGGAACTTTATTCTCCCATCCGGCTTGTGCTCGTCTTTCAGAAGGGGTTGTAAGGGAGGTGAGGAAGTCTGCTGTGGTTTGCCGTTCTGGACACTCAAACCCCATATTAACAAAGAATTGCTTGGCCTTATTTACAGGACCGAAAAATATCTGCCTGCCCTCGTAAAGGAGAATTACTTTGTCAAAAAGGTTATACGCATCTTGAGAACATTGATAGACGGATACTAGTGAGGTGTAATCTAGGGTGCGTGAAGATACATGAAGAGCCCTTACGAATTCCAGGGCTGAGGCTGAGTCTAAACCTCTTGTTGCATTGTCCCAGCATTGTAAATGTGCACCGCAGATGGATGTTTCAGCAATTGAGACCCTCTTTCTCTCTCCACCAGAGATTCCTCTAACGTACTCATTTCCGACTTTGGTTTGCTTAGTGTGGCTCAATCCATACATTGCCAGATAAACATTTGCAAAATGTTTTGCATAGTCCTCTCTGGAGACACCCGGCATTCTGTTTTCAGGTACTTTCATCAGAGCTGCGAAATAGGCTGTTTGCCAAACAGTCAAATGTGGGAAATGGATTTCTACTTCCGCATTATAGATCACTTCACCTCTATAACTGGTTCTAATATCATTCGGAGTAAGTCCCTCATAGGTGATCAACGAGTTTTTGTCAACATGGAAGCCGTAGGTCTGAGCTGAAATACTTCTAAGAAGAGTGGTGCAACCTGCACCCGGACGCCCCAAGACCACTACCAAATCCCCCTTCTCAATATCAGCATCCATGGGCTCCAAGATATTGAAAGAGGTATGACTGCGAGGTTTGCGAAGGTAACTCAAGGCTGATCTCAGCATCTTCTCTGGAGCGTTCAGCACCGTGCTTTGAAATTCGGCATCAACATCACTACCGTAACATCTCAGACCTTTGTAGATGCATCCCATCGAAAAGGGCTTATAGTAGTCTACATCGCTGTCTTGAAGCTTTCTCAGGTTCCTAATCCAAAACTTTGAAGAAAATTTTGTGCTCTCAGGATTCAATCTATCGTCTGTGTTTGTGAGAGGATTGATACCCGGTACAATGGAGTTAATTGATGTTGGTATTGAATTTAGATGGTGCAATTGAGACTGATCGGCCAATTCGGTGTCTCTGCTCTCCTCAACATTGGCTGAATGGTCAGTGACACCAGAAGTTCCACTGACTGTTGAAAGCCTGGTGAACTCTCTGGCCAAATTCAGAACTGCCTCTTCATCTGTTCCCTCGTATCGGACAGACTCATGAGAACCTTCCTCAGAGACTGAGAGTGCTTGTTGGCTCATGGTAAATTTTAGTATGTGATAGCAAATAGCTTTCTTGTGTTTGGAAGCTCATTTAAGAAACGAAAAGGTTCTATGTGCAAGAATACAAATATCACGACTGTGTTACAAGGTCTTTTATGTAAAGATGAAGCCCAGAAAGCTTTAACCAGCCCAAACCGGGCCATCTCACCTGATACCCAATTACCCTCGGCTGTCACTCTCGCCCCATCCAGGAACCGACCTTCATCCACCACACTCTGACCCCCATGTGAAAGAAGACCATGGCTGCCCCGTCATAATTAAGCTATGAAACAACTGACAACGGGCACGCTCTTGAAAAATCAGACGAGTTGCACTTATTGCATCTATGTAGCTAAGTGTGGAGACGTGACATCGCTGATAAAAATTCATATGACATGTCATGCTGCATATAATTATGGGAACGCAGGTGCTTCCTCATGCAGAGAACAAGGCATCCCGCTGTTGTTCCGCAGCCGAGGAGAAGGAAGAGGCTGCACGGACGTTATATCCGAGTATCAGCGAAAGCGATCGTAAGATTATGCACAGTTACCGGGTGACTTGTTTGCGATTTCTTAGCAGGCACACGAGGGAAGCAGGTGCATTGGTGCCAGCAGGTAGTAGGCATAGCGATATCTGCTTAACATCTCTACTATGGTTATCCGTATATACGGTCTGATACAATGTAGGAAGAAGGAGTGCACAGGGACTGGTTACCTTTGAAGGCCAAGAATGTCAACAGTGTGCTCTGGGGTGTACTGATCTAGATTATCACATGCAAGAACCTAAAAACGCCGTCGGTGGGGTTTTCATAGGCGATGTTCAAGTTGCTTGGCGTGATGAAGATATCGTACAATGTGTTATGCATGAGGTCGGCTGCCACCCCCCTAGCTTGCAGACAACACACGACTAATGAGACTGACATCCTTATATTTGTTCCCGCTAACTTGGAATAAAAACTGTTTCTTATTTCAATTCAATTCAATTATAAATATCACCGAATTCTCTTGAATTTGTATTTGTATTTTCACTTGTGGTCTTCCAACCGTCTCAAAATAAATATGACAATTAATTGGTACCCTGTTCAAGGAATTCTTGGAAATTAAACTTGCAAAAGACACGCAAGCTTTAAATTCAATTTATATTATTAGGAAAAATCCAAAAACATCTTTACTTTTAAATTATTGTACTTGATTCAACAATTGTCTCAAATATAGAAGAGATAGTTTTGATTCCTCCCGGTGGTCTTCTAACATATACTTTGACTCTCTGGCAGTGCTCAGCCACTATGAGATCAACTTGCATACCAAAGTTTTGAACCGATATGCGCCTCAGCCCGGATTATCTATGATGCACTGGGCCCGCCACTACTCCGTAGTACAGGCAGAGAATATTCAAGGGGGCTTGGGGCAGCGCTAGGTAGAGTGGATCCCAAGTTATGCATACGTAATTATATTCTTGCACCACTGCCACCTCTGCTGCTTGACATCGTGCTAAGGAATTTGGGGTAAGATATAGATAGCCCGAGAGGGAGAGTGAGGCACGAGGCTGAAGGATGGAAAATAAGTTAGCGAGAAGTATAAACGATCTCAATTATTTTCATATTATTGTGTGTTTATTGATTTTTTGTGCCAAATAATGATATAGTATCATAATTGTTCTTACCAGGAAGTCAAGGTACTTTACCGCTCTTAGTTACTCCGCGTTTCACACTACGTTTCACTCTACTCCGCATTTCACTTTTCACGCCGATTACACACTTCGAGCCACGTCATAAGAAAGGTATTTACCACTCGATTGTTTTTTCATTTGCGACATGGGCATCGTATATTTTTTTGCTATTTACCTTCTAGGAGGGATCAGTTTTATCCCTCTGGCGGTACTCTCAATTCTCTCGTACGTATATTACACAGCCCCTCGTGTACCTGAAGATGATGCCGCAAAGGAGGAATACTACCACAATGAACTGCTGAAAGAATCCGAGTCACTTGGGGAACCAGAGGGCTACAGAGATTTGATGACTGGTGATATTGAGGAAAAGGCAGATTCTGGTCTCAAGACTTTCATGACCGGGTGGATCACTGTTACAAGGGAGTATTATCAGTTTCCTCAGATCAACCCAAGGGAGTTTACCTCTGAAGGTGGGGGATCTGGCATCGGTGAAGGTGAGAAGGAAAAGACATCAGCTTACTCTTCAATTGTCAAGATAGTGAAGGGCTCAACTGGTTCAAGTCAATCCTCAAGCCATAGTCAGGGAGGCAGTGGTGATCCTGCCAATTCCGATAATCCTGATGATCCCGCTCAAATTGACGCCAAGAAGCTCAGAGCGCTGAGGAGAAAGAATAGGTATTTTGCGGTATTGAAACATGGAAATTTATTCTTGTATAAGGATGAACAAATGAAAAATGTCAGACATGTGGTTGTGCTTGCTAATCATGTGGTTTCAACTTGGCCCAGGAGCCTGAAAGACGGCCAGCTCTTCACTAAGCGGAGCGCCATCTGTGTGATCAGGAAAGAATATGCAAACACATCATCAACTACATCTATAAATCAACAGGGGATAGTGGACGAAACATCCTCTGTACCAGTCAATGTTGGTAGCGTTGCAAGCAGTGGTGCTTCAACGCCGACGCCCTCGTTATCGCACACGATTCCACCACCTCCATTAGGGCCCCGTAAAAGACCTACATTAGATCTGCTGCTGAATCCAGAGGATCCAGAGGTGCCTCCTAGGAATTGTTATTTCCTCTACGGAGATCTCAATCACGAAAAAGAAGATTGGTACTTTGCTTTGATCAGGGCTACAAATTCTGATCATCTCAAAACGTTTACGGACAAGGACTTCTTGGAACCCTCGCTCTTTGCACGGACTCTCCACTATCCAACAGCGGATATGGTTGATCTGATACAGACTCTGAACTCGACCGAGGGACAGTTATCGACGCGGTGGTTGAATGCTCTCATTGGACGTCTCTTCTTGTCGATGAGAGGGACACAAGAGTTCCATGACTTAATTAAAGCCAAAGTTGACTATAAGCTTCAAAAGATGAAAAAACCTGGGTTTCTTGATGATTTCCAAATTAAAGCTATTGATGTTGGTCATGCAGGACCATTTTTAACCCACCCCAAGCTGGTATCACTATCTCCTGAGGGTGAGTTGTTGGTGAGAGTCAACATGCTCTACAAAGGAGGACTCTCCATTGAGGTTGCTACAAGAGCCAACATCAATCTGGGGTCGCGTTTCAAAACGCGCGAAGTTCCTCTCAACTTGAGGATACAACTTAAAAAGATTGATGGAACGTTGTTACTGAAACTGAAACCTCCACCCACCAACAGATTGTGGTATGCGTTTGAGAAGATGCCAAGGATGGACCTCGATATAAGGCCCGTGATCAGTTCTACCTCGCTGAGCTATAATCTGGTAACTAACATTATCCAGAATAAGTTCAGAGAAGCTATCAGAGAATCACTGGTGATGCCATTTATGGATGACTTTGTGTTCTTTCATACTGACGGCGAGGTTTACAGAGGAGGTATTTGGGATAAGTCTCCCAGGTCTGGAGTTGTGAGGGGTGACTCAGAGAGAAAAGGAAAGACACATCAGACTGACGCCAACTTACAATCCCCTCTGCATCATGAGTTCAATGCGTCATTCCCTCCTGCTTCCTCCTTCACTAGTGATGATGCTCTGTTCGCATCGGTTAGCCTGGACAAGGATGGCATGGCCACACCCTTCCCTCTACATAGCCCCGGGAATGCAGTTGAAGGAGCTGAGAATCCAGGGACCGATCTTCTGTCAGTTACTGAAGATACTGAATTTCTACACTCTGACGACTCGACAGTCGTGACAGGGGTACATAGTGCCACCGCCACCACAACTATGAAGAAGAGATTCTCTGCAAAGTCATTCGGTGAAGGCGATTTCAACGACAATGACAACGAAGATGGAAACACCTATGAGGCTTCAATCTCTTCAGATCATTCTCATGGATCATGGATTGGCAATAGTAAATCAGAAGGGATAGATGGCATGGCTACTGAAAGTGATGATATAAGTTCTTCTGAATTTAGGAGCAGGGCAGTGCAAGAGGTGAAAAATCTTAAATATAATGCTGCCGTGTCTACCTCCATCAAGAAGCTTCGGGGCTGGTATAAGACCGCACAGACGGTAGTGAAAGAGGAAAGTGAGTCTGTTCGCAGTGCAAACTTTGGGACTGACAGCAGCATTAGTAAAAAGGCCTCTGGAAACGGGACTAATCACTCCACATATGTTCCCCCTGAGATGATTTCCTCGAGAAGAGCCCCTAAGGCTAGACCGGTTATGCTTCCAATTAATGTTGGCCCACCGGCATTACCTGATAGAGTCAATACTGCAAGGAGTATCGAGAGCACAGATGCCAGTGTAGCTATACCCTCCACACCGGATATGCCCATTTATCCAAATCAGCCTTATAATAAAATTCCTGAAATGGTTGTCCCCGGTGGTGTTTCACCGCCAATCAATCGGAAAAGCAGCGGGGGTAGTATGTTCATTCCTGCTAATACTGGTTTCTCTCCTATGAGGCCCCAGGAATACCACCACACGCGTGATGCATCCCGCGAGCTATCGCAGGAGATAGATGAGTTGTCCACGCAAATCAGCGGAGACGGAGCTGAAGCAGCAGGTAGATATAGGGCCGACACTGCTCAAAGCAAGATTTCGCAGGAACCGTATCAGCTTAATGATATAGTGGAGGGTTCAACTTTGGCATCTCCTATCAACCTGGGAGGAGATCCCGTTTCTGGGCAGAGGGTCCCTGCTCCCCCACCTCCTCTACCCCCAAGATCATACACGGCAGGTTCATCTGAGTCGTTCCATCCGAGCGTTCCAGTAGATCTTGGGGTCCCTCTAGCGACTAATGTCATGAGCTCTCAAGATACGTTGCCCGAGACAACGGATGCAATCTCTGCACAGATAACGACTTCTGACGGTATATATAATCCCAGCTTACAGGAGTCACATACTGTGGCCGGCGAGGGACTTTCAATCAGGGAAGGAAAAACGGAACTGAGCAGCTTAGGAAGTGTACACAGAAGGCGTCCTCCCCCTGCTTTATCGGCTGATGAAGTGGAGAACGGTACAGAAGTAGCTCCTGATCAGATGGAGCATGAGCATGAGCCTCCCACTGAGATCGATTCACAAACGTCTGACACCTTTCCTGAGATACAAGAAGCGTCGCTGGTTGATATTTGATGAGATGATAAAATCCAAACTTGCTGCGTATCATCTTTCATATAGGGCCTAATTCGAGTGAATATATACAAGTTAAGAGAGTCACAATTCTGATAGTATTTACATATTTATACGTAGATTGATAATTCAAGGCAGAATTTATTGTATTCATTGGTTGCATCAAACGTTCAATAAACTAGGCATTATCATTTCGATCATTACAAGAAGGGCATCCACCCGATATACATTTGAGCCAAGTTTTCGACATTCATGGCTTGAAGAATGACCACTTCAACCTGACCACCGACGCTAAGTGGCAGTCCCTCTACATCCAACACTCCTCTGATCTTTCTTCTGATGGCAGCGAGTGCAGCCTCTGGATGGTGACTGGATCCTTCCTTGTTCTCTTTCCGCTTCTTCGGCGCCCATTCTATAATTGGATCATACAGGAAACTCTCTAACACGTTCATGAGTGCGGATTCATTGTTCCTGATAAGCGTCATCGTGACCTCACATGACCTCTTGAAGGTGCCTTCTACACCACTAACACCACAAGCATCAACCATGTTTTGCGTAAGTCGGAAAGGAACTCTTTCTGGGACGTTAAGCTGAAGTCCCTTTTCAAACAGACAGTCAAAGTCAACATGCAATACACTACCTGTTCTTTCTTGAATGAGGATGTTGTCACCATGACGATCTCCCATTCCCAAAACATATCCCACCATAGACATCAAAGCAGACGAACGAGCATAATTGTTTCTTGCGTTGTACCAACTCACGGGGTCCGGGAACTGTTCTAAAAACCACATATGGAATACAGCGGGATACATGTTTACAACTTTCTCAAAATTTGCAACCTTCTCCTCTAGACTCTTCTCTTCTGAGAGCAGACGCTTGCAAGTGGAAAAGTCCAACGGCTTACCAACACCTGAGAGACCCGTGAGAAGAATGTCTCTAAGTGTCCTGCATCTCTCGACCCATTCTATCACACCAAATGTTTCATTCAGAGGTATAACAGCATAGGAGCTGATCTGGAGCCTTCTCCTTTCAGATTCGCCATCTGCTGCTAAGAGTCTATTGACAATAGTGGTGAACTCCACAAGCTTAGCATCTTTACGAAGATCATCATGGGGCTTACAGAGAATGCTGTACTTATTACCATCGCTACCACGTAAAAACAACCTTCTTGGACGCTGCATCGAAGATAATATTTGAACTGTGTCATCAATACTCTCAAAAGATATGGCAGTCTGGGAAGGAAATGATTTGGCATTGCGCACAGGTTGGTCAGCTGTCCCAGCAGGTAGAACCAACTGGAAGTTAGACCGTAAGGGGACAATCAGAGATGAGCATGGGAGTACAGAACTGGGAAAGCCGATGTCGGTTCTAAGTGATACAGTAGAACGCTTCTTACCGACATCAGCCTTACACACACTCAGCAGAGCATCAAACATGGCAGCTGCTTTCCTGAGCTGCTTGCGGTTAGTAAGACTGTCAATTATACGCACTCCTAGAGTCGCTTTTTCCTTACTAGTTGACTTGCATTGTGCTAATACACTCCATAGCGAGACTTCTGGATAGCTCTGTGCCACTAATGAGACAATATTTGCAATCAACTTCTCTGTACCTGATTCTGGATGGAGACCACGTGAGAGCAACTGTGAGAGGACATTTTGCCAGTAATATTTAGGCAACGCAGATGAGGCGCTAGATATCACCTTGGAGATACCAGCATAGCTTGTAGCCCTCTCGGCCAGAATTCGCTCCATTAGACCGGATGACCCTCCACTACTTCCTCCGCTACCTGCCAAGTTCACCGCACTAAATGATGCTGTATCGTTATAATTTGCCGCAAAATCAAGCCAAACAGTAACCACTTTGGGAAGAGCCTCAAATAGATAGCGGGATGAAAGCTGAACTGCCCTAACATAGTTCAGAACCAGTTTCCGTTCATATTCTCCGGAAAAATCTCTAATAGCCTGAGCTGGAGTAGAGGTGGACTGAGCAGCAGAAGCCGTCATGTCACGAGATTCCAAGATCTTATTATAATAACGAGCCAGAAGATAGTACGGTTTGGCCCATTTTCCATCGAGTTGAGAGGCAGACGCATAACCTTCTATGACGTCGTCTGACCCTCCGTTCGCAGAAGAGTCTAACCATCTAGTGTACTTCAGCTGAATCCGCGCTGCAGATCTCGCTGAAGCAGCCAGAGCAGAAACATCTGTAGTCTTATTCGTCTTTTTCTGTTCTTGTTGTCTCAGAACATCTATGAGATTAAGGGCAGTCGAATGGTCACCTTGCTCCCAAAGCAGCTTGGGATATTCAATATCCACCTGTGCTGACCGTGATACACTCGCATGCATTATGGCTCTGGTAGCCAACTCCAACCGATTGGACTTACGAGCAATACGTGCACATTCCAACCATGTTGAGGAGATAGAATCACGTACAAACTTCTCCGGGTGCAGTGTTTCAACTGCCCGTCTCAAAGTGAGAATCTTCCATTTCCCTGAGAAGCCTCCCCCAACGTTTTTCAGACGTGACTCCAGACATGATGTGGCTTCCTTTTGCATACTTAGAGAACGTACTGCGATAATAGATTTCAGATCATCCAGCATATGTAGGGTATCCAAGGTGACACTGCTGCGAGATACCGATGTCTCTCGAGACATTCCAAGTTGCGAACCAATGATAGAATAAGCACTCTCAATATGCTGTAAGCTTTGGTCTATCCTTTTGTCATTTAGAGCCAGCAGCGCTTGCGCAATCTCATAGTCAGTACTGAATGTTACTGCTGCACTCTCAGCAATCAAGCACCACCTCTGAAGTTCGCCTGTCTTCCCTGAACCGATAGCAGATTCAAGTCCCATCAAGATCCAATTCCGAGGCAACGAATCTCCAATCGACAGTGCCTTAATATCCTCACTTCTTCTCCTGCTGTTAGTGATACCAGAAACGAGGGATGTTACCCTTTCATCCAGTCTGGACAGCACCATTTCATATGCATTGTGATCGCAAAGAGAACGTAATAATCTCGATGTATACTCGGTTGAAGATGCGGAAGCACCTGAGCCTTCCAGTTGTTCTGCCATTGCTTCAAAAGATTCATGGGCTACATGCCAATCGTCACTGTACTGGAACTTCAATAGTCTATCATTGAGAGACTCGGTGGAGAAAGTACGTAAAACACCGTCTAAGGCATCAAAGTCACCAATTTCAGAGTACATTGACTGTACTGAGTGAAAGAAATCAGACTTTCTTATGGTTTCACATGTGTATGACTGTTCTAGATAAAGAATAGCCCTCTCATAAGAGGAGCACTGAGCCGACCGTTTTGCCAGCATGTCATTTGGAATATCTGATAACAACTTCTCAACCCGCGCAGTCTCTGTACGGTAGCCTTTTCTTTTGGCATCCTCCCTCCGTTTCGACTGCTTTCTGTAGGCTACCCACTTGCGGAAATAGTCAACTATTGCAAACACAGATTGGTAGCAAGCTTTGAGATCTTCTGACGGGTCAAGTGAATTCCCATTTGCATCGTCAACTTCTGATTGAAGCACTTGCAAGATTTCCTGTTTTATATTCTGTTCAACTTCTTCCTCGCCACTGAGGACAGAACTGAGCGCAACATAAGGCAGGATAAAGTTGCATATTGCTAGATCTTGATCCTTAATGACCCAAGAACATAACATATACACATTCTGTGCATTGTAGTTGATACCCGGCCTATTCTTACTCTCACGCAACAGATCTAGTGTGAAAGTCCTCAGCCACCTTGCATGAGTTTTACCCTGAGAATAGCAGGGGTAGCTTATAGGCACATAGTTACTAGCACCAACAGTGTACCTCGATGAAAGAAGAGGTGTTAAAGTTGTTTGCGCTACAGGAGAGAATTTTGACCAAATATAAGCGGCAGTAGACAACTCAGCTCCAGCTGAGGCACCTTGTTCGACATTTTGCAGAGCAACAGAATTGTGTAAAAGATTACTATCTAGGTCCTTGAGCCCCAGCATTTTCAGGTATTCTTGAATCGTGTACGCCAGGAATAATTGCTTGAGGGGATCATTCGAAGCCCAAAATGCTTTCACCAATATTTTGTCGAGAAAGTGTATAATGAACTTCACCATCTCTACTTTGTCACCCAGATTATTAATCAGAACAATTCCACCACTTCTTCCACTTGTCCCTGACGAAAGGTCCCCAGTGAGGTCAGTACCTGAATCTGACTGAAACTTCACAGGATCGAGACTCCCCATGGCACCGAACACCTTCGCACATTTCACAGGAATAGCTGTTTCTGTAACTCTGAACTTATGTGCAGCATCAGCCAATGTAGAAACAAGCGTAGGAATGAAAGATGCAAAGGGAGCTCTGGTAAGATAGACGTCGTGAAATTCCTTCTGATACTGTTGAAAATAGCGTAACAAATCATCCAGGGCCTGCAGAACTACCCATCTATTGTCTGTATGGCACCTCCTTGCCAAGTCTATGAGTAAGTTAATGGCTGCTGAGCCCTTGTTCTGTTTGGTGAGCAAAGCACTGGCACGATTGTATACTTCAACAAGAGACTGGTTTCCGGCAAGAGAGAACACATAGTTGTAATACTTCTCGGATATAAGTGATGCATGGGAGGCTTTTGGACTAAATATGAAATGTAACACCTCTTCAGCCGACTGCTTACACCGGCTGCTGAGACTGTCGTACTTTTGCAATAGTAAAGACACCGTCAGGTCCACAACAATAGAGAGATTGGGTTTGTCTAGTTTCTTCAATAACACAGATAGACATCTTAACGCATCCCATTGAAGCTGTGATAGTTCCAATGCTGCTTGTAGGCCGGTGAGGATCTGTGGCAAGGCAGCTTCCAAAGCAGCCGACGATACACTAGTGAGGAACTCAACTGCCCAAATTGCCTGCAACTTGGATAAAAAAGGCTGTAATCCCTTGGTATCATTGATTGCCTCCGAAAAATTCTGGAGAATTCCCAGGACGGACTTAGAGAAGAAAGCATCCAATATCTCAGAGTCGTCCCCTGTAGGGAAGGCATTGGACGATGCTCGTCCTTCATATAGCCTGACGGCATGTAACAAGGCAGCGTGTATCTTACTTTCATTATGAAGCTCTGGGTGATACAGTCTCATTATCTCCCACGTAAGTAAGATATGATGCATCGACCAGGAAGAAAGAGACGAGTCCCTCAGCTCCGGTACAGCGTTGGCCACAATCTGTACAATGCGACGATCATCAATTTGACCATTGTGAGTATCAGAGGTAAGGAGATGAGCTACAATTCTAGGCAGGTTGCTGTTTACAAGATCCACTTTTCGTTGTTTCGTTCTCTTCGCAATCTCACCCACGAGATCGTGTTTATAGTACATAAGCAAGAAGGGTACAGTGTACGGGATAGTTCTCAACAGGAACTGATTGAGAGGTACCTCAACAAGTTCACAGAACTTGTTCAAAACAGTTGGCCTTGTGTGTAGCTGCTTTACAACCACTAGACTGACGTTAGGCATAAAGGGAGCCAACACCTGCCATGGAGTCTTCCGTCTCGAGAAGGCAACCACTTTTATTGTGTGCAGAGCAAAACTGCTATGGACCTGAGTATCACTTCCCATGAAGTCTATCAATTTCATGAATACCAGGTTCTGCATTTCATTGACTGGTAGAACGATGGCCAGTTCTCCCCATGCCATTGTTGTGGATTCTGCCAGATACGATAACAATTGGCTATCAAACTTAATACGAGATAATTGTCCTACCAGATGACGGAAATTGGCATCGATGATTTCATCATCCATTCCCATAAGGTACAATGGATATATTTTACTTGCCAATATCCTGATCTCTCTTATGGTACATACCGAGCATGCGATGAGGAACTTCCATATCTTGCAATTGTCAGAAATGGGTTTAGGGCCATAAGAGCAAAAGATGCGCCGAATGGCTAGCAAGCAGGCAGTGGCCAAGATGTATGGAGTGTGTGTACTTTTAGAACCGGAAGTTGATAAGTCTGATAGAGAAGGAAGGAGGTCTTCTAACATCTGAATGGTCATTGCCATTAGTGGATCGTCAATGATTAGTCTGCGATCTGCTTGTACCCTTTCTGGAAAATAGTAGTCTCCTGCTTGCGCATCACATGATCTACAGAGCTTCGTAACTGTATCAAAATCCTCTGACAAGAGGCATCCAAGGCGTCCAATGGACTCTAAGGCATACAATCTTCCAATATTAGTCCCAGTGAGTGAAGGTGAAGCCCCCTCGGCGGATGATTTGACTGATTGCCTAAGAGCATTCAGCCATCTGGATAGGTCATCTCTAGTTGGCCCTCCCTTCGTCGAGTTTTTATACATGATACCGTTAGTTTTGAGGGGATTGTGCTTCTTTTTGGCAACTGAGAGGCTGTGTCCATCAACTCCATACAAACTCGCCCCATCTGTAAGGTGTAGAACGTCACTCTCATACCCAAAGTCGGGCCCCAGAGTATTTACAAGTAGTTGTAGTCTGATTTTCTCGTGGGATGGATTACTGAACATATACGACGCTGCTGCATAAAGGTGATTGTATGCATCTTCTTCCAAGTTGGCGACCCCTGAGTGCTCTTCGAAGTCACGTTGACTACTGATGTGATATATAAATGACAGAAACTTGAGACTGTTTACCAAGTCTTCGTTCAAGTCTTCATGATGATTTGCTTCTTTGGACTTATTTCGTGTGGCGAGGAGTGAGTCAGGATTCAAATATCCAACGAACACTTCAAAGTTTTCTGACTGTAGAAACTCAAACCCAAGCTTAAGCAGAGCCCCTGTGAGGTGTGATTGCAAACCAGGCAGTAGAAACAAAAAATTGGAGTTGAAGATCTGTTGAAGCTGTTTTAGCATTTTCTCGATAATACTCGATTGCGGTGTATAGCTCATGATATACGCAGAGCTAGTGGTCTCAATAATCACACAGTATAGACTTTCTAGTATATCGAGGCCTTGTCGGCTTACTTTACCATCCCTGTAACCTATGGCTGCATCAGTACAAAGTGTATCTATGGACCAAAACATACTTGAAAGGATGCTGTCCATCTGATAGTTTAGTTGGAAATCGAGGAAGAGAGCCTCACTGACATGAGGGTCCAATATCAGCTGCAAAAGGTGAATAGAAATGCTCAGATTTCTCAAAGAAGGTAAGCTGCCTGCACCACTCAATGGTGAATCGCTATCTGAACGCCTTTTTCTTCCATTCAGAGCCACTGGTTGTTCTATATTCAGCACGTGCTTTTTAAGGAGGGACACCAAAAATTCACCGACTGCCCTTTGGTAGCGTAGACTGTGTATTTTACTGCAAAATATGTCTACAATGGAAAACACAACCATCTTCGATTGAGCTATTATTTTCCCGTTCGAAAACTTGCTGTTCAGAAATGGAAGTATAACTGACAGGATACGTTTGTAGTGAATATCTTCATTTGTCCCAATGAGCATCAGCGGTGATCTGCCAAACAGTAGAATGAAGGTTTGGAATATCTTGAGGACAATGCCTTGTTCATCCGGAGCTATTTAAAAAGGTTAGTGACAAGAACAATAAAATACAGGTAAAATTGTACGAAACAGAACCAATTGAAGGCATTTTCGTGGAAGTGAGTACATACACAAGTCTCTATCCCAATATGTTGGGATAACATGGTTGGCCAGGAGGTTCGTCACTTTGGGATCATTGGATATTTCTGATAGGGGAACAACCGTATCAGCTTGTTGAAGCAGTGAGTCCAACAGGGCCAGCAAATCCCTTGCGTTAGTGTTCATTGTAGTCGATCTTGCTGTTAGATGAGATTGATCTGATCAATGTGCAGATGTGGTGCTGGTCATATGCAGAGGAGTGTGGTCATTTATGAATGAAAAGTGTGAAAATCCGAGTTACAACAAATCAGAACTGATGAAAAAAATGAACCGTAGGTCGGTGAAAAGTTGGGAATCCTCGCTAGTATATGACGAAATGGAAATTGATCTCACCATACTCTTGTCTTACCCGTATTGCTCACAGCAGCCTATATGTGCAATAGACTAGTGGGATAACGCTGGTCGGGAAAACTGTGGACCAAACCCAATAGAATAACAGAGAAATATGGTTCACACTGTAAAGATCATTCAGTTCATCAATATTGTACATATTATAATACAACTCTGGTTTGTCAGCTCGCATAGATTTATTCAGGATTCACTGGCTCACTTTGCTTACTGCGTTTGCCTCATCCCATCTCATGCGCGCTATCTACGACGCGCGTCAGTGACTCCGATAGAGCTAAGCATGTGGATCTGTATTTTGTCAGGTACCTACGAATAGCGTGTGACTTAACATATACATATATATAAAAATATATATGTTGCTTTCCTGTCTACATGAAAATAGTCTCCTTATAAAATTATATAGTGTAGGTCACTTCACATTCTCGAGCAAAAGAAGATACAAGTGATGGGTATCAAAAGTGTGAGTACATAGATAGCTATAAATGGATATGTACAACAAATTGCAAGACATAAAATAAATTAACCACTAAGAAAGCAGGTTAGCCAACCTGCAATATATGAAAAAGAATAGTGCACTCACGATACACCTTAGATGAAACCATGCTACAATTTTGCTCTCCCTTCATAGTTGTATTATTGCTTTTTTTTTCTTATTTTGACATTATTCATGATCAACTCTCCTTGAAGAATTCTGATTTCCAGCAATACTTGGTAACCATCTTCCAAAATCTCATTCAACTGCCATTACTACTGTTCAGTGTTTCTGGTCATAGTGGATAGATCTCATGAATAGGAGAATGTGTGGTTCTGGCGCGTGTGTCTCATAATGAGCCCATCCCAGACTCTGGGTGATACCCAAACCTCTCCATTCCTCTTCCTGAAGAATCCTCAAAGTACCGGTGTCGGGGTTGAAATAGTCTTGTGGTATAACCTTGAGCATTTGTTTAGGTAGCATAACATGCCTATACTCGTTGCTATCGTCAGAGTACCGCGTGCTATAGTGGATCATTTCCTGGAATTCAAGAACACGCGCTCTCTCGGCGTCTGTGAGATATCTTGGTTTTGTGACCATTGTGTATGGGAATCTGTATATGGTAAACTGTGTGGTAAGATGACTAGCTTTGATGCACAATAAAAAAAATTGGACGCTAAAGTATCACAGCGATGGTATGAGAGTGATGTCGCTTTCCAACTTATACGACAAGTATTGAAAGAAGTTAATACAGCAACAGATCTACAAGTGAAGGTAAACCAGTTGGAAAAAGTTGTAGGAGCTGAAGAATATATATATATATATGTATATATTATTCGACCAAATTAATGAAGAAATGAATATGTGAACAATCAGAATTCTAAGAATGTATAGCAATCAGTTGTTTCTCCTTGAGAACACCTGTTATTGATCTTCTCTTTGGTATGCTATTATTTTCCTTCAGGCGAATTGGATGGCTGGGCCTGAGCCATACACGTAGCGTACGCCAAGGATCTCTCTAGCTCTTCTGATCCGCTTCGGGATTTGCGCCTTAGTACTGCGTAGGGACACTGAACCTACCGCTGAGTTGTACTGTGCACTACCATCATATTTTTACGTGTTGGAGCGATTGTTTACATTTCGTACTTACGCGTCGTGCCATGCGAGATGCTGGTTGGAGGGTAGGCGATGAGGCGTCATACAGTGTGCGCCAGGTACAGGTCACAGGGCGATCTGGTGAAGGTGGGTGGAGATTAATTACAGTATATAAATCAAAAGAAATCTACAAGTTGGGAGGAGGTGACGATATAACGGTAACTACACAGTAAACATAATAGTTGTGTTTTACCGGATTGGTGCAGCCCAGTCATTTTAGCCATGCAGAATGAATTACCTCGTATCGATATGGTTCCCGTAAAGGCTCCATAAATACCCCAGATCATAATTAACCTTTCTTCTCTCTGTCAGCCTCGCCGCAGATCAGCTCATATTCCGTACTGCGAAACCTTGGTTAATTTGGTCCAGTTTAATGCATGATCTACATTTTCCTTGGAGGACTTCCTGTTTCGGCCGTGTATTCTCCGGGAACAGCCAAGGGCTTAGCAATTACCAAAATAAGCAGCCTTCCAAGCTTCTTTCTTTTGCCCTCAAAATAACCTACAGCACAATTCACCTTAAATGCTAACGCTACCGGATAATAATCATTGTGGCTCTTTTAATGGCCATCTCTCTCATCTTGTTTTGGCTGCACCACTATTCCGCGACGCTTACCAATGCCCCTGTTTCAAATTTGCACGGAATGCAACACGATTGGATTGTACGAGCTCTGTGCTTTTATGGTGGTAGCACTTGCCGATGTACCGGATCTCTGCATCATGTACTCTGTGAATCATGTATCCTAGGGTTCGATTACCTTGTAATCCAAGGTACACATGATATATTCTCTTGCTTGTGTTCAGGTAATATATGCCCCCTTGAATGACTTCTCCTGCATTCGAAGGCTGCATCAACGATTGAGCTTACTACTTACGGTGTTTACACATCCCACATTCCGATGTGAACAGAAGCAGTCAGCTCCAAGACGGCCCCACAAGAAGGGTTAGATGAGCTACGACTGGTGGGTTCGAAATTGCGGTGCGTAATGTGCTTGTCCCTTTTCGATTTTTTTGTACCTGACTGACAGGTACCAAATTTCCTAAACAATAGTGCGGAGGGATTCTTCCGTATTCCATGTTAGCCTCGCGCGGCTTTCAACCGCTTCTGCGCCCGCTGTTTCGTCCCTTCCCGTCCTGCACCTGCATCCACCGTTTCTGCTCTTGTGAGCGCAGGTGAAATAAAGCAACCCTCTACTAAGAGATGCGCCATGCGGGCTTGAGAGTATGGAAGAGGCTTTGAAGGATTATGCACCTTCATATATAGGGGAGAGAGGCACCAATATCTCCCAGAAAGGATTCCTGTTGGATTGTAGTCCATCTGAGCTGTTGTAGTAGCTTTGAGGGTAGAATAAGAATAACCTTCGTTGTTTTGACTGGCCTAGTGTGCTAATTCATCTTGGCTAAAGTATACTGTGCGTGTGAGGGCCCACCATTGATCTGAGAGCAATTGTGCCAAATTTAGCACCTTATCTTCTCCACCACTACATATAGAGAAGGCTAGTCCACATACAGGGAATCACTAGATCATTAGTCAGGCTGACACAGCAGATGCGGCGTATTCAGCAGTTTTTGGGAGAAATCTGAATATAACACACTAATATAACACAGCTGTGTGATACGGCGGTCCTGTGGTTCCAAAAATAGCTTGCGGTGGTTTACAATGGTCAGCAGCAGATCCTCTACCGGATCATTACCTGCTCCAGTGTCTTCACGAGGTGTTGCTCCTCATATCGCAGTGCGGGCCCCTTCTCATACACCTGCAAATTCGTCTCTCTCTTCTCATATATCAGCACCTATCTCACATAGTGCCGTCCCAACATCGCAAGATCTTTCAGACACATCTCTAACAGCGACAACCATTGAAGAAGTCAGCACAGGCAAGCTATTTCCAGCTATAGACATAGATGTGAAAATCGGAATCAAGCCATTGCCACAGACATGCTCTCTTGTACGGCCTACGTCAAAACTGGTTGATAGCCTAACGCAAATTGGATATGACATTGTGCTCTTGCCCATAACTAATGGTCGATACAGGGAGAACTGTAGAGCTTATTTCAAACAGTTCAAAGAACAATCAGTTACTGGTTCCACGGGGAATGATGATATTCACAGCAGCGATGGGGAGCACTCCCATCCTTACTTAGAACGTTCATTCAGAGAATCTAACATACATCATAGCCCACAATGGCAAGGGATTTCTAAAACCGGGCACTCCCCTACTGGAATCGGTATCTTCAATAAGAGCCCATCTCCTGTTCCTGATCCGGATTTCATAAGTAATGAACTGCTGGAGAATGGTCTCTATTCCCTATCTGTTCCTTTCCCGAGCGTCAAAGATGTCAATATACTAAATGGTACTCATGTCCAGAGCACTGTGGGACTTCTTTCATCGTGGATTGAACTGGACACTTCAAGCAAACTAATCAATGAATTCTCCCTTCAGGTCATTATAAATGAGATTTCTTACGCCAGTTATGTTGGGGTGAACAAAGTGCTGATGGCGCCTCCAAAGAATTTGACAAATCTTTCTATCTTTGCAGCTAATCTCAACAGCCTACTTCACCAATTCCCAACTGTTCATATATCCATATCTCTGCCAATTTGCGAAGAGGGCGCTCTGGATACTAATGGCAGATCATCCAACACAGTGATCGACTCTCTGTCAACGTGGGACATGTGGAACTCTATTCGTACTCAATGTAATTACAGCGATAACCTCAGTGTCTCGTTGGCTGCTCCACGCAGCAATATTCCCCAGCACGTGATAAACAGGTGGTTAGTGGAACCTGTGAAGTTTTATCTCATTTCATCTTCCCGGTTCATCCCCAATGTTAGGAATTACCCTGTTTTGCACAAATTCAACCAGGTAATCATCTGGAAATTGCTTCAGAAGAATGCCCTATCGCCCCCAGCATTGCTTATTCATGGCGTGGATAAGGAGGCAGACATCACCAAGAAAATGAACGGTCTCAGTGTGGACAATGCTTTGACACAGTCTCCCAACACCACAATTTCTTCGGATCACAGCACAAATGACACAGGTATCTCAGGGATTTCCGAGTCTACTATCTCTGTTGATGGCAACGTTGTCAACTTAGGGCCCATAGCCTATTTGGAATATATACGTTACATTTGCAGTACAAGCAAAGATAACAACCAGCTGACTCCAATTGAAGCATTTGTCATCAGCCAGTTGGCTAATCCGACATTTACATCCCCAGGTCACTTCAATTCTACTGCTACATTGCAGTCACCTCTGCAGCCTCTCATCCATAATCTTGACAACTCAACCTACCGTCTTTTCGAGATGGATACTGTGAAATATGACTGCTATGAGCGTGCCATGGTTGCTGCACTCATCGATACAGTTAGTAAGAGTGAGTTCCAACACGTAAAAGGATTCCCGACTTACGGCACAAAGGCGTATAACACATCAGCACTGAGCCTGGATCGCACAGTTGATCGCGCCACTTCACAGCAAAAACCAACTACAACAAATCTCGATACAGTCCCAGAGAGGCTCAACATAATCGTAGTGGGTCCAGGTAGAGGTCCTCTTATAGATCGCCTTTTCTCCGCTGTGCGATTTCTCAGTCTCAACCTCGATATGGTGAGTATTGTGGCTGTTGAAAAGAACACAAGTGTAATGATCTATCTCAACCAGAAAAACACTGAACACTGGGGAGGGCATGTAACATTGGTTAATGCAGATATCCGCTACTGGGAGCCCCAAACTCAGTTCGCGAACATTAAATTCAACCTGGTAATTAGTGAACTGCTGGGATCATTTGGATGTAATGAGTTGTCTCCTGAATGTCTCGAGTCTATTTCAGAGCTATGCAGTGATTCACATTGCACATTCATTCCTCAAAGCTATACTTCCTACATTGCTCCAGGGATGTCTCCCGGAACATACAAAAAGCTATGCAGCTTCGATGACTACACAAAGTTCCATCTCCCTTATGTTCCCTCGGCTGATCAGTTTGATGTTTTGTCTTCAAAGTTTGAAGAAGTGTGGACTTTTACGCACACGAAGCCAGCCAATGGTCCCAGTCTTTCTCGGCCAGCCGGATTCAAAGTTCCTCGGAACCCATTGCATGGAAAGAAGTTCTCTAATGTCCTGTTCAAGACTCACCATAAGGGTGTGATCCATGGTTTGGTAGGATGCTTTTCTGCAAATCTATATAAAGGAATCACAGTATCCAATATTCCTCAATCGCTGTCGTCTACCGGCCCTATTCCCCATAACCTTGTCTCATGGCTGCCATGTTTCTTTCCATTCCAATCTCCCATATATATTTCGGATGACCAGGAGGTATCTGTGTTGATGAGAAGAGAGTGTCGGATTGATCGTGTATGGTATGAATGGAGTATGGAGAGTTTTATCTATCTCATGGTACCAAGAAATGAATCATCGGAATCCAGTAGCTCAAATCGACTGGCCTCTCAGCATCATACTCGAAATTCGAATATTTCAAGAGATACTGAAGGGAAGGAGTTCGGTATGAGAGTACGCACCAGTGTGACTGAGATCCATAATCCAAGAGGAAAATATCATTCTTTTAAGCTTTAGAAATCTAGGGAAGGTTGTATCATTTACTTATTGCATTTCAACTTCTTAGTTACTCATTCATCAATTGTTTTCTTTTCTTATCTTTCCTGTGTATTCAACAGGCTCCTCGCCTTCATTTCAAGACTGCATAGCACTCCTCAAAATAAAATTCATCTCTCATTACTCACAAAGGATAGTCGGTTATGTAGTTACATTTATATCTATATCTTGGTGTTTCCTATAACGAAGAAAAAGGATCTATATATTTTTGTATATGCATCTATTATAACAATAACCCCCTTCGAACATGTAAACAACTAGTCACTTCCTAGCTGCTGCCACTCTTCATCTAACTGTAAATACCCTGGGTAAGAAGCTGGAATTGATCGTACAGCCTCGTGTAGATACTACCTAAACTCTTACCAATTAAAACACTCTCGACAAATTGGTCACATTCTGAATCTGAGAGGTGTAACTGGAGCCTCTGTCTCATTTGTACGGATGTGTTCTCACCCGCTCTGAAACATGGCAGGTTAGAATCCTTTTGCATCAACTCCACCATGGTGACAAGAGACTCTGCGTTCTTACGGAGGCACCTGAATGCATCCTTCATAAGCTCCTTAAACTTGAGGAAATAATAACCCTCAGGACCACCCAGAAGGTCGACATATTCTATAGTCAGTTTGAAGGGCGCAGCCTCAAAACCAACAGAGCCAGGGGAGTTACTCAGCAGGAAACCGAAATCAATATGGATAATATGTCCTTCGGAATCAAGCATCACATTACCATTATGTCTGTCCTTAACCTGCAGGATGTAGCAAATGACACTGTATGCTGCTAGAGAAGCACAGAAATTCTCCTGCGCCTTTCTGTAACGGGGGGAATCTGGCTCTCCAAAGGTCTTGACGAAATGGTCGGTTAAGGTGGCAATGTTACCCTTTTCATTCTCGCCGCTGTTGCTCATGTATTGGGTGAGTGCTTTCTTTATGGAGTGAACAGACACTGCATTAGTGATTGTTTCAACTATGGCTGCGTTATTGCTAGTTACCAAAATCCGCATACGCTTCACCCATACATTCACTCCATGACGGTACCATATGGTGGACATTGCCTGGATAAGTTGGCAAGCGAATGCTTCTTGGGTAAGATCATCACCAGTCTTTGCAATGATTGAGCATAGCTCCCAATTGTCAAGATGGCCGTATGCACTCTCCTTTCTGATACGTTCCTTCCTGGTGCTCCAGTCCTCACCTAAGTAGTAGGATGAACGTGAAGAGGAACCCACACCAGCAACCTTCAAGTCATTGGACAGTTTACGCTCACCAGCTTCAGCATTGATATTCTCCAAATCCCTCACACCAAAATCGTGCTGCAAGCTCTGCATGGATGCGATGATCCGGGCTTTGATAGCAGTAGATTGATCCACAGGCAAATGACTTGTTGACGAATCCAGTTGAGTAAGCATAACTGTGGCAATACGCATCTGGGTTGCTAGATCAGTGGAGTTGCCCTCCATTTCTCCCAGTTTGTAGTAAGGCTGGAAACTCAGATTTGCTGAACGTACATCATCAATGGGGGTTCCATCTCTTACAGGTGTCGCCACGTGAGAGCTGGTTGGATCAACGGCCAGTGGAAGCTCGGAGTTGATAACAGCTGCATCAGCACCGGAAGTGTCTTGTGAGCTATCTTTATTGTTCTCAGTAGGATTGGGAGAGCCTAACTGTCCATCTGTTACAGGGTGGCCGTTCTCATTATCAGATGCCACTGCAGGGGAATCTGGCCTGCTGTCAGTACTGAGCAGAGGCACTCCACTCACCGCCTGCATGAATCTCTCCTTCTGAACCATTTCGCTTTGCGAACGTCTGTTTGACATCTTTACAACAGAAACGTCGCCCAGGTCAGCTTCTGAGACATTAATACTTGGCAGACTAGATAGGCCAATGCTGCCAGAATTGGAACCAACACCACTAGCCCTGGCACTGTTGGGAGTATCAAACCCAGATATAGGCATATCAATTATGCTACCCAGATTAAACACATAGTGAGCATCCTTATCATCACTCTTACCCGAGAGACGCTCGATGATGACCTTGTTGTCCTGCTTTTCGGGATTGAAATCAACTTCATTGGCCAGGTATTCGACCAAAAGGAGATATGGCACACGCTCCGCACTGTTGAGGACGGCAGCCTCGTTTGCTGGGATACGAACAATCTTGTGGAGTTTGCCTTTCTTGCTCTTGGGTAAAAGCATTGGGATATCTACCTCACAAGGTAGGTCTTTGTTGAGTATGGAAAGCTCTGCTTTGAGCGAGGACAGACGAGCTTCTCTTGGCACCTGGCCGAGCTTGACAGAAATGTTTTGGAGGGCAATCGCGAATTGGGTCTCTCCTTTGAAGTAGTTTGACTTAAGCAATTTGATCTTCTGTGCAATAGTAAGGGAGAGAGGGCTGGATAGATGACCAGATTGTGCTCCTACTTTGTCCAACTCATATACACTGTCATTATCACTGGAGTAACGAAGATCGCGTGAGGTACGTACAGATGAAGAAAATGATCCACTCGGAGACAAAAGAAGAGTATCGCTAGTAGAGTAAGAGTTCAGGGAGGGTAGGTTTGGAAGCGACGTTGACATCGGATGGAAAGCTTCTGGAGAAGGAGTGGGTTGAAGCGATGTCGGATCATCAAATGAAGAGAACATATTGTCCATGTTAGCCTGGGTTGCTGTAATGTTTGCAGGACTGTCAGTTAACGTCTCACCGTCGCCTTCAACCGACACTCTTGGAAGCAGCTTACTCTCCTGCTCATCAGTAGCTGTCATCTCATTTCGCAAACCGCTCTTTCTTTGGGATGTGAAAGTGTTAATGGAATCATTTGCAGTCACCACCGTTTCACCACTTTTCTTTCTTGCATATTCGCCTGAGTATACTCTAGAGGCGTTACTCTCAGCACCAGAACCATCATCCTTCTTCGAGCGAATATTTTTATAGTTCCTCACACTATAAGAGGACATGGATTTGTTTAGCGATTGAAGATTAGTTTCGGCGTACTCATCAATTAGAGAAAAGTTCAGATCCTCAGACTGACGAGTAGCATTCATGATTTTGCGTTGGTTATGTTTAGAGGCCGATGTTAATGACAGTGATTTTGCACGCGACAATGGTCTTTTAGACGATGCAGGTATTGCATTATCCTCATCATCCTCGTCGCTGTGGTAACGTGCTGCGGTTAACATTGCATTGTTCATGGTATTTTTCAATGTGAGATTACGGGTGAGGTCCTTCGCTAGGTTTTTCACAACCTCAAAAACAACTGCTTTGGCATGCTTGCCCTGTGTACGCACCATGGGCTCTATATGAGTTGTCACTTGTGGTAAACCAAATGCCGCTGCAATTGATGTGGCTAGTATAAGTGACGGTTGCACATTCTCTCTAAAGGGACGCAAGACATGTGACTGCGTCAGAAGCCCAGAAGCACCAGTCGCAACAGTTGTTCGGTTGTGCTTGGATACAGAGAGATCAAACAACTCATACTGGAGGTCGTTAAGTAACCTTTTACAGATCTGGAAACCTGCACTGTGAGGATCCCGACTCAAGTCTTGTAGGCATGCCTGGAGATACCAGAATGTGAGGAGACTGAAGTGGGCATCGTTAGAACAGAGATTCTTGATGAGTTCTTCGAGAGCCATGGACTCTGTTTCCACTGTTATCAACAACTGTATGAACTGAGGAACAAAGAATTTGAGCTCCTCAATTGAATATGCTGCAGCACGCTGGCATAAATAATGGTGAATACCAATGTTCTTGGCATATCGCTGTAGGTATGATACACAGTAGAAGAGGTTGAAATGGGGAGAGTTGATGAAACGCAACAAGAGCGCATTCCCTGATTGCTCCATGGTAATTTCAATGTATTATCAATAGTATGTGTATTATATTCAATGCTTATATTGACAAATGCTGTGTGGAGAGACTGAGTGATTCGATTTTCGATTTTTTTGGACTAGCGTTTCAGTAACAACCAATTGTTGACACCTGTTGGGGTTGGTATGTATGTACAGTTGATTCTTTGTTATTTGATAGGGCTGATAAAGACCATCAGTCAACAGCCTTGACTCGCGTGAAGGTAATTAGGTGTACGGGGCAAGCAAATCAAACAAAATGAGGAAGAAACAACCAATCACGCGGTATTAAATTGGCAGATACTTAATTTGATCCTGTGGACGGGAGCTCACCTATGATAATTGACGTTCCAGAAACTCACTAAGAGTGGACGGACCAATGAAGGTGGACGTGGGACGATATTCATCCACTGGATGAAAAGATCTCTATAGCAACTCAATAGAACTAACTGACTTGCAGCTCTGATTTGCCCATCAAATGAATAAACATACACCGGCCTATTCATGCACAACTATAGATGAAACAAAACAATAGAATATGAATCATTCATGTAAATAAAAGAGAAACAAACAGATTCTCACGGCCCCTAAAAGATATCAGGCATCCGATATCCCAGTAAGTTGTCTTTCTCTGCTTCTCCAGTCAAAGCAGACACACATATACATGCCATGTATGCCTCTCTATGCCGAGACCGTCAGGCCTTCGCCTGTAATATCTCCACTGCAGAGTTTAGCTAAACCACCTACGTGTATTTTCCACCAGCATCGCCGGGCTCGTCTGCTGCAGCATCAACGGGCTGCCGTGTGCCTCCCGCCCTTGAGACGGGCGCGGCCCCAGCTCCCCAGCTAGAGAGTATGTTCCTACTATGATGACCCTACAGTGATGACCCAAATGGTACCTACACGCCTTGATCAGAAGACTTGGAGATAAGAGGCAAGGTCCGTGTAGTGTTTGTTCATGTAGTGTCATATGTAGTGTCAACACCATTATATGTATAGAGACAGAGAGCTATGTGGAGTGGGTTCGTTCTGTGTGTATGTACCGAATGCCTTCGCTACAATGAAATATATATTGGAGACAAGTGGGAAACACTGTTGTCTTACAGATTCATATGTATTGCACGAGATAACTCAAGTTTTGTCGAAGATTTATTGGGGATTTAGACCTTAGAGGATAGATAGTTCTTTAGCCAATCACATAATCATTGCAAGAAGCGTCGAAGGGAGTATACGAAAGACATACATCTCCAATCTTTTCATTTATACTTTTTCTCATCCCAGATGTGCCAGTGAAATTTGTTAATCAAAAACACTCAATTGAAGGAGATCAAAATATAGTTACATCCTTGATGATCATTAAGCCATAAAGCTACAAGAGTTAATCCACTGGAAACATGTCTTCAGCAGCAGCTCTTGATCATCCCTCCATTGCGTCCCACGCAACTCCGCGGAAGCATCGTTCACATCATAATGATTCGACTCCGACGCCGTCTCAGCCCTTAAGGGTGGCACACCAAAAGGTTTCGATAGATGTGGACCTTGCTCATCAGACAATCACAGGAAAGACTGATATCACTGTGTATCCTTTGGATCCATCATTGAAGGTGATCAAATTGGATTCAAGGAATATACAGATACATGATGTCACGGTCAACAACAGCAAATGTTCCTTTGAAGTTAACGACTTCTTTCGCAATTTGACCACACCAGATGTAGCGGGAGCCGAAGACGTCAAAACAAACGGTGCTAGATTACCAGAACACAGCTATGGAACACACAACCCACACTACGATCTGCACTCAAGCAACATCTCCATAGAACAGCATCATCTCTTCCGTCGTAAATTTCAGCCCTTATTTTCTGATAATAACGATGGCACAGGTGCAGGATCAGTCAATGGTCTACACTCCAATGCTAGTGCAACATCATCTGCTGATCATACTCTCATACTTCATTTACCTGATAATCTTAACTTACGCCTTCAGAATGCCAACACCGTTCAGGCCTTTTCTCCAGCCACTGTGAAGTCAACATACACTACGCCAATGGCGACTAACACAATGACAGTGTCGTCAGAAAGATTGTATACTCCACTTGTGGTATCCATATCGTACACAGTGCGGCATCCCCGTGATGGAGTTGTTTTCTTCGGCGGTATTCACACCAAGATCCCCAAGGAAAAGTGGTGTGCATACACGGTGAATAGTGACCTGCTATGCTCTGCATCATCGTGGGTTCCCTGTATTGATGATTTGCATGAGAAGTCATCCTGGGACCTTGAGATTGTAGTCCCCAAAACGGTATCTGATATAGGGGAAGTGAAGATTATCGGCACAAAGGAGGCGGAGGAGGCTCTCAAGAAGAGGGGTGTGCTTGATGATGATGATGAATATGGAAACATTAATGACCAGAAAGATCAAGAACAGGAACGGCAACTCCAACAGCTGAGACAGCAACAACAGGATGCAGAGTGTTTATCCCGAGAGATAGTGGTTGTTTCACCTGATGCTCTTAATTATAAAGAATATCCTCACAGGATCGATATAGGGAAAAAGGTTACGAGTATACAGTTATATGATCCCGTTTCACCTCACCATGTTGGTTTTGCCGTTGGTGCATTTGAGAAATTGCCTGTAGTGAATATCATGGATGACAGAAATGGTAATGGACACGGTTCTACTAATGGTATTTCGGGTGGTGCTTCCTCTGCCACGGTACTGCAGAATGGTGATCCAGATGATATCAATGCCAAGGTCAACATTTCATTGTTCTCTTTCCCAGATAAGCGTGAAATGGTTAGCAACACCACAGTGTTCCTGGCAAAAGTTATGGAGGTATTCAGTAAGGAATTTGGTTCGTTCCCATTTAACAGCTATACAATGGTATTTGTACCAGACCAACCATCTGAATTTTGTAGTTTTTCTGGTTTCTCGGTCGTGAGCGACACTCTGCTGTATGGCCCGGAGATCACGGAGCAAATATTTCCAGTCACCGAAAAGCTCTCTATTGCTCTTGCAGAACAATGGTCAGGCGTGAATGTGGTGCCTAAGTCTATTAATGATCTTTGGGTCACTATTGGTATATCACATTTCATGTCTCTGCATGCCCTTCGTCGTCTATTTGGCTGGAATGACAGCCGTTTCCGCATCAAACAGCGTAGCGATTTACTTTGTGAGAGAGATGTCGGGAAGCGTCCAATCGGAAGTCCTTTTTTCCGGTTCCCAATTAATACAGGGGAGGATTTGGATTTCCTCAAGCTCAAATCACCTCTGGTATTGTTCATCTTAGATAGAAGAATGACCAAGACAGACAAATCGTTTGGTCTGCTTCGAGTGATTCCCAAACTTTTCTTGCAAGCAATGTCTGGCGATCTGTTCAATGGTAACTGTGTTTCCACCCCACACTTCCAGCATGTTTGTGAGAAAGTTGCTCACTCAAAGATGGATGCATTTTTCCAGAATTGGGTTTATGGGAGTGGTACTCCAATATTCAGGATCACCCAGAGGTTCAACAGGAAACGGATGTTCATTGAAATGGGCATAAGGCAGGTACAGGCCCAAGAAAAAGGCTCAGGTGCGACCTATGGAGGTGACTTTGGTATCAGTGAAACGGAAAGTGCTCAAAGCATTGATGCGGCAGCCAAAGAGAGACAGGCTGAGAACTCATGTTTAAACTTCATAAACGACGCAGCCGACTTCATGGCACAGGGAGGGAATCGCGCAGAATCTGGTGCAGAGCAAGCTACCCAAGCTGCGTTTGCTGGCCCAATGACGATTCGAATTCATGAGGCAGATGGAACTCCCTATGAACATATTGTGGATCTCAAGGAAGTATTCACAAAACTGGACATCCCCTATAACACCAAGTATAAGCGCTATAGGCGTGCTGTACGCAAAGGTGATGACGAAGATGCTACTGGCAAAGAAATCAAAGAGGTAAAAGAGAAAATCTCCAACGGAGAAGACTCCAAATTTCGTAGGCTTGGAGATATCTTAGCCTCGCCCCCGGAGATGAAACTCTGGGATCTTCATGACCCAGTACAGGAAGAAGATGAAACACGTATGAATGAAGCATTTGAATGGATCAGGGTTGATGCTGATTTTGAATGGCTCTGCAAAGTGTATATCAATCAACCAGACTATATGTTCCACTCGCAACTGTGTCAAGACAGAGATGTAGAAGCGCAATTGGAAAGTGTTAAGTTCTTCTCTTATTCGCTAAAGCCCAATTTATATCATTCAACTATTTTATTGAGGACCCTTTTGGATAAGAGATACTACTATGGGATACGAGTTGAAGCTGCTCTTGGCCTTGCCAGACTGGCTAAAGAGGAAAATGGATACCTAGGTATGTCTCATTTGTTAAGGTCATTCAGATACATGTTCTGTTATGGAGACGTATCAAGTAGCAATGGCTCCAAACGTTCAAATGACTATACAGATGGTGCTGCTGTTGGTGATATAATGGATCCTTATACATATGTGCCCTTGTCCAATGACTTTTCTTATGTGCCCGATCTCTTTGTTAAAAAGGCGATCCCTCTTGCGCTGGCCAGAATCCGTTCTAAGGCTGGTGACTCACCAAAGATCATACAGCAGGTTCTGTTGAATCTTCTTAAGTACAACAACAACCTTAACAATCCGTATAGCGACTGCTATTATCTCACAACATTGATGTCTGCTCTTGCAACTACGGTTGTAAACGGTGGAGTCCATGTGGATGAATCAGTAGCTCCTAATAGTGGAAACTCTGCACTTGTAACGGAAGCACTTTCGGAGATGAACAGAGCTTTCAAAATGGATTCTTGGGTGCCTTCGCATAATCATGCAGTCCAGGAAGCCGTATTGAAAGAGAGACTATGGATGGCACGTCATGGACTGTTGAATGTATCATTTGCCGATCTATTGGAATTCAGTCGCTCAGACCATCCACCAATTGTGCGTGTTGTTGCGTTTGAGGGATTACTCCTCCTAGGTGGCCTTCGGAATAAGGCTCTTCTCAAATATTTTTTTACCGTTGTCCGTTTTGATGACAGTAATTTTATCAGGCAGAAGCTTGTGGATGTGTTCGTCAAGTGTATTGGCGTGGCAGCTGTTTCTGGTACTATATCTCTACTGGACGATGACGAATTTCTAAATGAGGATGGGGAAGATACCCACGGTCCGGGCAGAGAAGGGTCTGCAGACGCAATGATTATTGTTGAAGAAGAAGAGAATGGTAATAACCCAGACGCCAGTAGTCGGAGGGATGTATTTGCCCGTTCCACAATCAAGGGAACCATCGATTTAGTAAGAAGAGATTATGCAGTTGGAAAAGGTCTCAAAGAACAGTTGTGGGGAGCAGTCCATTCATTTGCTCTGAGCATTAATTCTCGTAGGAACCTCTTGGATGTTATCGATGTGCTGTATCCAGCTAGGGATTCCTTTCTGGTAACGGTTGATGCCCCACCAGAGAAGAAACTGGTTTGCAGGATCACGAAGGTTGAAGGCGTCCTCGAGGATGGTGGTAAGGAAATTTCCAATAATCAGCTCATCTTTTCTCTTCGTAGACAGGGTCGCCTCAAGGTATTTTTAGGGGGACCTCTCAAAGCAAGGATTCCTAGCATGGTTTCGCTTGCCAATGCTGCCAACGACGATCTATCCAGCGGCAATGCTGTCATTACGACTGCCGCCACTGCTGTTGCTACTAATGCTGCTACCATACCAATTGGTATTGCTGGCAGTCCTGTAGCTCCGGTTATCAGCAGACCCCCAATTCTCAAACTTAAAACGGGTTCTTCTCCCAAGGTGAAGCTGGAAA
This sequence comes from Kuraishia hungarica, assembly GCA_030567555.1. Classification (NCBI taxonomy): domain Eukaryota; kingdom Fungi; phylum Ascomycota; class Pichiomycetes; order Pichiales; family Pichiaceae; genus Kuraishia; species Kuraishia hungarica. Next base: position 87,962 of record JAJLSL010000004.1, read on the forward strand.
TCAAGCAGCCTGCTTTACCGAGATCAAATGGCAAAAGTGTGAGTAAGGGTCTTACGGCAAAACTGAAGATGAGTGCATTGGGTCCATCTGTCAAGAGCGAGCCAGAAGAATCTGTTGCAGGTGTCGTCTCTACTTCTGGCTTTATGCTTTCCTTGAATAGTTATCCTATAAGGTTTAAGTATAGGAAGCTTGAGGACGACAACAAAGATGTTAAGACAGAAGATAAAGGTAGTCAGCTTATTGCGCCGGTTGCTGCTGCTCCGCCTGCTCCGCCTGCCCCGCCTGCCGGCTCTCCGTCTATTGTTTCGTCTTCTGCCTCCAAAGGTGAGATCAGAGTAGTCAAGCTTAAACTGGGACGTCTAAATCCCCCTACTCCCAACACACCACAGAAGGAATCAGACACAGAAAAGAAGGTACAGGTAAGGTTCAAGTATCGTAAAAAGGATCCAGACGAAATCGAGCTATGAGGCGCCAAGCCAAAGCAAGCTTTGCGGGAAAAAAACAAAAACAAAAACAAAAACAAAAACACAAGCAAAAGCTAATAAGTATCTATGTATACCATGTATATTACTAAGAAATATATTGTACTATAATTTAAGCCGAAATACCACACCACTCAATTTCTTCAACAAATTGTCCAACAAATTGTCCAACAAGCTTTCCGTCTTCAACAAAATGGTTATTACTACCTTCCTCAATAATATTGACTCGATCTCACCTGGCATCTTCTCCTCCTCCCTCTAAGCTCCATACCACTCACTCACTCATTGACCACGCAACGAATCGTCTCAGGCCTCTTGATCCACACTGAACGCAGTGCTAGTGGGGGCACCGTGTATAGAGAGGTGCGCGTATAGCGTGTATATGCAGCAGATGGCGCGCTCGGACCAGGTCAAGAGAGTCGGAATATGCAGTGCTCATCATTTAATGTATACGGGGTAGAAGAGAAGGAATCCATATACGGCAATCCAAGTGTATATACCTGGTGAATACTTTAAGTCCTGGAAGGAGTTGGAATATATGAATAAGCAAGGCGACTATTGTGACTGATTTTCTTTTTGTTACTTTTTAATCTTTTATTAGATACCGATTGGACAGCGTGTGCTCTGACTCAGGAATGAATATCTGTAGGAGTACTATTTGCTGATCACCACGTGACCAACTAACCATGAACAGTAATACCATCGTTATCTTATAACTTTGTGAATCATTTTGTACTTTCAGGGGCTCAATACATTGAGATATACATATGTCGGCACATGCAAGTATAGGTCAAGTAATTGAAGCTCGAAGCTCTAACCCTCTACATTCTCCTTATTCAACCACACAACACACACAATTCTAATATGACCATGAAAGTGCGATACGGCATTATTGCCCTGTTCTTCATCGCATGTTCTGATGCTGCAAGTTCTGGAAGTGTTGACAATGACACCATAGAAGACAGCACCATAGATGGCAAAGCCAATGCAATTACAGAAACACAGTCTATCGAGACATCGATTCACAGCAATATATATTATTATAACAACCAAGAGGAGTCGTCTGTAAATTCAGGACTGTCGATTATAAGGCTATCCATGGCTAGCGGTCAAACAGACGACTCCTCTCCATATTCTCCATCATCCGTGGTGAGGTCCCCCTCATCCGAGACACTGCAGACTCTTAGTTCAGTATCCTCTGCACCATCGTCTCTCATATCCTTCTTGTCATCAATAACAACGTCATCGTCTGAACATTCACCATCACAGTTTCCGCAAGAAAGTAGTTCCCAGTTAAACCAAAACAACAATACAATCACGTCTGTAAAACTAGAGACGACAACAACAGTTTCCTCGGTCAGCTTAGCAACCTTAACGAGCAACGGCGCTCCTGTCTCTGTGGCTTCTGTTTATGAAGACACGGAGACCATCGTCTGCCATGACGCCAATTCTTTCAATGGTAACAGCACTACTGGCTCCAGCAGTCGTGCAGATGGGATCGCTCGTAGTAATTCTACCCATAGTTATATCCCATCTCTTGCGTATGAACAACAAATCACTAAGGGTGATGATTCCACATTGGGAGAAGATGATGTGTATGCAGACAATATCGAAGCGCTGATGTCTTCCAACCACAGCCAGAGATTTGAATCTTCCGACTTATTTGCACCTTCAGGCATGAATGACACCTCACAATCAGACATACTGGTCAGCCCTTCTAGTGAGCCGTCTTTGTCGTTGGCCGCTATAAGTTCCAGAGTCTCTTCGTCGAATGATAGTGCTGTTGGAGCGGCAGCACCTCTCTCTGAGTCTGAAGGTGTACCAAGGGGTAATGAGACGGTTGAATCAAAGTCTGCGGGACAGGTTGAAAGAGTTGGTGATATTGCTTCTGCAAATGTTTCCGAGTCGGTCAATGCCACTGAAGACGATCTTGCTCATTTCATGTCCTTTGAAGAGTGGAAGAATCTGAAAGCTGGAAACCAGCCCATTGAGGAAAAGCAAAAGCAGAGAGCTGTTGTTGGGAGTAACAAATATGCCCAAAATGGAAACTTGAATGGACCAATTGGTGACGACCTAGAGATTGAACTGGAAATGTTCAGCGGGGGCAATAACAATAATGCTCCCGCCGATGGCGACGAAGTGAAAGAGGATGAGGGAAAAGTGTATAAAGACCGATTCAACTACGCTTCCTTTGACTGTGCTGCCACTATTGTGAAGACGAACTCTGAGGCTAAAGGTGCCTCTGCAATTCTTAATGAAAATAAGGACTCGTATCTTCTCAATGAGTGCAGGGCACCAAATAAGTTTGTTGTAATTGAACTATGTCAGGATGTATTGGTTGATACCGTACTGGTAGGCAACTATGAGTTCTTTTCTTCCATGTTTAAGACCATTAGATTGTCTGTTAGCGACAGATTCCCTATTTCTCTCAACCAATGGAAAGTTCTTGGTGAATTCAAAGCAGATAACGTGCGGAATATCCAGCCGTTCCCTATCAAGAACCCATTAATTTGGGCAAGGTATCTGCGTTTGGAGGTGCTATCCTATTATGGTGACGAGCACTATTGTCCGCTTTCTGTGATACGGGTATATGGAAAGACAATGATGGAGGAGTATAAACTTGAAGAAGAGGAAAAGGAGAAAGAACACAGTGGGGGTGTAGGAACCATTGAGTCTTCAGACTATGATGAAATTGATGGTGGGTCCATCCCAACATTTGAAACCAACTTGGGAAATCTTTCTGTTCCCCACATCTCTGGAGTGGTTGGTGGAGATGGGGATGAGTCCTCGGATGAAGAATGTACCCCATTACCTTACCTTGGGCTGAGTCAGTTTTTGGATGGTATAAACAGTGAAAATGCATGCTTGGTAAATGACACGCCTTCATCCAATGTGGTCTTCAACACTTCCGCGAGTGATGCTACCCTTGAATCGGTTCCTGTTACACCGAAAGAACCCACGACACAAGAATCCTTTTACAAGAATATCGTGAAGAGATTATCGCTTTTGGAGTCAAATGCATCATTGTCCCTTTTATATGTCGAGGAGCAAAGTAGGCTTTTGTCACAAGCATTCCAGAAGATGGAAAGCAAACAGCAGGGTAAATTCGAGGTTCTTGCATCCTCTGTTAACGCTTCAATCCATCTGCACTTAACAGAGCTCAAGGATTTGTATGGGAATCTCCAGAAGGAGGCAGAATCCCTGCTGATGGCACAACGCCGTAATCATAGAAATATGCTGGCCGAAGCCTCCTCTCGTATAGACTCCCTCACTATACAGCTGGCCTTTCAAAAGCAATTGGGGCTTTTCAACATGTTGTTGATATTCTGTCTATTTGTTTATGTAATTCTCACCAGAGATACAGTCATTGAGACTGAGTTCATAGATGAGAGTCACGTTTTGGATAATGGAGACTACATTTCGCAAGGGGTCGGCCCCGAAATTAGAGATCGTTCCCCGTCTGATTCTCCACCACCATCTATTCTTCTTCTTCCTACAAAAAGACATCGTGTAAGACTGAGTCTGGGACAGAAACTGAGGTCTCATTCTGAATATTTCTATGATAAGGTAACTGGTCAAAGTTACCGTTACTCTGCTGGCGGCTCTGCATCCTCTGATGATCCTGATCTGTATATTAACCTTAATGCTGTTGGAGGGGTTGGTGCTGAACCAACAAAAACAGGAAGTGTCGTCGGATCTAATAAAGCAGAAAATTCTAATATGGCTACAATGGATGATGAAAGTGAAGACTATGTAAGTGATGACTGTTCAGCCCTACGGGACGGAGTCTATGAAGCTGGTGGAGTAGATCAGGATGAGGGGTTAGAAACATCAAGTAGTGCATCTGACGGGGGTTCCATCTTACCGCATAATGTGAATCGAAATAAAGACGATGATGATGATGCTTGATCTAGTGTATATTATTGTCATTCTGTATGGTTTCTGTTTTTAGGCGTTTGTAATTGATTAATATGGAAACTGATCTAATCTAAATGGGTTTTCCTTTACAACTGTTGAGGTTGAAGGTACTAACACTATTCTCTCAATGGGTGCGACTACAGTATATAAGTAGAACTCCAGTAGTTAAGTAGTGATGCGGGGTTTATTGAAGTCGGATCATGTGGCGAAAGAGCCTGTAGCCGGAGCTCAAGCTCGAAACGAAACAAACTGGGATGATAAAACATTGATGACCTGCAGCCATCGGAGGAAAACAAATGCGAATGCAGAGGGAAAAACTAGAAAAACAAAGGATGGAAGAATTATTACAAAAAAGCAAAAATAAAAGATGAAAAACACTAGGAAAACATAGAAAGGAGGGGGGCGGTGCCAAAAAGGTGATGTTGAGTGCCTAAGAAGAAAGTACATTAGTTGCGACTTTACCTCTTGTAATTCACATCGCACCCGATTGGTAATAATACAAATTGTGATGTCATATCTCATTGCAAGTCATTCTGGGTCGTTTATATGTAGGAGCAAAACATACCTATTCCAAATCTTCATCGTCATATATAGGTGACATTGCAATAGGTGAAGAGTTGGGATATGAAATCGTATTTTTGACAAGAATGTCTGACCCAAGAGCAATGCATTTTGTCTTAACCTGCTTCATGTCCACATCATCTGCCTCTTCAACGTCCTCCACATCATGGTCAGTGCTTATGGTCGCAGGATCCGATGTATCTTCTGGAAGAGCAGGCTTCCCAATTGAAGAGTGCATACCATGATTTGGCTCCTCCTGGATATTATGCATTCCATGAGCGGCAATGTCATTCACAGAAAGAGAAGAGAATGCATAGCTGGAGTAGGAAGATTCTGACGACAGAGAAGAGAATGTAGAAAACTGCTGAGAAGTGATTGAAGGAGGAGTGAGTGGAATTGGTGACGACTCATCGCTAATATTGGCAGTGTAGTGATGAAATGGTGGGAAGTTCTGCGAAGATGCAGACACCGGGGTTCCAAATGGAAATGGGCGCGACAGAGTAGATACATGCAAGCGCTTGAGAGGTGCCTGCAACTCTTGGACGTTAGTGCCGAGAAGAATATCTGTCAATGCAATTGCATGTGGAGTAAGATTTGCAGCGTTAGAAGTTGAAAACTCAAGCTCCTGTAATGGCTTAAAATCAATTGTGGCTGTAAGTTGGTTCAAAAGGCTTGCGTTCTTCGAAATAAACTTTTCAACCGCAGAGATGACACCCAGTGGATGGTATTTATTGACTAGAACATCTGATGGCTGCCTCATAGCATTAAGGAACATCAGAGCGAGTTGTCTCACACTGTCAATTGTTGTATCGCCTTCAAATCCACTCACAAAAGGTGGGTATGAGGCTGGTGCCCTGTTTTCACCATCTTCGTCAAAAAACTCCTCGTCAAAAAACTGTTGACCATAATTCTGAAAACGTGAATGAGGATGAGTTGGTGTCTGGGGTTGGTTGAGAGTGGAAGGATGATTTTGTGTCATCAGCTGCTGACGAGGCTGCTGGTTTGCATGAAACTCCGCATTGATTCGCAACAGTGATCTGCTGGCATTGGGCAAATCAAGTATTGTGCAGGCTATGAGATGGGCAGTGACAGCCACTAAGGAAGGTGAGAAGCATAAGAAATTCCTTTCAAATAGAGATAGCTCACAGAGATATCTTCCAATGGCAATGGTAGAAGAGGTCATGGGGTCATTGCCGCGTGAGGTTGGGGTTGCCTTTTGTTGAGGTGATCTCTCGGGGCAACCTGCGTTGGCATATGAGATACTTAATTGAAGCATATCTTCCAATGAGGTGTAACCAATCGACCACTCCAGGGTCGATAATATATGGATTTCCATCTCTTTGAACATACCCTCCTCGTATACATTTCTACACATAGTAGCCAACTCATGCAGGGTCGGTACGCGTGACTTCTTATCTTCATACTTAGATGCTACCCAAAGAGCAGTACAACCGATGAGCTGATAGTGTTGCTTGAATACAATTCTCTTGGCACAGTACCTGTCGATGATGTTACAACAAAGAAACAAAGTCTGTGGTTTCAATCTGAAAGAGTTGTGCATCTCGATTATGAAATCCAGTAGGAAAGGCCTCATGTACCACTGTATTTCGGGTTGGAGGTCAATCATACGGGGGTTCACCTCTGAGGCCAGCTCAAGGGTTTTGTAGTATTGTGCGATTGAAGGTATGTATTCGTCAGCCAGTCTCTTGTTTGTGTCATTCTCGAATAACTCTAGCATCAGAGGGTATGGACGTGGCTTAAGATGTTGTGGTGGACCGAGCTTTGCTCCCAATGTGCTTCCAAGTCTGCTTCTATCTACGGCAGACATCATTGTATATATATATGTATTTCTTGTGAGGAATGCGGTCGAAAATAAGCTTCACGTTGTGTGTATGGGGATCAGACCTGTTTGGCTCGCCCTGGACTGTATTTCGGGATTTTCTCACTCTCAAAGTTGGAAGGGAGCTTTGCAGCTTTATATATATGGGATGCTGTGGATACGCCTTGGCTGGTCAAGTTCACGAAATATTTCTTGATGTAAATACTAACAGAGGAGCGAATGAGACAGGTCTCTCTTCATGCGCCGGTGGGGAGAACAGTGAAGTACAAAAAACGAAGGGAAGGACTTCAAAAAAGAAAGGACTCAGAGACAATTAAACAAAACCAGCGATAACAGAAGACGACACACTACAGGAGACCATGACTTCATGTATAGAAAAGGAATTGACCAGCCTTATAAAGGAAGAGAGCAACCCCTAGTATATGAAATACCCATAGTGAAGAGAGTCCCTTCCTTAGATGTTACGCGTAGTCGTGGTTCTGGACAAAATGCACGTCGAAGGGTGATTGTGCATCTTCGTGCGTCAGGATCTAAGGCGTGTAGCCCTTTAGATCTGGGATGCCCCACGGAAAAATAGAGTGCGACGCGATGCCTCTCGGTGCTTCACAACACTCAGAAAGACTAAAGGCTCCGGCGAGAGAAGGACGCGCGCGTGCGCGGTGGGTGCACAGAGTGCGACGGCCAGCTAGGTACGTACGTACCGTATAGAACTTGGACTGCAAGAAAGTATGTGCGGCCGAAACGTTTACGGGTAATTATGTCTGACGCGGCCAGAGTTCAAAGCGTGCCTGATTTGATATGACCTATGTTTCACCCATCAGGAAACGTCTGGAAAGATGATTGACATCCAACAAATAAATGGCATTGTCAAGCATGAAATGGTATTTGCTTTCTATGGTAAATTTTGGGGTGCAAATTGTTGAGATCTCCATAAAAGTCTACAGCCTCTGTAGTTAGCGCTGCCCCTTTTGCTAGCACGCCCTGTCAAAATGTGCATATACCTCCTTCCTGCTCACACTGCAACCCATTTCAGTGATCCTTACTACATACCCGTAGGTTTGCAACGAGCTGCGTCGCGACCCCGTTTGATAGTACCTGTTTGTACCAGCATCAGATCAACATACTCCTTCGGGAACAGCAGGGGCTTGAGTCGTGTGCTGATGAGACTGCACCTTGTAACCCTTGGAGTCCCACACACAAGTGCATAGCTAAGCGAAAAGGGCACGATCGCGTCCGTGTCGACGCCATGGGGTTACCACATTGAGATGCATCGATTTCCTAAGCGGGCATGCAGCAAATTTAGGCTCATTCTTCAGACACGTATCATAGCAATGGCCAGAATGATACATTAATTAGAAGCACAGACACCTCAGAATGTTGCAGCAATGTCTAACGGAATCCTTCCTGGTATTTCTTTGCAATTTCCGATTAACCTGCAGTGGAAGGCGTGCTGGTACGGCTAGAGGGGCCATTTATGTAGGGTGTGAAATGTGTTGCATGATGTGAGCCTCGGTTTGTCTGATGAATCGAATACGACAAATCGGGGATATTAATGTCCTTCTGTATCAAGTGATACTCATTGATAATATAGGCTGAATTCATATGGGTACCAGAGCTCGTAACAGAATGCAAAAATATACGATATGCATATTTCTCTCTGTCTTTGTTTACTCTCAATCAAAGTGTCTTTGTGCTAATTTGCTGTGGATATTTCAAGTCAGACATTTTGAGAAATCACACTATAAAGACCAGAATAATAATTATATAATAACAGAACCTTTTCAAAGAGATGATATTGTCAACGAGTAAAATCTTTTTCCAGACATTTAAATTCGAGCAATCTTTTCTTCTGGAAAGGTATAGGTCTATTTTTTTAAGTTTCTTAAGCGAGGACAAACATGGGAGTTGTCTGGAGCCATGTAGGGCATACCTTGCGGCTCAGAGCTGACGCAGAAGCGCAGCAGCGGATGGCAGAGAGAGAGGCAGAGAGAGAGGCAGAGAGAGAGCGGAGAGTCGACGGTATCAACTGAATGCAACCTCTATAGAGAAAACCACTTACCTTGAGAATCTCCTACTGGGATTTATTATTTATTCGTATACAATGAATTTCAAAAGAAATCCTGAAAAACCTATGTTAAATTCCTTCTTTTATCCAGGAAATCTACCTGATCCTCATGCACTGTCCTCCCTCGTAAAAGCTTAAACGTTCAGTGGTTACGAGCCAAGGTAATCAGATCGATCAGATACAGGTAAGGTACCCGGTGTCGGGATCTTGAACGATCGACTGGAGTGGAGATACCGGTGCAAACTTCGGCAGCCAAATATAGAGATAGTCATTTATTCAGCTTCTATGTCTAGGTGAGTTCTTTCGCTTACACCCACTCAATATAGTCGTCAGGTAGGTCCGTTCATCCTCCGTTAAGTTGGAAATTTGTTGTATTCTCCGTTATTTTCATTGCTTGAGTCGGATCTGAGGAGTATTATATATGTTACAGAATCAATCCCGCAAAGCTACAGTCTGAATGGATATCTAAGCATACAGCCAGGCTGCTTTTATTGAATTTTGGGCGCCTCTGATAGTCTGGAAATCCTATGAAAACAGATTAGATTATACCTTTGAAAGCTTAGCAAATCCTTGCTCTGTCAATTTTCATAGTTCTTTGTTACATTACATCGTTCTGTTCATTTCACAGCTGTATATATTGTCTCCTTTCATTTATTGTCACGAAAAGTAGACTATCGGTTCTATTGCGATTCAGTAGTTGAAGCTGAACACATAGTTCTTGCATTTGTTTTTTCTTGATTTTGACAGTACTCATTTATTTTTGTTAGACACATTTGGCGGGGTTTCTCTTCGTGGGTAGTTGAGACACTTTGTTTGCTTGTTATTTAACCGTTTAGCTGCTCTCCATTTCCTAAATTTTTCTGTCTTTTACCATAAACAACAATGGAAGAACCAGACCCATATGACGTAGAGATCAACGAGCAGGACAGATGGTTGCCGATAGCAAACGTTGCAAGGGTAATGAGAGTTGCGCTTCCACCTCATGGAAAGCTTTCCAAAGGTGCTCAACAAACTATGCAAGAATGTGTTAGTGAGTTTATCTCATTCATAACTTCTCAGGCAGCAGATAAATGCAATGTTGAGCAGAGGAAAATGATGAACGGGGAAGATATTCTGGATGCAATACATACACTGGGGTTTGAAAACTATGCTCTTGTACTGAAAATTTATCTTGCAAAGTACAGAGAGAGAGAAATTCTAGACGTGGAAAGGAGAAGGGAGAAGTATCTGCGAAGAAAGAGGAGAAAATTGCAGAAAATCGAAAAGGAGAGAGAAGAGGAAGAAACGTCACATACAAGCAAACAGAACATCAAAAAAGAGGAAGATGGAGGGGGTGATTATGATGAGAGTGATGACGAGGATGAAGAGGATAAGGAGCACAAAGGGAGTGGAATTGGAAATACACAGCCAAGCGGGGATGAACCCAGCCATCGTGATGACTCGGCAAATAATTTAGAGGGTACATTTGATAGATTCTTCGATGTGAACACAGAACTTACTTCTGGCAACACGAGAGATTATGGGCATGCGGAATCGTTGTCGCATTTATCTCTTGGAGCTGCTGAACAGAGGATGCAGGAAATTGGCTCATCATCTGCTACCACCAACGTGAATGCCGAGATCATGGCGGAATCCATGTTCTCAAGTTTCCTAAATCCAACAGTGATGCAGCCGTCGGGGCCCGAGCACGAAGACACCATAACAGACACACTGTTTCATCATTACGGGCCTGAACCAGCACATACACAGGGTCAACTCTCACGACAGATCTTTAATACAGGAATTGTCTACGAGTATCAACCGTCATCACATGAAGAAAGAGACAACGATGCAATAGTCGAGAGAAGCAAGGACAGACAACATAGTGAAACGGCAGACACCGAGGGCCAACAAGGAGACACGGATATTCCCTCCGTTGAAGATTTGCTTAGTTATGATCCTACAGGCAGCTGATCTTACAAACAAATCCTTTTCAAACTGGGGTGCCCGTGTTGAAGCATTCGTTGACGGTGTGAGTGTCGCAACGTTGGGCCTGAGCGATTCTCACTTCGGTCAGTGCAGCAATTGCCTCTGGGCTAGTATCTCATTATCTCTCCACATGTGACACATCCGTGAAAGCTCTTAGATACGACCATATAACTCAACCTCTCAGATATCACAAGAGAGCTTCATCAGAAGAAGATACACTCCAAACAAGATCCTTTTAACGATGAACTTGAGATTTGGTGAAATGAAAATGGTAGATATTAGAGCTCAACACCTCCTTCAACATGCTATCTTTTCAAATTGCTAGAACTTACGGACAGATGAATAAATTATATAATGATGTTATACACTCTCCAGAATCCCTTATCTTGATGAAAATAAGCAAAATCAAAAAATGATAATACAGCTATCCTTCAAAAACATGTAACCTAGTAACCACTCAAACCTAAAAAACTTTCAAAACAATCAAAAAACATCCTTACCGTTCAAAACAAAAGCCGTGCATCTCATCCACTCTGTCATCCAGGAGATATGCAAAATCAAGATAAAGACCCAAATACGGCGACCAGGTAATTATCAATAACAAGAAAATGCGCTACACATCGATACCTTTACCCCTGCACATGGGGCAACTGTTATCACCAGTCATCAACCACTGGTCTATACACTCTTTATGGAACTGATGGCCACAGTGAGGTAACTGTCTACCCAAATCCTCATCATTGTAGTCAATTAAGCAAATAGGACAGCGATCGTCTTGGGCGAATATCTTCACAGGAACTGAGACACCATCTACTATAGCTTCCTTTTCACCATCTTGTTCAACCGAGCTTCGATCTTCGCTGCCGTCGCCCAATATTCTCATTCCAGCTCTTGGTTGTCTGCTCCTTCTATGATGTGCTGCTTTTATCTTTATCTGGAACACTCCGGAAGCCTTTTCAACCTCAGAACGCTCTAGCTTACGCTTATTTGGATTATTATCCAAAAATGAGTAGAGGATATTCCTGAATTCAGTAATCTCAGGAGAACTTGAGGCGATGTTAGATGTGGTTCTCCCCCTCCAAAGGTAATTTCCACGGCCGAAGAGCCTTGGATCCCTGGGAGGGGACCGATGGGAGGCAGCTGAGTTAGGTGCTGATGTAGAAGCCGCGTATTCCAGCAACATATTGACAAACATTGGCATGGAATGCAAAATTGGATCACTAGATGCATAATGCTGGGCCATCACAATGATTACCCAGCTGCGTTGCACTGAAGAGCTACTGGAACCACTAGTTCGCGGACCTTCTGAATTATTTGGGACCTCCCGTTCGTCACCAGCAACGGATGTCCCAGCAATTGAAGCCGTGGAGTCCAACGCTGTGTCTTCTGATTCTGAAACAACACCCAACTCAAGAGGATTCGCAGTACTAGGAGATAGGGGCTGCTGCCTATCGTTACTGTCAGTCAGCACAGCGTGGTCTCCATCACTTGATAGCAAACCCGATGCCACTGTAGGTGAGACACGAATGGAATCATTATCTATGCCGTCTGTGCCAGCACCATCTTGATCGTTATCATCGTCGTCGTTTTGTTCATCATTACCAACAGGGATACCAACAACTCCCACAACTAATACAGGAATCAGTCTCTCAAAGGAGTTGTTGAAGCGAGTGAACCCAAAATGGTCTGTATTCTCAAATCTGAATGCTCTAAAGAAGTTCATAGAGTTATTTTGAGGTGAAGAGTCCATCGTTGCTGCAGGGATACCATTAACTCCACCGAGCGCATCACCCATTGAACCAGTAATTGCAGAGCCGTCTGAGTTAGCACCGATGAAATTGCTTCCTAGTTCTCTAGCAAGCAAATTTTCATTTCTCAAGCTACTCATAAACTCAGCAAACGTGCGATCTCCAAAGCGAATTCGATCCCGCTCGTAGTCATTTATCCCTCTGCTGATTCCATCATCAAGCAATGGTTCGACTGAACCATCTGGGTTATTGAGTAGCTCTGGGGCATCAATTCTAGTTCCATGGTACTCACCAGTAAATGCTGCTAAGTTTGCAGGCGTTGTGCCCGAACCAAAGTAAGAAGAGTCATTGTTGATAAGACGTCTCAAGGTACTCATTGTAACCACTTCCAGTAGACCGGTAAGAGTTTCAAATTGTGTTAAAAGCGAAGGATCAATGGATTCCTGAACAGCACGAAATTGAGATTCTAATGCAGCTTGACGCAGACCCAAGTCCAGAGGACTGTCTGCCCCAATGTTGGAGTTATTGATTCTTGCGTGGTTTAGCGTGGCTGCTGGCTCTTCAGCCTCACCTACACCAACCATGAACTGTCTATGGTGTAAAGGAGGAATTCTGCGGGGATGCAATACCGCCGTCATTGGGGATGTGGGTCTAGCCGGAGCTGGACGAGCGGGAGGTGGGGGATAAGAGTGAATCCCCGGATGGGAAGGTGAGACCGGATGGGAAGGTGAGATATCAATAGGGTTATGCGAAATATTTGGGGAGTTTAACTCGGGAACATCCTGAATTACGGGTGATGGTGGGGTGTGGACGCTAGCAAGGTTCTCCGTGGTACCTCTGGCAAGGGACTCTAAGTTGGCACCCAAGTTCAAGTCTCCTTCCGCCGATTCTACTTCAATCGGATTAAGAGTCGTCTGAGAGTCGGAATTATTAGATACAGAGTCATCCGGAACAAGACAAGTGTTGGATCTGTTGGCCACCTCTCCGGCTTCGATATCCGCACCAACAGCACCTCCATAGTGAGACAGTGCTCTATTTGGAATTTTGCCCATTCTCGAGAAGGAACTATACCTTCTCCTTATCTTGCTTATGAAGTTATCTCTCTGAGGGTAATTCTGATCAAGTCTATTGTCTGCTTCGGAGACAGAATTGCGCATGAAACCTTGGAAGATACTGGAACGTCTGCGCCTCCGCTCAACGGGAGGGTTTGCTCTATTGATGGCTGCGCCTGTCATGATCTCCAATGATGAGCTGGAGATATCTTCGGTTTCTGTTTGACTTTGAATTCTATTCCGAGGAAACGAACGGGGGACATCCCGGTATCTTGAAGATGACAAATTGGGAATCCGAGGTTCGATCGGTGTACCGAGACTCTGTTGATGCTGTATACTCACCCCACCGTCATTGAAGCCATCTTCAGCTGCGGGCACTCCCAAAGGTGGTCTCGAAGCGAGTTGACCCATAATTGCCGAAATGTCTGGATGGGTTTAAGAGTGCCGCTGATACCGAGGAACAGCTAACCTTATATGCTGTACCTGGGGATGAGATCCAAAAGTTGTGTACGATTACACCACCACCCTATTATGGCCCTGCGGGTTTGACAGATAATATTTGTATATAAAGGTATAAGTAGAAGGAGTATCACAGTGTATTTCCTCCATAAAGAGGTCAAAGTCAATGGGAGGCAATAAATAGATTAGGAAGTACAATCTCCCAGATGGTAATCCTCCTAGGGTTCGAGTAGTGTAGAATGCAGGCACTACTGTTCTGCAGTCATATCAGCACTTGGTGTGTACGGAGGTATCCTAGTCTTTAAACGGTGTGGAATTTCACTGAGGAGCCGTTGTAGTAGCTACAGGGGATAGTCTGTGCTGCTATGCGCTCTTTGCTGTGGCTAATCTTGCCTAACGATATGCAGCAGCTATCTGAACACGGCCAGCAGGAAGGCTTTGAAGTGCAACTCTTAAGGAGAGATTGCTGTGGTAGCCCGCAGTACCAGCTAGTAAGAAAAGGTTCGGATGATGTAATTGTGCAAGAGGCATGCGTGTGATGCCCAGATTAGATAACGATTATTGTGGGGATTCTCAGGCAGATACGATCGGACACCGAGAAGATAGTAGGAGGGAGATCAGACACGCAGGTAGAGACGTGCATTGCTCAGGCGAGTAAGAACAACAGGGGTCTTGGCCCTAGTTAACGAAAGAAATAGTGTGCAGTTCAGCTGAATGATCTACGCAAACCAAACCAAACCACATAGAGTTCAAGTTTCAAAGATTTTTAGATGTGTTCTGTAACCGTGGTGGTACTGCAGATGTAATACATCTAGTTTTCTTAATCAAAATTACTGTCACCTCTTCCAACTGATAATAAACCGATACCAGCGAATGCCTGGTTGAGTAATGGAAAACCGCGCATTAAGAAATGACTATTGACTCTTATCTTCTGAAGACTGCATGGGGAAAACTCCTGTGAACACATTCATACGAGGAAGATGTTAAACAGCACAGAATGAAACGAAGAAACATTTGGGATTATACTCTTCTTCCATACAGCATCAGCTGGATCAAGGCAACCTTGTAGGATCTATTTTACCAAGACACGCTGCTTGACGAAATTAACATCAAAGGCTATTTGTATATATATGTCACTTCCCTCCTCTCCTGCTGCATACATACAGTATAGGCAGGGCATATCGATCTGTCCTTACACTGTACTGGAGCACAGGGTGGTAGTTGACGCGCGTTGGAGCGTGGAAGTCTCTATGCAGCTAGACGCATCGCGTCTTTTTTCACCCACGCGTACTGCGTGGGTTACCAGCTAATGTAGACATGTATTATTGCAAATAGGCAAATTGAATTGGGGAGATCTAGCGACACATTACCAATCTAAAAAAAGTGGTTCAACATTGGTTTTCTTTTTGGACGCTGATTTTGTTTCGTGTTACGATACAGCGCATCGGCCTTGCATTTCCTGAATATCTAGCAGTCCTGGCACCTTGCCTCCATTCGTATAGCATCGACAAAATACTTTCATTACATCTACAACCTCAACGAGCTGCTATAATAGTAACATATTTACAATGTCATCTCCAAGTGATAATGAGTCTCTTATTATTGACGATATGAACTCGGACAACACGAGTCAGTCCCCGTCAGACTCAGATGAGGAGTACCAGTTTACCACGAAGCAGGATCGTCTGTCGGCACTGCGATCGGACAACCAAGAGGGCGTTACTCCGGAACAGGTGATTAAGGCGCATATTTTGATTTTGGCTTCTGCACTTGGTGGTATAGATCATACATCAGATGAAAAAGAACCTCAATATGTTCTTGGAGTAGAGGCATTATCCTGTTTGAAGGACCTGAAAAGATGGATAAGGACGGTGGATGACGCCAGAAACGACTGGTACGTTGCGGCAGCATGTGGTGATTGTGGTCTTGTTCTCAATGACCTGATCCCAATTATCGCGCAGTGGGAGAACAACTCGGCAAATTCGAAAAACGTACAGAATACACCGTATATGAACAGTGTTCTCCTAGGTTGCTTGGAGCTTCTCGTCTCTCTCACCAGGCCACTTATCCTAGATGTAGAACAGGTATCACAATCACGTGTGGAGCTTTACTCAAAGCTTAAGAAAATGCATCTCTTATACAAGAATAAGATTCTCAACTACAAAGGTGGAGCTTGTCTCAAAGGAATAGTGAGACTTACATTCCCTGTGATAAACACACCAAAGGACAGACGTACCTCTAGAGATACAACTATTCTTAACCTATGTCTCCACCTGTTTCGCAATGTCATCAGAATTGAACCAGCAGGTCTTTCCATTTCAGCCAAAAAGACATCCAGCAGAACACTGCAAGTGTTGGACAACATGCCTCAAGATGTTCATCCCGATGATATCTCAATTAATGCAGTTCTAAGTGCCTTCAAACGTAACAAGGTGTTAGATTTCATCCAAACTGTAAGCAGTAATATACACACAGAATTTGAAGGTGAGGTCCTAGGTCCGGCATGTTTAGACTGCATATTTTACCTTATGGAGGGTATCCAGCCAGAGGATGTAATCAACTCAGTGAACAGCTCTGCGAGTGGAATCAAAACAGGAGACAAGCCAGGGCCAACGGTCCATTCTTCTCTAGCTTCTCTTGGTGGTGTCAAACTAGCGGATTTAGTGCAGCGAGAGAATCAGATGAAACACCAGGCTCTCAAAAATGGCATGTCTAGGCACTCAAACTTTGGCACACTTCTCTCTCTACAGACTGGAGGCGATGAACGGCTCACTATATCAGGTCAAAGGCCCGTGTCTTTGAATGAAGATCCTCTGAAAGAGTTAGATATGACCAAGAAGACTGGTGCAAAGCAACGTGCCACTGTGAACCGCCATGAGAGCACAAACTCCGACTTCGATAGTAAACTAAATAAGAGACAGAGGAAAATTCTGACTCGAACTGGCCGCAACCTATTCATGTCTCTCATTGTTGATTTCATAGACAGTGGTTTCAATCCTCTGATTAGCATTCTTCGCCGAGAGATAGAAGCAGATCAAGATAAATTTGGTGCATTTCTGAGATACCACTATTTTGCTGTGGTTGGATGGTTGTTGAAGTTCGAGAGGCTTAGGAGAGAGACAGCGGTTACTCCACAAGAACTAGAAGTTCTTGACTACGCCAATTGTCAACAGGCACTTAATGCAGAGTCGTACTCGGTGGTCCTCTCTATGATGAGACAATATCATATTATGAGGGAATACAATCTTTTGTATATTTCCATGCAATGCTTTCAGGAGATCATCCTCACAGCCATCCTGATGCAGCAGAGCAAAGTAGCGAAGTCCATGGCTGATGGCCCGCCTCCCTCTGCGGAGGAGGTAGAGCTAGTAGAGGAATACCAGGCGGCTGGCGAGAGCATATTACGTGTCCTGTTTGAGAAAGAAGAGACTATAGAATTGTTGGCAAGAATACCGCGCAATTCTCACAAACTTTCTCTCGATGCTGGTATGAAAGCCGTAGAGTTCACTCATGTCGTTCTAAAGACTCTACAGTTCATTAGCAATCTTGAGATACCTCTCTATATTCAGAAAAAGCAGAGAAAGAAGCGAGTTAAAAATCGTAAATCGGGCTTGACTAACTCTGATACCGGTGTGAATGATGGGCATCATAACTCATCAGACGACGAGAACAACAGTTCAGCCGAACAGGATCAGATTCTAAAGTACTCTGTTGAGGCAAAAACGATTTTCAAAAGATACGAACACAAGTTCCTACATGAAGAGACGGTTGAGTCGCATCTCTTTGTGTTCGAGAGATTCGAAGAGCTGGATGAACCTCAGCTACGTAGATGTTTGGCATACTTCCATAGGGTTCTGGTTAAAGGTGAGGGTTTTCTGAAGCTTCTAAGGTTAGACTTCATGTTGATACTGCATGAAATCCTTGCTCAGCCTCCCTTGATTCTCTCCAAGAAGACTGTGACTGACATTGAAAGGCTAACTTCTTACTTTCTCTCTCAACTACAGAAACGTGCAGCAAAAGCTAAGTCGTTGTTCGTTGAATTAGCTGCTCTTCACACCACAAAAGATTACAGGCACTGCTATTTCCTGAACCACGGAGAAGCTACAGAAGAAACATCGGCATCAAGCAAACCAAAGCGTCCAATTAAAGAGAAGGAGTTTATCGATGAGGATATCTTATCGCTTGAGAAAAAGATCTCATTGTGTGTAAATATGATGCTTTCTTTTGACGAGAAATCTCTGCTGGAGACAGTTCTAACGGAAGTGAAGAAAATCCTTGAGACTAGAGAAACCTGGGGTAATCACGATGTCATGCTGGACATGGCGGCTGACAAGGAGGTGAACACGGTTGGTATGGTGGAACAGAAATTTGACATGAAGCAGATCAAGAATAACTCACGTTTGAGACTTATACTCAAAGTAATGGGCTTTATGTTCACTGCAAAGCCAGACCGTGCGGTTTTGAATCCTGCTACCGTTACTTCTGTGCTGACAGAGAGCATGAATCTTCTTGAGAAGTACATCTCCGAGGTATTTGATGAGGACTACAACGAATATATTAGAGACAAGCCAGTGGAAGGTGGGGAACGAGCTGATGATGATGGCTGGAGATCGGGTAATGACGAAAGATATGAAGGTGAGACGAGAGGTCATACCCGTAGTGGCTATCTATCTGATAGTGAAGACGATGGAATAGTGTCTGATACTGTTCCTGCCACATGGGCTGCGGGTGATTCTTTGGATGCACTCGAAGCTGCAATTGATAAGAGCGAATCACACCAATTTCCAAAAGGAGTGGCACAGAAGAAAGGAAAGAAAACCAAAAGTGCCAGCAAAACGCCCAACACGAAATCACGCTCTAAAAGATCTAGAGTTCTCATTGATAGTGAAGATGATGATCTCAGTCAATTGAGTTTGAGCTCTCGGAAGAAGTCTACCAAGCGCGGATCCCGTTCGAATGGGGCTGTACTCCCTATGCATGTCATTTCCGATGTTGAGACTGACGCTGCCATTGCAAATTCCAAGGCAGGCGATGAACGTGGACACCTCTCGAAGAAATATGTCGACGATTCGGACGATATGGAGGATATGGAGGATACAGCTCTCTTCTTTGAGACAGAAGAAAAGATTAGACTACTTTTAGAGCAGAATGACGGTAAGCCACTATCATCAGAGCAGATGGCGGAGCTCACGAACATCGTGAAGACGAGAGGATCAGGGCGCGGCACCAGCACCAGCACCAGCACTAGCAACAGAAAAGTTTCAAATCCCACAATCTCTGCATCCTCCGCTCATTTCGCGAGTCAATCATTGCTAAGTGATGATGATGGAGTGTCATCTTCCCAAGGACTAAGAGAGTTCCATCATTTCAGCGATGATAATGAGAAGGTGGAAGAATCAGATAATAATGAAACTGATCTGCAATCACAGGAAACCGCGCCCTCTCCTCCCGTCAAAAGACGAAATGTGTTGCTAAGTGAAGAAGACGATGATGATGGTGCAGAAGAAAAGACCCAAAACGAGGATGATCAAACAGCGGGTGCACATATGGATAAGGAGAATCAGGCTCCAAATAAAGAAGTAGAGCCCATCCATGCTAAGACACGCAGAAGGGTGATTGAATCTGACGAAGAATAATGTCAGACTATTTTCAAAAATATTAATTCGACATTTGCATATCGTTAAAATTGTGTTCTATATTTATCTTGAAATACGTATTTATGCATCCTACAAAATCATATAAATAAATGGCGTTGCAACAGCTATTGCTGGTATGTATTGTAAATATTATATATATGGCGAATGCCCACATATGTCCACTAATCCGTTGATGATAAAACGGCAACCGGGGATGCCAAAAGACTACTATGCTGTACAGTGGTTTCCACCCTTTTCATGTATCGCACCAATAATAGTTTGGGTGGAGGAAATAAACATAACAACGAATCCAAACACAACACACCCGTATGGCACAATTCTCTGTGTCCAATGCTTGTCATTTGACGTCATTTTCACAAAGCATAGAGGTGGTAGGATGTATGCCATGATACAAGCAGAAGTTGCACCAACCAGTTCTAAAATAGCACCAAGGTTACAAGTGAATAGAGAAACAGACATAGCCGAAAAACACATGAATGTAGTAATAATGAAGTGACTCCTTGATGAGAGGGGGGCATCCGATGTGTCATGAACAGTGTTAGCAGAAAATGCAGTCTCGGTAGCATCAGCATGCCCCGACTCATTCACCGGTACAAATCCCGAACGCAAAGTAGACACATTCTGGTGCCAGGCGGCAATCAGATCCTTGAACACCTCTCTTGCCACAAATACCTCCAGGGGGAAAGTGGTGAGCATGTTGAGACCAAAAAATAAACGAGCAATGTTCACTACAAAATTATCCCCGGGGAAGTTATTCAGGATGTTCCCCTTTGTCTTACTTCCAAAAGATAGGTACCCAACGATTCCCATCACTCCACATGCAATCATCGAAACAAAGCACGATATGTGTGTCAACTGTGAAAATCTGTCTAATGTGGGTCTCTTCATGGAGTCATAAATGAATGTGGTGTTATGATGACACACAAGAGCGAATGATATCACACTTATACCTTGGAATACACCAGGGGCAATAAACCACTCAGACGTAGAAATGGTCCCCTTGAGTGATGCAGGCATTTGGGGCCCACTGACGACAACGATCGCTACAATTATGAGCATCCCAAAGAGGGCAAATGCACTGGCCTTGGCAAGTTTAGAGATATCCCTATTCAGGGAAAGTGGATAACTAACACAGGAAGTGAATATAATAATCAATGAGTTCCTACTCAAGAGAAGGTCGACAAATTTGCTGTTCTCTATCTGGTTATGCGCAACTGCCCTCAGCACATGGGGGATAGTATCGCCCATAATAACACAAAATGCCATTGCTCCACCATATGCAAAGAGTCCCTGAGCCAGCAGGATTATGATTTTACCCCAAGTGCCAAAACACGAATATACAGTCTCTTGATAAGTTTTCTGTCCCGATAGTTTAGAGTTGATGATGATCAAACGGAGGGTCCAGTCTACCAAAAAAGTGAGAACTACTAATAGCAATATACCAGTAAAGAGCCCGCAGTTTCTGAATGCCAACGGTTGTCCTATGATTCCTGCTCCCAAAATACTGTTTGCCATATTCATAAAAGCCATTCTCATATTGGATTTGCTCTCACCCTCAAGGTAGAGTGCATCTACGTCTATATCTCCTATAGAGGATGTGGCACCATGGTTTTGTGAGTCATCAGTGGCTTGCAAAATAGAGGGTAATGAGCTTGGCGTTTGAGATTGGTATGAGGGTGGATAAGGCGGAGGCTCGATAGGGTTTCCATTGTCATCAAAGGGATTTTCATGACCTGCAAATGGATTCTCTTCATTGTTATAGAATACATCATCATCATTATCATCCTCATAACCATTTCTGGTCTCCTGTGCCTCAACCTGAAAGGTATCTACCTGTGATCCCTTTCTCGGCACAGCATCTCTTGATCCATTCTCACCAGTATGGGGGCGGAAATCATGAGAATCGTCCCCTTTTTTGAGGGAGCTTAGTTCCAGGTCCATTCCTCCTGAGCCATTTGTGCTTTCTGCGTAGTCTGTTAGGGTGGGGCTAGTGATACCTCGTTCTTCATTGTGTGGGAATATGGGATTCTTAGACATGATGCCATTGAAGTGAAGGGGAATATGCTCAATTTAAACTTAGGATATGAATGAGCATATTAGTTAATAATACACAACGGTTGAATATAGAAAATGGTGTAAACTATGCAAATCAAAGAAGAAAAAACTCCGATCACAAGATGAGGCAGGTATTAAAATGGTCAAGCAGTACTCCTCCGTTAATGCTCGCATAACTTATCGATCTGCAGTGTAGTTATCTCTCGCTCTTTTTGTTTGTTCTCCCCCGCCCTCATGCATTCTCCTCGCCAGACGCCAACAGCTGCAAGTGTTACATTGTAGGCGGGCCGGGCATCTCTCCTCTATACACCGAGCGCCCCATCCATGTATGTCCGCCGGACTTGCATCAGCCAAAGCGGTAGCAAAATGCTCCCTTACAGATGAGTGTTCATTGGTACGTACAACCTGAGAAGGCACTATCATTATCCTCCTTTCATCATATATTAGTTGTAGCCTTTGTAATATATTGTTGACTAATTATTTAAACTACAACCGCTATGATACATACGTGTACGTGTTTGCACTGCATGTTCGTATAGTATGATACAAACCCCTTTGATCTAGGGACCAGGTGATTGTGTGTCGCCAGGATTTCAATGGCTCTTACCCTTAAACCTATATTCCCTCTTCCGCATCATTGAACTCACCACCTGAAGATGTGTCAGCATCATTATGATGCTCCGCTGATTCGCCGACATCGGATACCACCTCCGAAGGTGCAGTTGGGCTCTCACCTCCTACAGGAATCTTCTGGAACTGCTCAGTTAGCTCAGGAACATCTTTCGATGGTTCTTCCTCAACTCTCTCCTTGGAATCAGACTTACTTTCCGCTTCCTGCTCCTTGCTTTCTTCAAGTTTTTCTTGTTCACCCTTTTTTGCTTCCTCCACCCCTTCTTCCTGCTGCTGTTCCTCACCTGTGTCATCCTCATTACCATACTGATCAATGATTACCTCTGCCCCCTCACCACTCGTATCAGCGTCTAGATTGACATCCGACTCTTCAGTTGATAGATCTTCCATGTTGTCTATATCCTCATCCTTCAGCTGGGTAACTCTGTCCGCGAGTCGATGTGGGCCCTTGGCTGTCCTGTCACTGGCTTCAGCCTCCGCAGAGCTATCATCCACTGCCTCGGCATCTCCATTCACCTCAGCAGATCCAACAGGGGTACCAAGCCACGAGTTATGGCTTCGCCTGAGGCTGGGTGATTGAAGAGCTGATTGGGTCTGATGAACCTCCATGTCCCACACCCCAATTCTTGCCCAGAACATTTTGCTCCTCACCTTTGACAGCTCGCACCATGCTCTCACATAGCCGGTGGGTACTGAAAAGTCGTAAATCTTTGTCCGGTATGAATTGTTGATATTACGCAAAATGGCAAACATCTCACAGGTGCTCCTCACACGAGCAAGACATTGGCCACAAAGAGAATAAACATGGGTGAACTCCTGTTTCTGAGAAGACTCTCCAAGAGGGCTTGCTGCTTCGATATTTTCGTGTGTCTCGACTCTATGTGACTTTCTGGAATATACACGTAGACTATATAAGCGCGCATGATCCAATACATCGTCCCTTGACTCACCACAAATACTACAGGAGGCACGGGTAGCCACAGGTGGAGAGTCAGTAGGGTACGAGAACATGTTGCTGCTGCGAATTTTAGCAGGATCCGCAAGCGTGTTACTCGATGACACGTTGGCTTGCTGGTCAACAGAAGAAGATATTGAGCTTGGAGGTGCTGATGATCTCGTATTGTTAATTTGTTGCTTCAATGCCTTACTCCTTCTCAGTTCATTCACACCACTTATGGGTTCTACAATCACTCTACCTTCAACCAGAGCAGACATAACGGATTTACGGTTGAAGTAACTGATGTCTGGTGCCAGATCCAATCTGAGCGTTGGCTCTATGTCGTCTGCACTGAGCCTCTTGAAAAATGCTGTCTCCCTCACGGTGGAATAATCAAATGACTTTATAACTCTGCCGTGCAAGTAGCGTACAAATGATTGGAAATCAAGAAACTGCTGGATATCCAAGCGCAGAGATGCATAAGCTGGTGAGTAAATAAGCTCATAAGCAAATGGTGCTAGAGTAGGATCGCTAAATGCATCCAAGGATCCATTGTGAGCTTGCGTAGACGCGGAGGACGTAGAAGAAGACTGGACATCACCATTGCCGACATCGTTCTTTGCCACCTTGTCAACAGAGACAGTAGACATATTTTTGGGAGTTGCGGTTCCAGAGTATGTACCCATTGGGAAGGTTCCCGCAGAACCTGGAACGAGTGGGGGTCCTCCAAGGACAGGAGTTTTGAGAGGATTTCCAATGTTGTCGTTGCTAATATTGATGTTGCCGTTACTGGCGCTACTGTTATTAATGTTTACTCTTGAGTTGTCCTCCATATCTTGAATGATACCTTTCAGAGTGGTCAATTCGCTCTGGAGGTAGTTGATCATCTCATCTCTCTCCTGCAACGTGGCTACTAGTTTAGTATTTCTCACTTTTGTGTCATGGCTCTCTCTGTTTGCAACGCTCACCATCTTGTTTGCTTCGTCAAAAAGAGTTGCGGTGAGATCTTCCACCTCTTGCCGCAGGTTGGATGCCTCTTCTTCAAGAGCTGTATTGTCGTTTGAAGTGCTCGTATATTTCCTTTGCAATTCTTCATGTTGTGTTCTCAATGTCTCGTATTCATTTGCCAAAGGTGTCAACCTGGTCACCTCAGATCTTGTTTCATCTAGGGTTCTACGAAGCGAATGTATCTCCTTCTCCATGTTGAACTGCGTCTCTATAGATTCGATAAGTTTGGTTGAGAGCGTCGTCACCTCCAAGGAGATACGATCAGCTTCAGTTGTATCCGTCATTGCTGGATAATTTATTCAATAGTACTGGAGGTTGTGCCCACCGTTTATATTGGAAAAATGTGTCTGCCAAAGAATAGAATCAGCTGTGTAAGGTAATAAGCCAAGTATGGTTTCCCCACCGGAGCTAAAAGGGATCTGTGCTGATGATGTAGCAACCAGTATTAAAAACAATCAATAGATATCTGAATATATGTATATAGGATTATCATATACCAGTAGTATATTGTTTTCTGATAGTTTGCTTTCTCCCGAATGATTAATTTTGGCTAGATCAGTGTGCTGCCTGGGTGTCCACCCGCTAGATCGTACACACCAAACACTAACTACTACAGCAGGCGAGATAATCGCCCAGTTCGGTCTATGTTGATATGCAACACCTCATTAGAATGGCGGGCGTACACACCATTATCTGATTCGATCTGCTACGGGTCAATAAGGGACAGAATAGGAGGTAAGCTGATGTAGGTAGTGCGGGAGAAAATAGAAGGCCCTCTCCTTAATATGGAGTGGGGAGTGGGGGATGGGGGGCCCGTAATGGCGTGGGAGATATGCCCGGACTGTGACGTGAAGAAAATAAAGCAGGCAAGAGAGACGGTGAACGGTTCAGAGGGCCCTTCAAGCTATATGGGGACGAGACGCGTTACACTGGTTCAGTATATAATTAGAAACCTTATCAATGGAAAGAGGGCTCGAACATTGGTGATCTGTGTTATTCAACACAGTCTCTGTAGGAACTTTTACTTTTTTGACTTTAGTTTCCCTTGTCCCCACTGATTCCTATGTTTGACACCCATTCTTGCTTTTGGGGGGTATTGGGTTAGTGTTTATAACCAATCACTAGGCATAAATGTGTTACTCTATCTGTCAAATCCGGCGGCTCTCTTCTGCGTACTCTATGTGCCCCAGCAGAATTATATCTTCCCACTTGTGCACTGGCTAAATCCAGTAAATATTTCACTAAAGAAGTAGAGAATCTGACCCTTTTTATCCGCAGTCCCTCACTCGACTCCATGACTACAGTTCACGTTACTCTCGAACCAGCCAGCCCTCTAAAATAATACCGCTAACAGATGCTAAATATGGCACCCTGTCAACTTGCTGTGTCAGTTCCGCTTCAATCGATGAAACCTACGCTGGTTTACCACTATTGGCACGCTAGTTGTCCCACGCGTATTTGGCAGATACGCCTACAGCCCTGTTGTCTGCCCACATCGAAACTGCGTGTAATTAAGCCCGTATTGTTCCCGCGTCTGGAAACGTGTGGATGTGTGTGGGTTATCTTAGTGTATGTGTCTGCGTGTATGAGAATAACCCGCTTTAGTAAGGCACCTTTACACGGTTCACCAGACAGGTAATGAAAGGATACATCCAGTAACCGTGGAAACCCGTAAACGAACAACTGGAGGAATTCCCATAAAATCGGCATTGTCTACCTATTGTTGGATTTGAGAAATTTCATTTTAGCTGAAAGGGTATTTGTTTCCCTCAGCAACAAGAGTGTTTCCATACATCTAACCCGTTACACGTAAGGTTTACATCTCTCCACAACTGAGGTGCACGCTGTCTCATACATCAATTCTCTATTTGGGGACAACAATACACATATCTACAACAACACATACTCTGGGAGGATTGGATCAGGCATTCTGAAGTTGATTTGTAGAAAGCTTCCGCTATTTTTTTCTTTCCTTTCGTTGCCGTCGCAGGAGATAATTGTTGACTTTATTGGACTCACCGTAGTTCGTCTTCCGCTCACATATTGCATAAAAACTTGTGAATTACTCAACATTACATGGAAGCAACATCTCTTGTTTAACAGCCAAAAGCTTGACCAGAACATATATATACATATATCCAAATGAGATCATCTAAAGACAAAGACTCTACATCTAGAGCTAGCTCTATTTTTGGATTGAGGCGACTCACCCGTTCCTCTACCAACCAGTCGCAATCGGACTTTCGTGCTGGGGATCTCCCGTATGACACGCCACAGTCACGAAAGAACTCATACGCATCAACATTTGCCCCCAACAATGCTTCCCCCTCACATCGACCACATGAATCTCCTGTTTCTACTGAGAGAGGAGGTGGAGTATCGAGGGTGTCTTCCATACCGACACTGGCTGGGTCTGACAGCCATCCAAGCCTCTTGGATCTGAGGCTGACGAGGACGAAAACAAACAGCAGTATCAGTTCTCCATCTAACGCTTCCATATACTCATCATCCGGGTACTCTATTTCGCATCCTTCAGCCCCCAAGAAGATCATTTCGGGAGTCCAGCCGGGCTATACCAAGACACATAGACATACTTTATCTTCAGAGTTTAAACTGGATAGACCTGCAAATGATGATGTGATTGAACTGATGTTCCAAGAACTGATGCTGAAACGTGATTTTGAGCATCTCCCACCGAAAGCTAAGGTTGAAATGAATGCTTACAACATAGAGAAGAAATGGATGCTTGTCTATCAGGATAGGCTTTCTGAGTTCAAGACCAGCCAGAGAATCATACAACACCAGCAGCATCAGCAAACACCACAGGCTAAGGGAAAGATTTCGAAAAGGGAAACTTCACTCCTCACCAGCGCTGCTGCTGTCTTCACAGACCATAACCAGGATGAGCTTCTCACCCCAGAGTACTATGTCCGCAAAATCATAAGCAATCAGATAAATATCAAACAACTGGGAAATCTGTGGATTTCCCTTAGAACTGAGCCTGTCAGTTGGGTCAATGCCTTCATAGAGTCGCAGGGTGCCATTGCGATATGCAACGTGCTATCACAGTTGCACAAGACAGACCCTCTGCTACCCCAAGAAAGTTCATTTCCAACAGATTCGTATTCTAATGTACACCTGCCACAAGCTCCTCATACCCCAGGATCTGCACCTGCAGGTTCTGGCATTAATAGTGCTCTGTTTTCGAACCCAGCGGAGGATTATTACTCCCTGTTAGAAAAGGAGAACATCCTTCTACGCTGCCTCAAGTCTTTGCTCAATATAAGCGTAGGTGCAAACTCAGCTATCCAATCAAAGATCTTCATCAGTGCTGTTTCTGGTGCTCTGTATTCGGGGCGAATTGCAAACAAACGCCTGGCCACAGAAATGATCACCTTCTTGGCACATTGGGTAGTACCCGATTTTGGTGAAGGGTACAGTCAGGTTCTCCGTATGCTTGAGATGTCGATTGGTGACAACTGTCATATCGCATACTTTAGAAAGAGGTTTTCTGTCCACCGCAAGTCTTTAAGCGGTGGCAATGGGAATAATCCCTCTTCTGTTGAAAGTAGCACATTGAATTCATCAACCTCCTCACAGTCAGATCCCTTACTAGACTCACAAACTTCCTTCATACTGGCTGGTGGCGAGAGTGCAAAGCGGTATGAAGGATGGCTTTGGAGTGTTGCTCGTACAGTTGAAGGTAGAGGCCGTCTTGGCAGCATGGTTGGCGCTGGTGAAGATGTCAAGCTTGCAGGTACCACTACTGAGAATCAAATTGGAGAGTATGCCCTTGCTACCATGTTGCAAGTGACCACTGCTATAAGTGAAAATGGTGACATCAAACAAAGGGTAAGGCTGAGACGTATGTTCAAGAATGCTGGGTTGTATAATATATTGGCTGCATTCAGAGAATTGGATCATCACTTAGTCACAGAACAAATTCTGCGCTTTGAGGATTCAGAAGCCAGTGACTATGACCAGCTCATGCAATTGGAACAACTCAACTCTCAAGAAGTGAACCTAAATGATCCGGTATCTGTCATTGCCACATTATGGACTAGAGTGAAAGGTACTAGTGCAGAAACAATTTTTGTATCAATGTTACAAAACCTCTTTCTTACCCAATCTGATAATTCCAGAGAGGTAGGTGGTCCTGCAGGAGAACATGCTTCACAAGCTGTTCGTCAATTTAGGTTGTTGGATGGCATAATTAGCAGCATGTCTCTTGGTGCCTCTTCTGGTGACGATACAACCGCTATGAATATTGCAATGCACCGTATCTATGCCTCTATGCAGACCGATGAGGTTGCTCGCAGGGCAATCTTGGAGGCAAAGGAAGCAACGAAAAAGCTAGAGGAAGTAGCTGCAGAGAGGGATGATCTTGTCACTCAGCTGAGCAAGGGATCTGCTGGTGTAATTGATGAGCTCCATAGCAAGATTTATGACCTTCAGATGGTGGTCTCTAAACAGCGTAGGGTTCTTAATGACCGTGCCGCTGAATTAGAAGAATCTAAGAGGCGCCATATCTTCGATAAGCATACACACGAAGCAGAAATGAGAGAGATGGTGATCATGTTGCAGACAAACCAGAAAAGTGGAGGTTCCTTTGGAGGAAGCGACATCTCAGGCGATGAGAATTCTTCAGAACGCTACAATGGTCCTTCTGGTCCAACTCCACACCTATATGCTAATACCGTTCAAAGCGATCTTGTACGTAGGTTACAGTCGAATCTAGAACGGAACAAGGCGGGGTACCGTAAACTGGGTGCTGTGGGAATGGCGCCTAATAAGAAACTGAGAGAACTAAGAGACATGATGGGTGATATCCAGAGAGAGGCTAAAGAACTAGAAATGACAGACTTTATAGAAAGAGAAAGGCCATCTCTTGCAGATGTTACTAATACAAGCGGTACAGAAACCGCTACCGGTGGTGAGTCTGATATTCGTAAGCTACAGGCTCTCAGGGAGATGCTTGAAGCCCTTCAGAAGGATTCCAATGCAATAGTAAAACATCAGAGTGACCTTGCTGACAGAGAATTCATTGATAGGAGAAAACTGGTTGCGCTTGAGCGCCTCAAGTATATCCAGAATGCGATCAAAGATGTTCACTTCGATACCGGAGCTGGTGTCGAGACTACAGCACATAGTGGTGTAAACGCTGCTGGTGCCGCAAGGACCCTGGACCCAAGAAAATCGGGTGATGCTCATACATACTCTGTTCTTGAAGGTGAACTTGATGCTGTTGAGGCGCTGGCAGCACAACTTGCAGATTCGCTTGTGGTCACAGCCCAAGACAGAGAAGCATATGAAAAGATAGAGAATAAGGGAAGCGACCTTCCAGTGAATAGTGATGCGGCCGAACGCAGTTCGGCAGGCTTCCTCCAATCATTAGAGAAGAAGTACGTAAACGGTAAGGTGGATATGGGTGCAGCGACTACTGGCTCATCATATGCTATACCTGCTTCTCCTCGCCAAGCGGGATCTCTGCCACCTCAATTTCTTAATGAGCTTGCACAAAAGGTGTCAAAAACACCAGCCATTACTGCTGATGCTGTGAAGGAAGCAATGGGTGAGTCGGGCAATGATGAGGTAGTACCAGATGTAACTCCAGAACGCGACGCGGTTCTCACGTCGTCCAAGGCGGAGAAGTTTGAGAAGGAGCAGGTTATTACTAAATCATTGGAAGAGAAGAGTTCAACTTCTCCGCCCGTAGCGGCTGTTCCTCCACCGCCTCCGCCGCCTCCTCCGCCTCCTCCTCCCATGCCTGATCTCTTTGGCAATAAGCAGGCCTCGGCAGCTTTATCTCCTCCTCCTCCTCCTCCTCCTCCACCACCACCTCCAATGTTCTCTAAAGGTCCTGGAGGTGTACCAATGCCACCACCACCACCTCCTCCGTTGCCCCAATCCAATACTGCGACTCCAACGCCGTCACCGCTCGTGCCTGTTGTATCTGCGTTCGATGACTTCCCTCGTCCTAAGAAGAAGCTCAAGCAGCTTCATTGGGAAAAGATTGAAAACACGGAGGCTTCCTTCTGGCAAACTGTTGGCTCCAATTCCATGGTTGATAACTTGATGAAGAACGGTATCTTTGATGATATTGAGATGATTTTTGCTGCACGTGAAGCAAAGAAACTCGCCAGTCGTAAGAAGGAAGCCAGTGATCGTATCACTTTTCTGCCTCGCGATATGGCACAGCAATTTGGTATCAATTTGCACATTTTCTCCAGCCTCAGTGATATGGAGTTGGTATACAAGATACTGCGTTGTGAGAAAGATGTCTTAGAGAATAGTGCAGTTCTAGAGTTCCTTGGTAAACAGGAGCTGGTCGAGATTCCTCCTGGTTTGGCACGTAGTTTTGAGCCCTATTCCATACCATGGGCTGATGATAGTGCTGAAAAGAAGGCTGACAAAGATCCAAACGAGTTGCAGCGTGCTGATAGACTGTACGTGGAACTGGTTTACAATCTGCAGCACTACTGGGCGTCCAGAATCCGTGCCCTTAAAGTGGTAGCTTCATATGACAGAGATTATAGTGAACTCGTGAACAAACTAAGGAGTATCGATACCGCAGTGGAGGGTCTGATGAATTCCACCCATTTGCGCCATGTGTTTGATATCATTCTCGTTGTCGGGAACTACATGAATGATACTGCAAAGCAAGCCCAAGGTTTCAAGCTCAACACACTTCAGAGACTATCGTTCCTCAAGGACGATAAGAACTCCATGAGCTTTCTCCATTATGTCGAGAAGGTTATCCGTTCTAACTATCCGGAAGTTTTGGCTTTTGTTGAAGATTTGGCACCTGTTGTTGCTGCATCTAAAATTGCTGTTGAGCAGGTGATGTCTGACTGTGCTGAGTTCTGTGCTGGCATACGCAATGTAGATGCTTCAATTGACTTTGGAAACCTCAGCGACTCTTCTCTGTTCCACCCAGAAGATAAGGTTCTGACTAAGGTACTGCCATCGATGCCAGAGGCAAGACGCAGGAGCGAATTGCTCTCAGACCAAGCTGCCCTTACAGGCGAACAGTTTGATACGGTTCTACGCTACTTTGGAGAAGATCCTACCGATAAGTTTTGCCGCAATTCGTTTTTTGCAAAGTTCACTGACTTCATCAACGAATTTGTGCGCGCTGGTAAAGAAAACCAACAGCGTGAGACCGAGCTCAAATTATATGAGCAGAGAAAGAAGTTGTTGGAAGCCCCCAAAGAAAATGGCCATGGACGTGGTACAAGCAATGGAAGTGAAAGTGGTAGTGGTGATGGATCTACTGATGGTAATGTCATGGATAACCTTTTGGAACGTCTCAAGGCGGCAGGTCCTGTCAAGGGTGATCCATCAAGTGCCAGGAGAAGAGCTCTTGCTAGGAAACATCTGCTGGAGAGTCGTAAGGCTATTCTTGGTGGACTCAGTAGTGGAGGTAGTTCATTTTCGAGCATTTCAACCAGTGTGACTGGAAGTGCCTATGACGTTTCTGCTGATACTGGTTTAATCAATGATACTGAAAACCCCGGTAGGTCTACCCCCGACTCACAGTTCTTATCACCACAGAATGACGACACCCCTCAGGCACCCTTAGCTAACAACCACATCCCGCAAGGTTTCGATTCACCCAATGAATCTCCCCAAGGTTCTCCCAGCCATGGGTCTCCGCAGTCAGAGAGTGCAGTTAATGAGGATTCCGCCTCCACACCCGCAATCAGCACAGCAGATTCTTATTATAGTGGGGAAGACATCAGCAGCAGAGCTCGCAGTCTTCTGATGGGATTACGGGAGAATAGAACATCGCCTAACAGTGGGAGAGCAAGGACATCTGCCCAACAATTCAGAGAGCAGCAGCGGTTAAAAAGACGCAATGTCTTGAACGGTAGTGGGAATGCACCAGACCTCACAGTGAATGTAGCTCATAACTCAGATGGTTCCCACGCTACATCATCTCTTCCATCCCCTGATGTGGAGACGCCCTCAAGGCTCAACTTTGATAGTGATGTCATGAGTAGTGCAATTGACAGAAGCGATGAGAAGAATAACGAAGAAGAGGAACTGTATGATCCAGAGGTCCAGAGCTTTCCCGTTGTCGGGAATACTGCAGATACCGAAGACAGCACAGAGATATTTGAAGATGCTCCTGATAATTAAGGTGTTTGGATTTTGAAACAGGGGAACTGAATATTGGAGGTGGTTACATATATATAGATATAGCGTTTTATTCATGTAAGTGGCGTGTATGTGGCATGCATCCCATGCGTGACACCACGACCAACTTCATGTGCATTTAATGAGATCAATGTGATTTTTTGAACATAGAGGTTATGCGTTTTATAATCTGGTAGGTTTTGCTTGAGGTTTCCTAGAACATTATCCATATGTTCAGCTATTGGTCTTTCTATTAAGCGGGATATGATCAACTGTTGTATTATATATTAAATATTTAAGCGTACATCATGCAAATTTCCAAGTAGGTAGAACGTCTTGTGCAGCTATAACGATTAAACATTGATTCTGATGGTACAAATGCCACAAAGCTGTCCTTTCCAGGCAACCCAACAAGCTGCCTATCTGCCACTCTTCAAGAGAGACAGTGCTTTTTCCAATTCTGATATCGCAGTAGGAATATCCTCGTAGTTCAGGGCAGATATAGCAAACTTGGCGTGTCTTTGTGTTTGTGAGATCATTTCATCTGAGATTATAATCTTCTCGATTTCAGCCTTTGAAAGAGATCGAGAACCCCCACCAGGTCTCACCTGTGGGACCTGACTGACAGGAGCGGGCGGTGATGCGGTCGGAACTTTTTTCGGTATCACAGCGAGTGACGGCACTGAAGGAGGCACGTATTTAGACGGAGTAGGGATGGAATCCACTGGCGGAGCTGAGGGAGGAGTATGAGAATGGCTTACTTCAGGAGGTCGAACGGGCTCCGATCTGCCTTCAATACCCAGGTCGATATTCTTTGGAATGCCGGCAGTTATATCTATATTCGATGGCAGGCTCGGCGGGCTCACCTTATGAATAACGGGCTTATCTGCATTAAACGTTGGTGCGGACGGAAGAGTGAACGGTGGATCCACCACATCATCATCATCAGTGAACTTCGCAATACCATCATCGTCCAAGAACTTTGGGGGCGAAGGCAAATTAGTTGGCTGTGGATCAAACCCTGCTGAAACCCTGGCCCCGGCCCCATGCGGAGCTGGCTGTGGAGCGAGTGGATCTATGTTCTGATCATCATCATTCAAAAGAGATGCAGAACCGAATCCGTCGGCAATAGTTGTATGTAATGGCCGTCCCATGTCTATATGCTCTTCAGGTTCATCTGGGAAACCCTCCTTAGCTCCATCGTCAATACCAAGTGCGGCATCATCATCGTCATTTATTGGCGCAACATCTATATTAGGGTCCTCCCCGGTCCTCAGAGCTTTCAGAATCCTAGCACTGTGGAATTTTGCATACTTCACTTTCATTTCAATTTCCTCGTTTAATTTAGGGTCCCATAGCTTCAAGAGATTCAAAAAGACAGTGCTTGCCATAAACTTGTCCACGGTCGCTTTGGCTATATTCTTGTTGACAACATCAAGATAACCCCTGTTGAAGACAGACACCGCAAACTGTTCTGTATGTGCATAGCCTGCTTCCTTATCGTCTATAAGCTCCAGCATTTCTTGGGAAGCATCAGCTTTGATACTCTCAACCCTGTCTAGGAGAGTCATCGCAAACGAAGCAACCTCGGTATCGCCATGATGCAATCCTTGCCCTAGAATTGTCTCCACTGCATATAGTTCACCTAGAAGATAACGAACTGTTAGTCATGAATAACCCTAATGAATTGATGCCATTCCTGTAATACCTACAAAAATACGAAACTGATGGCTCTATATCTTTAATTTCCTTTGCTCTCTGCAATAGCGGTTTCACCACCTTCACCACAGATGGGGGGATGGGTGGTAACTCGGACATTATCGAATGATGTGGGAAAGTATAACAATATAATATACTGTGCTTTCAATTGAAATATCTCATGCAAATTCATAAAACAATTGAATCAACCGTTGGCAACAATCAATTCTCATTTGAAATGATGTAGCATCGCTGCGTATAATCATCCCGTCGTTGCCCCACTCGATCCCTCTCATCTCCATCTCATCAACACCTCTACTCCGGGCCGATACAGAGGCAGTCAGCCCGCCGCTGTACAATGTACCCTAGCGCATGCTTAAGAACTGTGACAGAGAGAGGTCCCCCACAGTTGTCAGCCGCCCTGTTCGGCCTGGCTGTGCACAATCGCATTAACCATATGGCCTACTCGTCATAGATGGCAGTCATATGGGTACCTGCTGTTGTGTGAGATGCAGTTTGGGTTTACCTGTATCTCGCGTTATGCCATTACATTGAGCGTTACAGCACGCGATTCGCAAAGAACCCCATGGGCCTAGGCTTTATACGCGAAATACGCGACTTAGGGCGGCAGATAATTACATGGAAACTGCGCGCTGTGAAAGATCTGAATATTTCAAGGGTCTTTTTCTTGACTTTATCACTGATACTTGGAGATGTACAACGTAGGAATTGGCTCTATCGCAGTACCCGTAGGCTGTAGCATTGATGGATATTTTTGATCTCAAATCAGCAAGAAGAAGTTGAATTCTGCTTGGATCCTGATAAGTGAAAAATACTTAATGTAGAGAATTATGAATTATGACGGATTAACGTCAGATTTCAAACGGAGAAACATTTCATTTCTAGAATGGCAACTAGCTAAACAATCTGTCACTCTGATTGGATGACGCTGAATTGGACTCCCTAGAAGATCCAAATCCAGTTCTTGTGCTAAACACGTTGAAAACTGCACGCGCATTTGCACTGTGCATCTCGAAGTCTATATAACTGTGAGTTGCTAACGGAATCCACATATACCGTTAGTCGAATCGCTTTGAAAAAACAATCAATTGCGATACATTCCATGATTCCTCATGAGCCATTTGTCTCGTAATCCACGACCTAGACCGATTACTGAGGTATCAATGTAACTGTTAATCCCCTTGACCCCGCTTAGCTCCTCCGGCGCCTTCTCCTCCACCTTCCCTCTGCCTCCTGCCTCCTCACTAAGCCATCTCATGCATCGTTACCAGTACGTAGTGCTCGGAACTGAATCTCTGAAATCCCAAAAGAGTAAATTGAATTTCCGATGTCCCACGACTTGCGTACAATGGGCCTCGACAAGCCATCGCAAGAGGGGAGAACAGAGGAGAGATTGGCGGCGGATTCTCACCCAGAGGAGTGTGTGAGGGAAGGGAAAACTGGTTCTTGTCGCAATGGTGCAACTGAGACCTGATATACAGCTAGTTATGGGAAAGGTCGGATATCAATAGTCGATTTTATTACCAGTTGTTATATACATATAATTGCTTTGTCTTTATATTAATCGCATTTCAGGTAGAGCGCGTGTGTATCTCTCTTTATCTCACGCTTTTTCTGCTCGTTCATTCACTGCTGATATTCACGCGTCCGTCTGTCTCTCTTGGACTTGCTGGATAGGCTCCTCTTTTTCGCCAGAATATAATTCACAAGTGCTCATAGCCAGTGTGCGGAGAGGTTCTGAATTCGAATATTTGGTACAATTGTATATGTATATTTGTACATATATATATATATATATATCGATCACTGTGCTACACATCCCCCCACGCTCCCATTGTGAAGCAAAAGAATCTCCACATTCCACTTCCCAGTACACTAAACTGACACACATTCTATTATAACTTATCAGTATTCAGCTCAGTTAGTATCATCTGTTGTCACGAACATCACAATGAGTGCTGTGGTATCGAAAACGGATTTGCCTGCTGGCTCCTTCCATGGCGACTCCTCTTTGTCCGTTACTCCTGTATACTCGGCGTCATACAACGGTATCAAAGTGTTGGAATTGTCCGTCAACGGGGTACGTCTCATGAGGAGAAAGTCGGATAATTATGTTAATGCTACACAGCTCCTTACAATAGTCGGGCTCGACAGCGCTAGAATCACTAATGTGCTTGATAGGGACATACACAGTGGTGTTCACGACAAGAGCCAGGACAATTTTGGCAATTTTCAAGGTACATGGGTTCCTCTTGAGAAGGCCGTTGCGTTGTGCCAAGAGTATGGGGCGTATGATCATCTGAGGCCTCTTTTCTCCTACAACACTGCTAAGGAAGGCGAGCATCACGGTACAACCACCAAAACACACATCAATAACCAGAATGGCGCACATAATAGCAGCGAACATAACTCCACAAACACATCAAAAATATCGTCACTTGCAGGTAAGAGAGGCTCGCTGGATGAACCATTTCAGGTGAAGTCTGATTCAACCGCGGCTGTTTCTACATCCGCCATTAATGGTATCGAGAAAAGGCTGGGGCAAACACAACAAGCTGTCACACGTACATATTCGACTCTGACTGAAAATGACAATACTGAAGCTGAGGAAGTAAACGGTGGAAACACACATAACTCCGAAGCATTTGCTCACGGTGCTGGTGGCATCCATAGGGCCCTGCAGTCACCGTCTAAGAAGCCTCGTACTGGTTCCTCCTTGCAGGATGCTGATATTCACATTTACACTCATGACTCCACACAAACCAACTCTTCTTACCCGTTCACTCTCAAGCCGCTGACTGAAGGAGATGTCTCTGATTACGATTTTGACAATTCGAAGGATGTAATGACCTCGGTGTTCCTATCGGACGATGCCCAGGCCTCCCTGGTACAGCTCCTCGGTGAAAGAGCCAGTGAGCTGGGAAATGTTGCAATTGACGTTCCAATTGACGACCTGGGTCATACTGCTTTGCATTGGGCGGCCACTTTGGGGAAAGTTAATCTTGTCAGAGAGTTGGTTGAACAAGGAGCAAACAGACTTCGTGGTAACAACGAAGGAGAGTCTGCTCTAGTTCGTGCTGTTCTGGTGACAAATAGTGCAGACAGCTCTGCGTTTGGAGATTTGCTGGATTACCTGTACCCAGCTATACCTGTGTTAGACATGCAGGGTCGTACAATCCTCCATCACATAGCCCTCATCTCTGGCATAAAGGGTCGTAGCTCCGCTAGTAAATACTACCTGGAGACATTGCTTGAGTGGATAGTTAGGCGTGGTGCTCATCTGCCCTCTCCACAAACCACTGGTTTAAGCAAGTTTATGGCGGAGGTAGTGAATGTCAAGGATAAGAATGGTGACACTTGTTTGAACATTGCCGCACGTATCGGAAATAAGGCCATTGTTCAACAGCTGTTGGACGTTGGTGCAAATCCTAATATACCGAACAAAGCAGACCTGATGCCCATTGACTTTGGAATTAATGTGGGGAGTCTTAATGCGGCCAACCTCGCTTCAGGTGGGGTGCGATACCCTAGTGCGCATTCAGGAGGTGTAACCGGCTCAGCTGCTGGATCTCAGAATGGATTGCCGCATGAAACTCAAACATCGGAGAGGATTCTACAGTCAATGCAGGAGATGTTGATCACTCTTAATAGTGATTTCAAAGAGGAGATTGGCTCCAAAACCAAAGCTGTAGATGAGATGCACCAGAAGCTGCGTACGTCGACGCTCAGACTTAGCGAGGCTCGCAAACAGTTGGAAGAGCTTCAGCTTAGTGAGCTCAGGCTAACAGAACTCAAGGCCAAGATAAGTAACGTGGATCGTGCCATTGAAGATGAGGAAAACCGATTTGCTGAGCAACGCAGACACATGCCACATCTAGCAGACCTTGATGTAGACTTTGATGCCGATGAGCCGTTCACCGTATGGCCTGTTTACAGTGAAGTGGAGGCACGTCTTGAAGAACTCTCCGAAAAACTGGCATCTTCTGATGTCAAGCCGGTCAGCGACATAAGCAGCCTCACAGATGAGGAGATTCACAGTTACCTCACAGACCCGGCACTAATTCAGAGTTTCCTTTCTAATGCCACCCAGCTGGAGGATCTGCCACCACCGGTTGTTCTGGAGGCCAGAATCAAAGCTTATAAGGAGAATGAGGCTAACTTGAGGAATCAAGCTAAGGAACTGCAATCCAAATCAAATGAGCTGGAGAATAAGTTCAGACGCGTTCTGTCTCTCTGCGTTGAAGTAGAGGAGTCCAAGATTGATGACCTTGTCGCATCACTGGTTCAAGCAGTGGAGAGCGACCCTGATGAAGTCGATATTGCGCGTGTA
Organism: Kuraishia hungarica; assembly: GCA_030567555.1. Taxonomy (NCBI): domain Eukaryota; kingdom Fungi; phylum Ascomycota; class Pichiomycetes; order Pichiales; family Pichiaceae; genus Kuraishia; species Kuraishia hungarica. Next base: position 126,530 of record JAJLSL010000004.1, read on the forward strand.
GCTGGACGTCTCAGGAAAGCAGATGAGCCAATGTTGGTTTGATGTACTAGATAGTACATGAGAAACTCCATTCGGGTCAACAGAGGTCTGCCTCAGAATGTGTGGGCTCTTGGTTGTTACTGACAAGTACGCATGCTCCATCATTGTGATCGCAATGGTTGGCTTTTGTAATATTACGCTGTTGAATGCTTTCTATAGTTGCAGATGACTCACTGCAATCTGAGCTGGTTTGTGTATAATTTTTTTTTGTATACTGGTCTAATTGATTTACGGTTTTAAGATAACTTATTTTCCTACTTGAATTATGTTAGTGAGAGTACACTATTATACTCGGAACATGTGTTTATATTGGATTTGCGTATGAATGAAAGAATGTCTATATAGAGAGCGTGTATGTCCGCGCGGCCATGTCATCATCTTATGGCGACCTTGGTTACCACGAAGTTGTTAAAAATCGATACGAATACCAATAACAATTGAAAAATCAGCTATGGAATGGCGAAAGAAAAAAAAACTGACTTGTATAACAGGGCTGGGAAATGATAAAAGTTATAACGGGCAATAAAAACGGTATTACCCGTTATCAACATATAGCCTTGGGTATAGTTTTTTGCGGGTAGGCGAGAAATGGCCAAAAAACCGATTATAACTTGTATATCCGGGTTATATACACAGTGACAATTTTAAATCAATGGGCGTAGGGATTGCTCTTCGGTTTGTTTTCACCGTTCATAGCGGCAGAAGCTATCGCATAAGGGTTACCGCCCGCACCAGACGACTTCCAACCAGCCCCTCCAGCAGCACCGGCGCCACTCTGTGCTTGACCATATGGAGACTCACTCCTAAATTGTTGTTGCTGCTGATGTTGCTGCATCACTGGCTGTCGTGGTGGCCCTTGTGGTTGCATTCTGGGGCCACCAACATGACCATTTCCATAATTCTGAGGCTGCTGATCATAATATGGTCTGCCACCAGAGTGTGCGGGTGGGGCTGCATGCTGGCCATCATTGTAGTGCTGGCGTCCACTAGGTGGCCCTTGGCCCGGCTGTTGATTAGGGTAGCGCTGCTGAGGCTGCTGGTATCTCTGTTGTGGTTGTTGCTGAAACTGCTGTTGCACAGGTGGGGTAGGTCTAAATTGCTGTCTAGACGATGGTGCAGAAGTTGGCTGTTGCTTGTGTTGGGGATATTGGTTCTGGGAGCCATAACCACCAGCACTGAGAGGAGCACTTCCCAGCAGCTCGTTAGAGCCGGAACGTTGGCCATATGCAACTTCTTGGCCAATAATGTTGTTCGCAGGAGCCCGGCGTTGCTTAGGTAGTTGCTGAACTTGTTGCGGTTGAGGAGTCGCATATCCTAACCCTCCAGGTGGTGGTTGCAACTGCACATATCCTTTAGATTGTGACAACTGGGGTGGTGCATGTGGCTGCGAAGAAGAAGTGTATTGGATTGGTTCAGGGTAATTGGAGGAAGAACCGGAAGCGGACCTATTTGCCCCATCAATACGTTCACTTCTATTGAGGGCTTCATCAGAGTAGCCAGCTGCTCCATGTTGAACTAAACCAGAAGGAGGGGCTGGTAATGGCCTGATGTTATCTACAGGCAGGGATGATGTGGAAGCGTACTGTCTACTTCCACTGCCAGGAACTGCTGGCAATTGATGAGAGCCCAGTGATTTCGACACCTGTTGGTTGAAGTCGCTGTATGGTGAAAGCACTCTGTTACGATCATAACCTTGCGCGTAATTGCTACTGACGGGAGTGAGATGCTCTAAGGATGAGCTTGAATTGCTGTTAGGAATGCTGACCTTGGATAGATTGACAGGGCGAGGGTAGTCGTTGGGTTTTGCACCATCGTTGAGACTCTCATTGTCATCGTCGTCGGTATACATCAGATTACCTAATGTAGGAACAGCAGGAACCGCCAGACTCTGTCCATTGCTACTAGGATACAGTTCACCATCACCACCATTAGCAGCCAAAGACATCTTGCCGTATGAATCTCCAAGACCTTTCACATCATCGTAAGGAGATATTTCGGAATACTTGTGATATATATCTATCAACTTAGGTGGAGATGAGTCGCTTGCAAGAGATTGATTAGCAGCAAACTCACCCGCGGTGGTAGAGTTTTTGAGGTTACTTTCTTTGGGAGATGGAGGGAAAACATCGAACTTGGGAATGAAAGTGGGAGTAGAAGGTGAACCAGTTGCACTCTTACCTCCCGTCTTAGCAGCCATCTCTTGAAATGCCAGCAAAGCTGTGGCACCCTCAATACCGTACGATGAGCCACATCCGGTGTAGCCATTTGCCATGGTTTTCTTCAAGACCTCCTTGATACTGGTCATCCATTCGTTGGCCGTCCACTGAAGCGTTGTGGTACTGGAAGTCAACTGCATGAGATCGTCAACGTGGAGGTAGTGTACATGTGGAAGTACCGGAAGTCCAAACAGCAGAGACCTCATATCAGTCTTATCTGCATTCAATTTATACGGCCTACCATAAAGCCCAAAGGAATCCAGCAATGGAACAAGGAATCTGATCATAGTGTCAAATCCTGGGACGGCAGAGTGCTGCTCTGGCATCAAGAAGATGGAGGCATCACGTGGTTCTTCGTTAGAAGAGAAGGAAATAGAGCCTTCCAATTTCAACATCGTGGAACGGTCAATAAGCATAGGGGCCTGTGGATAAACGGCATAGAGAGCTTTGGCGCTGGTTATAGTGGCCATCGCCTGCTTCTTGGTCTTCTTTTCACTCTCGTAAAAGGCTACCCTACCGGTATAATACTTCCCTTTTTTGGATTTCTTTGGCGCTGGTTCAATAACTGTGAAGCACCGCTTCCAGGGTGTTCCTGCACCAAACCGCACACTTATCCACTCTTCGTGTGCATATTTGGTCTCAGACAATATGACACGGATATCCGAGAGCATTGAGCCTCTAGCAGAAAGCACCGCTGCTGTGTATGCCTCTTGAAGCGATGTGTACTCAAAAATTGATAGCCTAAATGCAGCATGCCACTTTCTAAACGCATCCCTAGACGAGATTTGTATCAGGTAACGGTTCTTCAGAGTGGTTGATACCACAATGACATTTTTCAGATCTCCACTTGAAGATGGGAGTGTTTCCATGGCTCTAAATGAGGCATCTGTGAAATTGATGTACATAGGTTTTGACGAAGCAGATAGAAGTGCCTCTTGATTATCCTTATACTTGGCGAGCTCCTCGGCATCCCACACAGCCAGCTGTGTTCCTGTGAGTACACCATATACCTCTGTCCACTTGCGCTCTGCCGGCTTTCCTTCTGTATTGAGGTCATTCAGCACCATCAATATACCTTCATTGTACCTTCTGTGTGTTTGTGCGGATAAAAGTGTCACGATTGGAGATAACTCTGGTGAGAGTTCTCCCCTTGATTCTGGTGTGTCCATGCCATCTAAAAGTGAGCTCCTGTTGCTGCGAGGCTCGCTCTGAGAGCGCGGCGACGAACTTGAAAAAAGTCGCATTTCCTGTGGTGTAAATATCGAAAGGATGGGTCCTGGAAAATCAACACTCCAATCGTGGTGGTGGTTATTTAGTCACCCAAATGAATGATTTCGGGGATCGATAACTGTGTAAACAAATCTCCCAGCATAAAAATCGACTGTTATGACCTATCAGCAGGCTTCCACACGTGTTCTCTCTATATGGTAATGGTGGAGTGTGCCCACTTGTCAAAGATAGTGGTAGAGCTAGATTACTTCGAGTCTTGTAGGCGGAGTCGGCTGAATCTAAATGAACTAGATCACTTCCCGTATATTAATGTATAATATAAAGTGGCTCTCACTTTGCAAAGTGAAGACAAGAACGTCCTTGGAAACACAGCCTCTGATCAGTTTGCTACTCGTCAGTTTCCAGTTGGATCTGGTCCCTTTGCATCCTCGCTTTTGTTTTTCTTTAGACTTATGCTGATTGAGGCGAAATCCGATAAACACTGGGGATGCGTGTGCCCCGCCCCGCCAGTGGCATTGGGATCGAGCATACGCACCCGGCTTCTGACGCGCCCCGATCGACGAGGAAAACAAACAGAATGCAGCGTAGTGTGTGGCCAGCAATTGTCCTGCAGTCTCGCTAGTAAAAGATTTGCCCGTATAAAGTGGTGCATCGTATGCATCAAGCGGACAGCTCAGACAACAGAGCCAGTAGAGCCAGAAACGGATGCAAACAACTTGGGTAAACTGCGTGTGAAGTGCGTAGAGTGATATCTCTACGCGAGATATTGCGCAGAGCCATTGTAGTGAGTAAGAATTGGCCCTGAAATCACTTCAACTACGGGCTCTCTCAGCTTGGATGAATGCGATTTATTATAGAGTTCTCATCTAACTGAATAAAATAAGAACAGAAGTTCATCGACATAAAAACAATTATAAATATCTCCAAGTCGTGGATCCAAAATAGAAGGCTCAGAGCCCAAACGGGAATTAATGCAGTAAGCTATTCGGCTACCCAAACCAATTTACAAAAACTGCATCAGCCGGTACATATTGTGCCCAACGATTTGCATGGAGGTACCAATCGTGCAGGAAACTCGCAGAGACCTATACGTCGCTATACGTCGCTATACGTCTACATCTTGCAAATGCTCTGTGTGGCGATGCCTTTTGACAGTCATATGCAAAGCAAAGCCGGACTACATTCCGATATCTGAGCTATATTTGCGTGCAGAGGATCGCCCGGTATGCGTGGTGGTGTGCCTTGATATCTCAAACACAAACATCCAGCGAGTCGACGCAGCAGTGGGAATACTTGGAGATACACCAAAGTAGTTACTATAAAAAACGTGGTATGCACTTCTGACATATTAAATTGTCGTAAACCTTGTTGGCTACTTTTAATAATGCCAGAGTTGCCAGTGATGATCTTCCTTTGACCCATTGGTTATGCACTTATTGGATCATCAATTCTACGTTCAAAACCGCAAAGAACAAGGTTTCTGCAGCCATCCTCCAAAAAACGCGGCGGAACCGGCGGTAACGGTTTCTCTGACCGAGATGGATCGCTCAAACAATCGGGACGCATCTGAAGCCATTCCGACTGGGCTTGCCGAGGATATACTGATGCGTCTCTTGACAGGTGGTTATCGTGCATTCTGAGCGGTGTATTACGTAGAAGACAGTCTGTTGGCCGTGTGATGTCAATCGCAAGGCTGCTTTTACTTGGAATCTTAGCAGCTATCTTTTTACTGTAGAATATGGAATTTCGGCCCTCCAGCTTACAATTATGCAAGTGTGCTCGTGGCAAGAACGTCGGGGGATCTGCATTCTTCAAATGGATCTTGAAGCATCTGGGAAGAAATGGCGACTTGATCCCTGTGATGGAGCGTGAAAATAACCCTGACGAAACATCGTCTTCGCAGCGGTGACTGCCTGCATATACATTAGGCGAATCTTCGAACCTATTGAAACAGGAATGTGCGGAGGTTGCTGGTGTATGTATTAATCTGGCCACACGTAGAGGGCCTCCTTTTAGTGTAATCAGGTTATTGCATCCTTCAGAGGTCAGGCTGTCAAAACCGAATCTAGACAGAAGAGATGGACAGGGTTGAAAGCTTTGTTCCGATCCATGGTCATGGATTTTATTGTGTCTGTTATTCGTCTCTCTCTGCCTCCTTCTCGATGTATACCACAAAACCATGGCAGATATCACCAGAATGGCTGTACACAAGGGAAGCACGACTATCAATATATGTTCCCCATAAGACGATCCTGTTTTACCGTCCACTAAACTGACACCAGAAGAAGATGACTGAACCAAAGTTCCTGTGGGGGATGTAATGCCAGGGCTGGTCGTTGAAGAGATGGTCATGCGATTACCATTGCTTTCCTCCATAGTTGTCTTCTGAGAGGCTGTTACAGTCTGTAGAGATTCCTTGGTTTTTTATCAATAGGAAGCAATACATGGAAGGACACTTTACAAGTATTTCAATTCAGTTCTTTTCAAGATCTGGCCCTACGAAAATGTTTTATATCTAGACATTAAACAAATCTACAGATAATATTTTTGATGAAACAATCTTGCAGTGGTGTTGGACAATATGATTCGTATTGCCTGATGACATTTCATTAGCTGTCATGATGTACTATTTGCCTTATCTCATACCCTGCTTTTCAGCCGCAGTAGCAGGAGTGTTTCACATTTCGAAAGCCTTGGTTTTAGTCAGCTACGCTTTTGTCTTTCCGAAAGTACCATGTCATAGCACATAATGCAGCATGTCATCAGGGGATTACAAACTTTGATGTGACAGGAAGGGCCTTAGATGTAGGAACCTCTAAGTAATTGCTTCTATGCATACATCTTTGATGAAGGTCTATGTACAATAGAGAACTTGAGAAAAGAAATGCATGCACCCGCCGCGCAATTCTTATTAGTAATAAATCCTGCACATGTCTGCGGATACATGCAATCTTTTCCCAAAATGGATAATTCCCGTCGGGGTTAATCCAACATCGATGGTGCTCTGCATATTTTTCCGATCACAACCGCTAGTTACCGCCTCTGATTACAAACAGATCGGTCTTAACTCCTAAAGCCCGCTGCACCAAGCATAGCGTGCATCCAAAAAAAACCACACATAGTAAAATAACGGGCCTACCGGGAAGGGCACAGATGAATGCAGGTACTTAAAGACCGTTCCTTGCCCGCGCTGCCATTTTTCTGAGAATGGAGGGAACTCGAGGCTCCCATTTTCGCTATTGACTGAAGGACCAGTATTTAACTAAGGTACACGGTATTGGCAATAAACTACTGTCTACACGGCATTATCATTCTGTGGAATTTCCGAAAGAGACTATTTGGAACCTAATATCGAATTCTGACTAGCACATATATCCAGAGAGATAGAATAACAGACCTTCACGATCAGAAAACATATTTATAATACGAACACAACCTACTAGATGAGTGACATAGAGGCAAAGCCAGATATGTCCACGGATGATAATACAGATGACCGGTCATTGAGGTCCGATGTATCAGCAAGCTCGGATCTCCAACATATTGAGGCCTACCGAGGAGGTGATCCAGAGGCGGCAATCGAAGCTGTTGATGAGCTCCAACGCATAGAATCTGACCCTATGTTGGCTAAGGAATTGTCGAGGATACTGACTAACTCTGCAAAAGTGGAAATTGAGGACATCAACAACCCAAGACAACCATTGCCACCCATGGGAAATGGAAGAGCATACCCTAAAGAATTGCCAGATGAAGCCGAGTATATGGTTGCATTTGATGGCCCTGCGGACCCCACCCATCCACACAACTGGCCCTTGAGAAAGAAGCTATTGTTATGCTCCATTCTTGTCTTCCAAACGTTCACGATTGCATACGGATCTAGTGCCTTTTCAAGTGGTATTGATACAATCAGTGAACAGTATCACGTTGCTCCTGTTGTTGGAACACTAGGTGTGTCTCTTTATGTGATGGGATTTGCTTCAGGCCCAATTATTTGGGCGCCTCTCTCTGAGCTCTATGGCCGTCGTTATGTGCTGATACTGTCCATATTTGGATACTGCTGCTTCCAGTTTGCTGTTGCTACAGCAGAAAACCTTCAAACGATTTTAATCTGTCGTTTCTTCGGTGGTTTCATCGGTGCTGCACCTTTGGCTGTTTCACCTGCTTCCCTCGCCGACCTGTTTGGTAATGAAACCAGAGGTCTTGCAATCTCCGTCTTTGCCGTCGCCGTTTTTGTGGGACCTATCATTGGTCCTATTGTCGGTGCATTTACTGTGTACTCTTACTTGGGCTGGAGATGGATTGAATACATTGTTGGAATCATGGCTGCTCTGTCCCTGACGTTGGATATTTTGTTCCTCGAAGAAACACACCATCCTCTGATTCTGGTTCAGAAGGCCAGAGAACTCAGAAGCCGTACAGGAATCTGGGGTATCAAGGCCCCCCATGAGACATTCCAGCTCTCACTTAAAGAGATTGCAGAGAAGAACGTCACCAGACCTATCATTATGCTCTTCACCGAGCCAATCATTTTCCTCCTTTCTATCTACAACGCTTTCATTTATGGTATTCTCTATCTCTTCTTGACTGCCTATCCTATCATTTTTGGCGAAGGTTACCGTATGAAGGGTGGTGTTGCAGAGCTTCCATATTTGGGTCTCACAATTGGAATGGCTATTAGTGGTATTTTCAACTACTTCATGCAGAACGGTTACAACAAGAAAATGGCAGCTAAGGGAGGTAAGCCAGTACCAGAGGCAAGATTACCGGAGATGATTGTTGGTGGTATGATGTTTCCAATTGGTCTTCTTTGGCTTTGTTGGACAGGAAACTATCCAGAGCATGTGCATTGGATGGTTCCCACAGCTTCCGGTGTGGTCACTGGCTTTGGTCTGGTGACAATTTTCATCCCATCCATCAACTACATCGTTGACTCTTACCTCATTTTTGCTGCATCCGCTCTTGCAGGTAACACACTGCTACGTTCATCTTTTGGAGCTGCATTCCCATTGTTTGCTACCTTCATGTTCGACAAGATGGGTATTAACTGGGCAGGTTTGCTCTTGGGTCTTTTCGCCGCTGTTCTTGCGCCAGTCCCCGTACTGTTTTACATTTTCGGTGAGAGGATTAGAGGGAGAAGTAAGTACGCCTTTGTACTGTAGTGGAATTCATGGGGCTATTAAGGGTTGCCTATGTGGCCACGTCATTGTATATCATACTTTTGCATTAAGACTTTACACATCATTCATCATAGGCTATAAGCCGCTGTTACATAGAGAAATATCATAATTAAGATGTTCACTTATATCTGTGAATCTACGGACGAATGGATGTAGTCGATGCCTAGGGCAGTTTTGCAAACAAGACCTTAGACAACTAAGTGCAGCTTATGTCCAATTGTATCATGCCTGAAATTGGACCATGTCTGAAGTCTTGATATACTTTTCTAGATTTATAAGAAGGGGACAGATGGAAGCGGCCATAAAGATGCTCGTAGGCGGCTCAGCGGCATCGGCCAGCTAGCTGGTCCATCGGCTGGACGGCACCTGGAACCAGCAGATGTTATGCAATGGTACTATGAACCAAATGGTGCAGCAAGGACGGGTACCCGCAGAAGCGTTCAATAGTATGGCAACTGGTAGTAAATAGCCTACGTGGAAATGGTGTTAACTGTAGAGCTATTCCATGAGTCAACAGATTTCCCCACTTTGCTTCAATCTGGAGTGTTTTTAATTATGTCTTAATTTCCAAGAATATACCTAAGCGATCGGTTACAAGGGTATCAGAAGCACGCCCCTCGGGGTCGATCTCTTCTGCCCTGAACGGGAGCGCTGCGCGTTCCAGATCCGCATCATAGAGGCGTGGCGGAGGAGAAAAGTCATGTGGCCCATACCAAAAAAACACACATGTCACCAGCCATGCCTCCAGCCATGCCCCCAGCCATGCCCCCAGCCACGCCGTTACTCTCAGCGCCATTTAGTACGATTGTTTCCTAACAGACTTATAATAAGGGGTTCAGAATGGAAACTCCTGGATAGATAAAAGCACGTGAAATATTCAACAGTCCTTATTGTGATATTGCCGGAGGCATGCAGACATGGTAAACACAGGTGCTCTACAACGGGAAGTCATCGATATAAGGTCCAATGGTAAAGTATCCGACGGAAACGGAGCAACGGGTTGAGTCACGGATAAGCGTGCAGTGTGATGCGTTGTTGTGCAGTAAGGCTTTTCTTTTTACCACACGTCCGTGAGATTTTTTCCCTCAAATCGCTATACAGCCGCACGATGCTCCCATAGTAAAGTCCGTTGAGAGCTCTCGGAGTTGCATTTCATGCCGAATATTTACCCCTCCTGCTCCCCTCTTGTAAGAAAATCCAAGGTTGTGGCGGCCCAACTCACGCGCTTAACGGGAACCCACTCAAGTATATATATTGATCGATAGAACCACTGTTGATTCCCAGTCATGTTTCTCTATCAATTGTTTGATTAAACTACTTTCAATCTAAACAAAACATTTAAAACGATGAACGCTTCCACTCCCGCCGCTGTCTCTGACGCTAAGATTAACTATGGTGCCGAGAAGGAGAAGCAAATCATGAACGAGATTAGATCCTCTAAGCAGGCATACAACAAGTTCTTCGAGAGCTCCCTCGCCGGTGGCTTCTTCAGTATTTCTATCAAGAAGAACTAAGAATGAGACTTCAATAATGTTGATGTAGGGAAGAATGATAATATGGGGCCGAATGCGACATCAGCTGTCGCTGGAGACAGGCTGTTCTCGTAATTAGGATTTTTTATTGGGTTCATGCCATTGGATGAAGCAGAACCCTCGGGTGTTTTTGCTAATGTGCTTACGAGAGAATAATAGATTAATTTTATAGACTAATATATACTATATGAAGATTCAAGATCGATTTAGCGCTATGATTGTAAGATAAAATGTGTAGTGATAGCCTTGATAGGTATGCGTACCGGAGTTCCTCTTAACAGACGAAGTCTTGCAAAGCCGACGCAGCTGCACTTGATATTTTGCGCTGCCTCAGCGGCTTTTTCCCCTTCGCAGTGAGGCAGGGTTGTCGGTCGATCTGTGGTTTATTTTTGATCCGCCATTACGGTGTCGTGTTTGACGCAATTGGGCCCCGAGACAAGCAGGATTCCCCAAGGAGTAGGCTCCTGAAGATGTGGGTGGGCTTATTGTGTTGTCTTCCATTGTGTGCCCTTCCTGCTGGAGGTTGAAACTTATGCTAAGCCTATATCATGACAATAATAATTACGAAGAAGAACAGAAAGTGCTTACGAGCGCTATTTGTGGATGAATTATTTACGTTCTTTCTGGAGAGTGAGAAACATATGGGTTCTTCCTCTCGACTGGCTAAGAGTTTCCAGATGATGTCTTCAAAATAATCACCATATGCTTCACTGTCATACATAAAATATGGTGATAAGATACAATGATGCTCATCGAAAACAGCCGCTCAACTTGTCGCTCTGAAGTCTCGCCCCTCCTCACCCCATCACCAGCATTCGGAAGTCACTCTCCTAAGCTTTCCTCGTTCTATGCACAACTGGAGTTGGCCGAAGGCCCTTCATTTCTTTTCTAACTTTGGCACCTGTGTCAAGACGAGCTACTGTCGCCCTTGCAGCTGAGGTGCGTCTCTGCGTGCCAACATACGTAGATGCTTAGGATTCAATACCCGTTGTATATGGATCTCCGCACGGGGGGAAGAGGAGGGAAAAAATGTGTATTTCTACTGATCTGAGTGTTTCTCCACATACCCAGGTGTCTGTATATATATAATCTAGAGATTCCCCACTGTAGAAGGAGGTGGTTTTAAATGTCTTGGGTCAATAGATGATCATAAAGCTGCATCTCTAAAGTCACTATATTCCTACGACATTTGCCCCAACCATGTCATTCATCCAACAAACTGACTATTCCGGTGATCTGGAGAAGACAGCCTCTTTTGTGTCAGAAAATCTTGGCAGAGGGCAATACAAAGACACAGAAGTCAAAAGAAATCTGAAAAGTAGGCACATCTCCATGATCGCCTTGGGTGGTACAATAGGAACAGGTCTCTTCATTGGTATTGCTACTCCTCTTGCAGATGCTGGACCAGTGAATGCATTAATAGCATATATATTCATGGGCACATTGGCCTATGCAGTGACTCAGTCTCTTGGTGAGATGGCCACCCATACACCTGTATCTGGCTCTTTCTGTGTGTTCAATACAAAATACATTTCACGGGCCGTGGGTTTTTCTACAAATTGGTGTTATTGGTTCACCTGGGCAATGACCTTTGCTATTGAACTTTCTGTTATAGGGCAAGTTATCGAATTTTGGACATATGCAGTGCCACTATGGGCCTGGATTCTCATTTGGTTCATAATAATCTCCGCTGCCAACTTCATATCAGTTCAGTATTATGGTGAAATTGAATTTTGGGTTGCCGCCATCAAAGTGGTAGCAGTGGTTGGATTCATCATTTATGCACTAGTCATGGTTTGTGGTGGTGGTGATACTGGTCCAGTGGGGTTCAGATACTGGAGAAATCCAGGGCCATGGGGTCCCGGTGTCCAGGTTTCTAATGTCAATACAGGACGGTTTCTGGGATGGCTCTCATCTCTCGTCAACGCGGCATTCACCTACCAAGGTGTTGAACTGACGGGTATCAGTGCAGGTGAAGCAGCAAATCCTAGAAAGGCAGTTCCCAAGGCTATTAACAAGGTTATTTTCAGGATCCTGATCTTCTACATCATGACTTTGTTTTTCGTAGGTCTCCTTGTTCCATACAATGATCCAAAACTAAACTCAGAGGATTCGTATATTTCGTCTTCCCCCTTCCTAATCGCAATCGAGAATTCGGGAACAAATGTGCTTCCTCATATTTTCAATGCTGTCATTTTGACCACAGTCATCTCTGCTGGGAACTCTAACGTTTACATTGGGTCGAGAATTTTATATTCTATGGGGATGGCTGGAAATGCTCCTAAATTCTTTACATGGACTACTTCATGGGGTGTTCCGTATTTAGGTGTCATCACCACCTCTCTCTTCGGTCTCTTGGCTTTCTTGAACCTTTCAGAGAGTGGAAAGACTGTATTTAACTGGTTTGTAAATATCACTGCAGTTGCAGGTCTTATTGCTTGGTTATTCATCAGTGTTGCTCATATAAGGTTCATGCACGTATTACATTCAAGAGGTATTGACAGAGATGTCCTACCCTATAAGGCAAAGTTCATGCCATGGTCTGCTTGGTACGCAGCTATAGCAATCACTGTAATTATCTTCATTCAAGGATACAGTGCCTTCTTTGGATTCACGGCCAGTGCTTTCTTTACAGCTTATGTGTCGGTTATATTGTTCGTGGTCCTCTGGTTGGGAGCGCAGATTTGCTACAGAAATGACCCTTGGTTGATTCCTTTGGACCAGATCGATATAGATACAGTGAGTAGGAAGATCACTGATGAAGAGGAGTTTGAGGTCATAAATCCAGAGCTATCCGCATTTGAGAGGTTTTGGGAGATTATTCTGTGAACAACTATATCCTGTCTGTGTAGACTGGAAATAAACAGCCCCACATCATCCCCCACAATTCATGCATTCTGATTATTTTACGATTCATATAAAGCTAAGAAAAAACAGTGATGGTCAAATGCAATTGGCTACAGATAGTAATTTACCCCACAGTGCCTGAAAGTCTCCTAAGGGAATAACGTAGCGAGGAAGAGAGCGCGATGGGCAGTGCTCGGTTATGTCCACCTTGCTAGTGTGAGCTCTTGTTTTTTATTGAAAAGGTGGGGATTATAGGTGGTAAGTAGTCTTTGTAGGGATGCTCATTGTCTAGTTTCTAATATAGAATAGGCTTGATAGAACTTTGCGTCGGGTGTCTTGCAAGATATTCGGAGATACCCTTCGCTGTCCCTTAACTTTAGTGGATACAGTTCATGCATTCCTGTCCAAAAAGAGTCGTTTACAAAGCCTCATGAACGGTCAAGGAACGCCGAAGCTCGGCAAACTTGCATCATACGTGGAGTATTTGCCTCAGAAGGCATTGGACCTGCAAGAAAAAAAATTCAAACTGCGATATAGAAAAAATCGATTGCCTTCGCTTATAAAATAATGTGATTTTATTTCAAACCATTTGAAGATTTACTAGGAGCACAATTCTCATGTGAACACCATTATTGGGAAAGGATTGTCTCGTGACAACTTAAGTGGCTTCCAAAAATTTCTTTCACCTCCCACTAAAAAATATCTTTGCAGCCGCAGCCCGTGCATTTCGTACGACAGTACAGCGCCGACAAAAGGCACTAAATAGCTGCAGGTGAAGGCAGCAACGCCAGAATTTCTTTTCTAAGAAAGCCGCAGGGCTTGGAACACACTTTGCTTTAGAAAAGCCGTGCAGAATGTAGGCGGTGGCCTGTTACAAAAGAATCCCAGGCTGCATCTGCCATCCCAATTACAGCTCGCAAAGTTTGTGTGAGGTCGCACCTGAATTTCCAGCGGGCACACGTCCCAGGTGCAACACGCTGGATGTGCTCTTCAGGCTTATGCACATGATGAGAGTTAAAGGGCAAGCAGAGCGAGCAGCCACAACAGCTTCTCTAGTTGACCTCTAACGGCAGCCATTGACGAAACCACATCCAATATTGTTTAAATAAATTGACCAATGGCGTTATTTCATTCCTAGCATTAGTATCCAACCTTAATATTTAACAATTTCCTATCTCAGAAGGAGATAAGATAAGGATTCAGCCTTTCATATCTGCGAGGGACCGCATCGAGGGTTCTCATCGCGCTAACTGTACCTGTGTAATCTATTTGCTGTCTACAGGGCTGGCAGCAGCAGATCTAAGCAACCCAAGCGGTCGGCCGGTTGAGCAGCCTAGTATTTCGGCGGTCTCCACTAGTCATACAGAATAGCGAGAAAACAAACACTCCTAATTTGGAGTAAGAACGGCATCAAATTTTGGACGTATAAGGCGCTGACTCGAGTCATTTAATGCCTGTTGCTCTTGCCAGTTACAGGCGTTGCGGGAGCTTTGACTTCTCCCCACGCAGGGAAACCCCTTTGCATGCCTTGATTAACCGAGTAAGAGTTCCGAGCAAGAGCTCCGAGAAGAAAGGATCAGAGTAGCGTATTCACAGCGGAGTTGGAGTATAGCGTATTCTGCAACTGCTGCGCCATGGCAGGCATGTAGGTGTGTGCATGGATATTAGCATTTGAGATAGAAATCAACATTCAGTCGAAAGATACAAATCTCCATTGTCGTATTCCACCTAGTAAAAGCTTAAGGTGTCCTGCGTTCAGCGCAACAAGCCCATACAAAAAAGAAACGCACCTCTGAAAATCATAGCAAAAAATATGCAGCTCTACAACGGGGCATTTCCCTGCCGCTGCGGTGTCCTGCAGGCGCTCCATATAAACTCAAAAATATACAGGCGGGAAAGATGACTCGTACATAGATAACAAAACACTGCATTTCAAAACCAAGCGAGAACTCAACGAGGAAGACGGGAAAACTTTGATCTATGAGGTGGGATGCTGAGCTCTCATATATATAAATCACTGAGGGCCAGTGATGGTGCGGAAAGTATCGATGGGGGTAATCCAAACAGTATCGAGATGTCTAGTATATCAAGCAAGTCCTCAAAACAGCTGTTAGGAGACTACTCTCAAGGAAGCACGGGAGGTAGCTTCGATGTTGAGAAGGGTGAAGTGAGACAGGCTGAGGTTAAGAGAAACCTCAAGTCCAGACATGTCTCCATGATTGCCCTTGGTGGAACGATTGGTACCGGTCTCTTCATTGGTATTGCTTCCCCACTTCAGGATGCTGGTCCAGTCAACACACTCATTGCATATCTCTTCATGGGTACCCTTGCCTACTCCGTTACCCAGTCACTTGGAGAGATGGCCACACATACGCCAGTTGCCGGATCCTTCTGTGTCTTCAACACCAAATACATTTCAAAGTCCATCGGTTTCTCAACAAACTGGTGTTACTGGTTCTCTTGGGCTATCACTTTTGCCATTGAGCTTTCTGTCATTGGACAGGTTATTGAGTTCTGGACCTATGCAGTACCACTGTGGGCCTGGATTCTTATCTGGTACGTGATCCTCTCCGCCGCTAACTTTGTGCCCGTGCAATACTATGGTGAGATTGAGTTCTGGATCGCTGCCATAAAGGTTGTGGCGATTGTTGGGTTCATCATCTATGCATTGGTAATGGTCTGTGGTGGTGGTCAAACTGGCCCTGTCGGATTCAGATACTGGAGAAACCCAGGTCCATGGGGCCCTGGTATCTTGGTGTCTAATAAGTCTACTGGTAGATTCCTTGGATGGTTGTCGTCATTGATCAATGCTGCCTTTACTTACCAGGGTGTCGAACTTACTGGTATCAGTGCTGGTGAGACCAGCAACCCAAGAAAGGCTGTTCCCAAGGCTATCAACAAGGTGATTATAAGGATTCTCATTTTCTACATCCTGACTATCTTTTTCATCGGTTTGCTTGTCCCATACAATGACCCAAAGCTTCTTTCTGAGAGTTCTTATATTTCTTCCTCTCCTTTCCTTATCGCCATTGAGAACTCGGGTACCAATGTTCTTCCTCACATTTTCAATGCGGTCATTCTCTGCACCATCATCTCTGCTGGTAACTCTAATGTCTACATTGGCTCTCGTGTGCTCTATTCCATGGCCAAGGCAGGAAATGCTCCAAAGTTCTTCGCATGGACTACCTCCTGGGGTATTCCTTACATAGGTGTGCTTACTACATCTGCTTTCGGATTATTGGCTTTCCTCAACGTTTCCAACAACGGTGTCACTGTTTTCGAGTGGCTTGTCAACCTTTCTGCAGTGTCCGGTCTCATTGCCTGGGGCTTCATCTCCGTTGCTCACTTGAGATTCATGGGTATCCTCAAGTCTAGAGACATTTCCAGAGATTCTCTCCCATACAAAGCTAAATTCATGCCTTGGTTCGCATGGTATGCAGCCTTTTTTATTTTCCTGATCACATTTGTCCAGGGATTTGCTGTCTTCTTCTCGTTCAATGTGAGTGACTTTTTCACTGACTACATTTCAGTGATCCTTTTCTTTGTTTTGTGGTTGGGCGCTCAGTTTACCATCTACAGAAAGGACCCATGGCTCATCGCCAAGGGCGATGTTGACATCGACACTGATGCCAGAAAGGTTAATGAAGAGGACAGCATGTGGGAGAACACTTCCACCAGTGCATTTGAGAAATTTTGGGATTTTGTTCTGTAAGTGAGAGTTTTTTGTATTAGCTGCTTTTTGTTTAACGTGTATTAATGCCGCGGTTTGTGTTTCCATTTTCGAGTTTTTTGTCATCCCAGTGCCTTCATTTAGTTTGTGTGTGTTGTGGTTTTTTTGTTCTCTCACTATTTTGCATAGGCTCATAATATATGAATCAACCATCAACGGGATATCTATAAATTCATATCACGTAAATGTAAAATTTTAGACTGTTACTTTTCACCGTCCAACCGTAGCCTCAAAGAGAAGCATTATGTCGCTGAGGGTAAGTATTTTATGCTTAGACATGCACGTTTAGTTATCGTACTTTTGTATTTGTCAAAATGTAATTGAAATAATGTCTATCAAAAGGTGTAAAAACGAAAGAAATCAGAGAGAAAGATTATAAAATGGTCGTTTCAATAATATACAAGTCAGAATTTGGCACTGCCAACTGACGTAAAAAAGCGTTGGAGGAAACGTATGCATTAACCTCAATCAAGAACTTGTTCCTTGCGGAGGATCTTCTCGATCTCCCCCACCAGATCTACCAGCGTCTTATCGGAACCCTTCACTCTGGTGAAGGATAATTTGGAACCGGTCTTTTTGCCATCAATTCCAACGATTTTGACCTCAAACCGACAGGCGCTCATGCTCATAGAATTCTTCTTGGCGATACTTCCTAAGATTATTCCTTCGGTATCATCTACGACCAAGTCCTCCACTCCATACTGTTTCCAACCAAGGAAGAGGGAATGGAGAGCATCAATAATATCCTTCTGTGATAGAACAGTTGCAACATCCACAGACTTTGGCTCTTGTGAAGCTGAAGAAGCACGTGGGAACCAACCGAACAATCCCTTTGATACGTTCTGCGATGTCTTCGCTTTAGGTTCAGATGCCTGATTCTGCTGCTTCTGTTTCTCATCTCCGTTCTTGGAACCTCTTGAAAAGTTTCTAAAGAAAGATCTGCTCCTGCGCTCATTTTCTGCGTTCTCCTTCACTGGTTTTAGTGGTTTGCGTGTTGATGCAGATGTTACGGTGTTTCCCTGTTTGCTGTTGACACCAGTCTCAGAGCTATCTTTTGTGATGGTTTTTACTCGCCTGTCTGCTGCACCAGCATTGGACTTGGTCTGTCTTGTCCTCTCAACAATGAGGGGTGGGTTCTCCTTCAACTTAGGTTCAGCGGCCTGGTCCTCGTAGATGCTAAATCCATTTCCTCCCTTGACTGGAGAACCTGGAATGTCAGGTAATCTGAATGTCTTATAAAGGCCCCTTTCGGAATCCCTTGATATCAAGGTATCCTTAGATTCCTTGTTGTTAAGAATTGGGTTAAGTTGAGTCTCAGAAGGAATCATCGACATCCTAGCCCTTGATTTCCTACTTCCTGGTTTTGTGAGGTCAAGAGACATATCCACTGCACTTATGGCCATACTATCTCTTTGCTTGAATGATTGCCTGTCAGCATAGTTTGACCTTAGTGTGTTACGTGTCTGGGTGCCCTCGGCGTGCAATTTTGCATTGAGATCTGTGAATGAAGATTTGGTAGAGTACACAGAAAGAACACTGAGTCTCTTATTGGAGGCACTGAAATGCTTCGATCTGCGAGTCACGCGAGGGATCTTCACATCAGCCAAAGTGGTTGGCATGCCATCTTTCTTTTCTGCCTCTTCTTCTTCCTCCTCTTCCACAACAATTGATGCTCTCGCAGCCTTGATGGTCATAGAGTTTCTCATACCTCTTTTGTTGCTCAGCTTACGGTTCAGCTGCATGTTGAGGTCGTTCCTCGAATTCAAAACACGCAATTTACGAAGCTCTTGAATGAAGTCTTCTGACAGACCATTCTCCTCCTTCTCTGGCTTGGGAAGACCAAACAATTTGGAGTAGTCATCCCTCGCGAGAGGTTTTCCGGGATGCTTGACAGCTTCAGTATAAGCAACTGCAGTGGGAATGGTATCCTTGTGATTGGTGGTCGGGATCAGTTCCTCTGTATCGGTCGGTCCATCACCAGCCACTGGTGACTCTGATGAAGTATTCAAAAGTGCAGCGGCATCTTTGGAGTGACGCTTTTGGTACTTGTCATAGGCGTCAAATCTGGGATCCAGTCTCGAAATTGGCTCCGGTGGTGGGAGAATAGAATACCTGCCACCGAGCTCATGAGAAGTAGTTCTCCTCTTCAGATTTTCCAGCTCCTTCATGTTAAGGATCCTGGATACCCTTTCGGCTGGCCCAGAGATAGATCTATATTCATCACCACCACTGAGCTGTTTGGGCGTCTTCTTTTCAGCCTTCTTTGAGGAAGGTCCGTTGACAACCGCAGCAATGGAAGCAACAGATTGTCTCTTACTCGACTCGGTCATAGGCTTCTTGGAGCTGATACTGAGCCTTCTGGAGATGGAAAATCTCTTACTTTTCCTCTTTTCTGCAGTGGGGGTAACGGCTTTCTCCTCTATCTGCTTTGGCTTTAGCTCCTCCCCACTGAAGATTCTGTCGCACAGTGTTGCAAAATCTGCCGAACTCCTTCTGGCGGCTGTGTCTATGTATTGCCAGTCGGACTCAGCAGTCAGCTTGACATATGTTGCAATGATCTTTGAGGTTACAGAGTTCCTCTTCATGCCTATGCCAGACCGCCTCTTGGCAGGTGATATGGAGCTGCGTTTTTCCACGATTAACTGAGAACCAATATCACCTGAAAGCAGCTGTGAGTTTCTCTTGTTGTCAGAGATAGTCATCATTGACAGTCTCTTAGATGGGGCCATAGAGCTGCGCTTCTCCAGCACCTCATTGTAGAGATTCTTTGGGATTGGAGGCAATACTGGAGGTAAGTCAACAACGCTATATTGGTTGGTGTATGAAGAGGCAATTGACCTACTACTTTTAGTAGGGGTAACTGGCAAACGGGAGTTCTGAAAAGATACACCTCTTCGACGAGCACTGGAAGCACTGATGGTCCTGGATAGCCTCTTTTTCTTGGGAGTGCCGCTGAGAGACGACTTCTTGGATGAATCAGACCTTGAAATTTCCTGTCTTTGGTCATTATTATGTCTATAGTTGAGCAGGAGGGAATAGAAAGTCTTCTCGGGATTGTTCTCCTTGCTCAGAAGAGCGGAGACGATCTCCTCTGCGTCTCTTCCATGCCACAAGATAGTGAGATTCTCCAAAATCTGGGCATCTATATCGCGTCTGGTGCTTATAACTGAGGAGAAGTTATCAAAAGCAGGCAGTTGTCTGTAAGAGATCATATCCTCTTCGGTAAAAGGATACTTTCTGATGAAAGGATGATCTAACACGTCCTGCGTCTTTATCCTCTTGTGAGGATCTACAGTCAACATTTTGCAAATGAGGTCTTTTGCCTCGGGGGAGAGCTCAGCTGGCATTTCGAAACTTCCGCTCTGAACCCTGAGCAACAGGTTTCTGATGTTTTCGTCGTCAAATGGAAGACGGCCGGTGAGCAGTGCAAACAATATCACACCACAGGACCAGATATCGGATGCAGATCCGTGATATTTAAGTCCACTAACAATTTCTGGGGCTGCATAATGAGGAGATCCACAGGAGGTCTCCAGCAGCCTCTCATTGCTCTCTAGGGCAGCCATACCAAAGTCTGCAATTTTGATATTGAGGTTCTTGTCTAGCAGAAGGTTTTCTGGTTTCAAGTCTCTGTGACAGATTCCCAGGGTGTGACAGTAAGATGCTCCCATTATGATCTGCTTGAAGAATGTGACAGCGGTTTGCTCCGGGAGAGGACCTCTCTCCACGAGAAGATCAAAAAGTTCACCTCCCTCTACATACTCTAGCACCAAGTAAAGTGCTTTCTTGGTTTCCCATACATCGTACAGTCTAAGAACATTTCTGTGATTAAGGAGCTTCATGATAATGATTTCCCTTTCAATGCCGTAAGAGAGCCCGGCCGAGTCTCTTCCTTTTTCAGTTTCATCCAGGCCTTCGGTGTTGAGGATCGATTTGGAAACCACCTTGACAGCGGCCTTCTTACCTGTGTTAACATTGGAGGCAAGTAACACGCGACCTGTTGCACCTCTTCCGAGGGTCCTCCCCAATCTCCACGGGCCGACCTTTTGCGGGTGTGAGTTATGGTTGCTGATTCCAAGTCCTACAGTTGAAGACGACACAAAGGACGACGCCAACGAAGGCTGTCTGGAGTGGGCAGCGGTGGTCATCTTACTGCTGCTGTGTGAACTAAGTCAGATTCTTCACCTTTGGTAATGATTGGCTGAACTTGAATCTGGCTAATCGAAATCAAAAAAAAGGATTGTCGCGCTATAAAGTAAAAAAGAAAGAATGGAGGTGGGTAAAAGTCGCGTCACGAAAGCTGATGATGATGTGTAGAGCAACGATGAGGATATGTATATGTTTTGTGATAACCCTTTTTGAAAATGCCACTGAACAACAACAGCTCACTTGAAATGAAACAAAAGCTTGAAAAGAAGTGAAAGGAAACACGTTACGCGAAAAGTCACTCAAACCGTTCAGAAAATTAGAGTGTTGGCCAAGACCGATTTTCTCCGTCTGTCTCTGTCTGTGTAAAGTACCGTTACTATCACCTCGCTTCAGCTCACAGTACTTCGTTCTTGTGTTCCTAATTGCACCAATCTCTTTTCCGTAAACGGCACCCACCACTGCCAAATCTATGCCCACAGGCATGTATCTTGGGTGTCTACATGCGTCAGATCGTCACCCTCTGGCTGAGATCTATGTCCGGATCTGACTTTTCGCTCAAAACCAATACCAAATTCCCTTGCTGAAGGAGCCTTCTAGGGTACAACATCACCCAAATGCGTGCGAGTCGCGTCGCGACCGCGTTTCTTCATGCAAGGAGTGTACATCCTCTAGCAGGGATTTTGCCTCACACATTCTGCAAATGCAGCGGCAGCTAGCAGATATGCTACTTAGAGATGTGAAGCCAAGCCAAGCCAACGGAGGCACAGACCGATAGCAGGAGGGACACAGCATGAACTGATAATACATTGCTGCATTCCTGTAGCTGCACTTACACTTAGTCTCTCTTCCTCTACTTTCAGGCTATGTGCAGTCTGCTGTTCCCTACGATGGTTAGCAAACGTCCTGTGTTTTGTGGGAGGGCGCTGCTATTGGAGGGCCATATACGGTATTCTTACAGAGAGGAATTAATAATGAGGAGCCCAATAAAGCTGGCATAGCAATAATGAACTAAGCGTGGCGCCCTATCTGTCAGTCTGTCTACGGCAGAAAAGACCCAGGGCTCACCTTGTCCGAAGAATGTGGAATACTAATAAAAATGAAGAATGCCGAGACTCAGCTCTGCCTCTATTATTTATGCGTAGTACGGTAACTTAGCCTATAGTAACATTTGGAACCTACGGTCAATATGGCGTTGACCTACCACATTCTCCTGTAAATGTGCCGAAGAACTTTGGGGTTGCTAAGTAATCCGATGCTTTTTATAAGAATATACTGATTGTATTCAGAAAGTGGTGGCTGTGCCAAAAAAAAAGGTGTCTACTATCTTATATTACAGATTTTAAGATTTCAAATTATCGTGGTTTAGAGTACTGGCAACCGCTCATGGATCAACTGTTCACTTTGAATCGCAAAACTACTCTTACACTTATGTATTCAAAAGAAAACAAAGCAGAAATGTTAATTAACATGTAATAGAACAAAAGAAAGAGCCCCTTTACCACGCGCGGGCTCTACAGCTGGTATTAAGAAAAATGTGAGAATTAGTAATTTCTCGCCACCCTGGGCAGCAACAGGGTTCAAAAAACGGCTATCTCACTCAAAATCTTGGGGTGTATTTGAACCCATCTCTCTCCCTGGCAACAACAACAATTAGACGGATTCTGATATACCCCTTCAAAATTGACAACTCAACCACTCCTAATTACTTGACCCTCCTATCTGTTCACGGTGAGCCTCAATGACATCACCATCCTCCAAGTCAAGTTCCTCGGGTGTGCTGGTGTTGCTGATTCTCTGACCATCGTACAAAAATCTCAAAGAGCCTGGCTCCTTGCCCTGTCTCTTACAGAAGGCGTCCATCAATCTCTTGAGGGGGGTGGATCTCTTAATCTTGAAAAAGATTTCCGATGAACCATCAGATACCTTGATGTTGATGTGGGTATCCTCTCTAGTCTCCGGCTTGGTTTCCCCGGTTTCAGCGTCAGACATTTTTCAAATCTGTGATGTGGTTAGTAAAACTCAAAATGTCAAGTTGAAAACAAACCCAACTTTGTATACGCTATGATTTTTTTTATCTTTAAAGATTCAAACAAATATAGCAAGGTATATACGCGTATCCCCATAAACAATGGAGATGTTTCGCCACTCCTTGGATACGCGCTATGGTGCTGAGCTTGGTGTAAGGGAGATGAGGAAAGTCCCACTCACACAGGCGTGCACAACGAGTTCTGCCCTGCAAGAGTAGCCAATGCCTCACAGATGAGCCACTGCATATTCAAATATATACTGAATCCGGAAGTACTTACCAACTGCGATGAATATCCTTGTTCTCTCAGCAATTGTTGCAGGGTGTGTTTCTCATTGCCACTTTCGTTTTTATCTTGTAAATCCTCTTCCTCTTCGTCTTCTTACGAACAGGAAGCCAGCCGCCGCATATTACCCGCACGTAGCCACAAAAGGGAATCCGATAACGGTCAGAAAAACAGTGCTTCCCCGCCTTGAATCCATGCATGCTTGGATGTGGATAGCGTTATCGAGAGAGCATCTCTACAGAACTGGACCAACAATATATGGTGTTCTCACTTGCCACATACCAATAAAACATTCATGTGACCGCACACCCAGAAAATAAAGTAGCATCCATTAGTATATGTATATATATATATTCCTTTTCATTTAATCCCTAGTTAGCCGGCTTTATACAATATCATATCCGGGCCGCAATCCTTGCAAATCGGCTGGATACCCAGCCAAGATCTTATACTCGGAGTTGAAGACCGAAAGGTGGCTGTCAGCTGAGAAGATCGAGTTGAAGAACCAATTGTATACCACAATCACAACGCTGGCACCGAGCGAAGAACCCAGCAATATATCCTTGAAATGATGTCGATAATCCTGGGTGCGTGATAATGCGATATATGCAGCTAGCACCAACGGTAACAAGGGGATCACCTTCAGATACATTGACCTGTGTTTTGGTATATACTTAGGACTTCCATTCCCAGAGAACGACCCTCTCCCTACTGAATGTTCACTCGTGGACCTGCCACTCGCATAACTTTCCTCACCGTTGACACCTAGAGACCCAAACTGACCGAAAAGCCACAGAGTGAGGAATCCCAACCCACAGAAGGCAAAACTGGAATGACCCGAAGGTGACGATTTAAACCCATCTAGGAAAACGGTCTCTCCAAACGGTTTAGTACATACACTTGCATCCACATTTCCGAAGGGTGAAGTTGTACCCAGTGGACCACAACGGCTCAAGAAATCTGGTCTTGGTTTGCCAATCATTCCTTTGAAAAATTCTGTTAGGCATCCAGTGATCACCAGTGCGAGCATGAATGCAAGTATTGACACATGTAATGTGTGAAGCAGCATTATCTGTCTTTCGTTTTTAGCGGATCCGGCCTCTTTGAGAATCTTGTATATGCTAGCGCAACAAATAGTCGTTATGGGAAGCAAAGCTGTACATAATAACAGCTTCGGTACTGAAAATTGCTCTTCTTCTTTATATGGAAACCCTATGGTGAGATCTGAAAGAGAAAACTCTCTGAGGAATGGAGGGACATCATATTCCAAATGTCCCATAAGCAGGAATAGAGCCCCAAAGAGACCCCAGTCAAATATGTACTGCTGCAAATATGTCTTCAATTTGAGTAGTTGTAACATGGCGAAGTGATGGAATATGTGTAATGAGCTGATCAAAAATGATGTCTCTTGTCCCTAGCTGATGCCAGAATATAAAATATGATGAGTGAAACAAGTACCCGAATACAGGGTTAATTGTGTACGTTTGTGTCAATTTCAAAGAGATGCTACCACTATTCAGAGGTGTTGCCCTTTCTATTAGCCTCCCTTCTTTCTCCTGGATCTTTCTATCTGGATCTCTATGTCTTTTTATTCCCTTCCAGATCTCTGTTGCAGATAGAAAGCATTCGGCAGTGTCCTACTGGCACTTCACACTTTGTTCTCTCTTGTCAGTCTGAAGCAACAAAACACAGTGCAAACAAAGTAATAAAACACACCAGGAAAATAATTGAAAAGAGCAAAACTGCAACCAACAGTCAAAACTTCACCTGTTGGCGTATAAACATATATATTGGCTGTTATCCCGACACCTGTTATCTATTCACTATGTGGAAAGCCACAACCTACACAAAGGGCCATTATCTGCCCCTACCCATTCCCCTAGTGCTACGTCTGAAATTTCCACACTGATATGCCGGCATCTATCTGTCTATCGTGCGACACGATGCTCGTCCTGTCTCGAGTGACCCCCCTTTGGAACAACGGTTTCCACATAGTATAGCTATCTCTTCTTGCAGCGTGCAGGCGGGCCAGTGGTCGGGGCCATACGATACAGTGCGTAGTGAGATCTTCTCCCAGTTTACCAGCATCAGATCGCCCACATTAGGGGTGCCGGCATTAAGGGTGGCCAGCGAATATCTAGTTAAGAAGAGAGGATATTCCGGTCCAGAGAGCTTAGCAGGAGGAAACAAGGAAGTATAATATAATATTGGCCCCATATTTTTTGAAGTGAATAATCATGTAAAATATTTTTTTTTGTCTGTTTTTATGCCTTAACAAAATATTTGACTGTACTGTTCATAGAAATCCTCCACATCTAGTAACCTCAGTTGTCGTACGAAAAAATTCATTTTGCCTTGCATGTATTTCATTTAATACAAACCGGTACACATAATTAAACGTCCTTTTTGAAAAGTCCAAGGTGGGTCATAACGGCATAAGCTCTTTATCTAATAATGGTCCAAATACAAAACTGGAAAACTAAAAACTAAAATAAAAACAAACGATGTATATAAAACGAATCAACCATACTGTAACGGGACAGAACGACGATGGCTGCCTTAAATACAAACACCACCGCCTCACAGTATACGTCGATACTTAGAGGTGTCTAAATATCTATTCCTCTACTTCAAAAAACCATATTTCTCTGCAACAACCTTGTCATCAAGCAATTCCTCCTCGAACATTTTGATAAGATTCGCAAATATTTTGGCATGGAAAAAAATGGGCTGGATATGAGCTAAATCCTCTACAGCAGACACTTCCTCCGGGATAGCATCTGCAATCACTGGTGACTCCTGTACACCGCCCTTATTTCCGTCAGTGCCCTTTTTCCCAAGCACTGATGTATCTTTCTCTATCGGCATTACGGCACATAGCCAGATCCTAGTTTTATACACTTTGAACATCTCTTTAATCAGACCTCTAAAGTCCAGTCTGTGGTTACAATAGTAGTAGATTATTAACTTCTTCTTGTCAAATTGGAACTCGACATTCTTGATGCTCAAGTTGAGTCTCAGGGACTCGACATAATTCATGCACAGTTTCCATGCCACAAGCTCTGCATTGAATTTCAGGCTCAGTTGGTGAATCTCAAAAGGTTTGACAAATCTCAACACCTGCTTGTTAGGCAAGGTGATAAAATTCTCATCCTCATTGATCATTTGGGAGGGCCCCCCCGATGGCCTCTGAGGAGATTCTGCAGAATTACCCGAGTTGCTGGAGTTGCTGGAGTTGCTGTTATGATGATTATGGTGATTTGAGTTGTTACCATTGTGATTGTTGGAAGCTGTCTGCTGAGGATTTCCGTACTCCAAACTCTTTAAATGCTGCTTCTTCTTCAAATAGTTAAAAAGAATGGCAAAGTTCAAAGGAACAACAGGTTCCAACACCATTGCCAAGTCCTTTCCTCTGTCACCTTCAATAATTATCATGTCGTTCTTGAAAAGTCTCAAGTTGGAATTTTTAGGGATTGATATGATATCCAGCTTATTGTTTTTGTTCAAGATTAGCGCATAGTTTTTCTGTTGAAACTTGAGGTCATCATTCTGCATCTTCAAATAGTCGATTAATCTGGAAACTCTGGAGACGAGTTTCTGCTCTTCTGGTGCTACATTAGCAGCAGGTGTTTCTAGGAAACTAACCAGTCGCATCAACTCATTAACAATCTCACCAGAAATAGTCAAATCGCCAAAGTAGTTGATAGTTTTGTAATACTGGGACTTGAGCTCTGGAGAGGTAATGATATATGATCCTTTCAAAAGTAAACCATTCTCTAATTGTACAAAATTTTCGGGCCCTGTAGAATTGCTAGGAATGTTGTTACCTCCTGAGGCATAATTATGATTAGAATTCGCGTTAAAAGGCGACGCGTATGAATCGCCTCTCACAGGTTCGCCACTTTCGAAAGATGAAGAACCAGGAGGACCCATTACAGATCCAGATCTCACACGAGCGTGACCAGCACCTCGTGGGGTATCACCAAACCCAGGGTAGGAAAACATCTGATCAAAGTTCGAGCCACCATTTTGAATTGGACTTCCAACATCACCATCTCCAGAATATCCACTATTGCCTCTACTAGGAATTGCACTGCCAATTCCACTGTTGCTGTTGTTCCAAGGATACGATTGTCCCTGGCTGTAACTGGGCCTCTGTGCAAAAGGATCTGTACCTCTTAATGAAGCGGCAATATTTGCCGGACCAAATGAGAAACTACCACCACCAAACTGCTGTTGCTGCTGGCCCCTATTACTAAATTCTGCAGCATAACTGGGCCTCCTCGATGAAATATTCGAGATACCACCTTGTAACTCAAGTGGCAAAGAAAACATTTGGTCGCCATTGGGCATAGCTCCTGAAATAGAAGATGAAATAGAAGACAAGGGGCTGAAACCTAACCTATCGTTGAATAGCTCACTCGACATATGAGAGGAAAAGCCAGAGGAATAATTGGTGTTAGTGAAGTCATTCTGTCTAGAGGTTTGTTGAGCAAACTGTTGTAGTTGAGCTTGACGCTCGTCACGCGGTTGGTTTCCTTGAGCGGCAAAACTGTTTGCAGGTGTCCTAGCAGATCCCATATCAATGGAGGAGTAGTGTGTCATTTGTGGTTCACCATAGTCTCCATTCGCATGCTCTACATGGGTGGCATGAACTTGAAGTTTACTGAACAACTCATTGTTGAATGACTGCTGGTGCTGTCCAAATTCCTGCCCAGATTTCTGTGAGTTTGGCTGAAAATTGGAGGAAATCATGTTGGACTTGTATTGAGCTGGATTCGTCATGAAAAATGTGGGGCGAAAGTGGTGTACACGAGGTGGAATAAAGTGGGGAATTATGATATGGAGAAACCAGTTCCCTGTGTATCAATGTTCCAGTGTATATATGGATATCTATATGAATGTTTATATGTTACCGAGAAAGGCCCTTGATTGCCCAGGCCCCTCTCCTGCTAGAAATGTAAAGATAGGATGTCAACGACGAAAAGCCTAAAAAAACCAAAGGAGACGGCAGAATACACCGGTGGGATAATGAGGTGCCGACTGGAATGGCAAACGATAATATATATATGTCACACTCCTATTATATATCTAAGAGAGCCTTCTATGTTTCATAAATCAAACGACCGAAACCACTCTCCCTGTCAGTGAGCCGTCGAAAAAAGTCAATATCAGGCACTGAGGAGAATAGAGCAAGAGGACGGGGCATGTATGAGCGCTCGCTCGCATATGGAGAATACATGTAGCTATATATATGTACAATCAATATATTAGCCCAACCAGACTGACGCTGCAGTTGCGTCGGCTTAGACGCACTGCAGTGTGGAGAAAGTATCTGGGGATGGTGGGGGAGAGGCAGACTGGCTGACAGCGAGCGTCCCCTTCGACAGGGAGCCAGCCCTACCAGTTCTCTCAATGAAGTACAGCGTCATTCTGAGAACATTTCGGATCGAAACTTCATTCACTGACAGATAAAATACCCGAGAGGATTAGGCACATCAAGGACTTCTAGGCTAGGCAGTGGCAGACGGCCAGTTC
Source organism: Kuraishia hungarica (assembly GCA_030567555.1). NCBI lineage: Eukaryota > Fungi > Ascomycota > Pichiomycetes > Pichiales > Pichiaceae > Kuraishia > Kuraishia hungarica. The sequence continues at coordinate 155,300 of JAJLSL010000004.1, forward strand.
CAGGAGTGATTGCACTCCGCTTAAGCTTAAAAGGCAAATGTTTGGGGGGGATGAACTTGTGCGTGCAGTTGCAACGAAAAGGTGGAGAAACCTTCTCAGTATGGGAAGCGTATATATGCACACCACGGGAGACTTCAATGGTCACGAACGCCAAAATTGAGGACGAGCGTTAGTACAGTACACGACTAGCGGGGATGACTTTGCATTAGTAGAGATAGCTAACTCCCTGTATGAAATAGCTAGGGCCTGTAAAGCAGGTTTAGCTTAGCACCAAGGAATTGAGGGGTGTTCGCTGATGCCCTTGGCAGCAGCTAGATTACAATCCCTCGCTGGTGAATGATCATATCAATATATGGCAAAATTAAGGATCGTGCAACAATACCACCGCTTGATACTGCCTCCCTGAGTGTGTTGCAGCCATTTTCTGTATGTGGTCAAATTATCTTCGTGGTAAATGTGGGGACCCCCGCAAATTTGTATCAATTTTTGGTCTGCCAATTTGATAAAGGCAGGAAGCCTAAACGCTTGGAATGGGCGGGTGGGGAGGAGGGGGTTACGAAATCGCACAGACATCGATGAGAGGCCTGTACGGGTCTCCCCAGACGGCACAGTAGCTTCGCGATGATGGCCCAAAATACAAAATCTGATAGGCTACTGGGCGCCACTCTTCATTCTCCTAAGTCTGTTTCGCTGGCTCCATCCGTACTAGGGAATAAACTGTCAAACAGATGAGAAGGCACGCATAACTCATGTAGTAGGAATAGCTAACTCCTTTCAAGAAGAATTTGTCTGCGACGGACTGCCGACTGCCATTCTCATTACGCGAGCGATAGGCAACCCCACACGGAGATCATGCAGCAACTCACATAGAGATCAAGAACGTTTTCTACGAAAATATCCACTCTTATCTAAAGTTCTTTCTGTCTTATCTTTTTCTAGTAACATGGAAGCTGAAACCAAGATGACCAGAATCCAATATATCTATCTATGGTGCACTTTAATTGCCTCATCGTAAATGTATCTATTGATGTTCTTTTCCCCCGTGTAAACCTCACAGCACAACGGCTACTTTTGCCCACCCTTCCACTGCCCATTATACCGGTCCGATAGAATAGGTGCTGGATTTCCCCACGGATAACGAAGAGGAAGATGCTGCACTACACCAAAGTAATGCAGCAGGTTAGGGAAGGGAGCCAAAGAGGGGTAATACAGCTCCAGAGGAAGAGAGAGAGAGAGCAAAAACGGTAAATTGTACATAAGCAGACAAAGTAGCAGGAATGGCTCATATGCCCATGTCATCGCGACTCTCTGGGTCTGACGCTTAGACATCATAGATTTGAATTATCGCCCCTGAAAACTGCGCACCCGTTTCTTCTTTGTGGGTTACAGGGGCCTGAAGCGGAGTATGATAATGAATCGGAGTCTGAGTCGGGGTCCGCATCCGCGTGTAACGGTTGTATTGTAGATGCTATGCTATCCTAACAGAACGGAGGTGTATGCCTGCCTCTGGTTGGTTTCCACTATGTGTATACTGAGTAGCAAGGAAGGGAGTCTCTCTGGCACAATGCGAGTGAATAGCCATGACTGTAATACAGAACGGGAACCAGCCATTCCTAATCTATTAGCCCAGTGACCTGCACTCACTTACTTCAATTTCTTGAAATGATATACCGCGCCTGCTTACGTGGGGTAGAGAGTGTAAAGTAGAATCGAAATTCGATAGTTATTATTAGCCTGTTGAGGACCCCAATTAATGCAATATTACAAACGATAGAGAGAAAAAAAATTAAAACAAAAATGTATGCTCTATAATCAACAGAAAGGAACCCATTTTGCTTGAAAACCCCATGTAACTTCTAAGAAAAACGAGCCAAAACAATAAAATAAGGTTGAACATTTGGACAACCGATGAATCAACGAGTTGAGCGTTGATTGGACATTACACTAATCATTAATATACTATTTGATTTGTTGTGCTAGGATGATGTAAATGCATACCTGGCACGGTTCTATACTCCTCAATACTACAGTTGAGCATTTTAGAAGTGGAGCTTCTTTGGCTGTTCCCAGGTGTTCTCCTGGTTGGTGAAGTGACCGTAGGAAGCAGTCTTGAAGTAGATTGGTCTAGCCAAATCCAACTCCTTGACAATGACACCTGGTCTGAGGTCGAAGTTCTTGTTGATGATGGCAACGAGCTCATCGGAGCTGTACTTGGAGGTTCCGTAGGTGTCAACGTAGATGGAGAGTGGCTCGGCAACACCAATGGCATAAGAGAACTGTACAAGAGCTCTTCTGGCAAGCTTGGCATTGACAAGAGACTTGGCAACCCATCTGGCAGCGTAAGCAGCAGATCTGTCAACCTTAGAGAAGTCCTTGCCGGAGAATGCACCACCACCGTGAGCACCCCATCCACCGTAGGTGTCGACAATGATCTTACGACCGGTAAGACCGGCATCACCGTGTGGACCACCAATGACGAATCTACCAGATGGCTGGATGTGGTACTTGGTCTTCTCGTCAAGGAGCTCACCTGGGATAACCTTCTTAACAACGTGAGAGATAAGCTCAGATCTGAGGTCCTCAACGGAGATTTCCTCAGCGTGCTGGGCAGAGATGACAACGGTATCAACTCTGAGTGGGATAACAGCACCACCGTCCTGCTTGTACTCAACGGTGACCTGGGTCTTGGTGTCCGGTCTCAGCCATGGAAGAGCACCAGATCTTCTAGCATCAGCCATAGCAGCGTTCAACTTGTGCGCCAACAAGATAGTAAGTGGGAGCTTCTCATCGGTTTCGTCAGTGGCATAACCGAACATGATACCTTGGTCACCAGCACCAAGCTCCTCAAGAGCCTTCTCGTAGTGGAGACCCTGGGCGATATCAACGGACTGCTGCTCAATGGCAACAAGAACGTTACAGGTCTTGTAGTCGAACCCCTTCTCGGAAGAGTCGTAACCAATGTGCTTAATGGTGTCTCTGATGATCTTCTGGTAGTCAAGAACAGCCTTGGTGGTGATCTCACCGAAAACCATGATCATACCGGTCTTGGCAGCGGTCTCACAGGCAACCTTGGAAAGTGGGTCAACGGCCAAACAGGCGTCGAGGACGGCATCGGAGACCTGGTCACAGATCTTGTCTGGGTGACCTTCACCAACAGACTCGGATGTAAAGAAAAAAGTGTCAGACATTTTCCTGATTATATGTAGAAGTCAAAGAGAATAAATTAATCTTGTTTCACAATGCGAATAGCTTCAATAACAGATAGATACGGGCAGGCGCGTTCTTATATTGTCACTGTTTGCTAGCTCTCTGGAAAATCTTCGTACCTGCTACGCCATACGCACCACAGGTGTTCAAAAAAAATAAGATGCCATTTCCGGGGGTAGTGCGGTGCAAGAGGCTCTAATCCGGACCAATGGTGGTCTATGCTCGAGCGAATTCACGTGAAATCAGGCGAGTTGCTGAACCTTCATCGTGGCAGAAAATCTATCACATGCCCTGAAATCTGCTTTACTGGGGTCTCAACAAAAACGGCTGGCCAGAAGCCGCATAACACATAGGTTAAGCGCGTGCGAGCGCACGTTCTCTGTGCATTCATCACCACCAAGGGTGGTAGAAGTAACGGTTGTGCTACTCGAGGTTGGGGTAAATGGGAAGGATAGGGTTTACATTTCTTTGAGCATGTGTGCGCTTGACTCAGATCGGTGCCCATGTGCTATTGGGGTGCATTTGTTTAAGCCGCATTTTGTCTTCTCACCAACAGATTATTATCACGTGGAGTAGGTCGAGCTATGCCCTCCAATACCGAGTGTATCTGTCTCCCTTGCTCAGGGCCCCTCGTATAGAGAGAGATCTCTCGGTAAGGACCGGAGTCACAAGATAAAGCCATCGTATGTTTGCACCACAGTTTGTACGCACCTATTCAAATCTTTCTATGCGGAGGGGAGTCCAAGGCAACTAGGGTGTCGTGCATTACTCTGTTGGGACACAGGAGAAGAAGTCCGAGGCGATCGGAAGCGAACGTAGTTAGTGGGAATAGCACTTATGCCTGCAGTCCCATAGTTTTCGGCGGCTCATTTAACGTCATTTCTATTGTACAATTTTGAAGAATATACTGTGTAAGAACTGGCTCCTTGGCCAAAAAAACCAGGCACTAGCCACTTCCAAGCAGAGGAATAGGGTGAAAATTAATATTGAAAAATCCAAAAAAACATCATAAAATGAAAGGGTATAGCTTATTTCTTAGCTGGTCTCTTCCAGAAATATTGCTTGTGTGTTTTCCTACAATTTCTCAAACCACCATGTCCCTTGAGATTTGCAACAAGTAGGGTTCTCTCAGTGTTTTGGTCTTTCTCTGGCTTGTAGTAATATTCTTCGTCCAAAGGCTTGCCTGCAGCATCCTTTCCGACTCTGTAGATCACACCTACATAGGTGATAGTCTTGAGAATTATCCGTAGTTGCTTGTTGGTGAGTTGCTGTGTGGTGTGGCTAATTCCCTTGAGAATAGAGAGTGGGGTAGATGCCAGTCTTGAAAATGCAAGATGATTTGCCAGAACATTCTCCACCTGTGCTAGATCAGGTATCTCAGCCAGAATGGCCTCCACCTCTTCTGGGGGCATATCTTCGTAGGGGTCTTGGTGACTAGCAATCTCTTCTTCGGATTTCACAGCAGGTGCTGGTTCTGAATTCCAACCAAGTAAGTCGTTTGCCAAGGGAGATGATGCCAGTAATAAAGGTTCAGGGGTGTTGGACTTTGAAGGTCTTCCCCTTGGTTTGGGCGCATTTGAGGATCTCTCTGCAGGCTTGGAGGTGGCCTCTCCAATCATAGCATTAAGTCTGCTGGAAGAAATAGAAAAAAGTGGTGAGGAATGGCCCTTGTTCCCTTCAGTGGCAACCGTATGTGATCTGGCAACGGGAGTTCTGCTCTTCGGTGTGCTGTTCTTCGACTGCCTACCTCTTGGAGCAGGAGATTCAGATCTGGCTTTGTTGAATGGGATGGTGATGGCGTGGACAGGAACAGCTGCCTGACTTTCGATACTGCTCACATCGGCTACACTTGTCTCTTCGACTCTCTCTGGCTGTGGCACTGTCTTGCTTATGATAACTTTATGCTTTGCTGGATCGTGAGAAAGACCATCCTCATATTCAAGTAGTGCTAACTCTCCTCTGATATCAAGCAACAAACCATTGACTGCTGGAATCAAGGCACTCTCGTCCTTGAGAATGAAGAAATTCGTCCGAGGTCCTGTTCTTGAAATAATTCTTGGCACAGCTGAGATACCCTTCTTAAAGAGCTCTGCTTCTTCTGCCTCATCTTCAGCGCCATCTACAACATACATGGATTCGTCACCCTCAAATTGAATATTCACATCCAAAGGTACAGTGACGTTAACTCCGTTGTATCCAACACATGTCAATTCCACCATATTCTCCTCGGTCAGGAACTTCACGGAGGCATGGACCCTTGAAATGCGCTTGTTGTGTGGATCCAATTGTAGAGTGCTCATTTTCGATGATCTTCCGACAGTGACGGTCTTGTTACCAGATGGCAACCTCAACTTCCTGACGGTATCCAAGGGAGACACAAATTTAAACTTTGGCTGAGGGGGGACTTCTCTAGAGCTAAACACCTTGGGAGCAACGTTACGCTCCTCATTCTTCGGAGAAGCGAGTCTCTTCCTTTGTACACCCACACCTGGGACTGCTTTGAGATCATCGCCCTTGTTCAGCAAAGGGGAGTTGTTGTGAGCCTCTAGACGGGTACCTGTTACTGGCCTCTGTGGAGCATCCACCTTGCATTCTTTAAGCATGAGACTTTCCGGGGTTGTCTCCTCCAACAGCGACTGGCTTGGAGGAGCGAGCGGAGAAGTGAGTACATTTGCCGCCTGTAAGTGGGATTCGCGTACAGGTGATGACGATCTTATACCCGCGGAGGAGGATGGATTCGGAGTTGGATAGCTGAACACACGCTCAACCAGTTGCTGTTTCTTGCCCACATAAAAGGGAAATGACTCAATGGCTTCAAGATCTTCATCCGCCACCGAGGCACTTGCACCTAACACTGGAGAAGAGGGTAGAAATGCTCCAGACATCTTCCGACTAGTCAGTATGGCCCTTCCTGTGACTAGTATTGTTGTGATCACGCCAGGAAAGTGTGCAGCTGGTTCCTAAGATATCTTCGTATGCAGGCCTCAATTTATTGACATCGTTTACTTCAGCATCTTAACGGTAAAGAAAGAGTTCAAGTGGTCCTAGAGGAGTGTATGTCACGTCAGGGCCTCCCTCAGGCATAAAGATGTGATTATACTAAGATATGCACCTGATGCGTGTGACACGCTTTCCAGACGTAAACAAACGCGAACTGACAAAGCGAGTCGTGTACAACCTATCGATGCATTCTCCACAGTTCTGAGCTGATAATCAGAAGTCATGTGATCCGTATTAGGGCATACACATGAAGATGTGAAAGCTAGTCCCGTTTTGGATGAGGAAAAACACACCCATCAAACTGCATCCTCATCTCGTGAGAGAATTGGGATTCGCACGAAGCTGTGGGAGTAGCTACGCTCTGTCTGCCTTTCCTTCGCAGCTTCACCTACTCTGCTTACGCTGGTTCACTATGGGCTCACTAAGGGTATATGAAAAAACTCAAGTGAAGAAGATATTATAGATTGAACAATAGAACAGATACACAACATAAAAAACATCAAAAATGGGAAGTATGTAGATATTATTAAATGGCAACTATGATCAACAAAGAAACAACTGTATTTATTTGAAATGGTTAGATAGGCTAGGTCAAGAAAGCATACAACAAGGTCATTGAATGAAATTTTGTGAAGCAGGTGAAAATGTTTGGGATCACAATTAGCAAGAGGATATACACAGCGAGTTCATCGAACCCAAGAAATTTTGATATTTCCTTTATTCAAACAGCAGCATTTATGTTTAAAGTCTGACCTGGAGTCTTCAGTAGAAGTATCCACACAAGAACGTGAATAATAATGGGTCAACCATAGAGGACCGGACGGCAACAAATCGTAGAAACTGAATACAACCATATCTTTGCAATGATCCTTGCAGACCGAACAGCGATATTGATCTTTTACAACCTGCCAACCATGAAAATATACAGATATGTTGACTGATGATCATATTAAGACTGCTCTCATTAAGGCTGCTCTTTTGATTTTGAATGATTTACTAACTAAAGTCCCCTTTATGTAGAAGGTACTCCTTCTTTCGGTAAGCGTCACAACAAGTCCCACACTTTGTGCAACCGTTGTGGTCGCCGCTCCTTCCACATCCAGAAGAAGACTTGCTCTTCCTGTGGATACCCAGCTGCTAAGATGAGATCCCACAACTGGGCTCTCAAGGCCAAGAGAAGAAGAACTACTGGTAGCGGACGTATGGCTTACCTTAAGCACGTCTCCAGGAGATTCAAGAACGGTTTCCAGACCACTGTTTAAATGAAGTAGAAATCAAAAAGGTCATAGGGAGGTGTAGAGCAGATCGGTTACCTTCACAAATGTTGAATGTGATCCTTGGTTGTTAATTGGAGCCCAAAACATACAGGGTTTTCCCTCTTATTTTACTTCCTCCAAGGGCATATAGATCGGTTAATGGCATTCTCGCTTGTTTGTGGTTTTTTTCTTGTATACTGAATAAAAATTATGAAAAAATAACTAGCAACGTATAAACTGATAAGTGTTGTATTCGATACATGTTTTCTCTCTGTTCTGTCAAACTATATACTCCCATCAACCTATCCCTCCAAGTGCATTGCGAAGTCATCATCCTTTGACATCACATTCATGCTATAATGCAAGCTGTCTGCCTCATCAGCAGTTGTGCAAATACCCAGTATATCCCTAGCCATTTCGATTACCACGTCATCGTATGCAAACTCAAATCCGTTGGTAGTGTTGAGTTCGGCCCTTATGTGTTCCTCCACAAGCACACTATTATCCTTACCATAGGATTCCTCCGATATTCCTTGCAGCTCTTCCTCTAGACGATGTATGTGATGCGCTTCCGTCTCCACACTCTCGTTGAAAATAGAGTACTTGAACCCATCCTTTCTATTAGTAATGAGAAACTGGGTCGCTGCACTGCTTAGATTATCCACAGTGCTGAGGCCTATCCTTGCAAATGTAATAAGCAACTCTTGTGTGGTATCGGCAGGTAATCGTGGGATGAGATCGTGTGAGACTTCACTCGTCCATATGGCATGCGTAATTCTCACCACAGAATTGATGAGTCTTAATCGGTTTCTCAGCATTTTACACCTTGGATTTCTCATCATGTACTCCTGCTGCTTGCACAGAAACCAGACCAATATTTTCATAATAGAGAGCAGAGTCTCCATTTTCAGAGATGAGAGCGTCCTCGTTGCAAGATACAGCTCCAGCATACGTGTGATCTTATACCTCAGATTCAGTACATGGCTCTCGTGTGCTACCTGGCATGAAGGGTTCTCCAAAACGCTTTTCTTGACTTGAGCATACCATTCTGCAGATATTGGAGTAGGTTCCAATGGTAGCACGCCATTTGTGATGGGTGTATGTATCCCATCACCGACAAGATGATGTATCAATTTGAACTCTTTGTTGGTGCCTAGACTTCTATTCAGACTGAAGATGTTGAGTCCTTTTGTCATGCTGCAACCATCCACCAAGAGACGCAACATAAGTACTAAGACATCACTATCGTAGTCGGTGATCTTACAGCTTGAAGTGATGCCACCACCATCACTAGAATGACCACCAGTACTGTCAGGAAGAGTAGACGAGATGGAATTACCACTCTGTGACTGAGAATACCCAAAACTAGTCTCTGTGATGGAAGCTGAAACGATCTCCACTGCATTGAAGGCAAAATTGACAGGACTCACATTTGATACACATGAGCTCAGAATCTCTTTTGGTAGTATGTGCCAATATTTTTGAATCACTGACGAGCCTCCAATAAGGCTGATTCCCGACAAAACTTCTAATATATCCATGGAATACATCGCTATGGCCACCTCTAGCAACCTTGTATGTAATGTTTTCTGTCTGATGCTGCCAGCCTCCTGTTGTTGCGTATCTATGGAGGATTCTGGGAAAATCGCTTCACCTATATCTTTCACGTAGTCATCCCTTGGCTTCATTATATTGGGAAATTGCTTCAGTAAATCTCCAAGAAACGCAACAAGTTGTTCAATGACTTCCTCGTGAACGGCAGCTGGGCGAAGCCCTATTGAGGAATGTATAAGACAGAGCAGGAATGGAATAGGCAGTAAATCCTCAGCAAGGAAAAGGTTTTGAGCAAACATGGCAATGGTCTCCACGAACTGGCAAATCAACTCGCTCAATGGAGCCGATCCATCCAGGTCAATGAGATATACGAGTAGTGCTGCACATATAGAATTCTGTCGCCTATGGATCTCAAAAACACCGTTCTTGAAATCTATTTGCGATGGAATCTTCGACAGGTACCATAGTACAGGCTTAGAATGCCCATTGGCTGTGTGGTTCTTGATCTTTTCTATAAATATATCCTTGCTATGCATGCTGACTGTGAATACCGACGTGGTCGATGCGACAACATCATCCCGGGTGTAGTTATATGGATGAGGAGAGGATGTTGATACATTGTCTCTAGAGGCTTTTTGTGGATTGGAAGCATCTGTGTTACTCACTGGTTCATCAATGAGCTGGGTATTCGAGTTTGCTATTACGGGGACATTCTTGAACTCCGACTGGGATACATCTTTCCTTCTTTTCCTTGACGAGGTATCCTTCCTATTTACAGCCGAAAGTGTTTTGATTTCAGAAACCAGAAATTTCTTCTCATCTTCGATCTTGTTTATGGTTTCCTTATACGCTTCGATTTTCGAGTTGCGTTCGCCTACATCCACAGAATACTGTTCTCTCAGACGTTGAAATTCTCGCTGATTCTGCTTCTCTAGAGCTTCTACTCGTGCACGTAATATGGCATTTTCTCCTTGTGCTGCCACCAACTGATTTTCATCTCCATCTGCATTTACTGAGGAGGGCGATGTCAATGCTGTTTTGGGTTCAGGTTTCGATACCCCATGTACTCCGTCATCTATATTCTTTGTATGCTGTAGTTGTGGTGCTGGTGATCCAGTGATTCGACCATGTATGGTTTGGTTGGAAACAAACGCACCATGAATAGTACTGCTTGTGGGTTGAGTTGTCGATTGTGTGGGAGCCGTTGCCGGCCTTTCAGTTAGCGCTATGAAATCCTCATCGTCGAAGTCGTCAAATGAGTCTTCTGAGAAAGACATCTCATATTAAAGGTATTTGACTCTCAAAGCCACTATGAACTCTTTTGTTTGCCAAACAAATCATGAAATATCTATTGGAACAACAACAATCAGGAAAACAATATTTAACACAGACAATTCCAATTCATGGCCGTTTCAGTTATCTTTTACATCGTATATAACCATCACTGATCCATCTTGCGTACACGAAATATCGCAGACGCGAGGCGATAAGATGATTAGGTGCGTTAGACACACCGCCCCTAAAACAACCAACAAAATCCCACAACGGACAGTATTGGGGCGGTATTACAGCAGAAGAGATGCTCTCGTGCGCATATACAGAGGGAAAATATTTTGTTCGCTTTTCAGGTACGAGCCTTAATGGCAGAGCTGAAGAGCGCAGAGCAGAGGAGATAGACGCAATAAAAAAAGATACTTGCAAAGTAATATCAAAAGCTACCTCTCTATCAGGCATAGAATTTGGCTTCGATTGCATTTTTCACAACAAGATAGCATTTTTTCAACTTCCAACACCAATACTCCATCACTTGAAAGGCTCGCCAGCTGCTCATTGATCACTACTGCTCTGTATCACCATTAGATTTATCTGCCTGTATATAATAGCATTGTCATAGACATACAGTGTAGTACAGATAATATATATTTGCGAGTCATCCACATAACAAAGACATTGAAAAATACAAAACTGTGTACATAAAAAATGGTCAGAGACTCCAAGGAAAGAGACGCCGCAAGGACCGGTGCTAAAGTGCCAGATGCTTCCCTCGTTCCTGTACAACCCGAGGTGCTTAGTTCGAAGGACAAGACAACAAAGAGGTTGATCGTTGTGTTGGCACATGCCTGTCTTGAGACGCACAGAATGAGCACTGGAGGTGCAGGAGGAGACAAGTATGCTTTGCTCAACTGTGACGATCACCAGGGGCTTTTGAGAAAGATGGGAAGAGACATTGCAGAGGCAAGACCAGATATCACCCACCAATGTCTCTTGACATTGCTAGACTCTCCTATCAACAAGGCTGGTAAGCTCCAGGTATATATACAGACTGCCAGAGGTGTCCTCATAGAGGTGAACCCTACTGTCAGAATACCCAGAACTTTCAAGAGATTCTCGGGGCTTATGGTGCAGCTCCTCCACAAGCTCTCTATCCGTTCAGTTAACTCAGAGGAGAAGCTTTTGAAAGTAATCAAGAACCCCCTCACAGATCATTTGCCCACAAAGTGCAGGAAGGTGACGCTGTCCTTTGATGCTCCGGTCAGAAGAGTGAGCGATTACATCAACTCGTTGGACGAGGATGAGAGTGTTTGTGTGTTTGTTGGATCCATGGCCCGTGGTAAGGACAACTTTGCTGATGAGTACATAGATGAGAAGATCGGTCTATCAGAGTACCCACTTTCAGCTTCTGTTACTTGCAGTAAGTTCTGTCATGGTGCTGAAGATGCTTGGAATATCCTGTAAGGATTTGGTGTCATATACGTGTATTTTATTTTTGCTTATTCGAAAGGAAACAAAACGTTTGCTTGCTGGTATGTGATGGTAATATTATTTTCGGTAGGACTCTCTATCTGCGGTAAATTAGGCGTCTTGTCATGGCTCAGTTTGTGTCAGTCGATGCTTAGCTGTGCGGGTGTTAATGAGAAGTCACAAAAGCATACGATTTTTGTACCTGGTAATTTGCAGAATTATAGCAGGTGGCCTTCCACTGCCTCTGACACATTCATAAATCGAAATATGAATATATATATGTACAATATTGCCCACATCTTACTGCTAGTGTAACGTGTTTTTCTCCATAGTATGACGGTTCTGCGAACTCGTGCAATTGTTTTACTTGTCTGTTCATTCCTCTTTCGTCTGATCATCTTTCGATCCTAAATATTGGCAAAGCAATTACATACAGATATATAATTACCTGGAAGGATGCCTGTTTTTGAAGCCCCAGCCGTCTACGTTCAGAGTGCAGTCCAGACACTGACTACATATACTCTTCAACACCTGTATGCGAAGGAGAGACTGGACCCACATAACACTTGGGCCAACTTTCTTCCCTTGTCTAAACCCACGGTTGTGCTCTATGTTCGCCGCGAAAGTAAGAACAAGCAAAACATTGTGAATGTTTTTGGGTCCGAAGGTACAAAGCTGTACACTATTGAGCGTGAAAGTCCGCTCAATCCTGTATGGTCATTACTCACATTCCCGGCCAGAAGGGAAGTAGCAACCATCAGAGCTGGATTCTTTCTCAGAACTGTTGAATTTCATAACAAGGTTGGACTTCAGCATAGAGAAATACACAATGAAGCAGGCAATTCGGGTAGGCTGAGATCTTTCTACTTGAATGATGGAGCCAAGTATGCTTGGACTTTGGGTACAAAATACCTCGAACGGTTCGTCAACCCTGGCGGAGATGACGAAGAAGTGAGAGAAAGAATCGCCCATGTGCGTCTCATGAGGCAGTGGAAGTTTGACTATGAACTTCTAATTGATGAGTCGAAGGTAGATCTGGAGGTGGCTCTGGCAACAGCATTCAGCTCCATGATGACACAGTGGGGAGTTGGCGATATTACTGAGACTCGTGGTCCTACGGTAATCAACAAGCCCACACTTGTTGAGGAATCAAGGAAGATCTCCGATTCAGAAAGCAAAGTATACAGGGAGGGCATCCTTCCGAGGCTGAGTGTTCAACCCCCAGTTCCCAATGTCACAGTGTACTTGAGTAAGGATGACGAAGATTCCGAAGTTACCATAGAGTGTAAGTATTGTGGAATGATGTATTTCTCGCAGCGTCATGTGAACGACACTAACATACAATACAGCATATTAGAACAAAAGCAATTACTGTCAAACTAAGAAGGAATAGTATAAACACTTCAAAACAAAAACAGAATAACGTTAATATTCAGTCATAGCCCACACTTCTACTGATTGTAGGGCTGTGGTCTCTCCGAGGAGATGACGTGAGCGCCCAGATGCTGCTACTACTGCTTATGGAGACGATTTGTGGCTGCAACATCTGTTTCAGCCCATTGGTATAGTGGCATACAGTTTATAGATTAAAAATAGGTATATCATTCCCATTGCAACCAACATCTTTCAGCTGAATCTTCTCTCCTGCAAGAATATTATGATTGTAGATAGTGATGCTCGAACCCCGGTGATTTTCGGGTGTGCCTGCACCTTGCCGATAAGCTGTTTTCCATTTAGATCGAGATTAGGCTCCTCCTTACCTTGCTACTCATTACGGCTGAGCTGAATATAACTGTATTGATTGGTTCCATACATGAACATTTGGAAAGGTGGGAAAGGCAGCCAGGTGTATTTGCAGTGATCTGTCTACATATTAATCATGCCGTGGAGCAAACCCGTCGAGATGAATGACCTACGGCGGAAGCCAGACCCTCATGGAGGTTGCTTTAGATTAATGGCAGTTACCCAGTTGGCTTTCACTCACAGAGAGAATATACAACCGAGCCCTCCCAAATGATCTCAAGCATACCTTTCTTGCTGCTACCCCTCCCAAAGAAACAAAGTTGGCAGCACAACCCCACAGCTGTTTGCTCAAACAACTGTTGACTGTACATCTTCGTAGGTGATACAGGAATGGTCCGTATCTTGATAATCACACTCTCCTGATATACAACAACAAGCATTCACATCACCGCAACATCATAGTACAGCTTGCTGTCATATGCTTGTACTTGCAGTGCATGCTTCCAATCCAAGCGCGTGACCCCATTCCTGAACGCATCCTTACCCCGGATTTATTGTGCATTAGGCGCAAACCAGTCGATATGTGAGCTTATCAGTAGAGTAGCAGCACGGCATGGCATGCCATGATGCGAGTATCCTGTAGCGTTGCAAGCGTTGCGAGGCTCTGGATATTCAGTGATAATTGGTGGCACGCAACAATATCTGACCAGATCCTTGGCCTCCTGTCGCCTCGGATGGTTATCTCGGAACTCGATTTCAGCCTTTAGGAAGACAGTATTCTGTCTCTTGTGGTAAGATGGGCCGCTACCTGGCTGCTGCCCGGCTGCTGCCTACTGCATTTATAGAGACGATGATTCCCTCATTTGACAGCAGAATGTAATTTCTTCTCATATATATGACTTTTACTGTTTATATGCTTAATTGACTAAATACTAAGTCTCATATATTCGTTCAACACTTATAAGAAATCACGAACATTGACCAACTAAAGTTCTAACGTTCAACCCCAGAGAACTACCTCTTTCTCTTCACAATGTGCATGGCCGCTATATGTCCTATTTGCAACCGCAAGTCATGGACTGGTTGTGGTAAACATATACCAAGTGTAATGGATAATACCCAACAAACAAACTGGTGCACTTGCAGACACATGGATGAGGAAACTGATCTGAAGTATCCTCCAATGGCTGGAACTGGCAATGCGAGAAAATCAGTCTCTGACTGAAGAGATGGGGTCTTTCCGTTGCTGTGATCCCACCCACACCCACACCCTAATTCTCACCGTCATACCTGCAATCGTTGTGGATTCACAATTGGCTTCCTGTAACGATTATTATCTATGATTTTCCGATACATATTTTCTGAACGCTGCATAGAGAAAGAAGAACATCAAAATTCCCCATTGCCGGCTTTCGGTCTGCCTTGTAATTCTTCTTGAGCCTCACCGGCCGTGCATGCATACGTTCACCATCTCCTGAACGTACTGAGAGGTCTTTAGGACAGGCTTTTTGGGTCCTCTAGATGACTCCCATAATTTATTCTACCCTCAATATATTTATTTATTAATCATTCTAGCGTTTACACTCCTACTTGACATTATATACATGTATCTGTCTGTAGTATTCATCTGGCCATAGTTTAACAAGCCATGTTACAGTACCAAATATCGCACAGGTAGTAGTAGTAGCTACCTGTGCGACCTGCATGACAGGGCATCAACATTACTGCACATAGGAACCCAAGTTCAAGTTTCTTCGTATTTTTCGTGAATATTATAATATTGGAAGCAGCAGTAACAATCAATACAGGTCGGCACCATATGAGGGCCCACAACCCTCTTTTATTGAAAAATTTCATACATACCCCAAATGGTTCTCTATGCAGGTCGCTTCGCAGACTATGTTTATGAAACACCTCCGATACACCAAACAACTCTTACGGTGCTGAGCGGCGAAAGGAATCCTAAAGCATCATTTACTTTGTGTATGTTATTCTCAGGTGCTTATTCCTTTGAAATACATTAATAACTACTGCACTTTCCTAAAAATGGAAGCTTTCCCACACTCACCACACGCATCATCAATTCATAATGCAAAATAACAACTATCAGAACTTTGAGCCCCCAGCTGGACGCAACTTTGTGGATCTGAAAGATCCTCTATTCCAGATAAGGTTCAGTAGAATATCCCTAATGGCCATCGTACTCATAGCTGACGTGATTATATTCAGCGCGTCAGTCAAGACATCCCTTTCCAATGCGCAGACATACATGATGAGCTTATCTTCTTCCTATAATTCCTATGCTTCATATATAGTGAACTTGCCCCATTATCTGAGTTACAGCATCAATGGAATAATATCCAGAGATGTTCAGGCAGCAAATGAAGGTATCACTAGAGGAGTATCACTTGCACTGACTGCCGTCAAAGAAATAAGCATCTTCTCTCTTCAAATGGTGATAGGGACCTATCTCTGTTTGCTGACTGCAGCTGTTGACGGAACGGTTGAAGTAGCAACCAATGCTACAGAGGCTGTAATAAGTGTAGCAAATTCGTCATTGATAGACATATCTCATGCTTTGGCAGATGGCATCGGGAGTCTGGAGTCGGCCATGGAGAAAGCAGCAGCTGCAGTTGATACAGTGGAATCTTGGTTCACCGGAAATGACGGCTCTAGCGGTGCTTCCTCCATAATAGAGAGTATGAACCAAACAATTCTGCGCCTGGATGACTGGAGTATTCCCAAGACCATCAACACAGAGCTGACTGCTCTGAGTGGTTCGATGCCAAATTTCGAGGATGTACAGAACTACACAGATGCGTTAATCAGTGTACCATTTGATGAGTTGATTTCATTGGTAGACTTAATAACTAATGATACGCTTTCCTTGCAGCCCTTGTCTGTACCTCCGCTCCGAAATGTGCAAGCATTCTCCAATTCCTCTAATATTGAGAAGGTCTTCAAGAGGATCTCAGAAACGATTCACATTGCCACCATCGTCATTCTCTGCCTGTTGGCTCTGTGTGTAATTCTAGTTGTGGGGATAGACACATGGGCAGAACTGCGTCGCCGGAAGAAAATGGTTGCAGCGGTTACAGCTGTCCTTGAAAGTCAGACATCAGACTCCAGGAACAATGTTTCCGAGGTTATCTCTGCAATAGATGCCTCTCAATCACGTTATTCCTACATGTTCGGATTCTTGCTATCCAGAATGACTTCCAGTACTGAACTCAAAAAGGATATTCGGTGGCTAGTAGCATATTCAACTTCGAGAGGACATTCATCGTTATTGATAATAGCTGTTATAGGTATGATATCATCAGCCCTTGAGTACATAATTCTGCACTTTGTTATCATAGGGGTATCAGCCGCAGATGAGATGATTGCTAGAGTTGTTGATGACTTGAGCTCAACTATAGTCGATTCTGCAAACTTGTGGGCCAATGATACAAATGTGGTTCTTGCACAGCAGGAGTCCAAGCTGAATGATGACTTATTTTCATGGGTCAACACCTCGGCTGTTGCTATTAATTCCACTATATCTGGGTTTGTAACCAAGATGAATGAGAAGATAAACCTGACATTTCAAGGGACTCCACTTTACGGACCCGTCTCAGTGGTGATTGGTTGCATGTTAGAAAACAAGTTGATCAAAATAGAAGATGGACTCACCTGGGTTCATGATAATGCCCATATATCCTTCCCTAGAGTGTCTGTTGCTGATATGACAGTTGGTCTGCTCTCAGCAGACAGTTCCAACTTGACTACAGGCACTTCATATACCAATTCATCGTCTATGAAGTCTTTGCTTTTAAATATTTGGCTCCCTTCATCCAATGTCTCTTCCTCTGAACATTTTATCCAGTCTCATGTAGCATCAACGTCGGTTGCTCATCCCAACAGTGATATCTCTGCTGTCCTAGAAGACGTGAATAGTCTTCTGCACGATGTTGTGAAACTCTACAGTGACGCAATACAGAGAAAATTGATAATGTGTGCATGTTTCTTGGTGCTTTGGTCTGTACAGCCTGTAGTGGGAATAATAAGGATATATCTGAGGAAAAATGTCGACTTTTCTTGGAGGAAACTTGTCAATTCCATCAGAGAGAAACATGGTACCTCAATACAGAAGAATGATGTTCACCCTGAAGTGAATACCTCCATATCCTCCAGCAAGACCTTATACCCTATGGAGGACTATCCAAGCGGGCTCGAAGTAATTTCAAACTCAAGAAAAGTCCCTAATAATATATCATTTCAGACCAGAAATCCATTTGAGGATATACGAGCAAACATTACATCAGGGAATGTCAAGCCATCGGTGCTAGAAAAATCATCATTGGTAGGATTAGAGAGACCTCAAACCGCAAGATTCTCGAGGCATAAGAGCTGGAGATGGAAATAAACCAGTCACTTCCAATTATCACATCTACGAATATAAGAATAGATCTAACTCGAATCAACTATATTAACTTCATCACATAAGTAAGTTCACAATATATATTCATAATTCACTATCTAGATAAGATATCTTATACTGAAGATCTTCTACTCGTCCTTCTTGGATCTCTTGGATTTCTTTTCTTCATGCTCTTCATCATTGTCGCGCCTATGCTTCTTCTCCTTCTTTTCTTTCTTTTCTTTCTCTTCTTTCTTTTCTTTCTTTTCCTTCTTTTCCTTCTTCTCCTTCTTCTCCTTCTTCTCCTTCTTCTCCTTCAACAGCGGATTTTCATATGTCTCTTCTTCAGGAGCAATGTAGTCCTTCTGTCTCTCCTCCTGCCGTATCTTGCTGGTTTCCTCCTGCTTATCCTTCTTTTCCTGTTGCTGTTTTCTCTCCTTCTCCTTCTTTCCAAGGAAGTACTCACCACTCTCAATCTGGAGATCGATCTTACGTGGGGTCTGTTGTGGTGGGAATGGAGTGTATACCTTGTTCTCCTTCTTGGCACCATCAATATGCTTCTTGGACTTCTTCCTCTGGACGTTCTTCTTCTTAAAGTTGGGTAAAAATCTAGACCAGTCCTCCTCGGCAAGCTCAGGCTTCTTGGCTAGCTCTCTTTTGATCATGAGTTCCTTAATGTGATAGATGGGGTGAACATTCTTCATACAGTCCTCAATGATTCTGTTTATTACCTTGAGACCCTTGTGCGGGCCCATTACTGATACAGTGTTACCCTGTACCAGAATATAGCACTGTGTGAGAAGTTCAAGGGCCTTGAGAGTGTTACCATTGGGACCAATAAGTCTCTGTCTTCTCTTGATGAATCTCTCCTTATTAGAGACAAAGTTTCCAATCTTGACAACCTCACATGCAGTATCGTCCTGCAAAATTTTAATCGCCTGTGGGAAGGGAACTGAACGAGCTAACAACTTGATGAGGTCCCTGGCATTGAGAATCATGGCTGGGTCAAAAGTCTTTCTGGTGGTGTTCACGGTCATAGAACCCTCTACTAAGTCAAGAGAGCATGCAATATGGTACTTATTAAGTGACCTGGTGACATCTCCCCAAATCTGCTTCAGATAAGCCTCTCTGTACTTAGGAAAGAGCACCTGAAAAGATGATTCCTCTGCGAATGGTTGTCCGGATGCATTATGCTCTGGCTTGAACTCCTCTATGTCCCACTTGTTGATATCTTCGGTATCCCAAGGCTTCTCTCTATTATGTGTGGATGGCATTTTGTGTTATTATCTGTGTGATTAGTCTCTTCGAGGCACCCCTAGAGAAATATATGATTCAACTATATAGTTATAGTCCTAGCACATATTCTTCTCACCTTTGTGATGTAAAAGCGTATAGGGGTAAAAAAAAAAAAAGATAGTGCATTGTGTGGTACACTCACGCTTATGTCATCTCATCTCATCGTATTTTTTTTAATGTGCGCACATAGAGATGGGAAGTGTTAGAAATATGTATAGAAATAGAAACACATTTGGCGCTACGATAAAAAAAAAAGGGCCCGTTACACAAGAGCAAGTGTTGCTTGCTACACAGTTTGCATTAGTCTGTGATATTTGAAAATGGTGGGCAAATCAGGCATACATCAAAAGCGCTCAGGCGTGAAGCCTAAGACAGCCATCTCTTCTGTTTCTCAGCCCAAGGTTATGAAGAGCAAGAAGACGTCTAAATCAAGCGCAAGATCAGCGAAGGAAATGATAGCGAAGTTGAATGCACAAATATCAATCAGCGACCTCAACGAATTGAAGTTGTCCCACAAGGTTGAATCAGAGGAAAGCAAAGCACTCACCGGGCTGAATGTGGCTTTAAAGAAGGATCATGAAATCAAGGAAGAAAAGAAAGAACGCGAAAAGCAGCTGTCCAGTGATATTGCTAGCCAACTGGAGTTGATTACTGGAATCACGCTGTAAGGATCATAGCACATATGTGTGGTGCTCAGCAAAACATAAAATCACAAAACAATGGAGGATATACCACTTTGACAAAGGGACCGAACTCTATGCCGACCAAAACAGGTTTCCCAGTAGACTCTATCAATTCAAACATGGCCACGGGGACAAATGGTGATCGGCTTGACCTGCAATTGAAATTCTAGAGGAATCTGAATCTCTACCCTGAATACCGGTTTCACCTGGAGACAGTCATAAGGTTTTGTGTGTTTACGTTTGACCAAATGGTGTTCGGTGTATTACGTACACTACGGTTATTTAATATTCCACCCACCACCAGAAACACTGTTTGTGTCCCTCATGTCTATTATGGTAGCAGGTTTCCATGCTGATGGCCCTTCTGCAAAACCAACGCAGCTGCCCTGCCGTGCCCTACTCAGCTCTGCCCTTGCCTATATTGGCTGGCCGCCGCACTTCCTTCGTATGCTATTCGGGGCCGAGGACTTTGGTGCGACAAAGGGACTGCATGATGCCTACATCAGAGGGGTAATTGTGCATAAACAACAAAGGGATAGCGTAAGTGGCTACATTCACGTATAAATAATTTTATTATAATAGAAACGGCAATACATGAGGAAACTGCATAATACATTTCTGAGACTTTTACTAGAAAAAACCAAAAAGGATACATCTGCACTGTTCTGCTTTTGTTCCATCGTATGTACTGCAGTTCCCGTTACAAACTTGCAGCTTAGCCATGGTAATTCTATGCAGCAGTAGAGATGACATCGCCCAAAAGGGTTATTTGTTGACAGACGGTGGGCATAGCGCCCTTTGGAAAAACATCGCAATATCCAAAGATAGGGAGCACCAAGAGCCTCCTGGAGTTGTAGAGCGTAGGTGGGTCCAACTAGACCTTTTTGGATATCACGATTTCAATAAAGGGGGTTTGTAAATAAAACTGAATAAAAACAAGCCATTATATATTGGTCAGTCTATCTGATTTCCTGGATATTGTAAGTCTCTCTGCATACACACAGGCTTGCACTTCCAGGTTTTTGGCCCCAATTTCCAGACCATGTTCACACAGGAGCGGGTCATGGGTAGCCCTCCGCAGATAAGTGGCTGGATAACTGAACAACCACAAAACACAGAAACCATGGACACAAAGCCAGATACCGCTGGTATCGATCTGCTACTGGAAGAGATCCTCAGCTTGACATCTAAATCCTCTACTATTGTGGATGAAAACAACGAGCTCATTGGACGGTTGACAGGGTCTCACGATGTTCTACACAGACAAGAAACAAACATTGATCGTTTGACTTCTCGGGTGGATGACTACAATAATTTCTTTAAGGACCTGGGCTCTTTGAACCTCAGATCAGAATTCTTTGAAGCTCAGCTTAGCGTTATCGAGGCCCAGCTTGAGTTGAGCCACTCAAGGGCTTTAGATGAGCAACATGATCCTCGTCTGTGGAAAGCTGATGCTCTTAATGTCAAAGTCACAGAAACAATACTGGACAATATTTCTATGGAATATGAGCATATCTTCAAAGCTGTTAATGATAATTACAATCCGCTGATCAAACAGCACCATAACAAACACAGCATCAATGACTGCATGGTCAACATGCCCCAACAACCTCTGCCTCATATAGCTAGATATGAAGACTCTTTTGAACAGACCTATATCAGTACCGATGACTCTATTTTCTCCCAAGGCGCTCACAATATCACTAATATCAGCAACGTCTCAGGTACTGACTTATTTCTCAAGCCAATACAATGTGAGAATCCAAGACTCAGCAAAAAGCGGAGCTTCATCAGAACCGGTCCAGCTCCCAATGTGTTTGTACCATTGGGCCTAGGTATTGTCAACACCAATCCAACAACACATATAGATATCATACCATATCAATCCATAACAACACACCATACAGCAGAATCGTTTCATTTTTCTGAAGACATGAGCATGGAAATGGAGCTCCGAGAGGATCTGGAGAAATCAGACCCTGTCCAGTCACTCTTCTTCATTCACAAGAGGAACATTTCCTTGCCAGAGACCCCCATCACCTATAATGAGTCTTCTGCTCTAACCACGCCTCTTGGATCACTAACGGAGTCATCGAACAAGAATGCCATTAGTCTGAGGCATTTCTGCTCGTACGACACTGCTCTTAACAAGAAGCAGCATAAGTTTGAGTTTAGTCCACGTGAGTTCGCATTTGGTAGCGATCAGGATGGAGCGGTCAACTCACTAAGTGCATACTCTATATCTCTACAGAAAGATATAGGAGATACTACAACAGATACGCTTTGTGGGGAGTCCGCGAATCACCAGGGTAACTTCAATGTTCACATCCCTCTTCAACACCAACAACATATAATTCAGAATCTCTTTACTGGGGGAAGTGGGGATGTAGCTGAGAGCAGCATAAAGAGGTCAAGCTCACATGACTCTATTTTCACTGCTGCAGTGGCCTCAAAGGAACAGAATGGGGTTGAGAAATCACGGAATCATACTTCTAAGCCACCTGCATGGATGAAAAAATTCAAAAGCTCAGCTGCTTCTCCCATTTGCATTATGGAATCAAAGTTTAATACAAGCGTGCATCATTCTCCAGCAGAGGTGGAGACTTTCCCTGCAAATTCTTCCCTTGCAGTCTCCCTGAAAACCAGCCAGGCAAGCAAGTACTTAATGTCATCTGTTGCCTCGCAATCTCGTGGAACAACACGTACAGAACCAAAATCTGTCGATACTTCAATTCCTACTATTCACCCATCCAATAACCACATTGGTCATGTTCAAGATAGCGTGCCGCTAAACACAGATACGGCAGAATCACAACCTTCTGGTCTCATGACAGACAATGCTGGCAACTCGGCTTACAGCACATTCTTCAACAGTTGGTTCCCTGTAACGTGTGTGCCTTCTGATGGATCTCCTCTATCATCATCATCTATACCTGATAGTGTCCCTTCACCGTCAAAGAAACTACATCCCGAGCAACAACAACCTGATCAGCAGCAACAACAGCCGAGTCAATGGTCACATTTGATAGCAAGGCTAACTCCTAGGCAAGCACAGCAGCGAAATCAGGCGACTGAGTCTCTCAGAAAGGATATCAGAGTAAGCATATTGCATGTGATACCCGAAGGAACTGACAATCCTCAACATATACCGACTGATAGCACTACACCTGCTAGTAGCCTGGGCCGTACCAAGAAGACTCATATACCCATACCGGCTGTAACCCAAAGCAGAAGTTCCAAGAAACTCAAAGATCCTTTGGATCATTTGCATGGATCCTACTCCAGCATTACTATAGGGCCCAATAGATCAAAGATTGTGAGACATGGCCCCACATCTGCATTCAATAACCGTGTGCTCTCAACTCGTATCAGCCAAGCGGCACTCCGAGATGCCCTCCAGGATAGCTTTCTTTGAAGTGTCGTCTACGTTCAGCATCTCTTCAGTTTTGTGTTTTTTGATATTTTGTAATTGGGCGTCTTTGTCGATTTTGTCATTCTTCATGTCGTATTTATTATTAATTATAACTCTTTGTTGTTTGTTGTTGCCTAATTGGTGGGTTTCACATAGGGAGTTTATTGCGAGTAATGATCACCTGACAGACCCACTTATTCTCCAGCAACTTGTGTACAGCTTAATAGATCACTTTATAAAATAACATGCCGTATTCCCGTATATTTATGCACCACATATTTCCATTATTGTTATTACGTCATCTCTAATATACATTATTACATCGAAAGGTGTGATTCTATTCAAACCTGCTTCCTCCGATCATAGAAGCAAACTTTTTGATACCACTACGGTTCGCCTTCAAACTCCTGGTTATTTCACGTGCTTTCAGCGACCTCACCTCCGTCATAGATACGGGCTTCTTTGCTGCCAAATAGGTCACAGAAGCCCTGGACCCTGAGGTTGCTCTGTATCCCTTAGCGACAGAAACAGTAACATTCCGGCCCTCAACGGTACCCTTGGCAGCCTTGGATAGGGATAGAAACCTCGAAACGGTGGAAATCTTGCGAGATGTCAAAAGTCCAAAAGCATCGTCGTTCTCCTCTTCTAGTTCAGCATCATCTTCGATCACTACCTCAGAAGCAGGGGTACCTGAGTGTGAGGCGGATTTTGGTCCGCCGGCTGACCTGGAGCCATCGCCAGAGTTCATCCTAACCACGGAGTTTTGCTTCAGGGCATGAATGTCGTTCTCAATGTCATCATCATCGCTGAGAAATCCATGCTGATGTCTCTCGAGTCTCTTACGCTTGATAACTCTGATTTCCTCTTGTTCATCATTCTCATCATCGGCATCCAGGAACGAGAGCTGCTTGTGCACAAAAGCCTCTGTAACAACAAGCTTCCTCTTTCCATTTGCAGTCAGAGCCGGCACCGCTTCCACCGGTTTGCTGTTCTCGGTAGCGGTATTTAGTATTTGACTGGAAACAGTGCCTTGTGTATTGTTGACTTGAGTATCACCAAGGATGTTCACGGTATCTACTCTAGAGTCCTCATTAGGATCATCTTGTCCATCGTCCTCTTCTTCTTCCATCACTGTATCATCAAATCTGAATGAGCTTGGTTTTTCGGCGATGGTCTCAAAGAATGCCTTGGACTTCTCATCAGTGGCTAGCTTATTCAGATTACTATCTCTGAGAAGATTTTCTCTCTGTCTGTCTGCTCTTAGTCTATAGAAGTTAAGCAATTCCTCATCCTCATCCTCGCTTAGTTCAATATCCAATGCACCCATTCCAGCCCTACGACGTCTCAAGCGTCCATTCTTGATATCATCCAGCAGTCTCTTGACCATATCGTCATCCTTGGAGATGCTCTCTTGGACCAAAAGCTGGCGCAGCTCATTCTCGTCCATGTTGATATTGGAAGCATCATCGAGCATTTTCTCGTCTTCACTGTCGGCAATATCAGAGTAGTCACCATCGAGACCTCCAAGGCCCTGCCATTCGTCATCAGATTCAACAGCCTCATTCTCCAGCATGTCACCCATTCCTCTTTTCCTGAACTCACGTGCCTTCTTTCTGCGACGTGCCTCCTGCTGCTGCTGTTTGGCACGGAAAATCTGCAAGCGAAGTGCCTTCAATTCTTCATCCTCTTGTGGTGCCTCCTCAGCTGATACTGCTAATGACGCATGGTTGTTGTTCAAACTACCTAGAGGGTGCACATCTTCGGGCTCGGTGGCCAGTTTCTTTCTGGAGACTCTCTTTACTACACGAATGATGTCCTCTTCATCCTCTTCATCTTCCTCGTCAATCTCATGCAGCATTCCAAAAGCCTTTGGCGCGCTATCTAGAACTTGCGTTTCAGCAATATCAGTGTCTGCCTGTGTCTGATCTAGCTGGATATTGTACAAATTGGCAGTACCAACGAGCTCGTTGTTCCAGTCGATTTTAGTCCCATTTGATTCATCTATGCTCTCGTTATGGAACCGGAACTTGGTTTGTGTGCTGTTCTGACCGAATCCCGGGAACGAGTCATCCCTGTCAAAGAAAGAGTCATTTCCCACAGGGGCGGCCACAGCGGCAGCATGTGTTTGAGTACTGAGGATGCTTACATCCTGATCACGCAGCCTTTGCATCACCTTCAGAGCTGCCCCATCATCATCACCATCAGCATCCAGGGTTCCCTTTGTCAGTGAGAGGTTAAATGCCTGGGTCATTGAGACATCAAACTGCGAACCCAATTTGGCTACGATTCCCTGGCCCCGATAACCACCAATGCCACCGTATGAGCCAATACTGAAGGCGTCGTCTTTCCCGGATTTGTTCTCAACAGCACCAAACATGAAACTACTGTCCTCAATATTGTCAGAAGGCTTGTTGTTCTCCATAGTTCCGTCTTGCTGGGTGCCCTTCTCTGTTCCATCGTTTAGATGAGGCACATCCGCCTCCGGTTCTTCAACGTCTGCCTCATCATCTGTGGAGCCAGCAGCCGAGTCTGATGTACCTTCATTTTCTTCATCGCCAACCAAGTCATAGTCAGAATCCTCAACTTCCTCTGCATTCTCAGATCTGCTCCTTTTCTTCGCAAGCATCTTTTCTCTTTCCCTTATTCTTCTATTCATCTCTATCTCACGAGCAAGGAGATCCTCGATATCCTGTTGCTCTTTTTGAATGTTTTCTATCTCCTTGCTGTCATTACCAGTCTTGCTCTGCTTGATCCTAGCCAGCTGTTTCACATTCTCACTCTTTAAAGCCTGGAAGAGAGTGTTGCGTTTCTTAGGCGCACCTACACCTGCTTTGCGGAAGCTGCCTTCCTCAAAGGGCAGCCTTTGTGCATTTTTCCTGATAAACTTGGTCTTCACATCTAAAATGGTCGCTCTTGATGTACTAGCTTTCACCTTGGCGAGCTCATCCTCCGATGAATCAGCGTCCAACTCAATTACTGGTATCAATGAGCCTTTAGCCTGATCTCTCAGCTTTTGCTCATATGTGTGAAGTGGTTGTTTCAGAATGGCTGATCTTTCCTCGCTGTGATCGCCCTTGCTCTCGCCCTTGTGAGCTGTTTTATTAGAAGCACTACGCTGGGTTCCCTTCGTAGTGAGCATATCAAAGATGGAGTTCTCAGCATCGCTGTTACCATCACTGTCGTCCAGTGACACATTGGCAACATCTTCCGCAAATAGAATCTCATGCTTTGCGGGCTGTGGTTTCTCGTGTTCAACAATGGAGATGGGTGATGTCTCTGGGGTATATGACGAATGTGGAGCACCATCCGTCTTGATGGGTGATGATGAGTATGGAGCATCCACTACCTCTGGTTTGTCAAAGTCTTCAAACAGCTTAACCGAGGAATATTTGGTGCTTGTCTTCTTTTTGCGCAGAAAACCACCCTTCTTCAAAAGGTTGTTGGCTATAACAGAGTTGAGCTCTTCCTCTGCATGTTTCGAAGCCGTGGCAGCCCTGGAGTGCTTGGAAGAAGTCTCTGCAACCACCATTGAAGTATCTTCTTCCTCATCAAGATCAAGTTCTCTTTGGTCTCTTGAAAGTGCCCTCAACTGTTCTTCGGCCTCCTTTCTCATTTCCTTCAGTTCGTCACTAATTTCATCTACTTCTGGCATGTCCTCTGGTGCATCATCATCCTCAGCAACAAATAATGTTGCCTGTGGTTGTTGCTGGGTCCTCCGCGCTATTGGAACCACAACGTCCTCTTCGTCAGAGTCATCATAGCTCTGCGCGGTGACATTTGAAGGAGCTGCGATGGCCTGTGTATCTTGTAGCGATTGCTGGGATTGCCATGATCCATACTGTGTTTCCTGTTCTCCCAGAGGCTGAGTGACTGGTTGCGTTATGCTATAATTGGCTATCACCTGTGTGTCCGATGGGAGGCTTATAGGTTGTGTTGGGGTTTCAAAAGGTGTCTTATCAGATGTAGTACCATTGAGCCTTCTTTGCACTCTGGAAGCGATATCCAGTAGTTTCTCGGGAAGAAATGAAGGCATTTGGTGTGTAGTTGTGGTCACATGCACTCCCTCTTCGTCTGAGTTGACACGCTCGTTGGCCGGCAATAGATTATTCAAGACATCAGCGTTGAATCCCAGAAGGGACTTCCCCAACATCCCATTGGATCTACCCAGGTGATAGCCATCGGTTTCGGTCTGGGTGACACTGTCTTCGTCATCCAGCTGAGCTTCAGGTGTGTCGGTGGAGAGAGTTAACACGGATCTCTTATAAGTCCTAACATGGGTCATGCCCTCGTTAAGCTCCTCTAACAAATCCATGGTTCTTTTACTACCTTCTTACAAAGGAATATGTGTGTAGATGTATGAGATATTCAATTCTCTTTATAAGTTGACAATAGAAGAGCGTTTCTATTTTTTTAACAACTCAATTACTTTTACTACACCAGTCTTGCTTCTTCCCATCCTTTACTCTCCATCAGCCTTTGCATGTATAGACGCGCTCCCTTCACCTATTATGTGCACCATGCATATGGAGGAAAACAAACAGGCGCGTACCCTCTTCTCAGACCGTGTCTGGCAGAGAGCGGCTTACTAGGTAGGGAAGAAGCCAAAAGACGGCCCTGTCTCTATGTAGGGCACTCCCGTAAGGAACTAGTACTTCCACACATAGTTAGTGGTAGGCACAGCATGGGGAGCCCAAGCTGTGACACTAAAATAACTGACTGGGTAGTGCACTCCTTCTCTGTCTCTCTTTCTCACTGATGTAGCGGGCGGTTGCGTCTTTCCACCAGGTGATGTTGTGCAGTACACATAACACCGGCGGTCGATCTGGGGAGAGAAAGTGGCAAGGATGCAAATGTAGTGTGACACTCATATTTTCAACCTATCCAACCAACACGGTTAGATTTGGACACAGAGAGAGCATATACAAGAGAGTGATAGTGATAGTGATATATAGGGATACGACAACACTGTGTAGAACCAGCATTGCAATCAGAAAATATATATATCAGGTATGTAACCTACTCTCTAACAGATAACGGAAGATTTTTGGTGTTGTTCTTTGCGTACATCCATCACATCTCAGAACAGCTGTACCATTTGGCTTGGCTTGGCCCTGCCCAAAGCGCAATGTGGGCCAGACGGCTTGATAAGCGATCACCTTGACGATACTCGAGCAAGATGAGAAGTCCCGGCGTCATTTGGTTCTATGATTGGTTCTATGATTGGTTCTGTACTTGATTCTATAATTGATTCTACTTAAGACAAGAACAGTCTTCGCCTGATCAATGGCCCTTATCAATGCAGTGGCCCCGCTGGTATATCACGCATACACCATTGCACGTCTGCTCCACGATCCAGGATATCCCTGAATCTCCATGTATTCTATATTGGAATGCCACGCACTCTCCGTTAACTACGCAGAAAAACTGCTGTGGATGTTTATCGGCTCATACGTTCAAAAGCCAGTATCTCATAGTATACTAACACCTCTTCTTTATAGCATCATGTCGGCAAAATCAATCACCTCTCCATCGCAGTCGCTGTTGAACAATAAAGTAAGTTCTTTTGCAATCCAACCAATATCTTGAAATATTTCCATCATTCCTTAATACGCTACAATGGATTGGAATTACTGTTTGGTGCTCTACTAACTCTCTCCATAGTGGGATGTCGTGCTATCGAATACCATAGTGAAAACCGGTTTGGGTTTTGGTGCTGGCGTGTTGGTCTCAGTTCTGCTCTTTAAGCGTCGTGCTTTCCCAGTATGGGTAGGTGTTGGTTTTGGTCTCGGTAGAGGTTATGCAGAGGGAGATGCCATCTTCAGATCACCAGCTGGTGTCAGAGATATCAATGCATAGATAGACAGAAGGTAGACTTATTTATACATACGTTTGAATTGATCATGTTGTCGTGGCTGGCATGTAGTGAGATTTTTCAGTGGTTTCTTTTCTGTTTTATTTGAATTCTAGGGCATATCGCATTACATTTGTCCGTTTTAGGATTGTTATGGCACTACGTTTGTTTCACTTGTAGGCTGTAAGTTACACAGCAGTGGTCCTCCAGGATCGGGAGATCTATAAGCTCTCCATGCCTCTCCACTTCATTGACCAATTATCTGCCTAGCTATTAGTTAGTGGCTGGTCATTCCTCTTGGATTTCGGGCCATATTTTGCTCATTCCGGCTCCCATAGACACAATACATCTAGACCATCTCTGGACTACCCCTAGGGGTACTTTTAGATCGAAATCCATCCAGTCTTATTATTCAATGTTTCCGCTAGCGTAATTCCCTAAACTTAGTGTAGCTTAGCCTATAATTGAGAAGCGTGCGATTGCGAATGCGTTCTCCTCCCTATATAGGATCATAAACAGTTAACCTTCACACGATGCTGAGCCCTTTGCGGAGGCTTATAATGTCCGTGTCCGAGATCGAAGAGCAGAGATACGATGTTGAAGTTTATTATGTATAAGTGCATGATACTGCTATCCTAGAGGCACATTAATGTAGCGCGAATGTGAGGGCTATTAGTATGTGCATTTAGCAGGAATGAGGAACTTAAAAACAATCATGTTACAATTGAGCGGCTGAGTTCTCAAACGGGAAATTCAACTCCTACATTGATCTTCCAAAATAAATTTATGTAGACTGACTGTCATCTATCAACAAACATCTAAGACGGGACATATATGCTTGTAATTTAACTACCTGCTCCAATTGTATAAATTCTCTCGTGCATTGTCATTCCGATCTGTTCAACACCGCTATGTAGGCTACGTGCTTGCCTCATCGATCAGAAGCACAGCCAACATAGGTCTGCATCAGCACAAAGGGTTTGAATATGCAGCTCAAGCAATGACTGTTCTGAGACATGCAGACCAATGACAAAACAATGCCGTTGATGAGATTGATCGCAGTTGTATCTGGTTGTTGACCTATATTTCTCCGTTTACCGATTCTGCAATTTCCCAAGAGACAGTAGCAGTTAGAATAGATCTCTGTCAGCTCTGCGAGCCTCGGCACGTCTTAATATGTCCTTGATAGAGGCATTAGGGCATAAGTAAGTTGGGAGCGATAGGGGTCCCATTTGACCCAGCATGCCAAACTAGGGGCAGATCGATGCACTGGCACCTTTGAGATGGCACCTTTGAGATGCGCCAGATTTGTCAGGGACTGCAAGCTATATCAGTGCAATACGCCAAGATGAGCACGGCTCGTGCGAATTTTTTTTGTACAGTAGCCCAGTTTCCGTGCCGAGGGAGAAGCCAAAAGAAGAAAAAGAGGAGGTTGGGCAAGCTGGCACGCACATCACAGGAAATTTTCAGCTAATGATCTGGTTGAGACACTATTTTTCACTCTTGTTGCAGGGAAGGTGGGTACGCAGTGCCGTGAGAAGTGGCAGACGACAGCTGAAAAAAACTCCAAGGCTCCTCACTGGCTGGTGGATTGCATAGTGATACAGCATTTGGCATTCCCCGGTACTGTAGCCGGTGACCCAGGCCAAAGACTTTTCTGTACGGTAGCCTATGGCCAAACGCACTATGCAATGCTTCTCACATTTTTCAAGGCAAAGGTATGTACTTCCAACCGTATTAAGGTTGTCTCTCAAGCACAGACATGTCTGACCGTTTTGCACAGTGCAAGAGAGCTGGGGAAACCTCATGGAGTAAGTAGCATTACCACATTGCTCTTGCAGAGGGATGAAGCATAGTATTCACGCTCCCCTGGGCCGTCCGCAAAACGACATGCTTTTAACTTGAGGGTGGGGCGGATACTCAAACTCCCTCTTACTACTCTAGGGAGTTGCCACTTTCTCTATTTACCCCTTGTCCAGTTCTCGTAGTGGACGATCGGCTTCAACCGAGCCAAGTGGGCGGGATGGGATCTCCTACTCATCTTTTTACGTATTCATGCTGTTGCTACCGTTTTTCTAATGCACGAACATGCTTTGAGCCGTGCATGTCCTTGCAGAAACCTGGTCTAGCCATCTACTATTACCGAGACGTAGTGTAGCAACCGTCGGGTTTATGTCCCTTTTTTTCACATTTGTCGTTTCAAAGCGTAATATTTTGGTGCACTTGCCTTTGCCAGCCTAAGCACTACCCTCTGTGAGATCTCGGTGACAACTCAGATCCGCAGAAGGAGGTTCTGTTGGTTATATAAAACTGATCCAACATCTCAGCCCAGGGTATTTCCTTATGACCTATAACAATATGGTTGTCGACTGATTGATTCTTTTGAGTTTTTAAACTTATACATATATATATATATATTGGTATTGTGTATGGCGCACATCTGTTAACTCTTTATCTTATCTACCACTCATTGGGTACATTTTTCGCCTTCAACACTGCATAGATATAGAGAGTAAGGGTGCCCCACCATACGGACATCTCCGCAAAGATGACTACAATGAAGCGCTCGCTTTCGACCATGGTCAAATCGACCCTAAATAAGACAAAGGCAAAAATAAAGAATAGCACAAACAACATAGGCAGTAATAGCACGGCTGGGGAAGGATTTAATGTGCAGACCATCTCACCAATATCTCTGGTGACAAACACTTCAGACTCCAAGCATGGTGCCACTGATGACTACTTCAGCCTCAAATATGAAGAGTCGGAGGATTTCAACATTTCACCCACTCAGCCGACAAACTCACAACAAGTTCCACAGACGGGAATAATCAAAAACAGAAAGCGTACAGTTTCAACATCTACATCATCAACGTTCGGCCACCCAGTAGAAGCAGAGCTTGCAACTCCTAGGTCACACAGAAGGACTTCTTCTTCACAGTCAAGAGGCTCCACAAATCCGTCTTCTCTAGGGGGATCTATTAACTTCGGAGAACAGCAAGACGACTTCCCATTCGCAGAGGAGAGGCACGAATCAAGTGCACCACCAGAGGCCAATGATCTCCTCCCGCCAATACCAATAGATAATCAACCCCCCTGTAATGAGGAAGAGCTCACACCTACAATTCCCTTGAATTTGAGCCCTCAGGTTACCTCCACCATACCAAGTATTGCATCGCAATCACAGCTTAATTCTCCGGTGAGGAGCTCATCTCTCAAAAGATTAAATATCATGTCTTCTCCTTCTTCACCAGCAATACTCTCGGCACTGCAGTTTGACAAGGCAGAATCTGTTGGCACATCAAGTATACTCAATATTGCAGGCAATAATAATTCTTTACTTAGTACTAACTCTCTGGATGGCACATCCATGGGGTCATCAGTGATCCCAAGGTCAACCTCCATGAATCACATCTTACTCCCTCCAGCTATCACAAGGAGAAACACAGAAATAACCGATCCCCAGGGGCTCCAGGCGACCCCTCTACTGGAGAGAGCACACGAAGACGATCTAGCAGATGCCATGGCAAAGAGCATTCTGGAGAGGGTCAACAATGAAACAGATGGATTAGGGAAGCAGAGGTCGCAGCTTCAAGGCACCGAGGCTTGGTGCATCTAGATCGTTTCTGCTGTATGTAGGATGTGAATGACGAAATATGCAGATATCCTATCAGCTCCTCGTAAAGGGAGGTCCCAACCACCTGCAGGGATTTTTGACTGGCTACTTTACATTTACCTCACTTTACTTTAATCCTTGGTTTTTGCTTTTATATGAATCTCTGTGATGGATACCAGAGACAGGCGTTTATTCCTTTTTATTGTCGATTCGCTTTTAGTATTATATAGAACGGGCAGGCTTGTTGCTATCGTTTGCTTTTTTGTGCTTTTTTGTTTCGTTTCGCCCCTAGAGTTTGAGATTTGGCAAGTTTCAGTTAGTATCTAATAATAAGTTATTGCATCAATTATTACAAGGATAATCTTGTCCAAATGCTGCCTTAAGGTCCGACAGAATAATTTCAGTCAGAGACCTTCTACGATACTCTACAGATTCGTTGCTTTTGTCGTATATGCAACTTGCGGTTCCTCGTAGACTGAGGGGAGCTGCACGGAATAAAGTGAATTCTGGTCATATTGATCAAAGCAGGGAAGATGTAGCGGCTTCATTCATGAAGCATACTCTATGCGCCGATTCTGCTGCGCTTCTATCTCGGTCTGGACTCCCTTACAAGCCCCCATCCCAGGCTTGACCCCAGTATTTTCCAGGCACTCCACCTTCGTTCCTACGCTTATAGTACACCTGGACAGAATCTATCTGCCCTGATTGCATCGTGCAGCGGGAGAGAGCTGAAATTTTTCAGCCTGTACAGGAGGCTCCGATCTGCAGTACGGGCCGCATTCGGCTTAGCTAGCAGTTGAAGGCCTTAGAGTGCGTGGGAGGGAAACCGCTCTTCTCTCATTTGGCAGTCAGGAAGAAACTAAGCCTGCAAAGGCAGGGGCACACCCAAGGAGAATCGAACCGCATGATTCGACGCTCTGTGTTCTTCTGTCTCCTCGTAAGGACTACCACTTTAGGAAGCTGATTTTGCTTTTCCGGGAGAGAGCTTGTCACAGCGGAATGAAGAGCGTCGTTAGGATGAATCCGACAACCGGGCTTAGGTCTCGTGGAATAGTGGACTTGCGACTCCGTTGTCAAGATCACTGTCTCAAAGGCACATGGAAGGCAAACAGGTGAGGCGGCTAGCATTTAGTTAGCTTGTATACTAGACTCGCCAGTGCAATAATAAGAGCTAACGCCTCGAATCATACGTATAAAGCAAGGGAAGCTCTACTCGACTGCTGGCTGCACAGCACCTCCGGCACCATCCAGGCACTCTGCTCCGGTGACTGTTATCATGTCATGGGGATGAGCTGATGCTGCTGGTGCTGCTCGTCGTACTGAAATTCATGTAGGTTATACAGAACGTCTAGATTTACGCTGTTTTGCAGATGAGATACGTGGAGTCTGCCGCATTACAGGCACCATGCGTAACAGACAATAGCGATAATCCAATCAGCGATGAGATCAGTGCCTACTCTCTTGGTACGACCTTTACCTCTTGGTCCCTTGAGGGGCATTAGGGGGAGAACTTTGTACCCGAATTGTGGTTGTTCAACTCCATGTTATTCCTCATTAGTTCATATAAGGTTCTGTGCTCCTCAATCGAACTCGCACAGTGAATCTGTTAACCTCCAGCTCTGGCCCTCTCTCTAATATGCGAGCAGACACTACACCGCCTAATAGCTTACTAGCTCATCGCTCCACCCAGTGAGTGGCATCGCCAGTGTAATCACATGACCTTCTTTCTCTTCAGAGATTATGGGAGCAAACAAAAGCTAGCACCTCATTTGCATGCGGCGCTGCCTCCATATTCCCCCGCATTACTAGCCAAGCGTGGCATTCTACAACTTGGAGTTGGCCAAGTGCTGTGGCAATGGTGCAACCTCTCCGTTCATTCGCAACCTCTGGGTGAGGAGATCATTGTTTGTATCCGATGAGCTTCTTTGGTCAATTCCTCATAGCTCGTAGAGTATCGCTGCCAGCTGCAGTGGTGATAGTCCTGTTGGCAATTCTGTTACCGGAAACCGCTTACATCAACAGAGCCTTCAGCTGCTTCAAGACTCAATCACAACTTTCGACGTACAACGTTTACAGAACGTTGAGCATCTTCCAAATGCCAGACGTATCATCCTTGGAAGATCTCGTACCTCCACAATCACCTCAGGCATGGGACCATAGGCCAGAGGTTATCATTTCTATCACAGATGATCTCATCACGGAGGCAAGATCATTGGATGACCAACTTGCTTCCCTCTACACACGCGAGGATTTCGATCCAATTAAAGATGTCATTGTTCGATATGCGAACCTTGAGAATTCCCAAGCTGCAATTACCAATCAATTGTGCTTCTACCAGCATGTTTCCGCCTCCAAAGAGCTGAGAGATGCGTCTAATACGGCCCAGGAAAAGCTCAGGGCATTCTCGATCGAATCAGGGATGAGAGAGGATGTCTATAAAACCATTCAGAAGGTACACACTGCAACTAAGGATCTGCTCAATTTAGAACCGGAGACCAAAAGATTCATCGACAAGGTCAACAACCAATTTGTGAGGAATGGTCTTGCGTTGCCTTTAGAAAAAAGAAACAAGGTGAAGTCACTCAAGCAGCAACTGTCCACGCTATCTCTGAAATTTTCCAAAAACCTCGGAGAGGAAACGGAATATGAACTTTTCACTAGAGAAGAGTTGGAGGGCGTGCCAGCTGATGTTCTGAGTGGATTCGAAGTTGTGACTGATGAAGAGACAGGCACTGAAAAGTTGAAAATGAGCTTCAAGTACCCTGATATCTTCCCTGTCCTGAAATATGCCAAGAATGCTGACACCAGAAAAAGAGCTTTCATTGGTGATCAGAACAAGGTTCCTGAGAATGCCGAGCTGCTCACAGAGGCTGTAAAAGTACGTGCTGAACTAGCCCAATTGTTGGGCTACTCGAACTACTCTGAATATACCCTTGAAGAGAGAATGGCCAAAACAAGCAGCAACGTGATGCATTTCCTTCAGGATTTGAAAGAGAAACTGCTCCCAGGGGGCAGGAAGGAAAGAGAGAAACTCATCGCTCTCAAGCATAGTGATCTATCTTCTAGGGGACTTCAGGCCGATAATTCTTACAATATCTGGGATCATCGGTTTTATCATACTATGCTCCTTGAGAAAGAGTATCAGGTTGATGAGCAGAAAATTGCAGAATATTTCCCAATGGAATCCACTATCACCAAGATGTTGGGTCTTTTTGAGCATCTTTTCAGTTTGAAATTTCATGAGACAACAGGTGCCAACAGATCTGTATGGCATGAGGATGTGAAGCAATTCGCTGTGTGGCAAACTGACGTCTCCGAACCTAAGTTCATTGGTTGGCTCTATTTTGACTTACACCCACGTGATGGAAAGTATGGTCACGCGGCAAACTTTGGCATTGCTCCTTCTTACGTGAAACTCGATGGAAGTAAGGCTTACCCAGTGACCACTCTGGTGTGTAACTTCTCTAAGCCTACGAAGGAAAAACCATCACTCTTGAAGCATGATGAGGTTACCACCTTCTTTCATGAGTTGGGACATGGTATCCATGACCTGATTGGCCAAACCACATACAGCAGGTTCAGTGGTACTGGAGTGTCATTGGATTTTGTAGAGTGTCCATCTCAAATGCTGGAATATTGGACCTGGTCCAAAGATCAGCTGCTTCATCTTTCATCACATTATCTCAACACTGCGGAGAAAATTCCCGAAGAACTTGCTGAATCCCTGATCAGGTCGAAGCACGTGAATGGCTTCATGTTCAACTTGAGGCAACTCCATTTCGCTTTCTTCGATATGATATTGCATACCTCGCATGACGGCCAAGTTGATATCCTTGGTGCCTGGAATGACCTCAGAGAAGAGATATCACTGGTCTCCAGTGGAGGAATTGTAACAAAAGGTTACGGTTCATTCGGCCATCTTTTAGGTGGTTATGCCTCGGGTTACTATGGTTACCTCTGGTCGCAGGTGTTCGCCGCAGATATCTACTACACAAAGTTCAAGGCTAGTCCAATGAGCGTCAAGAGCGGAACCGAATACAGAGATCTCATTCTCTCTAGGGGAGGTTCTAGGGAAGAGATGGAAATCCTAGAGGAGCTATTGGGGAGAAAGCCCAACTCGAATGCGTTCCTCAAGGAGTTAGGGCTCGTATAATGGGTAGCAGTGGAGTGCAGGCTCTCACTTTTGTATGAAGATTGCGCCACTCCTATTATCAGTAGCCTAAGAGAATGCATAATCTACAACTTCATGAACGTTTACTAGTAGAAGATTCTCGCAATACTCATTAAATGTCATTAAATATAGTCTACATTCCTGCCTCTCCTTGATCATAACAAATACTCACAATACACTAAAGTTCAGCTGTATTCAGCAATTATATCTGCGATACCTCCTCCAGCAGTGTCTGCCTCTGCCTGATCATCTTTGCTCATCCTATATAAGCTCATTCCCCACGATACCGTACCCAATACATTGTTGAGCATTCCCGGTACCTCCAGCTCCAACACCTCAATCGCATAAAACGCCAGCTCATTGAAATTCCCAAGCGCCTCAAATATTAGTTGGGTACGTTCGGCTTGTACCTTTACCAGTTTTAATTCCATATCATATGTCAAGGAGCCCACCACCAGGCTTGCTCCTTGTAAGTCAGATCCATCGGAGATTGCCTTCATCTGCCTGATCTCCATCGATAATTTTCTTTCAATATTGGTGATCTTAAAATACCTAATAAGGAGGTTTTTCAGGTTGAGAAGTATGATGACTATCCATAACTTTGAGGTCTGCCTTATCAGGGCATGCAATGCTCTAAAGTACTTTGAATCTTTAAGATTGGCAAGTCTTGAAATGAATAAAAAGTTGTCCAGAAGAGTTATCAATGACTCTAAAGACTCAATGAGATACGTCTCAAGTTTTCCATACTTTGTGACAACTGCCTCGATTAGCTGCTTTAACTGTTGTCTACGATTCTCAGGTATGTTACAACTTATAGCAGCAGCAATAGAGCTGTGTTGTGACTGGTAGCGACGAAGTTGTCTATCTCGCTGAGACTGATCATAG
Organism: Kuraishia hungarica; assembly: GCA_030567555.1. Taxonomy (NCBI): domain Eukaryota; kingdom Fungi; phylum Ascomycota; class Pichiomycetes; order Pichiales; family Pichiaceae; genus Kuraishia; species Kuraishia hungarica. The sequence goes on from JAJLSL010000004.1 coordinate 193,115, forward strand.
AGTTCCTTGAGATTCTCTGCGGATGTAGAATGGGATGAAACAGCAGTGTCTGTTGATGCTACGGAGGGTGATTGCGGGTGTGTCCTTGAAGAATAGCTAATAGAATTTTCATGGTCAACATCATAATTATAAAGATTGTGTGTTCGTTGGGTAGGGTTGTTGGATGGCCTGTTGAGCAAACTGCCTAAGAATAATAGCGTCTCCATCTTTCCAGCGCTTGTCTCCTGTCTGAAGTTGGACAACCTATCTCTGTCCCTCTGGGACCTCATCAACTTATGCAAAGTGATGTTAAACTTGTCATCACTGGGTATGTTCTCTTTCTTTAGTGATTGCAACAACCGTGACACCACCAGTCTGGTTCTATCTGCTGATGGTGACTGCATGTTGAGGAACGAGGGGTGTCAGTCAGTAGGGAGCAGCAGTGGGGTACGATGTATAGGTATTGCAATATGCCTCTGTAAGGAACAGTTATAAAAGACTATCTCATATAAATATATACATGAGCCTATGACACAATACCATCAGAGTCAATATGTTTGCTGTTTCTGTGTTCTCTTTGTGTGTTCTCTGTCCCACTTCCCTTTGACCACACCCAAGTATTATTCAACGGTATATTAATCTTACCGCACAGGAGGAGCGTGTAACACTACTCCTCACAGGCACATGCAGAGATGTAGGCGTGTATATAGCCCTGCCTTCCTTAAAAGTGGAGTAAATCAACCGATCCCGAGTGGCCCCAATACTGGTGGTTGCACTCTATAGAACTTTGAGAATAGTTAACTGTGATTATGCGGGCAGGTGCAGGGGGTAAAGGAACTCTGTCCGTCAGCAAACTTCCTCGATGAGCTTTCAAATGGGGAGAGGCAATTGTCTTACCGCGCACAGAAATGACAGAATCTCTCCGGCCGAAAGTAAAGGAGACATAATCAATGGGGGAAGTGTAGGAGGGAAGTCTATGGGGGAAGAGGTGGAAGAGGTGGAAGAGGGGGGAAAAGGTGGGAGGACAGGGAGGAGGACAGGGAGGAGGCAAGTTCACGGCACTATGTGTGGTGTCTAGCTCGGGTGATATAATACTCCAACATGAGTACAAGACACCGGTTGTGGTTGATTGAGAATGGATGATTTGCGGTGACTAGCTACATTTTTGGAGCAAGTCGCAGTAGTCATGAAATAGTATATTGCTCCATGAGGACAGCCATATATTTGGTTTGTGATATGATTGTTATAATATGAATATGCATCAGGTACGCTTGCCGTGTAGGTTATCTAACGGTCTCTTTATTAGTGAAGGCATACTTTGTAGGGCTCTAATCCTCCCTACGGCTGTCTCTGCTGGACTAACCTACATACATTAGTGCAGGTGTACGACACGCTCCCTTTGTTTACACTTGATGCAGGTGCGTGTGCACCACGACTAGAAATATCGATGAGACATAATAGATTACTGGTTTATAACGGTTCTTTTCTTATGATGCTCAAAGTGGTATTGAATATCACATATATATACATATCTCACTCACGATTTAAAATGGAAGTGCAAAGAATACAGCCGGTGCGGCAAGCCAAAGAGGAATATATCAAATCTATCAATAAACTACTCAAATTCTACAACACAGATAGCTCTCAGAAAGAAGACACAGCAAACTTTATTTCCCCTGATCCTCGGTACATTGCTCAAATAATACAGTCGAGGTCTGATTTGTTTGGGAAGCTTAAATTCCAGTATCTCGAACAGGAGACAAAGGAAAAGTTTCTCAGAATACTCATTGACCCCTCACCTGACTATGTGGATCAGGCCAGGCTTGGACAAGTGGAAGAGGAGACACTGAGGAATAAAGAGCTCTTGAAAGAGAAGAAGAAGAGGAATGTAGCCCTCTTGGAAAGTGTTACCTCTTTGAGCTCAGACACGGCTAAGCTCCTAAGTGAAACAGAAGACAAGTTCCAACTAGGAAATGGGCTATTAGAGGAAATAGCGGAGATGCAACGTCAGATTGATGAGATGGAGTTGAATTCTGATCTCAATATGCCTATTGACAATCTCATTGCTGAAACGATTTGCAAAATAGATAGTGATGATCTTACAGATGGGGTGGAAACTGGTAATGGATCTCTCGGTACTCCTCTCATGAACTCTCCAAGTGAACTAAGGGGGATCGTCACCAGAAGGAAGGAAATGTTGGAAGCGTTGAACGAACAGATTCAGTCTCTTCAAACTGATATTGCAAACCATGCATTGCTGCTGAAATCAAAGACTGGGTCTATAGAACAATTGAAGGAGAAGGACTCTGCTTTGCAGGCTCAGTTGGCTAATTGTATTCTTCTGAGGAATGCTACATTGGGAGAAGCTGATATTGATCATGAGGAAAGTTATCTGGCTGGAGGAAGGGATATGGAGTATGCCGGTCAATGGTACACTGAGATATTAAAGTTATGGACATTGATGACCACAGAGGTTGTTGGGAGCGATTGATAAGCAATAAATGATTCTTTCTATGTTGTAATTGTATAGCTTACTTCTTAACAGGATGTAACCATAAGAGATATCAAAAAATTCGTTGATTAAATTAGAATATCTAAGAAGATATGTATATGTTTCATCTATGCAATTGGCCACTCCCTGCCACCCATCCCATTTCCAGTACATTCTACACCTCTAGTAATTCTGCTTACTGAGGAATGCACCCATGCTGCCGAGATACCCTTCGTGCTTCAAGAAATAAGCCTTTTTTGTGCCCTGTGACCAGAAATTGATAGCAAACGATAGCGTGTGTATAGTCTGAGGATGTCCTCTGATATATGAACCGGCAAAGTAGATCTTTTTCAGATCGTAACGCTGTGCCTGCAGGTACGATATCTGGCCTATATTGTTCGAAACAGCATAGAGCAAAGACCTCGATATATCCTGTTCCCTGAACTTGCTCAGTCTGCGGATTCTCTCGTTTTCGATATCTTTTTCGTTTCCACTGTTTGAAGCAGCATGATTCTTTTTACTGGATTCAGTCTTTCCGTTTACCAACTCATTGCTTTCACCGATTTCATTATTAGTTTGATTAGTCATGTCGTTAGGTTCTTCGTTTATATTGGGGTGTTTCACAGACTCCTCCTCATCATCGTTAAACACCTTTTTGAACACCTTACCCATGGAAGATGCAATATGGTTGCTCTTTAGGCCAATTTTGTTGTAACCTTTCCCATATATGTCTCCCACAAGCAAGTCCACATTCTCATTGTCACCTTCTTGCGCCATCGAAAGCATCTCATCGAAATCCTTAGCCGTTGTCAATAAGGATAACAGTCCCCATAATGTTCCTCCTCCGAGGGAAGATCCACCCACACGTCCAAAATTGTCTGGGCCCGGTCCTGTGACTTTGATCATAGAAACACCACTTCCAATGTTCACCAAAAGATAGGGGTAAATAGAATCCCTATCTGCGGATGATACATCAGTATTCTCGCTTATATACACCAATGGATTCTGTTCATCATACATAAATATCTCATGTGGGATTTCAGTGATGAAGAAATCAAGGCCTATAATCAGACATTGCATCTCGTCTTCTTTTTGTATTTTACATTTCAGTTCAGACTCAAGCTTATCGTTGAATTTAAATGCTCCTCCACCTGTCGCTATCATTGTGATTTCATCTGTAGAGGTGGTTGCCCTGTCTGGATCAAAGTTGTAGTGTGTACGGAAAACCTCCTTGATATAAGCTACAAACTCATCAATTTTGCCAGAGTCGACTTTGTAGAAGTTCAGTTTCCCTCCTCCAGTTTCTAGGTCCTTCGTAAAATACACCAGTTTCGATAAGGACCCACCAATGTCGACAGAAACATGGTGCACATCTGCAGCATGGAATGGCAATGCAATATCCTTTGTCTCTGGTATTTCTGTGTTCTCGTCCTCACTCTCGCTAGTATCCACGATATATGCAGAGGCTACATTGAGAGGGATCGAATTGGAAGAATGACTGTTGAAGTACAGAGACTCCTTTGAGGAGGAAGGAGAACCCCAAAAAGAAGTCTGGGATTCTAATGAATCTTCTCGCATTAGTGGCATGGTGTGGTATATATTTATATATGTATGTATGTGAAGGCGAGAGAATGTGGAACAGCTGCTTTCTGGATATTGGTGCTATATTTTTATTAACTGTTGACAATGCTCCTTGAAGGAAAAATAATATGAATATTGTATATGAATTCTTATTTGCCTGATACTGTTAACTCCGTTTATGCCCTATATTATTCCATTTGCTTTGTGCAAGTGAAAAGAATGCATCCAAGCACAAGGATGACTAGCGGGGAAATCCACAAAACAACGACACTTTTCAGACCATGGAAAATGGAGAAACCTCTTCGGACCGAGTGTCGGCTGGGAATATAAATTGAAGTGTTGAAATAGAATTCCACTCTCAATCACCCATGAAATGCGTACAATTTAATGTCTTTACTGGTATCTAATGTGCAAGTGCATCCAAATCTCCGGGCAAATCCAACTAAATTTCCAGGTCTTTTGCGTCGTTTAGCGTGCCTACTGTAGGCAAGTGATTTTTTACTAGTGTCTTTTGGCCCAACAGCCTCGCCGCACGCACTCTACTAACTATGGAGGACCTGCCCCAGTAGGGTGGAGACCAAGCATGAATAAGCTGTCCGGTGATAGTACCCATTACCGAAGAGGAAGTAGGTCATCAGTCAGAGATGGGCACCTCGGAGTGAAGGGTGGATGGAGGGAGAATGAATGGATGGAGGTCGTTGACCAGAGAGAGAGCGAGAGAGACAGAGGCGGAATGCACTGCGAGGCAAGACAGCTTGCTATATGCTATGTGATCCTCTATGGGGAAAGAAGTTGCGCACCAGTAGTGTGTCAACCAATGATATGGGTGAGGCGGTGCTTATCGCTGAGCCCCTCTGGTGCTCCACGGTTCGGTTTAACTCACTGGGTATCCGAGGCTGTCGATGGGGCTCGATGGGGCTATCTATATTTCTCTAGTATTTAACCTTATCTATCAACATATTTCAATACCAATTTCAATACCAGGAGATAATGCTAAATGGAAACATAACCAGAATAATAGGGTTCAATTCTTTGGAGTTCTGAATAGTGAAAAAAAAGGGAAAAAATACAAAAACAAGAAAATAAAAATAAGAGTGGATAATTAATTAAAATAGAATATACATTGAATTTTATGCTATTGACTATTTCTTTTGGAGATAGGGCGATCCGCAGGGCTATCGACAGGGCTGTCAATAGGGCTATCAATAGGGCTATCAATAGGGCTACCGATGAGGCTACCAATGAGGCTGGCAATTTGGTGGTGGACGCACACTACAGTGGAGACTAGCGACCCAGCAGCGCATCCCATCTCCTCAGGGGAGTGGGAGGATGTCAAAGTGTGGCGAAGACTTCCCTGGAGGAGAGTGGTGCAAGTAGGAAGAATGAATATCTGGCAGGCCCATACAAAAAAAAGATTCAATTGTATCTGTTTTCCTTAATATTATTTATTTACAATGTAGCACAAATGGAGATTGGATCCTCACCCCACATAAATGGATGGTATCGGTTAAGCTGGGCCAAGTGTCTGCACGGTGTGAACCACCACCGCCCTTGCCCTACCTCATATCTTTGACCTCTCTCTCTTCAGAATGGACACATTAATGATTGCATGGATGTATGACCTTGTATAAAGGCACGCTTATTACAAAATGTCATGCGTCGATCTTCGCCATAACCTGGAAAAATTCCTATAAAACAGCCACTCCCTAAATGCATGCAAACGCGTAATATAATTACTTTTATGCCCCTTTTGTCCATAACGTGTATAGACACCTCCAATGCAGCTAACTGTACAGTGCAGCATCGAGTCCGTCTCCACCATATCGAGGTCCGGGAGGCAGCCCAAACTGGAAGGGTTGTTAGAGCTCGAGAAGCATCAGATGGGAAAAATAAGGTTTTAAGTCGGAGGAGCATCTTTCAACGACGGTAACCTCTTGCACTTCCCTGCACCTCCATGCATTACCCCCTCTCCTCATCGACATACTCCCTCCATAGTGCCGTCATTCTCCATCGCTACCTACGAGTCACCACAAGTGTAATGCAATACTACCAAGAAAGATATTGCCTGGAGGTGGCTCACCCTGTTAACTCTTTGGCCCAACTGGATGGCGCTTCTATCATACGCCTTCCAGATGATAAGTGGCCTTGGGTACATCAGATCATGAACTCCACTCTCTGTCTTTTCCTAGAGGGGACATAACCCTTGCGGATAGAAACGTTCTGCTTGTGAGGAAACACTTCTCCTCTTCTATGACAGAGAACGGATAAGCCTAAAGACGAAGCGCCACCGTACTGATGCGTTATTGCAGCTTAGGTCTCGCTTCAAAGCTGGGGGTGAAGGTATAATCATCCTATTCTGAGCCAGCTTTCATCCATAAGACTGTAAGCTTCAGCTTGCAATTATTGGGATCTAAGCTAGAAGCGGTAGCATTAATGTCACTAAATGGACCCGCATGTAGAAATCCATATCATCCACGGAAAAAGGTGAGGGTTCCATTCGGTTTGGTTGTAAAGTCCTGCTGCAGGAAGCCTGGCGCATATGCAGATGTTGTGCCAAAATGCACAATAGGGAGGGTCTGGCCAGCATCAATAGACATCGCGGGGTTCTCGGTTCTTGAACCCCGCGATGTCAGGTTTTTTCCCCGATAATGACAGTATTTATCAAACTTTCGTCTGTACCCTCAGTAGAGAGGATACATAATCAAACTTTTGGTGAGGGTGGGGATTTTGAAAAAAAAAGTTGGCTCGGCCCCTGAGCGAGCAGGTGCATTCAGTCAAGAGAAGTAATGTACTCATCGATCAACATGCTTTCTTCAAACATGAGTGATTGTTAGGGGGTATGAGGCGGTTAGAAATTACCCGAAATTGAGAGTCAACGTCATTTATGTACAGTGAGAAGTTCACCAGCCACATCATGTGCTCTGAAATGGAAATAAATCCTGCCGATAAAGTCCTCAAGTATTATAAGCCTCCTTCAAAGTACAGTTAGTTCAAAAAAACACGTTTCTGGCTGGTTATGAGCAAGAAGCGTTTAGCTGCCTAGGGATCCGTATATACTAGCGCCAAAATATACGGTCCAGAACGGCTGTGTTCATGCGGTCGGAGCATCATCACGACCAAACCATAAACTGTCAACAGAAGTGATGGATAAAAAAAATGGACAGCAGGAGAACTTCAGATAGCGAGACGTTCCGGAAAATTGGATTTGACAGCTAAGGGGTCAGACACCAATTACGTAATAGATAAAGCCATGTTCCTGTAGGTTTGCCCTCAGAAAAATGGTCCCACAGCCTTGTGGGACAAAGTGGCATGTATGTCAATTGGGCTATACCCAAACCAAACTCCGTATGCGCAATAGCCCTCTTTCATATTGACACGCTCTCTCTCTCTATAGCGTCATCAAAAAGTAACGAAAGCCACCCGTCCTAGCCGACTCCTCTCATCCTGCAGGCTGGCTGCTCATTAATGGTTGGGCCTCCAAGCCACCCCAGCAAGTTGCCCACCCCCAGTTTGTGTAATGAAATGCAAGACGAGCTGCATGATTTAGTGCGTTTTGGTAATCCTCTCTAGTAATGGACATTATCCTGCAGGGTGTCTACCAGCTATTTTAGGACTAAACCACAAACACAGAAACTTTACTTGTCCCTGCCGATGATGCTGCAACGCTTATGAGTTGGCGGATGCACTTTTGCTTATACGTTTACCGACACACAGAGGCAGACACACAGAGAGAGCGACACACACACACATAATCCCGCTTTGTGGACCTTTCAATTTTTTACACACTTTCCACATCCGTCTTATCTCACTCCCTTTTTTGTGCAAACCTCTTCACTAAAATAAAGGAAGACAAAGGTATTTATCGTGGCACTTTGAAGAATATATATTTCTCATTTGTGCTCTATAGTCTCTTAGTTTTGTGCTTGAGAGTGTCTGAGGAATCTGCCTGACACGTTAAGTGTGGTTTACCTCTCTTGCAAAACAGTTGCTCGGTCGGGAATAAAGGTGAAAGGCGGTGACGCTTTCTACCATGACTATATAGCTGCTACCAAAGATTTATTATCAAAAATACACTCAGCCGTTCATTTGTTTGGAAATTGACAATATTTGCTTTGCTTGTTATATTTACTTATTCTTTCTATTTTTTTTGTACTCGCTTCACTACCGCAGCCGTCTGCCTGACATCTCACATTCCACTCCACCAAGCGTGACTGTCATTCATTTGCTTACAACCAGCAGCAACTATATACCATCACTTGGTGCTGTATTTCACAAGGGGGTTTTCATATAGTGTTTGTGGCTCTTTATTGACACTGTTGTACCCAATATTCTTATACCGTTTTGGGGGATATTTATTTATTTTCTCTTCTTGCTCAGCTGCTTTTTACCCCGCAGTAGTGCTTGAGAATCCACACACATGTCACATATGAGCATGTCTCTCACAGCCACTCCTCCACCCAGGAGAGGGCACTATCATAAAAGGTCGTCGGCAATTTCAGGTGACTTTGATATTAATGGTGGAGATATGGGATTGTTTCTTCCTCCACCACCTTCTGCTATGGGTGTGAGCCAGCTTCTCTCAAGAAGTGCGCCTTCTTCAGCCATACCAAGCCCCATGAGATTGCGAACGGGATACAACATTGCTGATAGTAATAATGGGTCGTCAATACCAGCAACTGCTGCTATTGTATCCAAGGTGCAACAGGATACCCCAGACCTCGTGGTGTCTGAGTATGATGGATCCGTAGAGGACGAACCTGACATATTCCCATGTGACAGTCCGCTCAGGTCGACCCCGAAAGTGGTTTTGGATGATGTCCAAAGTACACCATTGCACTTTAACCGTAATGAGGAGTACTCTGTGTCATCACCCACCAGATTCTACGTTACAGAGGAAGCAAAGATAGATTCAAGGACGCACATTCCTGGTGCCTTGATTGACCTGGATGATATTCTTAACAACAGAAGCTCAAACCACCAGCGGTCTAAACACCACCGTTCAGGAAGCGCTCCTGATTTTGATACCTTCTTTCTTCCAGATAGGAAGTTTAACCTTGCCTCACCAAAGAAGAGTGAAGCCGTGCTGGCCGTTGAGAATATTGTAGAGGAGAATGAGGAAGAGGAAGATGAGGATGGGTCCGATGAAAATGTAGGCACCCCAAGGACCGGCTCTCTTTATAACTATGCAGTGTCAGAGTCATCTTCTGTGAATTCTTTATTGTTGTCATCTACGACATCTCTCAATCAAGCTACTGGTAATTCAAGGTCGTTGGCGTCAACTCTCTTGCAAAACACATCGACTCATTCACTGAGCTCTGCTAATACTAACAATGGTGCCGGAGCCACTCCATCTCTACAACCACAGTCGGGCCATGCAAAGTATGGTTTCGCTAGCACAAACACAAACAGCGTGCCGAGCCTGAGAGGCAAGGTGAGGTACCAGTCATACTATTCAAACCAACAGCAAATGAAGAACAGCTGTAAGCCTTTATCATCATCCCCAGCACCCATGGGCATACCGCCTTCACCCTCCATCCTTATCAACAAAGAGAGTATTGAGTCCTTGGCCGTTAGCTCCCATTCAAATAAGGAAAACTTCAAGCGCACGACCTTGATGCCACCTCCCACCACTATTCCTTCCAAGTCAAAGTCGCCAGTTAGAAGCACGGTAAGGTTTGCCAACAACAAGGTGCAACATCCGTTCTTGGCATCGTCAGCTCCAACATCAGCCACTTGCCATAGGTCTTTCAACAGTACCCCTACTTCGGCACAATCACAGTCGTCACCCTTCCACTTTGAGAGTGTCGCTTATGAAATCCCCGAAAACTTTCATAGGGACCACCGTGCCAAATCCATGAACGAGCAGTCATTTTTGGCTCCTTCACCTAAGATACATAGCCGTGGCCGCAGTCGGAGCAGGTCAAGTTCCCCCCTCAAGTCCCTCGATTTGGGCAACAGACAGTCGTTGGATATGGCACCTTCGTCACCTGGCAAGGACAGAAGAGGATTCCATTTGTCTTCCATATCGCGTAGCTCATCTATCATCTCCAATCTATCTCATAAGTCTCATAGATCAACAAAGTCAGTTGCATTATCAGTAGACCTGAGGAATAGGAATGGTACTTTGGCTCACAATGATGTCAAGTCTGAGACACATGATCGTAACAATGTGGGTGCCTCTCCAGACACCGCAGAGCCAGTGGCTCCAACTTCCAAGTCCAAGCACAGGAAGAGCAACAGTCTTTTTACCTCTTTCACTCGCCATTTCACCCATCACAGGTGGGGTTCATTTATCTCCAAGGATGAGGGTGGTGATGGATATGATCATTGTGCTGTGAGCAGCAGTCATAAGTCTGTAGGTTCTTCGTCTGTAGGATCACTTGCATCCCCATTGTCTCCCGATTTGGTCTCAGCTCCTGTATCTAACATTGATGTGTTATCACCAGCGGACTCTCGCATCGATGGCACCAATTCAACCATCATCCAGGATAGCAATGATGCTAATGAGGATCACGATAGAACATTAACGGCCGTCACCTCAGATGAAACTGCATGGCTCAACCTAGGAGAACCAGGGCCAATGGTTGATGTCAACCAGGTCAACGTGCTGGTAGACCCACCAGCCCAGAGAGATAGTTTGCGGGTTGCTGCTGACAGTGGGTGTGCAGATGAAAGTACCATTTCTGAATCTTTCAAAGAGACCAGGCAGAAGGACAGGAAACCACCAAAACTTTTAGACTGGATGAAGTCAAGAAACAGAAGGGAGAGTTCTTAGCTAGTATAGGTTGGGGCTCGCCGCCGTGTGCCACGGGCTCTATGGGTGGGTAATTGACGAGTTATTATGTGCATTTTTTTGAGAAGAGGAAGGAGAAATTTAGAGGTAGATATACTCTACTTCAGAAACACAGTTTAGGTGTTGATGTGTTGGTTTGTTTTTTAATGTGTTTTTATGTTTTGTTTCATCTCATTGCTCTCTGCTTTTTACTTTTATTTTGCTATTGTTTCATGTGCTACCGTTGCTGACTGGATACCATTTTGTGTGCCGTCTGTTTGTTTGCTGCCTCAGTTATTTTATATTTCATGTCGCGGCTCACCATATGTTGTTTCATTATCGCATCCATCCTACGCACCCACGGGGGGCAAGGCATGCTGTGTTATTCATACACAAGTGCATATATTTTTTATCTGTGTTTGGATCACATATATCCAAGCACATATGTGGATGGTGGAATCACTTCTACCTTTATAAAACCGGACTAATATACTTCAGCATTTATATAGTTGATTCGTTATGTACAATACATATGCGCACTCTCTAGATTAATTCTTAGGGTATCACCTCGTAGTGACATAAGAGGGAACCATTTATTAACAATATCTATCTTTAGTTGCATTATTCCAATCTAAACATACCAAAGGGCTTCTTTGGCTCGTGTTCACTGAACCTGAATAAACAACCACAATCTTGCTAAGAGGGTTTAAGTTAAGAGGAAGTACTTACCTAAGCACAACGGGCTGCACTGTGGGGACTTACAGTGAGCTAGCTCATTGTAGGCGTTCTAAATGCAGAAGGAATAGAGGTGGCTCGGCTCCTCCTCAGTGTGTATTCATTGTGTAGTACACCTTCAGCCAGGCTGCAGCAGTGAGGAAAGGCCGATAGTGTACCGCTCAACCATATACCATTTAGTGCATCAACCACTTTATCATCCAATAGAACTACGATAATTTGCAAAGTGTCGCTGTGCCTATGCGACATAGTTAGTGTAGTGCTAAGAAGCAAGTGGTGAGAGACAGAGAGAGAGAGAGGGAGGGCCGAGGTGTATGGAGGGAATTGGTGAATCGATAAAATAAATTAAACATCGCAGGGGTATATGATTAGGTGCATAAACAGTGAATAACCATTGTCTTGACACAAAGATTAACAATCAACAATGACTTCTCTGACATCCGTGGTGAGATTGAGTGAATACATCCTTAAGACTCCGTTTTTGAGGAAGGTGTTTGTTCCCACCTCTAAGGTGTTCACCTACTATGCTGGTTACAGGGAGATGGGTTTGAGGTGAGTAAATATTTGGGAACACATTCAACATTAATAGTTGTGAAGGATGATATTGTGTTAAAACAAGACCTGAATGGGTTGCTCTAGGAGATATTGAATGTGATATAATGGTGATGATGCACTGGACACATTAAGGAGAGACAGAATCTATATACAAAACCAGTATTTAGAGCTCTAGCGGAAACAATATTTGACCAGCAAACACGCAAATTAGTTCTCATGGGAGACATATTCCACATATACCACATATTGGACGAAGAATACTCAGGTAATTCACATGGGGCAAGAACATAAACATGTACAAGAACTTACAGAGTCCAAGATACTTCATTCTCAGCCATAAAGAAACATTCACTTACAATGGCATATCATTCAAGACACCTAAAGCACTATCATGTCTTTGACAGTCAGAATTTTCCTTTTTCTTTCATACTAACAACGCTTAGACTTGATGACTGCTTGATCGAGGAGACCCCAGTGATGCAGAAGGCTATCTCCAGATTGCCAGCCTCTGAATCTTATGCTAGAAACTACAGAATTCTCACTGCTAACCAGCTTTCCCTTACCCAGAGTGTTCTTCCAGCTTCCAAGTCTCTCAAGGCAGAGGAAGATCTTCCATACCTCACTCCATACATTCTTGAGGCTGAGGCTGAGGCCGCTGAGAAGGATGAGCTCGACAACATCTCATTTAAGAAATAAAGAAAAATTATGGTGAAAGATTGTTAGTGGAGTGGGCGTGCACTATAGCAGAGATAACTGGATAATATATATATACTGGAACGCGTTTAAAATAGGTTCAGGTGGTGAACCACCATTTACTCTCATTTGTCCTTTAGTGGTAATGAATACATAGGTAGTTATATTAAGTGGCGAGGTTATATTGTAAGAAGCGTAACGTAATTTTTGAGTTGTCCATGCAGTCTCGTTGAATTCCCAGACAGAAGTTTTACTCGTAGTTACAAGTTGATAATACCTCTATTCACCACTCTCAATCGAAAGATTAAGAGCAATAACTTTGTACACATGCAAGAAATTGATCGTCTAATAAGAATATTCATCACCCGGTTGATGGTCAGTGTCATTGGGGAATCCAACCTCTGATAGGATCTTATCGAATCCATGCTTCAAAATAGAGGCTCTGATTTCCTCATTCTTAGAAAGAAACATGCCCAAGAATCCAAGAGAGTTTGTCCAAATACCGTCGAAAAATGCGTGTCTTCTTGGTACCATCATTATCCACTTATCTGTCATCATAAGATTATAAGAGATGGAGGAAGCTGGTCTGCCGTACTGTACAAACACGTTTAGTACCCTGCGGATAAGTGCGATATATACGGTAGAAAGGACTTCCTCAGCCTCGTCGTCAGTTCCCAACTTTGAAGGCAGCGGTACAACGAAGTGCTTGAAGGCCAGTAGTTTGTTTCTCAGCGGCTGTCTCTCCGATGACATGTCATCTGGAATGAACCATTCCCTACCAGCAACCACAGCATCTGGGAAAGGTGTGAGATCTTCGGGAAACTCCATGAATTGCATGTGTTTGTGATACTGTGAATAGCCACTCTCCGGTCCCGAATTGAAAAAACCGAAGTACCTCTCTCCATCCTTGTTGGAGTTTAGATTCTTGAGTATAGTATACATCAATTGCATCTCCAGTGGAGACAAAAGAGAGTCCTGTTTCTGAAACTCCTTTGTCACCATGAGGAAATGGTTAGCAGAGTTGGGGAACTTATTGAGGATCAATCTATATTCACCTAAAAGATCATCCACTAAAGTCAGTTCTGGTTCAGGGATCACAAATGGATTCTTCTTCTTAACCTCCTCCACTTTCTTCGTCTGTTCATCTTTCGAGAGAACCTCGGGTGTGTTGTTGGCATTCGCACTGGAAGCAGAAGTAGGAGTATTGGGTCTGTTTATCGGCCTCTGTGCCAATCCTCTAACTATCTTCAGTTCATACTATATCAACAGCTGTTAGCGGCTAGTGTTTCTAGTGAACCCCTCTGCATTATCAAGCCCAAGCCTGGGGTATAACCCTTGTAGGGCCCTTCTTACTTACTCGGATGTTCTTCTCCTCATCGGTGATGATCTCAGCCTCAGATCTATTGAACACCAAACTTTTACTCTCCTCTGCCCTCTCGAATTTGTCCCTTATGAGTGGGAGCAACTCAGCATCCCTGAGTTCATTAAGGGATGTAATGGTTTCAACCGACATTGTGAAAAAGGAGGGGTCTAGAACTAGTTCTTGTGATAGTTTTGGGATACCTCTCCACCTGCCAGCCTTTTGTTATATTTTAGTCTCGCTGTAAGCCCTGTCGAGTCATCTAACTGTAGAACGTACATGTATGTATGTGTATATGTACGGGAGCTGACGATCCCCATCGACACACCCCGGGTGCGCTACAGTCGTCCCGATACCAAGGCAGCAAACTCACTTTTAGGCATCAAGCGTGCAGATGAGCCGTGGAAGAGATGTACCTTGGTGGGGTCTACTATGGCATCAAGGACAGGGTTCACACATATCTTGACATCCACACGTGCATGCGAAAGCAAATAAAGTTCGGCATTCGGCTCTGGTTGTAATGCTGTCCTGATGCACAAAAAAAGCTTACTGTACCGAATGTAGATTGTGTTGAAAGTTTATTACCCATGATCCTCATGGTCTGGATCACCCAGATATCAGAGAGTCTCCAAGGGAGATTAGTGTAGTGGTTATCATACTTGCCTTCCAAGCAGGTGACATGGGTTCGATTCCCGTATCTCTCAGTGTTTTTTTTCATATTTCAGCCGGCTGGCTCTTTTTTTGCATGTGCTAGAGGAATGTTGTTCCTTCATTCACCGTGGTTCCCATACCCCAGTTGCCATTCAACCTGGTCCCCATTCAGGAGTACTCGAGGAGTAGCAACTCCTCCACTCGTAAATTGCCTGGACCCATCTTGCACTAGCGTGGTGCCTAAGTTAGGCTGCATTATCGCCGCCGGCCGCGCCGCATCTGTAGTGGTATTAGTGCCGCTGATTACTTACTATCTACCCCATATATATGTACATTTGCCCTCCAGGTTTAGAGTTTGCTCCCTTGCAAGACAAAGCTACACGTATGTACGTGATGCATATTCGTCTCGTCTCTTGCATCTCTCCTCTCCTCTCCTCTCCCTCCCTCACCTGAGTGTTTCAACATCGCACATATGATAGCATAAACTTCCACCTAATTGCGCAACATGATAATCAACACGCTGTATTGTTGCTGTCCTCATCCGCGATAGTGGTTATATGGTATCAACGTGTGGCTGATTTGAAGTCTGGCTGTGCCACACTCACACCTGGTAGCTGCAGCAGAATGGAGGCTAGACCAGTTTAGTCCAAATGGAATCTGGTATTTAGCCTCTCATGTAAGTGTCGGCTTTTATCTTGCATTGCGCTACAAAAGAAGGGCATCAATATGTGCTCTCGGTTAGCTTTGAGCATCTGTGCATTTCATCCACGATATCCTCTCCGCGGTGGGGGATGCTGCTCCGTGGGAGAACAATGCACAGAAGGGCATTTGCAGCTTTGAAAGCAGACCCTATTTCATGTCTGCGTGAGCGATGACCATAAGAATTTTAACCCCCTCACATCTCGAATTCATCTTTCAAGAGCCAATGAGTTAGGATTGGTGGCTATTATGAGGAGGCTGGATGTACCTTCCACTCAGATTCCTGAATCTGAATCGACACTCACGACGTACAAAAGACAGGTGGACAATAGCTGCACTCACGTTGTCATGTACTGTCAACGAAAAGGTGAAGTATGCGCCATGAACTAGACGTCAGCAAGATGCCAACAAATGGAATACATTAATGGCCCTATTGTTCGGGCTCTCCTTGCAGCATGGATGCATCGGTTCGACTAGAACCGTGTATCGATAAGTTAAGAAAACAGCCACATCATCAGCCATCTTTTTTCCAAAGTCGTCAAGATACGTCTCAAGTACATGTTTCTGGAATTGGGATCACATTGCATACACTAGCGGGAGAATCCACTCACTCTCAACCGAGGATGATGTTCTTCTTTAGTTGCGCACTGGATATTACAGTCGCCTGACAGACAATCTGTAGAGATGAGGTCGCTTAACCCATTCGTTTCAGTGATTTTAGTCTTCTCGCGCAGCAGTAACCATGACAACTGCATGCATTTGGTCCCCCTCACTTCGCACTCCTCTCGCCTTCCTGTTGCACTCATCTGCGCACGCCCATCTTCTGCTTATCTGTTCAAACTGCTACAGATTACGCACTTGCTACTAAGGGATAATAGGGCCTGACCAAAGCAATCACCAGTCCTGCCCTTATGCGACTATGCAAGTTGGGCATGTATGCAATTGAGTGTTCACAGTCGAAATGGTTTCAAGGTCAACCTGTAATAATCCTTTGTAGTTAGCTCGAGTGCCATTTATGGCCACATGGCATAAATCCGCACCAGGAGAAATTTAATCTACACCGAGGAAGCGAGCTACTGTCACAACTCCAAATCTGCAAGTTCTGGCTAGTCAATACCAAACATTGGCTTAACTTCGTTAATGAGGTTGTTTCACAATGAAGTGTGGAGAAATTTAGAGCCTCTCAAAATGGATGGTCGCAGTGAATTTGCTCCGGTGTACTGGAGCTGCTCCTGCCAAGGTTGGAGAATTGGTGCATCCTAGCAAGCATCACCTGCACAGTCTACTTGTGATTAATGCATGGTTAGAAGAAAACATGAAAAACAAACAAATAAACAAACCAACGGAGTTGATTACTTCATTTAAGCGGCTAGGTGCAACTCAATAGTGCCGTACAATGTATGACTTCCGCCACTCCGGTAGCGAACAACAGAATCATCCATGATGCCCAGAGGGTTTTCTGTGCGGTATCACAGAAGAGTTTTAGACTACTTTCGAAGGGTGTTGGCATCTGTCCGTGCAGTGCAGCAAGTGTAGATTCACATATCAGCAAGGCGGTGCACGGCCACTAGCATCCAGGGAAGAGGTACTGTCACCTAATTGATACACCAACTGCCCAATAAACGCAGAGCAGTCTGCATGCATATGCATGATTTCTTCCCTAGTAGAAAACCAACTCTGCTTTGTTGACTCTATTGCGTGTGTTATGCAGAAAAAGAAATGTGGGCGCCTAAATCTTCCACGTGCATAATCTGCCTCTACACAAAAATAGTGCAACTGCAGCAGATGACTGCATGGCTCTGCCAATCGCTATACCGTGGCACAGGGTGTTTTGTTCTCTGCGTCAACTTATCTTGAAAGCTGCAGAACAACCTCGGTGTTCAACCCACGCGAATGGTGAGAGAATTGACCAACTTCCTTTTCACATGTTCTTGCACGCTTTCTGTGTCTCAATATCAAGTTTGTGGAATGTATATTCTGTGGAACACAAGGGTTTGGTTAATTTCCCAGCTGCAGCAAGATGCTTGGCACCATGATTTCTATGAAGACGACTAGTGCTGGAAATACCTCCGTCAAAGTGATTGACGATCGGCTACAATTGAGTCTAATGACCACTGAAGGTGCAAAAGTATCGGGCTCTCAACCACGGCATTTCAATCATTTAGCACCATAACCCCTGAGGCTTTCGTTCCAGTAATGCTTAGCCGTATGTATCGCTTCCTGGTTACATTGCGTACAATCCTAGTAATCAAGAGCAATTCAGCCTGCGTAACGAACTAATATCACAAGCATTTGTACAAAATTGGTCAATACATTCCAAGCCGAGGTGTGTAGAAGGCTTTTTTCAAGGCGGGTTTCTGCAATTGAAAGATAGCATAGCTTTTTAATGCAAGCGAATACTCATCAGCGCAATCGCAATGCCTCATTGAAAAGCAGGTCCATAATGCAAATTTTGGTACACATCATTTATCCTTTGATGTTGTACGGCATTTCCTTTGCAACACAGTTTTTCCGTTCCTCTGCCTTAAATGCTGCTTCCTGCTGGATGAGTACTGACGTCGACGCGTCTGACATATGCTCCCCAATCAGGAAAGAGAACAGAGGCACAAAATGCCACAAGATATGCAAGTGCAGTTACCAAGTGGCTGTAAATCACCTCTCCACACCAACACACCTCTGGCAAGCCGGTGTTACATATCGCCTTTTCAGTGAAAATGGGTGGTTTAGGCATTGCGAGAGGTGATTTCATTGGGCATTCTTCTCTCCGAATATGAACAATAAAGCTTTCTGGACAGGTGCGTAGAAATCGCACTAAAAAAAAGCTCCGTACTTGCAAGTGAAGTAAAAAGAAACCACAGAAGGCGCGAGCATGCAGTGCATGAAAGGTCAAGAGCCCCGAGGTTGATCCCGCACGGAATGAGACCTTTTTTTGGGGAAGCCCACATCATTCATACGTCGCAGAGGCGGAAAAACAGAGCAGTGCGGCGCCCTCGCCTCTCTTTAGCAGCAGGGCGGCAAGAGCCACAGGCAACAGCAAGCTCACGAACGGCACCCTGATATGTATGTCTATACCGCTGCAAACTAAGAAAGGTCAATGCAGCCATTGAAAGCTTCTCTCACTTCAAGAGGCATTGACAAAACCAGCTGAAGATATCTGGACATGAATGAAAGGTTGCAAGACAGCGAGCGCATAGATTTTTGTAAAATATTTTCAAGGACAAGCAATCTCAAACCCATACTCATAGCCATATACCTTCAACACTTCATCTCTCTATTGCATTAAAACAGCTTCTTGGCTTCTTGGCCCCAGTTCTGTAGGAGCTACTGATATGCAGAGTGCAAGCGTGCCAATGCAAGAGCTTGTTACCCCGTCCTCCCACTCTGATAAACTACATGCAAAAGAAAGTTTGAGTTTGGCTTTCTAATTAATGGCTAACGTACCTGTTTGCATCATGCCGATGAAAAGGGAAGCGCAAATCTGCGCACAGAAAGAATATGCAGCACCGCCACACCTGTATTGGTAGGTACTCCCTCCAAATTTACCAAGAGAGGCTACTAGAGAGTCTCTTTCTGTCCTCTGGATATATGGTTGTTTTCTCGTGCATGTGCGTCTACAGGATACATTTGGTCAGAAGGGGAGGTGTCGGTACCTCTCTGCCTGGCGTCTTATCATGTACAATGCCAGCCGAGGTTGGACTACCGTGACTGGAGCATAAAACTGGGCAATAAACTTATATATCTAGTTTGGTGCCCGGGACTATTTCAAAAGGGCCAAGAGAAACCAACTCTCCTGATTTGTCCTCCGCATATATTAACCGCTCTGGAAGCACCATTGAGGAATAGCATTCACTTGACGGTCTTACAATCGGTTTTGCGGCAGATAACCACATCCACCGAAAACACACATACAATCTATACTATAAAGTCCAATTCCGCTGTTATAAACACAGGAGTTCATTGCAATGTTCTCCACAGTGTTCCCCAACTCTCCCGCCTCGGAGTTTGACGCCATGGCCAATTATCACAGCAGTAATTATGGATTCAACCCTCCTGAGAACTGCTTTGCTCAGATTGAAGAGCTGGATGAGCATCTCTCAATGAACGGAATGGTCACTGGTTTCCTAGCCAGTGCCGGTTTGAACACGTTCAACAACCGTGAATCCACATATCAATACAACGGTAACCATCTGGTGAATACCGGAGAAATCCCATTCCCAGAGTTCCACCATAACCAAGTGGACATGATACCGCTGGATTACAAGTTCCAGCAGCGGAGGCCCCAGACGATAGTTCCAGGTCAACAATATACACAGCATCAAGAGCATTACACACAACAACAGGAACAGCACCATTTTACACAGCATCATGATTATGAGCTCCAGCATGAACAAATCCAAACTCATGAGTTCATTGCGGAGCCATCAGCTATCTTCCCCCCTGCATCTGCGTGTACACCTCCTGAGGGACTCCTTTCAAGGCGAGACAGCTTTGAGAGTGAGTACGAACACCTTTCTTCTTTGCATACTTCCAAATCTTCTTCTCTGGAGCCAAACAATGTTTCTATGACTCAACAAAAGATGATCATTCCACAGCTCTCTGCATCTATGATCGCCACTCCTAGGTCGGCTGGAATTGATGAAATGGCTGTGCATCGCATCCCAGGCTTTTCTGACCACGAGATGTACTCCAGTAGATACCCAGTTGTGAGAGGAGTGAGCTCCGGTGGCAGTGCTACTAGACCTCCAAAGAGCCAACCGGGCTCCCCATACAAGTATCTCAAGGTGAACCTCAAACTGATGAACTCAAGACTTGAGGATATGTGTTACCCACAGTGGAATCCACTGGAATTAGAAGACCAGAGGAGAATTATTCGCATAGAGAGGAGACAGAATGGTCCGGAAATCATTGCTTCCTTTTCGATCGTTGGCTCAGCCAAGCAGAACCCAGAAACATTGCCACCAGCACCTGGTGTTGATGTTGTTGAACTCTCGTGTTTAGAGTGCGTCGTTGACAGCAACTATGCTGATGACGACGACGATGTCGTTGATAATGATAGCACAAAGTTTGTAGAACAAGAGCGTCCTGCTGGTCTCGACAGGGAGTTCTACATAACTAGTGTTGAGGTCATAAAGATAGTTGAATTGCTCATCGGTACCGAGAACCCTGACCCAGCTGATAGACGTAGAGAGAGGGGCAGAGTCAGATCAAACTTGGTACCATTCTGGTCGAGAAAGCCAATCAGGTCGAAGAAGACGTCTTCGCCTTCTCCTTCTTCCTCCGAATCCGATGTTGTGGACTTTCGCATTCAATTGGCCCAGCGCATTATGGGCTACGAGATTAGAAAACCAAGGGGTTTTGACAAGGAGGTCAGAATTCTGAAATGGAGCAAAGTTGCCCCCGCTTTGCAGAGAGCTTTGCAGAGTTACTACGTTAAGATCCCAGTTTCCGAATTGAACTTCTAAGCAGGTGGGTCTGTCATTTTTTGCAGTTTTTTTCGTCATGTTTTCAATGTTCATTTTTTAGGCTGTGTCAGATTTTTTATTTTGGA
This sequence comes from Kuraishia hungarica, assembly GCA_030567555.1. Taxonomy (NCBI): domain Eukaryota; kingdom Fungi; phylum Ascomycota; class Pichiomycetes; order Pichiales; family Pichiaceae; genus Kuraishia; species Kuraishia hungarica. The sequence continues at coordinate 214,179 of JAJLSL010000004.1, forward strand.
GACGGTGGTGTTTTCATTTACTTATTATTTATTGATTTATTCTTGCTCTATCATCATTTTACTCATGCTTGTTTGTCTACTGGATGTTATCTGTATCATCGGATAAGTGTATAGAAATATCATATATGCTACCAAACTACTTACTACAAATGACTATGTTTACATGCATTGTATTCAGGTGTACTCCTGCCCTGCCCTACATTACATAGGTATCCCTTCGAAACGGTTTTGGGCTGCATGGGGGCCATCCCTAATAGACTCCATCACCACTTGGGGTACCTCTGCCTTGGCCCGCATGACGATTTAGTACCGATCGAAGCAGTTGCTGTGCAATTGCTAATGCGCTGAGATACATCTGTGTTGTAAGTGGTACACTCCCCCATTTCCTCCAATCGCCCAGTTGCATCAGCGCTGGCAGAAGGCGGTAGATGCGCCCCCCCCCCTGATCAACACAGAGAGACCTAAAGGCTGAGGGTACAGTATTCACCAATTGGTTCACTTGCGGACATTAATTTGCAACACTGTCAAAGTCGATAAAACCGACTACGATATCGGTAATAAAGTCGAGCTTTGTGTATCTTTACGCGGTTGTGCAATTGGAGGGATAAGTAATCATCTATCACGGAACAACTACATGTCCGAGCCTTAATTAAGGTTTCGTCCCCTTACTGCGGCATTCCCAAGCAGCAGGTGAAGGGGTCCTTGAATTGAGTCCTCTACGCGGTGTAGATGCAAGCGTAGCGTAGGTGCAGATTTGTTCTCTGTACTATCTATCAGGCGCGGCAGGTCGGTGGGAACGAATGACCTATGTTGGACGCACGGAGGCACATCACAGAACTGACAATCCATCCCCAAACAGAAAGAGTATGTGGATATGATCTGTGGCTGGGGTTGGACCCCAATTCGGGTGGGTGTGAAACACGGCACACTCATTTTATGCGCTATGCGAATAAATTGCCTCCACTCATTTCCTTGCACAATCTCACTAATGCTAGACCGAAGTCGGCACAGCTGCCGGCCGAGTCAACTCGATGCGGGTAATGGCAGTTGAATGTAAACGATTGGCTGTCCCACTTATACATCCGCAGCTACCTGTGTTCCTTGCATGGAACAGAGATAGGGCTAATAATTCGAAGAGGTTGCAACAGCATCCAAGTGTAAGCATCCAAAGAGTTATGTCCAGCCGCATACCAAATGAGTTTCATCTTTCTGAGCCACATATATTGGGCCCTTCCTGGTGGCAGTGCAGCATGTTTGCAGATGCAAGAGCTCAAGTTTTCGCTGGTGAAAATTATCAATTACTTAATGCCACAGCAGCGCGGCTCCGCGGTTATAGGAGGCAGGTGATTGATTTCACAACCCCACAAGAGCATGCCGCTTGTAGGGGCCATGTTGGAATTGCTGCCAGGGGAGAGTGTGAGTGAGGAGGACGCCTCTTGCCGAACGGGTGAATGGATAAAAATGAACATGCATGGTTCCTATTGCGTGGTAGTCGTGTTGCGTAGTGATCGTGTATGCAGCATTAATCTCCCCCTTCCTACAAACATACGGCGTAAGATATGTATACAACACAACCTCATGCATCAGTTTCCGATCATTTATGCAAATGAAAAAGTGCTCATGCAAATGAAAAACTACTGCATGCACAAACATGCTCGTTTATACCGAAGAACATGTATATCCCATTCTTTGGATACTCGAGTCAGCCCCTCTTTCTGCATCTATATCTGCTTTCAACTGGAGCCGTTCACTTTCTGCACTTGTTGTTGTACCCCGACGCCTCTATTTTTTGTTCTCGTTATGATGTAACGTCTGCATTGCTCGATGAACCTTGCGAACCTTCCGTAATTCTTTCTCTCTCGGTGACATATGCAACGAACTCTAACCATGTCTACTCTCATTCACATGCAACTACGATGCTATCACATTCCACATATCACTACTTTCTGTTCTTTGATTTACTTACAAAAAGGATCTCCCTATCACTCCTTATCTTTAGCTGTGTATGAACAGCCACTGATAAGAGCAAGAGTTATATCTTTGCGATCACTGCATGTGATTTCTTGGCAATGGCGGTGCTGTGGCTTTGCAAGAAAGTGCCATATTCTCATTGGCTGTTTCAACTATCAATGGCATGGACACTTGTGGCAACAAAGCCTTCCATTAGAAGAACAGAGTAGTCTGAACGCTGCACATACAGCGCAGTACGCAGAGGTTAACACGAAAAATCGGATATGAAAAACAATAAGCCGACCATACACAGTCTTCTGCCCCTCCCATCCCCCCTCCCCGGTTTCCAGCCTAATTGGGAGGGCGGCATAATGAAAATATTGATGTAGTTCAAGATAATGAAGTATATTGGCCCTACCACTAACGGAGCCAATATGCCTGCACGAAGCGCCAGAAAACTAATTTAATTGTAAACGCAGACTGCTACAAGCAATAAGGAGCATTGGAATACTACCCAACCTGGTAGTTGTCTGCGATAATTAGTGCTTATATAATCACTGATTCAAGCTAAGAAGTAACACAAAGTAGATGTATTGATATATCAGCAGTGTCTCTATCCATTGTCTATATAGTAGCATTCATGGGCCGTTTATCTCTGACATTAATTCCCAATATATACCAGATTGGCTCCATACTAAAAATATGTCACATCCCATTGGCTGTGCCAATGACTTAAACTGTGTATATCTATCTGTGCACTGACTTTTCTATATCGTTTGAGAGGCAGAATCTCTGGGGTTGTTATGTAACCGAGGAAATCTATTCATCGCAGTTAGGTCCGCTCTGTTATGTGGGTCGCGCAGGCTCCTATAGCCGCATCTGCAGTCTATACAGATGGCAGTGGTGCCTGGTTGTAATTCCGACGGAGGATAAGGGAGGCGAACAGAAGTCGACATCTGTTTAACATTGCCTGCACTTAAGTCATTTTTTGACCAATTAATAGATGCCATTTGTTTCAACTAATCAAAGAAGGGCAATAAAAGTATTCACCATGTTCTTCCAATCGATCAGCAGCTGTAGTTGGTTGGCTCACAGCATGTGGCCGATCATACGATAGCACACCTGCAATGCCGAGCTATCGATTGTCCCATTTGTTGCCAACACTTGCCGAAATACCATCCTTAACTGTATAGTGAATTATTGCACCTTTACTGCCCTCCCTTAAGTCAGGCTGCATGCGTGTTATGTTACAATATGTGACCGGAGCGGTGTGATCACTATCCAGCCAGTCTCTAAATAAAGTCAATCTGTGTGACGCATAGTGGGCAATCGGGGTGTCATTCCCAAGCATGGGGATCAGAGTTGGTTGGTTCAGTAGGCTACTTGGCTTTGCATACGACAAAGTAGCGGACCCAGTTGGCCTGTACTTGATGTTTCGTGTAGTCATTGATCCAAGTAGTAGACAAGTTGAAGTCAAATCCCGATTTATGGTCGATAGGAGAACCATAAGCTCTTGGATCAACCTGTGGATTCTCATCGTTGCATTCTGTCCCAATGTGGGTAAACCATTGAACTGATCACCTGTAAGAGTCTTCCCTGTTGCTCTTTCACGATGTTTCATATCCTCCAGTATCACTTTGCGCTCCTCCTCTAATTGTACCTTTCTGTGACGCATGATTTGTTCTGTCTCCAAAAGTGTCACAAATAGCAACTTTGAAAATTCATCGATGACTATCAATTGGTATTTATCCTTGCTCCTTATAATGTGCTGAAGTAGAACAATTAATTCAGATGCCGTATCCACCTTTGCTCGTGAAACTCTGTTCAACATGCTACTCTTCACACCGTTCAGTTTCACCAACTTCCGCACAGGGAAGATGGAGGAAGTGTCTATCCACAAGACTCTTGAGGCAACTCTCTCCAAGCAGGATGCAACGGCTTGAAGTGCCACATCAATTTTACCTGATCCTGGTGCTCCACTAATCTCATATATCTTTGAAGATTTGAAGCCACCTTGAAGCTCACTATCAAGGGCCTGGCATCCAGTCGAAAGGTTTCCTAGCTTCTCCTGATCCTGGATCAACTGGGCCAACGATATGGGTGCAGTAGGACGACCAGCATCATCTGCATTACTCATATCAAATGCATTGAACGATTAATTAGACTGCCTTTCCGTGAGAAGTAAACGGCCCCTAGGTAACTCAATTTTTAAGTGTCTCCAAGAATGCAATCAATCTTGATCTCGTTATCGGACAGTACTATGCCCCTACGGTGATTCTGTCAGCAGTACGCGGGTACAGGACGCGTAAAGTAAATAAGTTAAATCTTGAGTGGCATTTTATAAGTCTGTTTACCTTTCACTTGATCAGCACACTACTTCCCTTTGTTCTGGACAACATATATTGTAAGAATCTCCCCTGTATGGCTATTTCCTTCTAAGGATTCACAGAATGAAAAACTCTTCGTGTAAGTATCATTTGAATTTAATTTGCTATTACCATGAATGAGATGGTTTGGATTGTATTTTCCATATTCCCAATATTTATCTTTAACACTTTCTTGATTTTCGTGGTAGAAACAGAGATCTATATAATTCTCAGAAACAAAAGTTTCATAGAAATTTGAATTTTGTAGATAGAAGGTGACATCAGTATTGAAATCTTTATTGGGTTTCACAAAGGTTTTTACGGTATATAGATCAAACTCTTCTAACTGAATTTGATTATCTCAATGCTCCATCTCTGGCGACAGATTACTGTCGTGAGGACAGATGGAGTAGGAGCTGATTTGCCTAGAACTCAATTTGAAGTGTTCAGCCGCAGTACTGTCCTAGAGTTGAAAGACGAAACCTTCTGTGGATCTGTTATCAATTTCTTCGATGCAAGTTCATGCCGACCAAGCAGATTGACATCTTTATCGTAATTATCTAGGCGTTGCAGGATGAAGCCTAGCAGATTTTGCTTTCACGAATCTACCATCGCGTTTGTGGACACATCTGGTATGCCTAGTTGGGATACAGCTAGGGGAAAGCTAAAGCAATCAAACTGCGAATAGAAATGTACATCGTGAATTTGTTTTGATTTTCTCGCACCCTTTTTGTGTTCTATACGCCGAGGAAGATGCATGGTGCAGATTTGTGTGGCGCATCTCTCGATGTAAACACACAACACTGCAGATCGCTAGCAATCGGTTAGGCAATTCTGAAGCTAGTGTGATTCGCCTAGTGATGAGTTTAAATTACTTTTTCTTTTAAAGAACAATGATTTACAAGGTATAGATACACACTAACAGATAAACCAGTATTTTCTGATTTTGACCGCGTTTGCCGCCAGAGATCGTTCTTATAGTATCGGCATGTTTACTCTCTAGCTTGTTGCAGGGGACGTTCACCTAACAACCATGCACACCATACCAGAGCTTGTAGGTAATCCATCAGTCATAGTCTGTCAGCAATCGACTGTTAAGGGAAGACCAATACAGCAAGGGCGTGCGTGTGCAGGGAAGGGATTTACTTTTACATAAACAAACCCATGTCCGTACACACAAATATGTTGGTGGGAGGGAATACCAAGAGTTTCTCCAAAGCAAAAAAATTCTGAGGCTCCCAGTCTACTGTTCGCCGATTTATAAATTACGGTTTCAGTGACATATATATATATTAGAGTATCACTGAAAAATGGGTGATTCTGCCCTGGGAAGACCCTGATCGGGTGCCCTTCAATAAACCCTGTCACCTACCCTGTGATCTACCCTATTCCTCCGCGGGATGGGGAAGATTTTCGTATCATCGTATTGGCAGGCAGCATAATTGGGGGACAGCTATATGCATGTAACCATCCCATACCGTATACACAACTGCCTACTAGGGCCCGGAAGGTGGAGGCGAATTCGTATTGCCGCAAGACTGGCAGGCAGCTATGTGTCACCATGCGGGCGCCCCAGAATTTTTCCACGGGAATCTACGAATAATAGACCGGCACCGAGCCTGCATCATCGTTGTGCAGGTAGGATAATGTTGCGAGGGTGGTCTCTGCCGACAGGGACCGTCCCCACTTGCAATTTTTCTGAGGCACGGAGGGCAGCGCTACCGTTATTGCTGTCTAAAGCTCCGAACATATGGGTACTGAGAACAATATGGTCAGCATATGAGTATCTATTCATTTGCTATCTATCCAGTTTCATATTTATTTTGGGAATGGTTGCCAATTCAACTCTCCAGGTCGGCTTTGCAAAAAACCCTTTGAACATTGTATTTACATTATTCCGCTTGTGGAAATTTGACTTGTGAGAGCAGAGCTCCTTAGGATGGGGGCATGGAAATCTACTGCCCACTCAAAAATAACCTTTCACAGCGCACCGTAGATGCAGTGTCACTGTATTTTCACACAGGTTATGACGTTACATTAGGCCTGTCTCTGCCCCCAACCCCCAAAGAATGAGCAGCAATGCTTCAGGCCATTGCGATCCTTGTATCCAGCCTGTAGATATGTATGCACCAGTGTCCTATGTATTAAATATATTTGGTGATGTTGTATAAGATAGAATTTGTGGTCTGAGACTTATATATATCATTAGATCATGTCAAAAGTCAAGTGAACGGAATCAGAGGAGAAAACACCTGACAACGCTGATTTTATTGTTGCCCGTACCTGTGACGTTCGGTTACGAAGGCGGTAGAAACTATATTGCTTGATTTCCCCCCATCCAAGCAGGCCATTTCTATTTTTATAACCCGCCCTACGGCCTCTGTGCCTCTGCCATCTAATGGGAGTTTCCTAAAAGGGTATGGAACTTCCTATTCGGGAGATCTATTTTTATCTGCATACATGCATGCGTCAACGCTAGCTATGTTGACCAGGTAGGATGTTGTTGTCGGGCTAGTGTGCAGGTTAGCAAATTTTCCCATAGTACGATTTCCAGTCGGGGACTACGAATATATAAGACGGTTCAGCCCCCCCAATATTGCTCAGCTCAATTGTTTTTCTGTTAGTCATCTCAACACAGTCGTTCGCTTACACATATACATTCAAAATGCAGTTCAAGACCGTTTTCGCTTCCCTTGCCCTTGCTGGCTCCGCCATGGCCGCTTACTCTAACGGTACCCTCTCCACCATCACCTACGAGACCACCATCAGCGAGGTTGTGACCGCTATCACCACCTACTGTCCAGAGGCCACCACCATTGTCACCAACTCTGAGACCTACACTGTCACTGGTGCCACCACCCTTACCATCACTAACTGCCCATGTACTCTTGAGAAGGTCATTACCACCACCACCGTCACCACCTGCCCAGAGTCTTCCTCTGCTGCCCCAACCTCTGCTGTGCCAACTGTCTCCATTGCTACCGGTGCCGCTGCTAAGGCTGGTGTTGCTGGTCTCGCCGGTGTTGCCGCTGCCGCTGCTTACTTGCTGTAAGCATTTTAGGCTTTATTTATAGCTTCTTTTAATTCTTGGGAATTCTTTTGTTATTCTTTATTCGTACTGATGTCTATGCTACAGGCGTCTTTCTTAAGTAGTTAACTTTAATTCTCTTTATCTACTTTCAATACCATACACTGTAAGTGTAGATTTACATATTTTGTTTCTATATCTTCGTAAAGTAGGAGTTATTTACTTTCAAATCATGTCATTCAGTTGTTGTTATGCTATATATTCCAAGAGAATACTGGGTCCATAATGATCTCCTCATTGTTGTGTGGTGCGTTACATTTTTAGGGCAGGATTGAAAGGGTCTATTTGATAAACACCTCCACTACAGGGCCAAGAAGAGGCTGGACGATTGCAATCCTCTTTGAGCACTAGTGACCTGGAATTGCACTAGAGCTTCTCTTCACAATTTGGACCATGTGGACCATGTGGACCGAATGAATTTTCTGTGTTACTGAGTTAGCGCTCATATGGTTTCAGCAGCAACCTCCGTGTGCAGCCAGCCCTAATTGAACCCCATTTGCTTCAGTGGATTGTTTTCTCGTTTGTTTAAGCGTTCAGCGAGGCATGCATGTCACTGCATTATTGACATTACCCGGATTCTAGCCACTACTGCATGCGGGTTTTTCTCGATGCAGAGGTTGAGCTTGCATATATGAGGCACTCCACAAAAATCCTTTCGCTTAAAAGACAAACATTGTGCGCGGCTAGATAGGGCAAGAGGTAGTGAGGGACCAAACATTCCCTTTGTCAGCTAGTGTGCGCGCCGTCGACACAGCCCTGTGTTGCCAGACTCCGGCCAAACACTAGGAGAGGAGGGGGAGGCAGCTCATCCCATCCAAGTGTAGGCTAGTTTTAGTTCGCTATTTAGGAAAAATACACTAAGCCATCTGGTGAAATAAGAGAGGAGGGCCCTAACGAAGCAATTATAGAACGTGAGAGCAACATTATTATTATGTAATTGGGTCCTCTGAGGATCTCCGTCTGCAGCAGAGGTGTCGGGTCCAATTAAAATTGCCCGCAAGGCAGTAAACAGCTGATGCTTCTTGCAGAAGAGAGCGAGCGTCTTGTTGCATGCGTTTTTCCTGCGCACATCCCCCGACCTCGCATCGCCTACTGCCCAAGAGATGTTATGCAACATTCTGCGGATGTTTTTTTAGCAATCAAAGCAAGTGTTTTATACTAAATAACAACCAACAAACTGATGATGTGTCTTGGAATCACTTTTTGTGAACAGGCAACCCTAGATTGTCAAGAGAAAGATACGAAATATTCCTTACACCTGTGTCGATTCCCTTTGAACAATCTTGAAGGAAGACGATTTCTCCCTGCGTTCGCTTACTAAACTCCGGTCTGTGAGATCTCCATGTGGACTCCTGTAGGTAGAAGCAGTCAATTAACTGTAAGAGGAAGGAGCTGTCCAAATCTAACAGGTAGTATATTTCGCCAGCTGCACGATGTGATGTACTATGCCGAACCTTTCGACTCTGTGACTCTGACCGCCAATGTAATGTGCATATTAATCAACATGTGAGAGTATCTATATACCGCAGAAAAAGGGGTTGGGTTCTCTCTCTCCCTCTCTCTTTTTCTATTTGACTCGAAGCCGCCTTTCGACCTGCTGGGGCATGCCCGCCGAGCCTTACAAGTCCGGGAAGGATGCAGCGCAGCGGTAGAGCCTTATCTCCTCAACGCATTCTCACGAAAATTAAGTTGCAGGGGTAACACTTACCAATAGCCCCATAAGCCTCCTAGAGTTTTAAATATAGGACCATACTATGAAGACATGGATTCACATTCTGGCTGGCGCATGTGTAGCCAACGTCTGTCCCCTTAAATCTTCAATGACAACAGGTCATCAATGACAAGGGAGTGTGGCTGAAAATATGATATGTATCTGAAAGAAGTACTTGTTTCAGATCGGGCCGATCGAAAAGTGGTAATGCCCTCTATTCTCCCATCACTTTGTAATGATTGATGCCGTAATCACTCGATGGCTTATCAGCCAGTGTACTAAATTTATCGCATGCAGGACTGGCCAATGCGGCTACTATCGCATTTTTTGTCCTTGCAATAAGTGCTCAGTTTGTTACAGAGGAATTCCCATGGTAGCTGAGCAAAAATTTGAGTAACATAGACTTCACCTCCTGGATGGTTACCATCACTACGAAAACTTTAATTACAAGACTGCAAGAGTACTCCTTTGATGTTGCGGCCATCTCACGCTCGTCACCATGGATATCGTCTGTGTCTGATCTACACTAGTCAATCATGCGGCGATGTGTACGTACCTCACCTGCCTTAGTGCGTCTACTATAAATACTTAGTCCATTAATAGCAGTCTAAAACAAATAAATATGCATTCTCTCATCATGTCCAAGCCTTTGCTACTATCGTACATATAGGGCCAGCACCACCTCAAGCAGTGTTGAATTAATACCCCTTTTTCTCCTTCATGCTCCCCAATACATTCCACTCTTCCTTTTATCCTTTTCGCCAATTCTATTCCTCCCTCTGGTACATTAATATATAGGCACTCTTTGCATTCTCGCTGAACTCCGTGCACCCCTTGATGACATCGTTCTCTTTTACAATCTCAACATTGGTGTCGTCGACCCTCACCCAAGAACTATTGTGCTGCAAGAGTGAATCAACAGTATAATGGCCACCCTCGGCACTCATTCCATGATGGTAGACAACTCCGATCAACCTGTATCTCTTTTGCAGAGGAGAGGTCATCTGCTTCTTACATGGATCTGACAGACATTCAGGTGGGATATCAAGCTGGTGGCCGTAGTCAATCTTCTTTCTGAGCTTCTCGATACGACCATACATGCCACCACCATTCGGTGGTGATAAGAATCCATTTGTTCCATTGTAGCTGCCACCATTTGACATCGCCTCTTTCTTCACAAAGGAAAATCTCTTGAGGTGAATGATGAGAACCCTTGGCAGTTTATCGATGAAATTTTGCTTGCGTGCCATCACTTCATTTCCTTGCGTAGATTTGTATGAGATTTCTTCCGCCTGTGACAGGAACTTGAACGCCTCCTCCAGACTGTTGACGCGAGAGTCAGAAATGTCCAGTTGCACTTGCATAAATGGATCGAGAGTTATCGATTTGCTCTCCTTCTGTCTTGGAACCTCCAGAACTGACCTAAACTGTCCTCCAAAAAGGTGCGTGATGGGCGAAGGTTTCACTTCAACTGTCCTCTTCGCAGCAACCTTCTTGTTGTGGCCCACCTCTAACCACCCATCATCGGTTTCACTGGCAGCAGACAGCATCTGTTCACTTGAAGCTGCATTTCTCTGAACCAAATCAATGGCACTGTTTATATACTGCCTGGTTTCAAAAGTGGAAATGGATGAAAGCAGCTGCTTCTTGTCCGCCTCAGTTATCTCCTTAATGGCACCTTCAAATTCTTCATGTAAGCCGTCCAATAGATATCCCAAAAACTCTTCTGCATCTTCTTGCCTGCCCCATTTCAGATGTGAAAACCTAGGTAGTCTTGAAATCTCGGCGTAGAATGAGCTTGGAGATATAGCATCTCCCACAACCACATCTCCAACCTTGTTAACGAGACCTGTGCTATTGCCAGGAGCAGTGAATTCTTCCATGAATCTGATAGTGGCATCCAAAAGAGGAGTTTTTGAGGTATTACCCAAGTTGGCAATAGTCCGGTCTCTCATTACTTTCAGGTATCCCAAGAATGGGTTACAGAACATCAACAGCTGTAACACAGAATTCATATAGCATATGTTACCGGTATTTATGAGACCCTTTGGCACAAGATCCTTCTTGGTATCGCCCTGCTCTGAAAATGGTTTGTCAAACATTAACCTCAAGAGGACAACCCCCAGCGGTTTCAGTGTGTTATCCATGGCTGGCCTGGACCCAGATGGTTCTCTTGCTACAACGGGCCTCTTGGGTGTACTCTTTAGCTTCTGTTCAACGACTGCTGACCATGATTTTACAGTTCCTGCACTACTTTTATCATCACTATTGATGACGGAAGAACCATGTCCATTTTCACCACGGCTAGTTTTCCCATTAATTACTTCACCATTAGAGCTGTTCTCGAGTGAATCCTCTTTGCTAATCACCTTGGGTCCCAACAGAAACTGCTGCAACTCTTTTGTATAGCGAGGCTTCCTCTTCAAACGTCTACTAAGCAATGCAATTTCTCTGTGGGATCTGAAATCCTCCTCTTCCGTACCAAAGTAAACGGGGAACCGTGATTGCACCACCTCGCCTGACTGGCTCACCACTTTTACTGAAAATCTTTCATTACGAACTTGATACCGATCAAGTTTCTTGCTATCGTATGCTTTTAACCTCTGGACTGGGGTACAATTATCATTATGTGTTGTGTCTGGCTGTGGTGTATTATCACCGTTTCCATGTGGGGCAGCGGTTTGAGTTGCAGATGGCGACTGCCGCTGCCCGTTGGGTATCTGATTATCGACGGACATGTATATTATGGGTACATATGATGAATGTTAAGAATTAGTGTATATAATACACACCTCCCTACTTGTATACTGGATGCAATATGGACTCGAATATCTCCTTCTGGTATGATGGTTGAAGATCTAGCTGTATACAATATGCACAGCGGTACAATACGACGAATGGGCACAGGTACGCACAGTAAAGAAATAGAATGAACTTAAAGTCAAATGCAAACAGATATGAAAAAAAGATGCTGTGGCTATCTGGCAAAAAAATACCGATATGAGAAATGTTCCATATTATCAACTTTTCCACGACAAACTAACGCTTCTTCTCAACGTACCAGAACGCTTATATCTTTCAGGTTTCGTCAATTTTTTCCCATGCTGATGCTGTTGCTGGTGCTGGATGGCTTACCCTTTTGAGGGGTTTGGCGCTGCACACGACGCACGATACATCTGATGGGGTCAACGAGACAGGACTTATCTTGATATGTGTCTAGTCACTAAGACTTTACGATGAGGGCCAAAAATGTTAAAGCAATTATACTGCCGATCATTATATTTCGTTCTAAATGTTATACTGTTGTGCTCTGTTTGTCATGATGCTAGGGCCCCCCGTCCCATCTCCGTCCTACTCCCATACATTCCTATAGCCTACAGATTAGAATGCAGGCGTAGCCATTCCTGCAGGTCCAATCTTTCCTGTCTTACATAGCGACTCCACACTGAGGGCATCACCCGTTGGTTAACGTTATAGAGATAGGCGGCTAGAAGGTGCTCACAAGCAGGGGTTGGTATTGGGCTCAGTACCTTCTTTGCCACACCACCATATGATATAGAACTAATTGTGTATTCCTTATTCTCAATCACTGTTGTCTTTGCGGAGAATAACTCTTCGCTGAACCTCTGGCAAGTGCAATTCCAATTCTGTGTATCAACCACGTAGTTACCACCTAGAGTATGAGCAAATACGTGGTGGGAGCTATTGTCATCTCCTATTCTTCTTTTGTTCCCCTTGTACGAGCTGTGCTTCGTGCAGATAGTGATTTGTGATGGTGTTCTGTGACTTGAACCCCTCATAGAAGAGCCTTCCACTGACGCGCTGGTATGCTCTGGCTCTTCAACCAAAGTAAACACACATAAGCACCTCAATTCAATGATTTGAACGGCAAGAAAAAACACTACTGGAAACAGTGCTGCAAAAGCCAATGCAACATCTTCCTTAAGTTTCAAAGCTGAAGGTAGGTTGACTGCCTCAATTGACTCACCCGCCACCTCTGACACATCCCTCTTTTCTTCCTTACTATCCACTATGCACTCGAACAAATCCTTCGATAGACCCTCGATCAACGCTGCTGCTTCATCAGGGGGGATAACTTCATGATCTCGAGTTTGCTTCATCAAAACCCAGAAACCCGATTCGAATGTCAGTTTTCTTTATTTTCTGCCCCTGCTTCATTCGTCAAACAGAGCATTTGTTTCCCTTACAACAGTCTGTGTACTTTATTTTCTAGCTCATCATGCACTGCGGATATCCACCCATTCTCGGCGAGCGTATCGAGAGACATACGACGCGCATAGCCATTGAGTTAGCTCAGAGTAGTTGTGAGCCATGAAATTTACATTTACGTCCAAATCAAGATAATATAAACACGGGCAAGAGTATATGATAAATTTTGAGTATATAAGTCTACTATTATCCTGCACCACCTTATTGCGGACCAACATGCATTTCGCAAACGTCACCCCAAATTTTGACTCCCTTTACAAGTTCCTCCGGATTAAGTAAACTCAAACTCAATCTCACGCTGGAGTTTCCCCAATCTCTTTCATCTCCTGTGACGTCAAAGTGCTCACCACCGGCCAAGATGATACCTCTTTTAGCGCATTCAGCAACAATCACCTTGGCATTATATTCTTGGGGCAGTGTAACCCACACAAAGTAACCACCTTTACCACCTTGGACCTTCGTACCTGCAGGAAGGAAGTCTACCAATGCCTTAAGAAACACCTTTGATCTTTGGGAATAAGCCGAGTTGAGCTTCTCAATGATCCGATTAAGAGATCCGGACTTGATCATCTCTGCAACGATCATACTGTTCATCTGCCCGGGTGTACCACCACTACGGTTGGCGCCACCCTGACTCAACAAGAAGGACAGTTTGGGGGTAGCGGTTTCCTGCCAGCCTACCCTCAATCCTGGTCCTATCAGCTTGGAGAATGTACCGTTAGAAATTGTATTTCCGTAGGAGTTTGAATCCTCAAGGGTTTGACGATCAATATAGCACAGTCTCAATGGAGGCACTTCCCGGTCTGTATAGTCAAGTAAATCGTACACATCATCCGTGATAATTAACATGCTGTGTTTTCTGGCAAGAGATAGCAACCTGTGCCGAGATTCCAAGGACAAGGTTCCTCCACATGGGTTGGAGAATGTGGGTATCAGGTAGATCACGTACCTGTATATGTTCTTCGAGATTCTCTTCGGGTCATTAATGGAAGTCAAATGCTCCTTCTCAACTGACTTTACTGCTTCAAGAGAATCATAGTACTCAAGTTGATTTTGTAAGTATTCCAGGTCAATTCCACCGTCCTCATTTTCCTCGATCGCTGTCAGCTTACCACCAAATCCAGCATCAATGAAGGCACCGTTGATAAGAAAGTACGTCGGGGTAACTATGAAAGCTCTTCTAGTGAGACCGTTATGAGGACTGGTTGTTTGAGCTAATGCGTTCATGATTCCATAACTGGCACCTGCTGTGAGGTTTATGCAATCAGGGTCTGTTGGGTTCTCGAGGTGGAATACCCTGTCGTTCCACTGAGCAATCGTGGCACGTATCTCCTCGTTCCCCGGATCAGTACCATATGCCAAAGGGTGCCTGTTGAGAGCTGGTGAACCATACCGAAATGGATCCTCATGAGCTGCTGTTAAGACAGTCTTTGATGCTTCTAGCACCTCCAGGGAGGGAAGAAGGGAGTTTGTGGGATGGCCCGAGAAGAAATTGAGCGTTTCTGATGATGATGCCATCGTGCTTATGTGCAGTGCTCTTCTCAAAGAATGACGACAGGATAGGACAATTGTCATACACTTATCAGCCTGATGCGGAAACAAAAAAACAACACATAGAAAAAGGCTTTTCTTAAACAATCTATCTATATTTCACAATGACATGATTTGGCTCTTCTTGTCGATTTTTCACTCTTCGCTTATCAGGTTCTCTTCTTTCGCCAAACCTCGAGGGCATCGCATATGACGACAGGCTGCTGCGGGATGAGCATCAGGCACTGCGTTCGGCAGTCCACAGCGAGAGACGGGAAAACAGATCTGAGACCTCGGGGTCCTAATAGGGAGGGAGGGATTGCTTGCGATACTTTTGGTTTAAACAAATATTAGAAAATTAGCTAAGGTTATCAATTGATGACATGGCAGGGGGAATGATATTTAATATCTTTGCTATTTACAATTAGAGCCCGAAAATGCGTGACTGAGTCTCTTGTCCAAGTCAGAACCATGCTTCTGACACGCTCTGGAAAAGTCGTTGAATATTGTATTGCTCACCACATATCCATTTGAATTATATTCCTTTATGAGATCAAATGCATGGAAATAATGTTCTGTAGGTATGAGAGACTTGAGAGCCAACCTGTAGACTCGATGACTTCTCCTTACATCTGAAAATTCTTGAAGAATCTTAGGGATCATAGATGGCTCGCTTTTCTGAAATCCCTTTATGAGGTAGAAGAGAGTCTCCTCATTAGGCTTTAACAGCTTTTTCTCAATGAGCTTCATAGTTAACGAGTATCCCATTGAAAACCTCCCGGAGGAGCTCAATGCCGCCAGGCATACGTTATAAGCGAGAGGGTTAATAGACGCAACTTCTGTAGGATTATCCCGTACATTACTGCTCATCCTCATGACAGAATCTAGAATATCATCCTCAAACTCAAGGTTGACATTATTAGTTATCACTTCAACGAGATTCGGGAGGTCCTTAACTTCCACGCCGGAGATAGCGTTCAGTTTGTACCTATTAAATGAGCCATCCTGAATGACATCAGCACCATTTCTGGCCACTGATGCCTCAAGCAAATAAACAGCAAAACTCCTTTCTACCGGTTGGGGCAGAATACCTCTGGATCTACGCATGAACTTCAGCAGCCCCATAGGAAGCGCCACTTCTCCAGCCGGGACGCACATCCGTGCCAACTTCAAACAGATAGCATCACTGACATGAATGGATGGATAACTATTCTCCCCGGACGTGAACTTGAGCCACATTTGGGATGCCAACTCTATTTGCCTGAGTTGAACAATCTTGGTGAACAAAATGTTTAGAATCTGGACACTTAGTTCCGCATCTCTATCAACCAATTTACATGCCAGATTGTATGCTTCCTTTGTTTTTTCTCTATGTACAAGGTGGTATATGAGCAACTCATATATGAATCTATCAACTGCCAAGGAGTCAGACAAACACTTGACCGTGCAATCGCAAGCAGCAGCATAGTCTTCCGTAATAATATAAGCATGAATGAGGAGATTACTCACAAGGTGTGTGGGATTTGAAGATTCTAACAACTCAATCACTGTGTCGTTGAGCAGAGGCACCCAAGCACTGTAGAGTTCACACCTCTGGGCTGTTGAAAAGGAGAGATCTGGAATATTGTTCCAATGTGCTAAAGCATACCGTAGGCATGCCTGCCGAATTTCGAGCGAAATATATGTGCTTTTCAGTATGTTGGTTACTAGCTGCCACTCGGCAGTGCTGTAACTTCCACCTGTGGTTGTATTCTGAACTGTCTCAATGAACGTATCTAGATCTGAAGAAGATACAGAGTGTTGCTCTTCAATTGTTATGTTAAGACTATTTCTGCTCTGGGAAATTGATTTCTGTGTGGTGAGAAGGGGGGCCTTATCTATGATATTTTCTGTTGTGAGGCCGACCACACTAGCTTTCTTCGTTGAATCTCTGACTGCTGTACTCAGGCAACGAGTTTCTGCCATTAGACCAGCCACCACAAGGGAAGTGTTCCTCCTAGCTACCTTGCCTGATATCCTATATTGTGCAGAAAATGGTGGTATAACTGATGTTGTATTCGACATTCGCACACACCGACAACAGCTCATGCCATGGCAAAGTGCCGGATCCACTCTTCTCATCGTACTACTGTATCACAGTGGTCACAATAGCATATGGGGGGTAATTATATATGCATACAGAAACAGAGAACCTCATCCAATATAAATGAACAAATAGCACCACACTTAAACACCATTATATTTTACCTCCTCGCGACGTAGTTATTCCATTCCATCTTTCTTCAAGGACAAGACGTATCTGCCTCTCTCACCCCATCTCATCGTCCTTTATGCAAAGGTGCCTCCCCATAGTTAATTTACTATACGCTTCTCTACTATGCATACACAAAGTCGCACGCAGCGCTATTAATATGATCTGCACACGACATGATGGGCAGCTTGAAAAATGCTAGAAAGCGTCGAAGTCAGTGAGTGGAGATGATAAGGAAGCACCAAGACGACGGATAAGCTGCGACTCTGCTACGGATTATACTTTTCACAAGGTATTTTTCACTGTTAGCTAGGTAACTACAGTGACATTGACAGCAAATCAAGATGTTGCGATCACCAATATCGGCTCTCTCACTGAGGGTTTTTCCCGCAGTTTCTAAGGTAAGTGGTTCTTTGATAATGGACAGTAATCCTCTTTATTTCTCCGTCGCCTCTGTAATTCATGATTCTAATATAACATTTTGCTTCATAGTCTCGGATTGGACTGGCCTCTCCTCTCCTGAAGTCCCAGCCCAGATGGGCAACAGCTTCTATTGGAATCAACACACCACGTTTCAACTCCACTGCCTCCACTACAGCTTCAGAGACAGCCTCAAAACTTGCAGAGACAGCATCAACTTCAGAAATTCAGACACATCTTACCTCTTTCGCCGAAGAGTCTATCTCAGGTGTGACTGAAACTGCTGTGAATCTCACACATGACCAGATCGGTTACTTGCAGTCAATAGGTCTGGCTCAGGACTGGTTATGGTGGCCACCCCACTTTGTGCAACAGCTTTTGGAGTACGTGCATGTATACTCTGGTCTTCCATGGTGGGCAACAATTATGGTGGCCACAATTGGTGTTCGTGCTGTTTTGTTCCCGCTTTTTGTCAAGTCTTCCGATATGATGGCTAGAACTCAAAAGGCAAAGCCCGAGATGGATGAAATGATGAAGGTTTACAGATCTGCTAAGACTCAAGGCGAGCGTCAGAAAGCATTGCTCAAGAGAAAGGAGCTCAATACCAGGTATGGAATAAAGAACAGGTACTTGGCTGCCTCTTTCTTGCAGTTGCCACTCGCCATTGGTTTCTTCTCTGGTATCCGTGGAATGGCCTTGGTCCCTGTCGATGGTTTCACCACTCAGGGTACCGCCTGGTTCCAAGATCTTTCCATTGCGGACCCTTATCTTGGTCTTCAGCTGATTACAGCTTCTCTTTTCTTCACTTCTACTAAGCTCGGTGGTGAAATGGGTATGTCAAACATGTCCCCAGTCATGAAGAAAATATTGCTCGTCATGCCTTTGGTGTCTATTCCTGCCACCATGAGTTTGTCATCTGGTGTTGTGGTTTACTTTGCTACCAATGCTGCTTTCTCTGTTGCCCAGAGTCAAATATTGCGTTCGACTGTTTGCAGAAATGCTCTTGGGCTTACCGCTTTGCCTGTCCCTGATCCAAATAAGCCAGTTGAGAAGGAGAGTTTCATGGATTCCATAAAGAAGTTCTCTGAGGAGACTAGGGCCAACAACCAAGCCAAGCTTGATGAGATGGAGCAAAAGGACAAGGCAATGGATGCACAGAAAGCCAAGAGCAGGAGTAACAGAGTCGTAATTAGGGAGAGAAGAAAATAGATGAAATGGAGAAGGTGATAGAAGACAACCAAGAGGTTCCTGTATATAGTCATATGTAGCCCTACTCCTATATATAAAACAAGTCCATCCGGTGTCAGCCCTAGGCACAGTCATATTCTCTATGATCCATTAAATATACATAGACAGAATTCATTTATTACACTATATAGTTGCCACGACATTCATCTCTGTCCATCTACTCGGAACCCCATTGATAGATTCCCCAGCCTAAACTGAGTGTTGCTGAGTTGTAAAGTTCTTTTCCAGCATCACCAGCGGAGGCTCCCAGAGCAACAACCAACGGAAGAAAGTGTTCGTTTGTGGGGTGTGCTTTTAGGTACAGTTGCCTCCACTCAGCAACTGTATCCAATTTCTCCAGCTCCTTGAGGGAAGCAGCTCCCGAGTAATTTGTCACAATTTTCTTGACGATATTGTTAAATGGCTCAACGTATGGAAGGGCATTGTCAGGGCGCTGCATGGCAATTCCCAGATCCCTAAGATTGTGAACTGTCATACCAGAACAAACAATCACCCCCTTCTCTCTGAACTTGGTCAGGAGCTCTCCAAGCTTGTAATGGATGTCAGCGTCAGCCGAAGAAGTCAGCGAAACCTGCACCACGGGCACATCCAAGTCCAATTCACCCGAATCAATGGATTTGGAGTCGGTAAATGCCACCTTGAACCCAACCCATACACCGTGGTCTATACCCCTAGGCGTTATACTGGCATCCAAGCCACCCTCTTTGAGTGTCTGTCGAATGTCCTCAGCAATAGATTTGGAGCCCAAAGTATGAAGCTGCTCTTTATAAATATGTGGTGGAAAGCCATGAAAATCATAGATGAGCTCATTCTCGTCAGAGCTTAGCATGGGGCTTCTAACAGGAGCAGAGGGGTCTCTGCCAGGGTAGCCAATCTCCACATGGTTGGGTCTATTTGACTGCCAATGGGCAGAGACAACTATAACAAACTCAGGCTTGAGCACATGCTTTATATAATGACCGATTTCCTTCACTTTGTTGAAAGCACCAGGATCCCCAAAACCTTCATCTTTGTACATGAAAGTGGGACCGCCATGGCTCACGAAGAACACCGGAGACAGCTTTGTTGGATGTGGCATTTTTGAGGTGGTGGCAATGGCAGCTCGTGAAACAATTGAAGGTGTTGACTGATGTAATAATTGTGGCACCGGAGTGGTAGTGGCTCGATTTTTCAGCAATGCACCGCCTAAATTTGACACCCTGTGGGAACCTGCAAGTAGTATGGAGAACAATGCGACACACAATGTGATGATAAGCACGGTCAGAGATCTAGGCGATATCTGTGCCTTAACAGTTTGGAGCGACCCAGAGGCAACTAGAGACATATATATATATATATATATATATATAAATACTCATAATACCTTGGATAGGCAATCTTTCATTTCACCATCGATGCATTCACTGACTAACATCGATAAACGTTGTAGCGGACTTTCCAGGACTGGCAATCGCTATGCCACTTATTATGGCACTTTCCCTTGCGCATGAAGTCCCAAAAGCCCCCAACCATGCATGGTCAAACGGCCCGCATGCCTAGCGGATTACTAAGAGCCGCATAAGCAGGGAAAGGTGTAAGCAGCTTAGGAATCCACCGACTGAGCAATGCGAGATCTATAATCTGGACAGATAATTAGGGGCAGCCAAGTGTGGGGATACAGTAGAACATTCTTGGATGTTGTGGTAAATATGAGGTTTAGCTCCACCTTCGGACGTCTCAGTTCGTACAGATCACGTGGTGGGTCGGTACTGCACCTGTCTCATCGATTAGAGTTAAGCTTAATAGTAGGTAGTAGGTAGTAGGTAGGTACTCGATGCACACTATCTCATATCACTACAGTATGACAAATATACTTTGAGCCAGTATCGTAGGAACCCATTTGCTGTATATTCATAGTTCATTCACTAATAATTGCAATTCAGAGCGGATCTGTAAGATCGTCACATTTGCGATTCTTTCTAGATAATCGAGTTGATGGTGTTACGGCTAGAAGCTTTCTACTACCGTGGTGATGAAAAAAACACTGGTTTTATATCTAACACGCCACGAGTTCAATAAACCTAATGCTTTCATTCCTATATATTCCAGTATGTTTGGAATTCACTATTTATGTCCTTGATTTCAGACATCCACATCTCAACTAGGGAAAGCTATCTCCCCCTCTCTCGATCAGACCTGATCAAAATATGTTTCCCCTCTTTCATTTCCTCTCTCATTTCCTCGTTCAGTATCCCATCCAACTCAATCTGAAATGCTCCTCTGAGATAAACTGACCAACACTAAATGATGCACATGATACCGACTATCTAACTATGAGCTTTAACTCTCTTCCTCTTCAGTGATCTATGCACGACACAATACCCACTCTAATAAACATATTGCATTTAGTTCACAACACTTTTCACAGCCTTCTCAATGTCGGCTCTGCTCAAACCCTCAAGGCTGGTTTTGACTTCCTGACCCTTCTCCAGTCTTGCAGTTAAGCTTGGTGGTATGCCGTATGCCTCTCTGACGAGGATTGGGAGAGTAGGGTTGGCCCTCTTAAGCGCTGGGTAAGATGTGGTTAGAAACTGCCTAATTCAAGAGTTAGTATTTTGTGTATGTAGGGAAATCTATTTTGTGAAATCTACTATGTGAAATCTACCCGCTGAAGACGATACAAGTATCAATCCACTTCACGCATAACATATACCATATCATGTTCGGATTAATGAAGCAAACTGTCCACAATACGTCCAATTTAGCATTATACACATCTCGCATCAATGGGATTAACGAAATCAACTGCATGGTTGGAATTCCTGGCATTCATCTAAATATCTCTCATATAACCTTCAGTAGCACTTACCTCAATGGCACAGAAGCCTCACCTGTCTGCGAGAGGAAGAACCTCAACTCCTTGACAGCTGCTGGTAGCACAAACTTGGCAGACATTATTGGATATATGAATGAATGAATGAGAAAAACAAAAATGGTTTTTTTGGGGTCAACTGGCTTCTTTGTAGCAAAGCCTTCTTTCTATCTGGTCGTTTAATTGTATTCCTGTCTGCCTCTCTCTCTCTCTCTCTCTCTCTCTCATTGTGCCTTGTCTCTGCTTCTCTCTCTCAGCTTACATCTAACAATATCCCATTGGCAGGTGAAAGAGAGCAGTGCCACATAACCAGTGTTTTTGAGTAAAGAACTATCTTTCTGGGGTAGGGAAGCCATGAGATATAACCAGTGGGCAAACACGATGAAATGTTAAATAGCTCCATTACTAATTCATATATAAATATATAAATATATAAGTATTATGATGAGCATATTACGGACTAGTTAAGGGGTTTGGGAAACGCTTTGGAAAACGCATACTAGATCTAATGTCAGCTCGTTCACTAAACCATGCACCTATCTATTGATGTGTGCTACATTGTAAATTATCACATTATAAAAGTACATACTAAGAGTAAACCAGATGAAGGGCCACACCATGCTGCTTCTTCTAGTAAACAGAATAAAATTGGAAATGCAAAATGTCCCCGAATCAAAGCAGAGTGAATCACAGCAGAATGGTTGAAAAACAGAATTAAACAGAAACATTAAATACACAGAGCCTTGAATCATCCATATACTTAACTCGCCCTACTACCTCACGCAGTAAAATGCCAGGAGTACGTTATATCCTGCATCACGTGACAAAACACTCGAAACATCTGAATCAACAGATTACGGTGTAGTTTATTTCCACTCGTTGGCAAATGATACATCGCCAATTACAGATTTCTTCACCACCTGCGGTGATGCCTCTTGTGGAGTGGGCAGAGAAAAAGAGTCGTCCCCTCCATAATTTTCATCCGTCAACGAAGTGTCCTTCAACTGTTTGGTCGGCGTGCTGGTAAAAGACGGCTCTGCAGTACGTGGTGATATCACATTGTATTTGGGAGCACGTTGATCAGGAGATGAACTGGAAGGGTCAGAAAATTGTGGCTCCCCGCTACTAATTAGTGGAGTGGAACTATTGCCATTTTCAATGGTGATAGGCTGATTGTCTGACAATGCATCGCTACTCACATCAGCCTGTTCCGAATTCGAAGTACTGCCTTCTGTAGTTGCTGCCTCGTTATTCTCAGCCAATATTGACTGTCCTGCATCCTCATTATTTGTTGTCGGAATGGCTGATGGATTACTCCTAGTATATTGTACTCCCAATCCAACAGCTTCCTTTGGGTCGATGGTCTCAGAATCAGTATGGCTACCACTTACCAATCCATTACTTGGGGCCACAACTGTGGCAACGCTTGTGTTGCCATCATTTTTTGCTTCTGAAGGAGTTGGAGGTGAATTCGTTGGTGACGCTCTAGTGGAGCTTTTTGGTGACACTGTTGCCCTTGGTGTGTCAAATGGATCTGGACACTGTGCTATCAATTCACTTAACTCACCACCGGAGGTACCTTTCTTTGCTAAACCGTCATATATTTCCACCTCGGCACGCACTACGGAAGCCGCACTCAATAACACCCTTGAGGCTGAGTCCTGTACTAGGTCGTAGGCAGATACATAATAGTCATGCTTTAATCTATCAATTTCATCCAGCTGTGACGCCAGGTTAAGAAGGTTGGATCTATAAGTGACAATGTTCTTCACCTTCTTCTTTGAAAATTTGATATTGTCCAATTCGTTCTGCTTCAAGGCTCTCAACTTTGCTTTAATCGAAGTCCTGAACATAGACTCTGTCTCTTTGCTAGTCTTCTGGAACTCGGCGATCTCATTCCTCACAGGAACCTCAAACTCTGTTGATATGCTCCGCGCAAGAATTCTCTGGTGGTTGCTCACAAGGTAGTGAAGTCCACCAGCATTCATCAACCCCTTGTTAGCCGAACCACTGCCTTTGCACCTGGCACACTCTTCCAAGGCTTTACCAAACTGTGCGGCTGCTTGAGAAACACCAAGCAGGCTCTGTTTGTAGGCAGCTGCGGCCACAAGCAGCTCATTATAACATTCAACGGTTTCCTTGATGTCCTGGGAAGATATTATTGTAGGCAAATCCAATGCCGAAGGTGCTATAGATGAGACAGAGTTGAGTGTGGTGTAGGAGGGTCGCCTATCCGGAACCCTCAGAGGTGAGGGAGGCTCAGCGTGTCTATTGAATATACTGGAGGCAGAATTGCCACCTCCAGCATTGCTTGTATATGAATTGGAAGATATACCTTCCGCTGGGGTATCTGTACTGGGTGACTCAAATGCGGTGTTGAAGTTCTGTTCTGTGGATGTATTGCTGCTGGTACCGACTGACTCGCTGCTATGGTGACCATTCACATAGGAATAAAACTCCGATAAATGTGGCGGCGGTTTTCGCAAAGGAGACGCGGATTTCGTTTGTCCCACTGATTGTGACATGAATGATGATGATAATAATAATACTAATAGGTAAACTTACAGAAAAGAAGTGGATACCGTGTGCGCTTATGCTCTATGCTATATGTTGTTTCTCTTGGTGGGAATATATGAATAGATATGTATGCACAACAAGGGAAGGGATGTCAATACATACATACAACCCACACTGATAATTGGTGATTATATATATAACGATATATAACTATATATAAATATATAACTATATATCACTATATAACTATATGTATATGTATTAAATGTAAACCGTTAAATTCTTGCTTATATCACGATATTTAGTTCACCCTCCTCTGTTTGCACTTTCATCTCTCTGTGGGGACACATGTAAGTGTATGTGTGTGCCTAGTTGCATCAAAAGATCCTTTCCGTTGACGCTCCTTTGCTTAGAGTGGTGTGTGGTGTGCCTACGTTGCCGCGCGTGCACCACGCCCGCGCCCCTGCTTAGGAAAGAGCAACGTTCGGGTCCGATAGGATGGTGAGTGAGAGATAGGATTATATGAACTACTAGTTTAGGTGGTTACAGGACACATATTAATTGAGTCAAAAGGAACAGGTGGTTGAGTTTGGTAAATTGGGCATATAGCCGTAGGCGTATATAGGATGTAGTGGTATGCACAGTTCACATGTCGCGGTGCTATGTCCATTAGTGTATGCGTAGAGAAGAGATAGATGCTGTTGGGTCAGCCAGCGAAAGGGTACAGCACAACCAGGAGGGGAATAACAGCAAGCAGCTTAAGAGGTAAGATATACAAAGAACTGGTGAGATATAATAATAAAGACAAGTGGAACGCTATTCTCTGAAATTCTGAAATGACTGGTGTAAACAGAATAATAAAACGACACTGACCGATGATTCATCAACGCACATACACGTATACCTTCTCATTTATGGTTGTTAACTTACAACGCAGAAAGAATGACGGCATAGTGCCTTATTCCCCTTTCTCTGGAATATCTCAGACCCTCTTCCTTCCTCTCACTTTCTTCCTGAGATGAGCTGATCTCCGTATAGAGGAGGAGCATTTCACCAGTATTATCAATATTGTTTAATCTCATAATGGTGCCACTACTAATTATTACTATAATTAATAAAATATATGTAAATAAGTAAACAGTGTACGTCTGGAAAGGTTATATGGTCTGCTCTTAGGTCGTGTGCCCCACTATAGGATTGTTTCCTCCTGGCTGAACTGTTTTTACCCTCTCAGTGGAAGATGTGTCCCAACCAAAGCACCGTTACAATCAAGCCTGGTGGATTTTTCACTTGCACGTCAACTATCACCATGCCATGTAGCAGGTGACAGAGATGGATGAATGGATATATGATCAAAAGAAGCAAGAAAAGGGCCCACTGGTCACTGTAGAGTCTTTTTGTTTTACTGTGAAACATCCAACCATATACACAAAATTAAAATGTTGCGACAGTTGAGTGTGTTGAACCCCTTCTTTCTTGCAAGGGGACCCCAGATGTTCAACTCGTTGACTGTGGGGAGAGCTCTATTTTCAACAAGCAGGAGTACAGGATTCTGGGCTTCGGCTTTACAGCAAGCAAAGGTACAAGCCTCCTCCAAGGGTAGACAGACGGTGAAACCAGAGGACTCACGTAAGACATTCCTGGTAGATGCCTACAAACACTTTTACGAGGGCAACGATATTGTGCTCTTCCTCCATCACAATAATCTTGTCAAGCAAGACAACGCCAGGTACCGTTCAGAGATCACAAAGGCTGGTGGTGATTTGAGACTTATCAGAAACAGATTATTCAGGGTCTTCTTGAGATCACAGGATCAGGAGGACCCTGCTAGCAAACAAGCAAGGGAGTACGTGCGTAAAAACAACATCAGACATCCATTGGAGCCTCTTCTTAAGGGCCCAACTGCCATCCTGTGCATCAAACAGATGGACCCACAAGTGGTGAAGGCCGTATTAAGAGTATTGAAATCAGCCAATGAGAAGTTGTTTTTGATCGGAGCAAAGGTGGGGAACGAGATGTACGATAGCTCACAGGTTGACAAGTTCAAGGATCTTCCCTCCAAGGAAGAACTCCAGTCACAGTTGGTGGGTATTCTTACCATGCTTGGTGGTGCTGGTTTGGTGAGGACTCTTGAGTCTTCCTCAAACGTTCTTTACTTGACTCTTGATTCCCACAAGAATGGGCTCGGTAGTGATTCAGAGAAGACAGAGGAGAAGGTAGAGGAGAAGGCAGAAAAGAAGGCCGACAACAACCGTGATGCTTGAGGGAGGTAATCCAAGATACAAAGGTGGAGGGGCAAATTCACCCTACTGTACATAACTTGCATATAGTCATACTACATAGGAATATATGTATTTAAAGATTTGTATTTTGGTGTTGCTAGAAAGTATACGCCTCTCCAGGAACGCATACGACGTTCTAATACGTACATCCTGATTAACATGTGAAAGATGGTAGTCTCAAATACTACGATCTCGGTTTAACTTGTACGATTATAGTTCTAGACACATTGAGATCAATGGATGATACCGTACTTAAATAATTCCTACAGCCATCAGACTGGTGGTGATGAGCCGAATCTCGAGAGATGACTTACTCGGAGAAGCTCTTCTCAGCCGTACAGGAATGGCAGCCAAGTTGATAATTTTTTTATGTTAGTGAAATATACGATGATGAATACTAGAGGGGTCATATTAATTCACAGCATAGTATAACAAAGTGTAGCTATTTTACTCTACTGAGGTCCTATTTAAGTTGCATAGTCTACTTGGCTCGGTTGTTCAACTCCATTTGCCAGATCCACGTACCCCAGCATAGCTCAGTACCTTTCAACATGTCATCAAGAGAAACTGCAGTGGAGTCTGTGGCGTCTCCACAGACCACCAAAGAGACCTTACAGCACAAGAGACAAAAGTATCGTCAGAACCAAGAACAGAAACGTCAACAGTATAAACAAGTCTCATTTGAAGCAAGTGCGCAGACACCACAATCAGAGGAAGTTTCCGCCAGTGTGGAGTTACCTAGGAAGAGATTCTACAGACAGAGAGCCCACTCCAACCCATTCTCTGACCATCAGCTCGAATATCCACAATCACCAGACAGCATGGACTGGCCAAAACATTATCCCAAGTATATTGACGCAGAGACTGGAAAAATAACAAAGCAGGTGGAGGTTGCAGATATTGGATGTGGCTTTGGAGGTCTTTTGATCGACCTCTCTCCAGAGTTCCCCGAGACATTGATGCTTGGAATGGAGATCAGAGTACAGGTCACACAGTACGTTGAAGACCGTATAATAGCGTTGAGAAAGCAGAATGAGAATGTCGATAATGGTGAAAAGTACCAGAATATCTCCGTGCTCAGAGGAAACGCAATGAAGTTCTTGCCTAATTTCTTCCACAAGGCACAGCTCAGCAAGATATTCTTCTGTTTCCCTGACCCACACTTCAAACAGCGTAAACATAAGGCCAGAATTGTCACCAATACACTTCTTTCCGAATATGCATTTGTTCTCAAAGAAGGTGGTGTTTGCTACACCATCACCGATGTGCTGGATCTCCACGAGTGGATGGTGTCTCACCTCGACTCTCACCCGCTTTTTGAGCGACTGTCAACCGAATGGGAGGACCAAGACACATGTGTTAAGATAATGAGAGAGTCTACCGAAGAAGGAAAGAAGGTTGCCAGGAATAAAGGAAGCAAATATGTTGCCTGCTACAGAAGGTTGCCAGATCCCGAGCTCTAAGGTTTTCAAGTGTAAATGTATGTATATAGATTGTGTGTAAAAGGAACAATAGATAATATCACAAATAAAATGCCCTTATGCGAAAAAAAAACACTGAGCAGTAATGCGTAACAAAACATACCAAGAGGAAAAAACAACAAAGAAGAAAAAAATGCTTACAAACGAGGAAGCATCGAACAAGCTCAAACTATTATGATCACATTATTGTACTACTATTCATCTTCTGCTTGACCTAACAGATCCCGTATCGTCATCATCAAAGGTCGACCGTGCATCTTCATCGTCTTTCTTGAAAACCTGTTTGAATATAGAGGACACGGTCTCACTACCTCTTCTGATACTACCCTTAATGCTGTTTGCGTCACTATTTCTATAGGCAATAATGGAAGCGATATCTGGTGGTTCGATATCCTGGGGCAGAATCAGTGGGGAGGATTGAGACTTAATGCTGAGATTACTTGAAGGAACAGTATTACCAGCAGCATTGGAGAATGGGGTTGAAGGATTTCCAAGCTCAGTGCTAAGAAGAGGCTTTCTTGCAAGGGCAGCAGCTGTTCTGAATCCTCCGTTAGACCCTGATATACCCGACTCATCGTCGTTAAGAGCTCCATAGGAAGAACTCATACCATGCGAGCTGCTTATGGAAGAGGAATCATCAAAGATAGAGTCCATATCCTCCAGATGGAGTCCGCTTGTCTCTGGGTAAACCAAATACACCACACAGACGGAGATGAAACATGAGCCTGCATGGATTAAGTAGAGTCTCCATTTGATATGTTCGAGAAGAACAGGGGAAAGGATACCAACCACAAAATTAGCAGCCCAGTTAGCCGCAGTGGACAAGGAGGCACCCTTGGCTCTGCAACTCAGAGGTAAAATCTCTGGCGGGAAGAGCCATGGGATAGGACCCCAGGAGTATCCGAAACCAGCATTGTATATAATAACAAAGAGAACGACCAAGCCCGGTGTGCTTGGGATATTGAGGAACATGAAGTAGGAGACACAGCCGAGAGCCAATCCCATGAGAATACCACCAGAAATGAGAATGGGTTTTCTACCCCAATGGTCCACCAAGTACCATGGGGGGATAGTACTGAACCCATACACAATTGAGTTTATACCGGTCATAAGGATGGCATCCCTACCAACCCAACCTGCATTTTCAAAAACAATTGGGGCATAGTAGGAGATCACGTTGATACCATTCAGCTGTGCAAAAACCTGTGCACTGATAGCAATAAAAAGCCTCTTTGAGTACCTTCTAAACATTTCAACGTAGGTTTTCTCACCTTCAAGTCTCGACAGGAGGACATTCTCCTTGATGGATCTAAATTCATCTCTGGCTTTATCGGCATGGACATCTCCATCGGAATATAAGTCTGCAAGTACAGTAATACCCTCTGGATCGTGATCATTGTCCAATAGCCAACGAGGACTTTCAACAATGACGAAGGAACCAAGGTACAAAAGCGAGCCAATGATGCATTGAACAAAGAGGGGAATTCTCCATGAAAGATCACTCTCTATGAATGAGCACAGGTAATCAGTCCAGACTGAGGAAGAGTAACCAATAATGTTTCCAGTGAACTCAATACAGGCCAATCTGCCACGATGCTTTGCAGGAGATATTTCGGACTGGTAGATGGGGACGATAGTGGACAATAGACCAACGCCAACACCAGAAATAATACGCCCGACAATGAGATGGTCCATAGAGGTTGCAAGGGACTGGAAAGCACCTCCGATAACAAAAATGAACGCACCATATCTGATAGTCCTTCGCCGGCCGATGGCATCACCAATATGTCCAACGGCTAGAGAAGAGACGAGTGCACCAATCTCTAGGACAGACACCATGGTACCGATGAGAGCATTACTTGGGTCGTCAAAGTAGCTCTTAAAGTATGGGCCGGTGATAATTCCAGACATAACACCCTAGACATTCCAATTAGTTAGCATGAAAGTAGACAATAGCTGTAAAGGAAAATACAACTTACCTGATCAAAACCGAACAGGAATACACCTGTAGACACAAACACACTGGTGAAGTAAAGCAGCGGTTTCCCCACAAGTGGAGGCTTAGGCATGTCTGTCATAGTTGTAGGATCCATGGTGTATAACGATAGAAAAGCACCTGTCTTTGGTAGACAATGGTCAGGGCGGTATAAAAGAAAATAATAAAGAGAGAAATCTAATAGGAATAACGCAATCACAGACGATAGAGACCCCCTCTGAAATTCCGCGATTCAATCTATGGTGAAAACTCAGAAACAGTGTGTGTTCAGACGGGGAAAAGAGGTTCGTTGTATAGACATGAAATCTTCATGCAATATGACACAACACTAAAAAGGATATATATAAATATATACAAATATATACGAGAAACAGATACTGAGGAATCCAACAGTTCTATAACTCGATTGGCTTATCGTTGCAGACTGTGAAGGGATTCTTAGGCCATAACAAAATGCAACGTCTGCCTAGTCTATATCAGTTGTTTTTTGCTGGTTGGAATCTGGAAAACACAATAAACAGGTACAGGGATACATCCAGATTTCCTTAGAGAAAGCAGTATATATATCTGTGTTCATTTGTTCACTTGATCTCGTCTCTTCCCCACGCTTTGTTTCACAAGAGAACATTGGAGAAACGGTTTCCTGCAATACCGTGTGCTGCACGGGTGGTCCAAGGTGGTGTTTTGTGCCCTCTGCTATATTACGTCATAGTGCTTAGCACCTTTTCTTATATGTGTGGAGCATTTGTATGCAGGCTCGAGAGGGATAAGCAAGGGCGGGTTGGAATTGCTGGGGAAGTACATAATAATACGTTGCTAAGCAGAGTGGGGTAAAAGTGTTTACGTGCTTCTTTGTTGTTGTTTATATTTCAAATTATTTATATTGTTTTGTCCACAGTACATATATACATACATACATATAGATATGTCCTCCTTGAAGTGAGCTGGCGTCACAGACAATAACATCTCTCGAGTGTTGTATGGGTTTGAATGTGCACATTACATATTGGAATAACAGCGTGGTGGCCCGATAATCACCAACCGCACGAAATTGAACGAAATTGAATTTGCCCATACTTGAAGCAGAACACAGTTTACCCTACCAGTCAGCCAGTATGACGTGTCTACCCTTCATACCTCCCTCGAGTCATCTGTATCTGTATCTCCTTCAGTTATACGACCCACTTATCCTAGTACACCTCTATCTAACTGGAGACCAACGTTTCAATACTAAAAGAAACAACAGGGAACTGCTTTATCTCTGCTCTAACAGATGCTTCAACGCCCAGACTTGACAGAATACCCCTAATAACTCCGCATGGAAACCATAAATACTAGAGCGTCGTGTTAACAAACCCCCTTTGTAGAGTGGAGAACTGGAATCAGAATTGAAACCAAGTGCCAAAGGCACGAAAATACTTACTGGCTGGGCTCTTCTTATTTTCTCTGTTGGCTCTTCAGCCCTATCCATGTTTGCTATCTGATGAAAGTTGTTATCTATCAGTACAAAAGTTCCCTATTTGCAAAATCAGCAGTTGTTAGTTATCAATTATAAACATAAGTCCTTAGTTATCTCTCACCTACCCTATGATTTGTCCTCAGGTTATCCATCTGCTTCATATACAGCAGTTTCCAAACATCCCTACATATAAATTTAAGCATGTCTAGTATCTCAAGAAACTTGAAGTTACCATCGTTTCTCAAATACACAATACAATCTGTGAGCTTGGTTCCTATTTCAAAACCGCTCTTCTCAATCCTAAATGCTACGCTATCATCAGACAAAAGTTCGGGGTTGTTGAGGATATCGAGCTTCTCTGGTACCGGTCGCTGTCCATTTTTGGTCTCTTGAACTGAGATATGCAGTTTGCTCAATGCCTCCTCAGTTTCTGATCGCACAGATCGGAGCTCGGAGTCAAGTTTCTTGGTGATTCTGATCGACAGAGGAACAATTTCCATCAACAAATAATCCAGACACAATGAGTTTATTTGTTTCTTGAAAGGATCGACTGCCTGAGACTCTATCTCTCTCTTTTGGCCATAAGTGGTGCTCGTAGCACTCATTGTGAATAGGTAAAAAAACACACCAAAGATCAGGATCCGCCGAATGAATAAATCAATAAAAACAAAGCTTCAGCACGCACAACGTGTCACAAATAAGTATCAATCACTTCGTAGGGGTCTCTGATCTATGCCGTCTGCCTTTTGACCACCAGCAACTGGTTTGTATATACCTGTATAGGAGAGAGCTTTCCTGACGCCTATTTGTTGCAGCACGATGCGCGTTGCGCGTACATAGTGAGAGAGGGCCGCTTGCCCAGCATAGAAGAGAGGTCAAATGATATAGGAAACACAATCATCAATGACCGGACGGTACGAGGCGAGGAACAAAATTGGCTGGTATTAGGTTAGTCACAAATAGATAAAAACATTCAAGAATGCACAATTCAACATTAAGGTTGCAGTAAATTTATTCGTTCTGCGATATTTGGTGCCTTTAGCTGGCTCGATTATATGTAGGCCTCTAAGGCGTAAAGCAAAGGAAAAATAGCGATTAGCTCTACGCTACCACCTCTCCTGTAACAACAATGGATTGTTTGTCGAATACTTTCTGCGGTTCTGTTTCTAGTCTCTTCCAGGTTTTTATGGTACCGGACTGGGTATTTGCTTCAAAGATCCTCACCCTCCTTGTAGTTCCTCCGTATCCTGCATATCCACCCTCACCGGCCCCACCACCGTAGCACATCCAAAGTTTGTTGAGCTTTGGTGCTGCTCCTTCGGTATCGGTTCCGAGAATCTTACGATTCATCAAGCAGTAATCATTGCAGTGGTCATGTCCAACAGCGAGCGCTTTCACGCCGACCTCACCCAATATGTCACGCATTCCAGTATTATACCTAGGAGCTGTCACACCTTCCTTGTACGTCCCCACGAGCGGGCTTCTTCCCTCCACATCTTCAATTTGGCTGAACTCTGGGAGAGGAATGTGGAAAAATGCCATACCCATGTGGACATGGGAGTGGGCCTCAATGAGGGGTTTCAGTGATTCGTGCTCTTGCTGAACGAAAGATAGCTGGTCCTCCTTCAACCAGTCATATCCGGGGTTTATTTTGGGATTGGGAGAGTATTTGTGAGTGTCCAAAAAGTACAACGCCATTGCGATCTTTTCCTTCTCTCCAGGGGATGGGGTCACTGTTAATACGTAGTTACCAATACCGCTGACATCTTCCGGACCCGAAGAACTCAAGGAGTATGGCAGTTTGGACGAGATATCCATAACCTCTTGACGGCTAGCAGGTCCTTCGTCGTCATGGTTTCCCATAGTCACAGCATAAGGAATACCACGCTCGATAAAAGGAGACAACGCCTTCAAAATGGCCGTTTCCGCATCAGGAGCCTCTGATCCAAAGATTTGGTCACCAGTCAATACCACTAAATCAGGCTTCTCAAGGTCAAGAACTCTTTCGATAAAGCGCTGGGTCTTAATATCAGCAAGGCATGGAACTGTCTTGTCCGGAAATTCTGGGAAAGTATCTCTACAGATACCATATCCTGTTGAGAAATGCAGGTCAGCCACTTGCAATATCTTGAAGAAGCCATCTTCATTAGACGACAGCCGCACCTCAGGGATTGTTTGTGTGCTAGCTCTCCTAATAGCGATATACACTTCATTGTCCTCTTCGTGTCTATCAAAGTCCTCAAAATCCACCATTCCATTCACACCACCAGACCTGGTTGGACCATCCACCTCAAGTCTGTGTTCCAGTACAGTCCAGTCAGGTCGTGGGTCCACGCATATTCTTCCGTACAAAATATTTATCTGTGTGATAGCATGCTCATCTTCGTATACACCGTACTTAACCCAAAGACCATGCTGTTTGAGTTGCCAACCCATCGCATCAACCTCTTCTTGTGTAGGTATCTTGACTTCCTTGAGATCTGACTGCCTTACTGGTTCTGTAAGGCTGTTGAATTCGACGATTATCTTCCTGGGGAATTTCTCATTACCAGGGATAGCAACATCCACAGCATGGTTTGCAACTGTCATATCAATGATGGCTCTGGTCTCCTCCATTGCTTTTGCATTTGTATCCCTCACAATACGCGCATACATGTATGTGTTTACGGTCCATTTGTTATCCAGGTGCAGATCCTTCGATATGATATACCAGCTGGCATCTACCTCACCTTGCAGCTGAACACCTTCGTCCCAAATCTCCGGTGCAGAACAAGTTCCCGTGAACCTTGAACATGTCTGGAAGTTTATATCCACAATTGCATGCTGTCCCTTGGAGAGGTCTGTGATCACCTCACCTACATACATAGGAGGGTTATCATACGCACGGTCAACCGAAAATGTACAGATATACAGTGTAACGCAAAGCAAAGCGAGAAGTCCGAACTGCCGTCTCCAACGCTTGGAGGTTAGACTCTGTAGTCGCTGAAGCAAAGGCATCACGGTCAGGTTATCACAAATTTATCCGGCTGTGCACTGTCACTTAGTACTTCCTCTGTATATGTAAAGATGTATATGTTTGCCTTGATAGGCCGAAGGAACTTCCTCTCTGCAACAGCACTGAAATCGCGTTCAATGCTGCGTACGCATTGTTTGAGGTTGCGTGTAGATCCTCCCACCGTTTTTCGATAGTAGGCGTGTGACGCGAGAGGCCAGCGTTGTAAAGATATTATGCAGCATGCACACCTAATTTATATGACCAGATGTGCTAGCAGAGGCTCTCGGAACAATTAATTCTGAGAATTACTGGTCTCAACCCAGGTAAAGCAAATGCTACCATATCCTATTATGATTTTTGAGAGAGAGGAAAGTTGCTTCTGTTCAAACTAACCTTAAGAGCATAAGCCTATCAGTTATGCAATGAAGGTTCTCGCTTTAGTTGTACATAGTTATTTTTTAGTGAAGCTTTCAATGCGATCGAAGACAAAAAACATGTTTTTAAAAGCTTAACACATAAATACGTGCAAAACGAAATATGCAAGATCTCATATTCAATCCTTTCCATGTTACATAAACTCACCACCTGCAGTGGTATATCTCTATCAGTTGTCCTTTGGTGAGTGGCCCTCTTGATTTGTGGTGTGGGGTACAACAACAGCCGGCCTATGATCTCCTGTCAAGAGCAAACCATTTGAACCAACATCCTTATTTTTATCATTGTTCACATGCGGCTGGAAGGGACTGACTCTAACACTGTGAGGCCTCATTATTCTATCAGTTATCCCAAAGCTTTTGTTACCCAACTGAAGTCTTAGGCCATCGCTCTTCTCCAGAACAGCCATCTCATCGTCGTGACCAGTGGTGCTACTAGCTGCCCTGGCCCGGCCATTATCAGTGCCAAGAGACCCCGTCTGCTCACCCACTCCGATCTGATCCTCTTCTTCTTCTTCTTCTTCTTCTTCTTTTGTCGTTGACATTTTCTATTTTTTCTCAAACAAAGTATTACCCGTATATACTTGTAATGTATCTATCATGATATAAAGCATACAAGACCCTGTTACCCTTTCCTACCTACCCGTCGTGTCGTGTCATTTGCCATCTCATCCGGTGGTTATGCAGTTCCATGCACGGTCAAGCCAACACGGCCCGTGGGGCCTGCTACTCCATGCGTAATTACGGCGAGACGCATAATAGGAGGAGGAGCAGGTTGGTGTGAGAGAGCGCGAGAAGGGAAGAAAACGTGTGTGGGTGGTGCTTTTGTAAATGTGCGAAAGTTGTTACTCGCGTAACTTTTGTAGATACATGGGGAATTCTTAACTACAGAGATCAACACATTGTCACTGACATCTATTACAGTTGCCACAAATATATGATGCCAATGAGTTCGTCGCGTTAAATGCCGTCCCCGTTCTGGCATTTGTCATATGAGTCCCTGGGTGTTCTCTTCTCCATCACAGGGAACATACTCATCTCGATCTCTTTTAATCTACAAAAGCAAGCACACCATGAGATACGACGTGGTGAAGATGCAAGACGACTAGACCAAGAATCACATATCCATCATTATCACCACCATCATAGCAACGGCAACACCGATAGCGAGAATGTCATCACAGAGGAAAATTCAGAGCACCATTCCCTACAGAAGGGCCATTACTTGAAGAGTATCCGTTGGTGGGCTGGGTTCCTACTCATGACAGTTGGAGAAACAGGCAACTTTGTGGCATACGGTTTGGCTCCCGTCTCTGTCGTGAGTCCTCTAGGTATAGTGACCATTGTATCCAACTGTACAATTGCTCCTATATTTTTCAATGAACCTCTAAGGATTACCGATGTCGTAGGCACAGGAATGTCTGCTTGTGGGGTTTTGCTAGTGGTTTTATCCTCACTGGGACAAAATGATGGTGATGGTTCGTCTCCACCTGTTCTCATTGGAGATCCCTTCGACTACATAGATCGTACTGTTTTCTCCACCAATAGCCTGGCTTATATAATTAGCTCAACTTCTACGATCTCAGCGATGCTATGCTACTTGGCTACAAAAAATCAGAAGGATATTGGTTTCATTCTGGCAAACCTGGCCGTGGTTGCACTTTTTGGAGCTTATACTGCAATGTCCACAAAACTCTTGTCAACAGTGCTGGAATTTGCACCGTTCAAGGAGGCGGTTTTGGATTTTAGGACTTATCTGCTGCTCCTGGTGATCGCAATAACATCAATTTTCCAAATCAAGTATATCAATAGGGCATTAAAGGTTGCCAGTGCTACTCTGGTTGTGCCCATTCATTTTGTATTTTTCACCATTTCCGTCTTGTTGGGATCTATTGTTGTCTTCAAGGACTTTGCTCATAGGACGGCTGGAGAGGTTTGGTGGTTTTCATTCGGTTCAGCGTTAACATTCTTGGGGGTATTTGTAATAGGAGGGGCAGGAATAGCTTCATCAGCGGAAAAGATCAGAAAGAGAGGTAGCAAACTCAGAAAGGAATCCCGTTATTCCATTGCGGATGGTGATGAGAGAACTCATGCTAGAAGTATCGTTGGACCAACGTATTATGAGAATGGCGACGGGGAGCATCACACTCACGATAACGATATACACTCTGCTCTGTCTGAATTCTCTGCTTCCCCACGCTCTGTTCATGATCCTTCATTGGCGACTGATCCTCAAGTAATTGAACGACGCATTGATGAGGGGGGAACAACAGATTCTGGTGATGATTATCAGAGGAGTCCGAGCGGTTTGTCAGATGTGGTGCAGCCACAACCAGGAGCGCCGGCTAAGCACGACAAAAAAAGGTTACTTTCTACTAATCGTAGACTTGGGGTTATTCCTTCATCCAAATCTACACCAGAACTCAACGCACATTTGTCTCCCCAAGTTTGTGTTGGAGAGTCAAGTGGTGGGGAGTCTCATCCAGACCCAGGAAAGCATCTCATTAGGAGTGGGGCTACAAGAGCTCCTCTGATGTGGTTCCAAAAGTTCCTCCCAAACTCTAAGGGCCCAATTTCCAAAACCTCAGCCTCTACAGAGAACTTACTAGCTTCCTCAGAGGATGAAGAGGTATTTGCAGGCGCAGCTGGCTATCCCGATGAGAGCTCACCATTGCTGAGCTCACTAAGAATTCCTCAGTTTGCATCTATCAGAAGAAAAAGTCTTGCTGAGATGCACCATCCTCATTTCGGTGCAGCTCCTGAGAGGTTTATTTCAACCGATGGTAGCCATCGGAGTGCTGCTCTTCTTGGGAATGGATATTTTGTTATGCCAGGTAGTGGAAACCTGTTGATGAAAACTGTGGTGATTGGGGCTGAACCAGATTTTGATTCTGATGGATCAGAGGGGCAGGAGGATGAAGAGTAAGCAATAAATTGTTACTGTTGTTAATGACAAATATGACTAGAATGTTAAAGGACAACTCTAGGGACACAACAGGCTATGGTTGTTAGGGATGTGAAAGACTCAGAAATTCACCAGAGGAGATAGGAAGAATGCAAATAGGGTACACAAAGAGAGTGATGATTAATGGCGGTACAGAAATAAAGTATATAGAGACTCATAGAAATAGATAATATGTGCATTTGTTCCGCATACACGGGTTTGTCTCCATTTTTTACGTATACCACGCTCCTGATAGATATGATTTCAATTTTATTGTCCTTAAAGTCGCATAAGATATTTAATGTTTCGATAGGATAAGTGGGTTCAGGAAAGAACTGGTTAGCAATTGTGCTGCACCAGCACGTTTCAAATAGTCCACCTCAAAGGCCGCCTCCAAGAAATCCCTCGCCTCTGGTGTTGCCCATTGAGGGATATCGGGTCTGGTATGAGTACCAATCTTAAAAATAGCTTGCATCTGGCTGAAATCAGGGAAGGGATGTTTACCTGTAAACATCTCAATTATCAAACACCCGAGAGACCAAATATCTGCCTTATCAGTATAAGCCGTTTGCTTAACCACTTCTGGGGCCATCCAGTATACAGAACCTTGTAAGGAGGCTCTTCTGCCCGCGCTCTTCACCTCTGACCCACCGGGGGTAACCAGAGGCTGGTCCACTCTCTTGGATATTCCAAAATCGCTGATTTTCACCGTTCCATTGATATCGATCAATATGTTAGCACCCTTGATGTCTCTGTGTACGATATGCTGGCTGTGGAGGTACTTGAGACCTATGAGAATCTGACGAACAAAGTTTCTAATCAGAGGCTCCTCAAACGGGCCGTAGTTTATGAGCATAGACGAGACAGATCCACCGGGGATATACTCGAGGAAAATGTTCAAATATGCACTATCCGACGACGCACCCAGATATCTCACGATATTGGCATGGTTGAGATCTCTCAGCAGTGCCATTTCCTGATTCAATGCATTGATCATAGACATTTTATGCTGTTCAGTTGCCGAGCCCTCAGTAGGGATTTCAACCTGTTTGACAGCCATGAGCTCTCCGGTCAACGAGTTGAGGCCAAGGAAGACAGTACCAAAACTACCAGCTCCGATACGCTCTCCCTTGATCCAGCTCTGTGGGCCACTTTCTTCCTCAATTGCCAACTGACGCAGCAAATCATATTCGGCATTACTATTGTCGTCGTCGTCATAGTCATCGTTGAAGAGCTCTATAATGGAGGAGGCTCTCTTCTCTGCATTGGAAAGTGCAGGAGGAGGAGGGTATTGGACTGAGCCAGGATCCAATGTCCTCTGCATTATTGTGTTATCATCTTGTTCTGTGCTTATGGCCACTGAATGTCTGATAGGAGTACGGCTTAGGATGGTTTCTGCACCCTCTGAATTCTCGTTATCTTCGAGGATGCTATCTATATCGTTTGCATTACTCATCAATACATCGCCAACAGTGTTTCCATGCATAACACCGGAATGTAAAGCGCTCAACCTAGAGCTAGCCATAGATTGCGGCCTGCTCAGGCTGGAAAACACTGAAGCTCTTGAGCTACCACCAGGTATCACCTGTGACATTCTGGTGGAGAAAATAAGCGAGTTTCTGATTGTCTCATGAAGCTGGTTTGCACGGGCACCCGGGAAATATTCAGCCAGATTATTTGAGATAAGCTGGCTGGGTGGTCTCTGGCCAAAGAAATTACGCAAATGAGGCATTCTAGCATTGGAATGAGACACATTTCTTCTACTAGCCTCCGCAGCATTCTCCCTCACCTTGTCTTTGAAAGGTTGAGAACGAGCAATGATGGCCTTCGATACGTCAACTGCTGCCCTTGATGGGAGTTCATTCTTGGGGCATAGCAATATTCTATGCTTTTCCATTCTATCGGCTGAGTGACTGTTAGTGACAAGCTCAACGTCATACATAAGATGTGTCGTGCCAGTTTTATCCGTCACGTGGGTTTCCCATTGGTCGGCTTGAGAGGTTATTCCCAGTTTTTTCAGAGCTCGCCTTTTTATAGACGCGGCGTTGAAACATCCTGCAACATTCACCTTTCGCGTAGATCCGTCCTGAGTGATAAACGTCACTATGCTCTTGTGTGCATCTTCCTTCTCGCCATGTCCTGTGTTAATCTCTCCGGCAGCAGCGACGCTTCTGGAGGAGGAGGAAACAGGCATGTTATTGCTGTTCGTTGATGTAACTGAACTTCTGACAGAAGAAGTTCCACTTCCTCTTGATGTTAGATCCACCAGCCTATCCACAGACACCACAGCCTTGATCCTCTCTGTTCGTAGCCGGTCGATAGCCAATTCGAGTCTAAGTCTGTCTCCCACTTTATTCACACCCAATTCTTTTAAGGAAGCTTTATCCAGATCTGCTACAAGATCACCCGTGATTCCATTTTCTAAAGTAAAGATACAAAAGTTAGTTTCATCTCTTGGAAACTAGAGATGTGTAAAAGAAGAGCCTCTCGGAAAGATTGGGTTCTCTGCCAGGAGAGAAAAACCTCCTGTCAAGAGCAGATCACTTCACTCAACATCGCTCAGAAAAAAATAATCCACGTTACTGACCTACTTTCAAAATTGCCTAAATAATCAAGACACTGCACCTCTTGTAACCATTGTTTCAGATCCACCACCATCATGGGGTTTAACAACTAGATTCAGCAATAGATAAGAATAGCAAAGGACTGTAAAAAAACATAAAAAAACGCAATTATAATATATGTATGTGATACTCCTCCAGTGATGTTAGTACCCCTTGTATGCCTAATGCTCAAACAGACACTGGAGTATTCCATACATGCTAAATAATCAGCTTCCTTTCATCTACTTACTGGCCTCTAACCCAGCTTCCCATGCCCTCGCGCAGATCAGTACGCTAACAAAATTCCCCTAAGACGTGTCGGTGCACGGCCATGTTCCAGATATGGCCGTGCGGGCCTGCCTGCCTGTGAAGTTATCATTCTCCCCCGTACTAAATTAGGATAAGTGTATGCAGCGTCTGTGCAGTTCAGATGCCCCCCCATAGTTGAGGCAGAAAGCAGGTACGGACAGAACGATACGTTGTGGAAGGGAGAGGGCGATGAGGTGGTGTAAAGGCTGAGCAGGGGAAGGAGATGAGTGGGGGAAGAAGATGAGTGGTGATTGGCCACTATTAAAGATGAAGATTTAAGTTTCGTATCATTTGATCTGTTCATTTCATTATGGTTTTAAGGGAAAACCATTGACTGTCTTTCCTTTTATATATATGGATAACTTTTGGTGGTTAGGCAACCATCAGAATGATGATGTAATATGGTGTAGTATCATGGTGTGGTCATCAGGTTGCTCTTACTCTTGCATCACATACCTTGTCTGCTCCATTGCACCCTTACCGAAGAATCTCGTAATATCTCTGAACCTATCGCTGCTTCCGGCCAACGTAGCCTTGAAAAGATCATTTCGCTCTCCAACCTC
This sequence comes from Kuraishia hungarica, assembly GCA_030567555.1. Classification (NCBI taxonomy): domain Eukaryota; kingdom Fungi; phylum Ascomycota; class Pichiomycetes; order Pichiales; family Pichiaceae; genus Kuraishia; species Kuraishia hungarica. The sequence continues at coordinate 255,407 of JAJLSL010000004.1, forward strand.
TTTTTGGGCTTGTCTCCGTGCCGTTATTTCATCTATTTCAGCAAGGCACTTTGGACACTTGAGATGCTCATCACTAACGCTACTGCTAAATATTGAATTGGCAGAGCTCTCAGCTTGTGCAATTCCTGACGGGCCAACATGAGTAGTGTTCCCATCGCCCACACACCGTTGGTGATAGGTGTGATGACACATAAAATGCACAGCCGGCAGATCTAACTTGAGGCCACAAGCATGGCACCTGGAACCTTGCAAGACAGTTGGCTCGTTAAGCATACCATTGATCTCTCCTTGGGCATTGGATATCTCATCCCTATATGACTTTGCTAATTTCTGATTCTTGGAAACTTCTTGTCTCTGCACGTGGATGTATGTAAGGAGGTACTCTTTAACAAGTCCTATTGATGCAACGTTTGTAATGCTCAACGTTTGAACCACATCCAGGGGGGTCATGAGCTTTGACTCTCTTATAGTCTCAAGAACTGAATGAAACAGATCCTCTCCTACCGTCTCAAATATACCCTTACTGGATACAAAGTAAGAGAGAGCCCTCCGGTAGAGCTCTGGTTCTTTGGATCCGTACTTCTGCAACACCTTGATAGCTCCTGTGGTGTCTCCAGCAGCAACTCTTGATCTGAACAAATCAACCTCGAAACCAGGCTGATCGCGGGCAACAAGTTCACCTTCGTTAAAACCACTCAAATTTGACAGCAGCAAAATCGAAGCAGACCCCATGGAGTCCTTCTTGGTAATAGCAAGATCCTTGGCTTTGGATTCCCATTTGGCTCTTACCTCCACATCTTCTGATTGAGACGCAAGAGTCAAATACATTTCAAAGAGCGTGGTGAGAAGATCCTGAAGGTCAGTCTCGTTACCTCCGAAGATATCATAGCTCTCCATACATGCCTCCAAGAAGATAACAAACTCATTAGGATGGCTCACAAATGAAGAAAAAATAATGCGCGGACGTGGTGGCTGATAGGCTCTATCAACTGTTTGCTCTGGTCTACTGCTTTTCCCGGTGCTACCATTTTCAGATGCCGAGTCAGTATCACCTCCTCCCATAAATGAAACAAATGCTCGATAGCTCTGCAACACAGGCACTGACTCTAAATAGCTAGACTGATCATCTGCACGCGACAGTTTCTGTCTCTCATCAGCAGTGATCTTCTCATCCGAAGTCATCAGTGCACTATCAGCAACCAGTCCATCCTGTGAGGCCCGGCGCATATATCTCCCAGTGAACACATCAATGAGAAGAGCAGTAGTCTCATTAGGACTTTCATCAAGGAGAAGACGGATATTCTCAATCAGTACCCTAAGCAGCTCAGCTATAGGTAAAGTCCTTATATATCTCATTGTAGAAGATACATCTTTGAGATCACGCAGCTGGATATCAACAACCATAGATGGTTCGTTGAACTTTTTGGCGATTGTTGAAGCAAGGTGAAGATATCCACTCTCATGGCACACGTTTATAACAACATATAGATCAAACGACTTTTGAGAAGGAACGACCTCACCATCTTGCACGTCGATACTCTCAATGAACTGGACCAATTTGTCCGTCTGTTTGAGCTTACAGTATGAACAAAGCAGCAATGTGACATGTGTCTTGTCTGCCAATTCTTGATCGACCATATTCTCCAATATGACGGCCAAATTTCTCACTTTAGAGCTGTCCTTATATTTCTGTATTATCTCGCTTGTTTTCCCCAACTTTAGACATTGAATATACTGGCCGACAGCCTCATCAAAATCTCCTCGGGCGTATAAGTAGTCACCATATTTTCTCCGTATTCTGGTAACAGCCTCCTCATCAGAAATGCCCTCCGCAGTTGGCGAACCATCCGTAGGCACTTCTCTTTCTCCTTTAGCTCCCCCCAAACTTGCATTCTCAGCCAATTTTATAGCTATAAGATATAGATCTCTCTGGACAACTATGTCCAACTGTTCTTTTATTGGCTTTTCCTTCAATCTATGGAGCATTCCATCTGAAGTTAACAAATACTCATCACCCCACATTGAGAATACATCGCGCACTGTGCCTGTTACTGTCTGGTTGAACACAATCAGCTGGTTGACGATATCCACAACCAGAACCCTAGTGGTTAGGAATCGAGTTTCTGTTGATATGAGGTTGGACGATATTGGAGACACAACAAGTATGTACTGTGGGGAAAAGCAATATATCCTTCTCTTTGGCAACTCCAGCATGATGCTGTGTCCCCTTCCCTTAGATGTATAAAACATGAGCGCATCATCCCGTGCAACCACTAAATTTTTCTCAGAGTTCTTCATCACATCCACACATCCGAGATCAGCACCTATGTTTTTCACCAACACCTTGTCCGGCTTGCCTTGATTTCTGCCTGTTGTTGGAATAGTCAACACCTTAGAGGTGGTGGTTACATACAGCAAGGATTCGTCTTTGAAAATAACGCCAGAAACTGGCTCTGGACTTTCGAATACTACTCTTTGACGAGAGCCTCTATCCCGCACCAGATCTCCTCGTACCAATATCACTGTACCATTGCCGAATCCGAATGCTAATACAGAGAAGTCGTCCGAACAGGCGAATGCGGTCATGGGGTAGTCGTTGGAACCGTTGTTGATCTGGCACTTCGAATGGAATCTGAATTCCGATGATGGGTCAAGCACACTTACATCACTTACAGTATCTCCATTGCTTTTCCCATTGCTTCTCTGGCGGTAGTTGCTGTTGTTGAGGGCCTTGCCGCCAGATACTGTACGCTTGAGTAGCTTGGAAAGATCCCATAGCTTGAGAGTCAACGGCTGACCCTGGCATCCCGCGATAGAACACAAGAAATTTGGAGACTCTAGATACTTCAACCCTACAATCGACCATCCAAGGTCATATGCTATCATTTCATGCACCAACCTGAAGTTCTTGTCTATAATCTTTATGGTTGATGAGCCTGTGGCCACTATCAGGAAATCTGGGGTGGAGCATATTGCAGACAACGAAGAGTCTGAATAGAGGGGATCATCGGAACCGTAGTTGGGGTCCCGTATGGGTATTTCATCAAAAAATGGGAATTGTCTCCACGATGAAAGAGACATGTTGGGACTTTAATGCTGGCTTGATAAGTAGTTGGACCGGTCGGGTGCCATATATAGCTCAATAGAGTATATATAGTGTGGAGTATTTATCGGCACTTCCAGTATTCTTCAATCCCATGTATATATAAATGTATATATCAATTGACAATCCATAACCTATGTAAGCAAAAAAAATAGTGATAATCTTCCCAATCACTGTCCCTAGTTGTTGTTAACCTTCTGTTCTCATACTGTTACTAGCTCATCTTATCTATTATAGCGCAACCACTAACCGAGGTTTGGTAAGGGACGTGTGTGCCCCCACATACATAAGGACGTGATGCTCATTGCAGTGCAAAGGCTGTGGGAGAAAGCGATGGGATGCCCATTTAGTCATTCGTCAATGAGGAGCCAGTGGAAATCAGAAATGTCAACATAATTGGCTCCAAGTATCCCTATTAATCAATGAGATATATTGTTCCACAGCACCCTTGAAAGTTGGTAGTGGTCCGAAATGATCTTTCAAGTTTTTGGGCGCTGAGATGTAGCTGACGCACATAATATCAAGGGCCGACTATAAGGTAGTTAGGTCTACAAGAAAATCTGAAACACTCCTCTCACACGATGGTTGTGAGGGACCCCATATTCAGACATAGATAAGTTTCTATATATATTATAAAATGTCCCTGGAAGATATTACTTCAACACTGTAGTTTGTATTTCTTACTTTATTGGGTATCTATAAAATGTCGTCCAGCTTCAATTCATATCGAACATCTAATTCGTCATTTTACACAAGGAGTCCATACTCTTCTGGGTCTTCTGAAGTATCAGCGGGCCATGAGATGTATGATTTTTCAAAGTTTTCTTCCAACAATCAACTTAGAACAGAGCATCAGTCCCAGGCAAACGAACAGATTATACACTGTGAATCCAATGTGAACGTCAATGACTTTTATAATTACGGCAACCCATATGCACAGTCATTTTGGATTACTGCTCGAGGAGATGCTGGTCTTGAAATCAAAGATCTCATTGAAAGAACAGAAAATGAAAGAAGCATGTTGAGAAAGTACGCTGCCAATACAAACGGAATAGAACATACCAAAAATAAGGACAAAGATCTCGCTGCAATTAGCCTCGTAGAAGATATCAGAAATGCAAACACTATATATCAGAGAGGGAGATATGTAGATGATAACTCAGGAACCAAAGTTGACAATATCCTTCACTTGGGTGAGAGATTGGTCAGTAATGATCGATTGAGTGCTCGGTATCCAATAGATAACATCATTACCGAAAATGTTCCTATCGTGAGTATTGACTCTCAACTTATAATTGAGTTTAAGTATAAGTTGAAGGTAGTATATAAGCTTAAGAAAGCCTTCTCCCAATCAATTGCGGGACTATTGCAGTTGGAAACTTATAATAAACAACTGTCTGGAGCATTCAAAAATTTCGATGAGTCGGCTGATAAACCTCGACCAACCGAATTGAGTCCCCGTAGTGCCCTCTTTCAACGCTTTGCATTTAGGTCAGCCTATGAAATGTATAATGAGAGGTTAAACGCATACGGTACTGGGGGAAAACTAGAAAGCGTATTCAAAGGGATTATGTGTCGTTTTGAAACGATTGTAAAGTTATGTGAAGCGGTTAAGAAAGCAGTTAATGCTGGGAGAAAGAAGAGAGCATTTTACGTTGCTTATAATAAAAGACGTCACCAAGAGCGGGGCCATTATAGACAGCTGTCACAATCGAGGGTCAGCGCTATGCGTGAGAACTCTATTGAGCAAGAGCGGCTAGAATCTCATTTGAGAATTGCACAGACTGTTCAGTCAGAGGTACCGGTTGTTATGGAACTGATAGATGAGTTTGTGTACCTTGTATATAGATTACACATTGAGATTGTTGTCAACTTCTATGGGTCTCTTTGTGGCAACAGGGCCTCTCAAACGGTCCACAGAGCAACCCATTCTCAACTCACAGCAACTATGGCAAGCTTCCACAGAAACAAGGAGCTAACCAAGGGTGCCATCGTCACTATGTACGATTCTCACACCAATGGTGAGAATGGAGGAGCACCCAGTGCCATAACCATGAATCCTTATTCCTCCAGCGTATTCAAGAGAATATTTACATGAAGCTTTTTAATGGATCCTTTCAATAAATCCTTGTGATGGACCCTTTTAATGAATCCTTTTAATAGAGGAAATATATCAATGAATATATTGTCTTGTTTAAACCCTTATCTCTTCTCTCCTGTTCCCCTGCTATCGGATCTCTTCATTCTTGTGCCAAGCACATGCCCACAAAAAGGTGCATGCCATGCCCTCTCCAAAGCTCCCGTTTAGGAAATGATGTCGTGAGAGCAGCTGTCTGAACTTAACAACCGTTCTTCTGCCCTTAGGCTGCCACGCATCAAGCATGCCTATCTCACCTATCGTTGTTTCACCCATCGATGTCCGTGTACAGATATCGGCTCAATTGGCTGCCACAGCCATCCAGGCTTGGACTTTGCCCCTTGCTAGTTTCAGCATACTTGGTAGGGGAAAAAGTGGGACAAGAGAGAAAGCCCTTCCCATCAGAGTGAGGCAAGGGGAGGAGGGATGATGCATTCACAGCCAAACTCTCTCCTGTTGCGCTACAACCGTTTTTTAGCTCTCGTGAGTTAATAAGTTTTTTTTGCCTCCCCAGCTCAATTGCATTGCGTATCTCCTTTCACTTCAACAGATAAAAGGAATATTGATTGACATCGCTAACGAATATGTCTGCTGCTACTGCTTCTGAATCTAAAACCTGCTGCGGTGGTGCTTGTGCATCCAAGTCCGGCTTGAAGTTGCTGACATGGAGTGATCCAGTCGCATCAGGAAAGGTATTCGGTGCTACCATCGTCTCATTGCTTGTGCTCAAGTACATTAACCTTCTCAACTTTTTCTTCCGTCTCGGATTTTTCGCCCTTGTTGGTAAGTAACCACTTCGCCCTGTTGATTATGTTTGAAGTTCTGTTTTTGTGACAAGGTGAGAATGCCACATGCCACATTCCGCATCCCTAGCATGATCTCTGCTCCCCAGGCATGGGTGCCCGCTCCGGTTTCTGGACGGAGAGTCTAGAACCACATTTTCGTCAATTTTCCTCTACATTTATCAAGAAATGATTTTGATTATTTTTTGACCTTTGACTAACGTTTATTGTATAGCCTCCGCTGCCGCAGAGTATGCCGGAAAGTTTGCTACCGGTACTGGTTTCGTAACCCGCTTCAGACCAGGCTACAAGGCTATCATTGCCGAGTATGCCGATATATACGCTTCCCACTTCAGTGCCATCCTGAAGAACATTGAGCTCAAGGGTCAGGAGATTGCCTACTCGAAGGACATCGAGTACACCTTGAAGGTTGCGGGCTTGTCTTACATCTTGTTCAGGCTCACCTCCTGGTTCTCTCTGTGGACCCTGCTTTTCACCTCCGTTGTGCTTGCCTTCACCGTTCCAGTGGTGTATGTTAAGTTCCAGAAGGAGATTGACGAGGCTGTTGTTGTCTATTCCAAGCTTGCTCAGGAGAAGGCCGCTGAGTTGCAGAAGGCTGCTGGTGAGAAGGCAGGTCCTATCCTTGTTCAGATCGAGGAGAAGCTCGGTCCAGTTGGCAAGTTTGTCCGTTCAAAGGTCCCAGTGAGAACTGCTTCTTCTACTGTTGGTGAGGAGAAGGCTCCTCTGCTTGAGAAGACTGCTGTTCCAGATCTTCCATCTGTTCCAACCACCATTCACCCCAAGGTTGAGGAGGTAGACGCTGCTGCCACCGAGGCTGTTGAGCACCCAGCTGTTACTGAGCCAGCCCTGTAGACGTATGGATTGTGTGTTTGCGTTGAGTTACTCGGAGAATGTGTGAGAGCAAATAGTATCAAGATGAATTGACTGAGTTTGTACATACCTCTGTGTGTGCGCTTTGGTTGTACTTTTGGGTAGCTATTAAAGGTGATGTGCTGTGCTGTTATAGCCTGGCAATGTATATGTGTGTGGTGGTTTACTGAGGTTGTGCAAATGGCACATTCAATGTGAAGGATGATTAGGTTGATGTGTGAATCTCTCGGTATTCAGTTTTGTTGTTATTCAGTTTCGCTCTATTGTTTTCATGTTTTACTGGGTGTTTAGTGCTCTTCAATTGGGGGCCTTTTATAACAACTTCTTTTGCTTTAGCACGCCTTTGTGCTGTCGGATATCATTTCATGTATAGCCAGCGTTTGTTAATATTATCACTATATGCCACACTTCAAACTGCATGCGTTTCATTAAACAACTACAATATACAGCAAATAATAGTTTTCGGCAGATTATGCCTTTATTTAAGAACTAAATATACATATTTCATCACATGTCTTCTTTTTTCAGTTGCCTAATATTAAGCGCTGATGTCTGCCTTTCCGGTAGATTAAACAATAAAAGTCTTTTAAATAAATATTAGTGTCAAGCTGCAATTCAGTTTGAATCGTAAACAAAGATGTGTAACCGGTCTTGACGGGCTATCTGCTTTTCATGAAAAAACCAACAACTCACATAGCAGTCATTCACAGCGTTCATACAATCACACAGCATCCACCACTGCTCTCCTTTGGCGCTGAGCTGGCAGCATTACCAGTGCTATAGTTGTTTGCTCTCTCGGCGCCTGCACCGGCAGTGTGCTGTTTGCTCTTTTTGGGCTTGATAGCGCCAGGAATCACGTTGACGGAAACAGAGTCGGGCACAAATCCTTGGATATTTGAGCCTTCTATTCCCTGCTTCATTATTATTTTTACCACATCATGGAATGCCTCCGTCACGTGTTCACCTGTCTTTGCACTGGTCTCGATGTATGGACAACCCATTTGCTTTGCAAATGCCACTCCTTCTGCTTGTGACACCTCGCGCTCGAGATCACTCTTGTTACCCACCAAAATCATGGGCACGAAATCCACAGACTCTCCCTTGACACGCATGATCTGTTTGTAGAATGTCTCTACCTGCTCTAGAGTTTTCTTCTCATTAAGGGAGAACACAAGCAAAAAGCCTTCACCCGTCCTCATGTATAAGTCTCTCATTGACGAGTATTCCTCCTGTCCTGCTGTATCTAGGATATCCAGGGATGATTCTACTCCGTCGATTTCACAGTAATGTCTGTATGAGTCCTCAATGGTAGGGTCATATTCAATGGCAAACTCACTTTGTGTAAGACGGATGGTCAAAGCGGATTTACCGACAATTGGCGCTCCCACCACCACGAGACGAAACTCATGTGACTGAAATTAATTATATTAGTTGATATGTACACAATTGATGGTTGGGATTGCATAGCTGAGTCTCAAAATCAATGCGACGCAAGAAGAGCACTACCTCGTCCCAGTTGAGAAGACAATGACAAAATTTTACTTACTGGAATTCCATTTGCTGTTGCCATGCTGGTTTATATTGTTCTGTGATATGACGGTTGCTTCAAAGCGTGCAAATAAGCAAAGCCAGCCTCGGAGGGGGGTGTCGAAGGAAAAGAAAGGGGATGATATAACGTGAGCCAAAGGTGAAAAACACAACTCCCACGCAATCTCACCGGAAAACAGAGAAATGTATCCTACTCCAAAAATGCAACACTTGGGTTTTGAAAGTTCAGAATACAAACGATACAAACGACAGAATACAGGATTCAAAACATAATCCTCGCTGAAAAGAGGAGAGAAAAGAAGGCACCACCGCTTTAAGCTGCACCCCTGGTGTGTGTTATTATCATCGACGACACCTTTTCCCGCAACGCAAGTCCTCCCGAATTAGTGAACACACTGGTCTAGCTAGCTTGAGGCAGGTCTGTGTGCGGATAGCTACTGCGGACGTGCACCATGTGTGCATAAGTGCCCGCGCTATTTGGGTGGGCCTGTATGTACGGATGCACGCACGCCTATATTTTTCTCCACGTAGTTTCGACACGTCAAGTAGAGTGATGTATGGCCTCTAAGCGTGGAAAAAAGCGCACACCGGCATACAGAGCGAATTCGGTCCGTTGAGTGTACAAGGTGGAAAGGGAGAACGAGGCAAGGGAGGACGGAGGACGGAGGAGGGCAAGAGAACGGGACAAGAAAACGAGGGACACAGTCGTGCCGATTGGCAGTGCGGATATCAGAAGAGGGGGATCGGGACGAAATATTCTATTAATAAAATGAATGGTTGCTCAAAGAAAAAGAAAATTGAACTCGTCTAGTGTACTTTTTCGAACTGTACTCTTCCTATAAGGGCAGCTCCTGTCTGCATGTGACCTCTATGAATATGGCTTAATATACATACTTCACGTTTCAGGTAACATATATATTTAACCTTTCAGTCGGAAAACAAATTACAAACCAAACCGATGAGGTAATGACAAGGCATTCAGGTCATTGGATTGGATAGGCTTTGGAGAAGGTGCATGTGGAATAGCACATACCATGAGGTGCGCAAGGAGCAGAAAAAGGACGTTCTAAATTCCCAAAACCATCATCATCGCACCGGCATACTTGCCGCGTCGGTTAATCCCCTCAAGGAACAGGCATTAGTTAGACACCTTCCTGCATTGATGGGCTGTGGTTGGTCCAGTTAGATGGCACTTATGCTATTATTATTATTATTGGCAGCGTAGATACATGCGAGGCACAGCCCTCATGATGATATTGGATTTGGACATTATAGTTGCCAACTACGGACGGAAATATGTACCGTGACCCCTCACACCATTGTTCCCCCTATCCTGCCGCCCTCCTCCTCCTCCTCCTTCCTGCGGGTCAGTAGTTTGTAAAGGGGAACACCTCACCACAATTGGAACCGTGCTGTCTGACCTTGTCCCTACTTGCCCCGATAGGTAGCGGATTCGGCGGGATCTGCATGCAGATCGAGACCTTCGCGTGCAGATTGAATTGCTTCGCAAGCCACTCTTCGAGGTCCAGAAGACCACAGGAAGACGCATACAACACACAACTTCTTTGCTCCTCAGGAATTTGGGTGTGATTGCATCCAGGAAAGGAATGAAAGTCTGCATCCTTCGAGTATCCAATGATGGATGAAATAATTAACATATTCTCCACCCTTTTTAGTGGAGCTGCTGGACAGTATCTCGTTCGCTGAATCTATATATTGAAGATTATGTCATCCGTTTCACCTGATATGCTGGGGAAAGGGACTACATAATCATGCGGCATTCAGTATTCTGTGGCATCACTGCTGCCGCGCAGCATCGAATTGATTGTCTTATCTCATCGTCGGGCATTGCTTAATGCTGCAAATATGTATTAAGCAGGTAATATTATACACCGCAGCTCCTGTCTACATATGCCGCCAGCTACAACTGGATTATATGACTCTTTTGACACTGTACGCGTGCGTCAACCCACAACCCTCTATTCGCATCACCTCCTGCGTAACTTCTTGATGGCCTTTGTCGAGCCCTGTGATGCAGCTCTTTTGTACCACCTCATTGCGCTCTCATGGTTTTGCTTTACGCCAAAACCTGTGTCATAAAATGTACCGAGCAGAAACTCCGCATCCGCCAAACCGCCCTCCGTTGCTTTACTAACCCACAAAAACGATTGCTCTGGGTTTTTGGCCAGTATATCTGCAACACCATCAGCATACCAAATTCCCAGGCCAAGCCCAGCCATGGGATGTCCTTGCTCAGCAGCCTTAGAATACCAATAGATGGACCGTCTTGGGTCAGTGCTTGCCTGCTGCTGTTGTGTACCTTTGTCTGGTTTGTAGTTACGTTGAGGCAACATTCCAGAAGCAAAATAAAACCCAAGGCATACTTGGGCCTCAGCATGGTTTCTCTTAGCGGCATCCATGAGATACTGTAAACATTTCCTGTGATTGCGGAATACTCCAGTAGCCTCCAAATCACGAATAGATGGTGCGTCTTCAGGGTTCTTTAGGTCCAATCCCATGAGACCGAGATCAGTCTGGTGCATCTTTGCCAAAGTGTACAAAGCCGAGCGAGAGTCACTGTAGGATCTCTCTGATATGAGCACATCAGTCTCGAAAAGCTTGCCATTGTACAATGCTTCCGCAGCCTTCTGATGCCAAAAAAGAGATTTCTGTATATCTCTCCTTTCCCCTAGCATCCCTGCCAAGTACACAATACCCAATTGGCACATCGCCGAAGGGTCTCCACCGCGAGCCGCTTTCATAAAGAAATGCATGGCCTTATCCGGGTCGGCCTCTGTTCCAACACCCATATCACAGCAGCAACCAACTCTGTACATAGCAACTGTATCAGACATCTCGGTAGCAGCTTGTACAAAGTAGGCATAACCTTTAGCCTCATCCCTTGTAATCAATCCTGGGTGAATACCACCGGATAGGATATCACCAAGATAAAGCTCAGCTCTAGATGTATTTGGATGTACTTGTACCAGCTTCTTCAGAACCTTCACAGCAGTTGTCATAAATAGCTCCCTGTTACTTCTTAGCTCTTTGGGATTAGCCCTCTTACCCTTGCGCAGTGAACCATCAATCATCATCTGTACCATTAGAGCGTCGTTTGGGATTGCCTCCAAAAGAGATTTAGCCCATGCAAACTGAATTCCAGACGTGAAGGTTTTGTAGTCACCAACTGCTCTCTGACGACAATATCTGAAGTCAGCAATCGCATCATCGATAGTTTTTGGAACATTAGGACCATTAGCAGGTGGTGGCCCGGGCTTTGTCTGAGGTCTCTGTTGATGCTGTTCTTGTTGCTGGGGTACTCTCTGCTGACGCTGCTGCGGTGGCTGTGGCTGTGGCTGACCTGGATAATGTCTTGTTGGTGGAGCCTTTCTTGGCATCAATCCTTGAGCACCAACATTTGGTGGCTGTCCGTTGGCCTGACCCTTTGCATATCGATCATCATGGTAGTTATTTGGATCTGGCACGCTCGTTGATCTTGGGTTAGGCACAGCATGCATTCTTTGTGGATGCTCCTGGTTACTCATCACCCTCCTTTGATCAGGAGCTGATAAAGAAATATCTGTGTCCAGTATACCTCTCTGATTCACCTCCCGCACTATCTCATCTGTGTAACGCCTTTCAAGAGCAGGCCTTTCGGTCTGTGAGTTATCGTTGTTTCCAAAACCAGGTGGAGCAGCTCTCCCATTTGCGGTACTAGACTCATTCTCCTGAGGCAGAGCAGGTAATTTAGGTGAGAAGTTACGCGAGTCTTCCAACTTTGGAAGATGTGGTAGAGGGATAATCTTACGAGGCGATGCCGTCTCTTCAGAAGAGCCAGAAGTATCTTCAATCGCATTATTGGCCCTTTTCTCAAGATTGTACTGTCTCTCTTCTTCCAGGTATTTTTCCTCCAGAATCTGCTTCTCGCTCGGTGGTTTAGAAGCCTTCTTAATACCTAGAGAATGGATATCACCTGCTCTTTTGTAGATAGACTTTGAATATTTGAGGGTTGAATCGGAGTCAGATGTTGGGTCCCACAGCGAATAAGGAGGAGGATTATCCACAGCAGCAGCAATACCCATTGCTCGTGCTGGTGTTACATCGTTCACTTCATCGGCAGCATAACTGTAAATATCCTGGGCTTTGCTGTCTTGAGAAAAGAGCTCCTCGTTGCGAGGCATCTTTCCTGATCTTGTTGATTTGTTGTTTGTATTCAAGGGAGGAGTGCCCAAGGATGTAGGAAGAGATTCAACAGATTGCGATTGCTCCAAATTTGGCGTCATTTTGATCTTTGGAGGCAGCGGTGGACCGGTGGAACTCCTTGGAATGTCCTTTACAGCATCCTCCAAAGAGCTTAGAAGATCTTCCAAGTTGTCCATGACCTTATCACTATTGACAGACCTATGATCTGATACTGGCCTCTGGCGACCAGCTGATGAGGACGCATTATCAGTAACTGGAACATTCAGATTATTAGCCGACATGCCTGGCTGTGCATATGAGTTATTCACTGGTGTATAGGCACCATAACCACTCTCTGTCGTTCCATATTGACCATCATCGGTTCGGCCTCCACGCGTTGAAGTATCCTGCTGTGGAGTCGCGCTTTGATTACTGGAGGCTACAGGGGGAAATGATGGAATGGTTTGAGGAGACTGGGAATATGATTGCTGGGCATACTGCTGAGGCTGCTGCTGTGACTGCTGGTGGTGAGATGGTTGCTGGACCTGTTGCTGCTGATATCCCTGCGGTTGTTGGAACTGCTGTGACTGTTCATATGGTCTCTGCTGCTGCTGTACATAAGACTGACCCTGCGATACTTGCGAGCCTTGGCTTGGAAAGTCTTGAAACTGACGTTGGGGTCGCTGCTGTGTAGAAGACATAGGGGAGTGTTGTACATATTGTCCCTGAACAGAATGCTGAGCTGGCGGCTGAAAATTCTGTTGCAGGAGTTGTTGATTGGGTAGAGGCTTGGCATAATCTGGGGAAGCCGCAGTGTACAGATCTGGGCTCTCTGATCGGGCAATTGAGGCCGGAGAAATATGCGGTTGTTCGAAGAATATGTCCTGACTTGTTGGTGTAGCTGGATTGGTACGACGGTTGTGTGAAACATGGACATCATTTGCACTCCATATATCTGGGGGAGAAAACCGTTGCACCTTCTGGTGTTGCTTAGGGAGAGATCCATTGTCAGCATTCTGTCGCCTGGAAGGACCATCTGCACTGGTTGGTGAAAGGGTTTCACCGCTTGATTGTCTTGAACGAAGAGGGTGTCCCTCTGGCAGTCTGATGGCATTTGGCGCCACCATTCTCTGTGATGGCATCGCTAGTTGCGAACCATCCACAGAGACTCCAGCTCCTCCGCCATTATTATACATAGCTGTGTTTCAAAATATATAATTTTGGCAAATATAATACAAAAAAAACAACGGATTCCTGCCTCTGTTTCGTGGTTTTACTTGTTTGTATGGTGAATCTGTTGGGTTTTCGACCGGAGTCCAAGTTGTCCCGTAAGGCACGGAGATTATACCTTGATGTGACGCGTGTGGAGAAGATCCACTCACACCTACACAGACAGCAAGTATAGCAAACTTATAGCTGTCGTGCAGGATAAAAGGAACTATATGATCCTATAGCTTGAATATTTCAAAAGTGATATAATGACAGCTTCCTCTCAAAGAAAAAACGCCAAAAATTTCAAGTAACCAGCACAACCTTCAATCTAAAGTGCGTGACGCTCAGTCTGCCCTTTCATAAGCATACTGTTCTCTAACGGCTCTACTTCATAATACCACTTGCCCACACAGAAATATGTATGCAGTCCGCATAGTTGGTCTCGGCTTATGTCCAGCCACGCATAACGATGGTGCGGCGTGTGAATCTAAAACACCAAAGCCATTACTGGGGCCAACTGACGTACGTGTGTGGGAAAGCTCCTCGCTCGCGTGTGCTACTACTGAGAGGGGCCATACTGGCACCACAGTATTCAGGCACATTATCAAATCAGGGAGGGTAACACTCCCCACTATCTCATTACAATTCCCAGATTAGGAGCAGGAAGAAATCAGCTTGCAGGGGAGACAGCAGACAGCAAAGAGAGGAAAGGACCAGGCGGTGGAGTAATCACTACATGTAGCGGTAATGTATGTATTTCACTGCTGTATATATTTGTATATATTTGTATATATATATATATATATATATTTAGCATTTTGCAACTATCACAATTAGTTGCGCTGTCGTGTGTTTTTTTTGGTGTGTCGACAGTTAAGGTGCTTTAATCTTGGATGGACTACAGCTTAGCTCTCTTTGCATCGGCTATCAACTACCTTTGAAGCCTATTTGCTTATTGTCGTCCAATTGTTTGAATACATCATTACCACGTTGTTGTTCAGTCATAGTCAGGTGACTGTAACGTATACAGACAGATTGGTCGCGAACGGAAAAGCGTGCCTCTTATTGTTACGATGACTACACATGAAACCCTTCCACCAAGGCAAAAGTCACAGAGGATAGCCGATAGGTCCAAGACTGATAAAGTCGGCTCCGCAGCTAACATGAACTCTAGACCAGGAATAACAGAGCTCTATCCAGGGCTCAATGATATAGTTGACGGGTTTCAGGCATTCCCATCTGAATTGGTGCGGTATTTTACATTATTGCGTGAAATCGACGCCAAGTGTGTAAACACAGTGCCATACCTCAAATGCTATATCCTTCGATTTTTGGAGATGAAGAAATCACATCCAAAGAGGGAGTTATTATTGGAGAAGATTAGAGAACTCATCAAAGAGCTCATGCCATGCCTGGAGGAGAAAATGCATGTTGCCACTATTGCAGCAGACACTGTGTCGAAGCACGTCAAACGCATAAATGAAGACTATGACCTTGTTATAGCCAATGAAATCCCAAGCAGTGTTCGTATAGGTCCACTGACTCACCCAGCCATGATTTTGGATTCAAAGTTACCAGACCAGGCAAAATCAGCCCAGTCACACAGAAGTGAAGTGAGAAGAGAAGCACTTGCAGCTAGAAAAGCGGCTGCATCAAACGGCGAAGAAGACACTGAGAGGGCAAGTACCCCTGGTGCAAGCACCCCAGTTGTAGCCGCATCAAAGAAACAAAAGACCAGTACCAAGACTGTGAAAGAACCAGCAGCCACCACAAATGCTCCTGCCCCCAGCAAGAAAAGAAAGCCCCCTGTCGAGGCCGCTGCTGATATATCTAGGCCAGGGACTCCATCCAATACTAAGAGAAGACAAACCACTAAGAAGAAAGCCGTACGTGCTGCGGAAACTGAAGATTCAAAGAGCCACTTGGAACAAGATAAGGACGGTGGAGAATGGGACACGAATGATCCACCTACTCCGACACATGCCTCTGGTAACGAGCCAGTGTATTGCTACTGTCAACAGATCTCGTATGGGGAAATGGTGGGATGTGATGGTGCAGATTGTAAGAGGGAATGGTTCCATCTTCCTTGTATCGGTTTGAGTGCACCACCCAAGGGTAAGTGGTACTGTGATGACTGCAGGGCAAAAAACAAGAGGAGGTGATGAAATGATAGGAAATATTTTTCGTATGGATACGTCAGAATAATATATATATTTGGGTTAAATATTTTGAGGCACTTATTTCAATTAATCGGTATGCCTGGTAGATATTTTGTTGTATAATAACTGTTTTGCAAATTTAAGTTTTCCATCAAAGTAACGATCATACTTTCTGAAGACAAGATCTAAAAAAGCACAACATATAGATAATATCCAAAAGGATAATAATTCCACAAAGAAAACATTCACAACTCGGGTTTTGTTTAGTTTTGAAATAGTAGAATTATCACAATGTTTACTCTTAGTATTTACCCCCATTTGAGATGTCTGCGATATCAGATATTCATCTTAACTAAGAGCATATTATATAACCATATTATACAGCTACGAGTCGTGTGTAGCCAGAGTAGAAGGACACTGAAAAGTAGTGTAGCGGCTGATTGCACCGCCTGCCAGGCAGGTGATTCAATGAATGAAAAAGGGTAATACACACGTGCGCAAAGAAGCATTAGCAGAGACGCATTATTGCCCATGGCTGATGCAATCCGTTCATATTGGCACAGAGCAGAGGTCATAAGACGAGCCATTGACTCTGCTGAAATACCTACATTATCACAGCAAATAAGGCCTCTTGAAGGCAGGCATTTTGTGAATATTTGTAAATAGTCTTCTTATTGAATTCGGTTTTGTTTCTAGCTCTTTGAATATTTCCTGATTGTGGTTTTGTCTTTCTCCGTGAAGCCCACCGGCAGAGAAGCAATGCCGGAAACCAATCCGGCATTCGCATGCAACCGGAAGCACCCCCACCCCCCCTCTCGGAATCGTCCCCTCCTCGCAAACCCGTGCTCATAGCCTAGCACAGCTAATCCATGCACATGACTTCGTTGGGTGGAAATCAGCTCTTGTGACGAGATTTTCCGTCTCTCCTATTCCTCTGGCGCCGATGGCGCTATAGGCTGATCTTGTCAACAAGTTCTCTTGGAGCAGGGACGGTGCGCCGTGCGAGCGGCTTCTTATGCATACTCAAACTCTTAAGTCCGTTAGAAGGCTCCCAGACAAAGAACCCATTACAAGCTTGCAGAGAGGACAGCTATAAATTCATTTGCTTCAATTTTACCACATAAATACAGCTACTAAGTAAATCTCCCAAAATAAAGAAATCATAATCGTAACGTGAAAAGAGTGAACCAATAATCTCGTAGCTGTTACCCCTCCGATTCTCTAAATTTTTAGGATCCTCCTGCATGTATGCGCTGCCGATTCAGTAGAGTTGAGCAAGGGCCAAGAACACTGCATAATTCCCCGAAAACCTCTGCTGGCAGATGACTCGCAGAGGCAGCCGTCCGCCTCATTGCGATTCTCAGTTTAGATGGCGCTCCTAAGCAGTTCAAGGTTTTTGATATCAATTTGTATGAAATACCACGTCAGGAAGAATAACAATCTTGAAGGCTTTTCCAGCCATTATATTATTATTTTGTGACTTAACTGTCTTTCACACTGGTCTGCTTAGGGACAAGGAACTTTCGGCTGCTTTCTGTCCGCTTTTGCTTCCAAACTGTGTGTCTGCCAATCTCATCCTGTCTTGATATTGGGACACCATCTATTTAATTCTCTATCATTGGAATCCAATTGATTTGTTCAGGGGCTGATCATTCTGTGTTGCGCAATCAGCCACTATATCCCCAGAATCGTTATAGACATTGCATAGGGGATTTTACGGTTCTCCCAATTGTTTTTGTGTTTGATTTCTGTACTTTAAACAGCATATAACCCGCCATCCATCTAGGTAACCGAAAGTCACCATGGTATTACAGTTAATGGCCCCCTGGGCCCCAACATTTGCTTCTGCAGTGGTTACTGAGTTGGAAAACGAGCCATTCGTCACCTTTTCATTTGCCAACATTGGATCCGATGGCGCTCCCCATGTGAGGACGTGCATCTTTAGAGGATTCTTGTTCGATGATAAGACAACAAACGTCCTCACATTCTCCACAGATAAGAGATCAGAGAAGATGATCGACCTTGAGCAGAATAGTAGGTTTGAAGCCAACTTTTATTTCCGCTCCATTAAGAAGCAATTCAGATTCAACGGGTATGTGCGTGTTATAGATAACGATACAGTGCCAAATATACGATTTGCACAATCAGTTGCTCAGGAGATAGGAGCAAGTGGAGAGGAACCGGATGAAGAGGACCTATCTTCTTCGTCAGATTCAGAATCAATCATACTACCAGGCGATAAGGGCCCAGATGATTTAGAGGTATCTGCTCCTTTGGAGTACCATTTGGCTTCTCCTGCCCAAATAAAAGAGGTCCAGAGTGTGTTGGACTTTGAGCAGGCCAAAGCCATACCAATCACTGCTCCTACCGAGGAGGAATGGAAAAATGAGAGGATGCGTTTATGGAGTAAACTTTCTAGAACGATGAAGTCCAGTTACAGGAAGCCAGCACCTGGTGCTAAACTCACAGGAGATAGACATAAACTATTGGACTCCATTGGTAGAGGAGTTGATGGTGGTTCAGACAGTCTTTCTAATTTTACCGTTGTTTGCATGTTTGTGAACACGGTTGACATTGTTGACCTCTCAGTGGGAGGTGGCAGAAGACTTGTTATACGTAGGCATGACTTTGACCACTGGAAGGAGACTGAAGTATGCCCTTGAGTGATACCAATGACCACTGGAAGGAGACTGAAGTATGCCCCTGAGTGATACCAATGGAACCAGAAGTGCTATGATTAGATGATGTAACGCCTGCTTTTTTAATTCGATATATATTTTATGATATTATTTGCGTACCCGTTTTGTGATATATTATCTATCACACGGGTATTTTCCTGTAACTATTTATTAGTCACCAGTTGACTTGGTTTAACAAACTTGATAAAAACTTTCAAAGATTTCCGAGAATGACTGTATGCAGAGTAACGAAGAGTGGGAAAAAGTTGAAGATTTATAGAGGATAAGCCAACGATAGTAGCAAACCATGCAACTGAATGGTTATCTAACCATGAGATGAGTTCATAGTATTGGAACATCTATCTTCCACTTCAAACACTAGCTATCTAGACAGCTGCTTACCATAGCCGAATCGCTCGACATCTTCAGCCATGTCAATGCCGCCACTGCCTAAGGGAAACTTAAACTTTTCATCGCCCATTATATGCTAAGAAAACCCCGGCCATAGCAGAACATCATGCCGTCGCGCACCCGCCTGCCCATCTTCTGCTTATGTTAGGGGATCATCTGTGTCCACCTTCCCTTTCCGGCTGAAGCCGCCGGCGCAGAACCCCCACCTCATCGCCGTATGGCGAAACAGCTGATATCGGTATATCTCCAGATGGAATGACAGGCTACCTCCAGAGTCACTTTACTACTCACTGGTTCTTGGTTCATAGGACCAAGATCCCAAATCACTGATTAAATTGCTTCTGATCCGATTGGAGTTAATCTATTAAAATTGTATCAGGCTTGAACATGTGAGCAGCAGTAGAAAGAGTGTTCGTGCGTTGATCTACCTCCACACATAACTTGTTTGCTTCTGCTGCAGCCCATCGCCATTCCTGCAGCTCACATGCTTAATCTGTCCACAAGACCCGCAGCGGAGATGAGGGAGGAACCGCGCGGTAGTTGCCTTGAAAAGTTATGTGCAGCAGTGGAGGGACTTGGTAGCAATAAAAGCGCCCACTCCCGCTCTTATTTTGATCCCTTTACTACTTCTAAACTGTAGTGAGAGTATTCATCAATCATCCATTGGCAGATCTTACACTTATATATTTACACACAATGACAATCACCGAGCCCTCTGTCTCTGAGCAGTACTACCCCAACGAGCCCACCGCACCATCGGTGAAGACTGCCTCTATCCCAGGCCCAAAAGTCCAGGCCGCACTTGCTCAGCTGGCTGAGGTGTTCGATACCAGACCAGCTTACTTCGTGGCTGACTATGACAAGTCTAACGGAAACTACATTGTCGATGTTGACGGAAACGTTTTCCTCGATGTCTACGCACAGATCGCTTCCCTCGCACTCGGTTACAACAACCCTGCACTCATTGCCTCTGCCAAATCTGACAGAATGATCAAAGCTATCGTGGAGAGACCAGCTCTTGGAAACTTCCCACCAGCAGAATTTGCTGAGATCATCAGTGACATTCTCAATGTTGCTCCAAAGGGCCAGAGCCGTGTGTGGTCAGGTCTGTCTGGTGCAGATGCCAACGAACTTGCCTTTAAGGCCGCTTTCATGCACTACCAGGCAAAGAAGCGTGGATACAACACCAAGTTCACTGAAGAAGAGCAACAGTCTACTATGGAGAATCAGTCTCCAGGTTCTCCTGAGTTGGCTATTCTCTCATTTGAGCGTGCCTTCCACGGTCGTCTCTTTGCTACCGCTTCTGTAACTCGTTCAAAGCCAATTCACAAGATCGATCTTCCAGCATTCAAGTGGCCAAAGGCTCAATTCCCATCCTACAAGTATCCACTGGCCAAACACGCAGAGGAGAACAAGGCAGAGGATGCCAGATGTCTGGAGATTGTTGAGAACATCTACAAGACTTGGCACGCACCTATCGCTGCCATCATTGTGGAGCCAATTCAGTCTGAGGGTGGTGACAACCATGCTTCTTCTGAGTTCTTCCAGGGTCTTCGTGACATCACCCTCAAATACCAGAGTCTTTTGATCATTGACGAAGTGCAGACCGGTGTTGGAGCTACTGGTATCATGTGGGCCCACGAGCGTTTCAACATCACCCCACCTCCAGACCTTGTTACCTTCTCTAAGAAGTTTCAGTCTGCTGGTTACTTTTACCACGACGAAGAGATCATGCCAAACCTTCCATACCGTCAGTTCAACACCTGGTGTGGTGATTCTTCCAAGATGATTATTGCTGGTGCCATTGCCAAGGAGGTGGTTGAGAAGGATCTTATCAAGAAGATTTCCGAAACTGGTGACTATCTGTTCGGTCGTCTCGAGGAAGTACAGGTCAAGTTCCCAAATGATGTTCAAAACCTTCGTGGAAAGGATCGCGCTTGTTTCATCTCCTGGGACGCCGCTTCTCCTAGCGACAGAGATGCGTTCCTCTCTAACATGAGAAAGAACGGTGTCAACATTGGTGGATGTGCTGAGGTTGGTGTTCGTCTGCGTCCTACTCTCACCTTTGAGAAGAAGCACGCTGATATTCTGCTGGCGGCTATTGAGAAGACTCTCTCAGAGAAGCACGCTTGAAGATTTTAGTAGCGAAATGGTAAACAAATAACAAACAAAAACGCAACAATAACAACACATATTATGTAATTGTCTACGTATCTAATGTATTTTTTGTGTCTGGGATTTAAATGCTCTTGATCTAAAGAAACTAAACGCACCCAGCCTACCTATAACTCATTGCTTATCATGCATATGCACCTCAGAGAAGCTAAAACTGGCTTGACTTCACATGCCTACAATAACGACAAGGACTCCACTGCCACTAAGTCTGCCAGCGGTGAGATCAATCAGACAAGCAAATATCAGACATAGAACTGTCTGGCTTCTGGATATCTCGTGAATTCTTGAACATATTGAGCAATTGTCTTTCCAGTAACTGTTAAAAGCAACCCAATAATTCTTACAAGAACAATAAGTGAAAATGCAAGAACTCACCACCACCGATATTCTTTTGTACCTTTGCATTACAATTAGTTTCATGTTTGCTCGTTTCCCCGCTTCTGATGTTCTGACATTTCTTGCGAGGTGTTTCCCGTTTTGTTAGTACACCTATGTTTCTTTTCGTACTTAATGTTACTTCTGGAGTTTGTCTATAATTTCTAACATTTCTTATCCTAGTCATTGACATTGCTGTGGATGTACTGAGGGACAAGTATATCACGCCTTTGGATAAGCAGAACATTTCTTTGAGAAGAGGCAATAACCTAGAACATGTAGTAGTCCAGACACTCAGAAAGTCATTGCCTATGCTAGACCGCAACAGTGTGGGTCTTTCATTCTTTGCTGGACCAGTTCATAAAAGATTATTTGATATTAGGTGTGTAAAATATCAGTTCGGGGGCATCGAAGAATCGATCTATGAGGAATTTAACGTAAGAGACATAATGCACATCAGCTGAGTTTTTGTATAAATCTACCCATAACGCTAACAGTCAAACCATCACACAAGGACAAGGCAACCAATGTAAACGGCGTTTGGATCAAATCACCTGTTAGAAGACAAGAAATTGACCTTATTGTTTTCTATGTCCCGACGGGTGGAGGAGTAGTTCATCCATACTGCTATATAGAGTTCCTCTCCACCCTTCATTCCCTGCTCCTTCACCAGGGCTATAAGAATCCCGCAGTTTTCATCTTGAGATTGAGTGAGCCATACGAGGTGCCATCGGCCCGGAGAAAACACTTTGAAGATGTCATAACTGCATGGAAACTTATCACAGAACATAACGAGTATGCCCAGACATTGCTTATGGCAGACTCTGCAGGGGCCTCCTTGGCACTGACCTTGTTGCTTCACATAGCCAGACCAATGGAATTACATGAAAGGAAAAAGACTCAAGATACTCTAGATCATGAAACAAATGACTCTTTAGATGAAAATCGAAGCTTACCAATGAAAAGACCAGATGGTGCTTTCCTCATATCGCCCTTGCTGTATACCCAGCCGGAGGCTGGATTTAAATACCACCCTCAGGTGCATGATATTATTTCCCATCAGTTGCTCGAGACATGGTCCAAGTTTTACTTAGGAGATGAAATTGATTCCAATGATGTTTTTCAGAACCCTGGCAATTGCAGCGATCTCTTGTGGTGGACAGATGCATTTCCCACAGCCGGGATCACAATTATGTACGGTGGAATTGAAGCATGTGAGGGAGAGATATCAGATTTTGCAAGAATGATTTCCCTCTGCGGAAGAACCAAGGTCAATAAAGTAGGTGGGATGATACATGACTGGCCACTGCTCTCATTTCTGGCCGAGGATATCCAGACTGATAAAGAGGAGATCGTGTTTGTGATTTCGGGGATGATCTCAAGGATGATGCTTTGGAATTCGGACAACTACTTGGAACCTTCTGCAGATGAGCCTATGAATATACTCACTATTGATGATTAGTCATGGCAGTTCTTGGAATGGAATAGTCTTCTGATTATCTTAATGTCTATACAGTCAAACCCATCTTGCTACCTGCATCTGCTAGCCACCTTCTGGGAGCTCTGCCAAATCTCCTATATCCTTTGGTTGGAAAGATGAAACAAATCCTTCCTCATAAGAGAATACGCTACGAGTGATCGAGAGCATGCAAACAAATCCACTGCAGCATCATTTCATTTCTCAGTTGTCAAACCTCACATTTCACGAGACATCATCTTCAACAGCCGCACATGCACTTTTCTGGGGTAGATGAGCACTAACCCCTCTGGCAGTATGCCTACACAGTTGCTGTCATTTTTGGTCCGGTTGCGCATGGTTACTTACGTGGAGCATCCACATCCCCCCCTAAGAATGGCAGGCACACTTGGCTATGCATGTTAATGGTGAGGCACAGCACAGCACAGCACCAGCAGACCCACACACAATACCGGTACGCGAGTAACGAATGGAGCGGTTGGGTCTCAACGCATTAGCTATATTCGTAAATAAGCATCAATGTATGAATATAATTATAGTTCAAGTGTAATTCTTTAATCTTTTTGTTTGGATTGCTCTATACAATTCATAGATATGACGATGGTTGAGGTGTCACTGACTGTGGGAAAGCTAGATGCATCCCTTGCGTTGCTCTTAACTAAGGATCACCACCTGATAGAATTCCCCACGATCCTCCTCCCGGATGGAATCTCCACTGGGTCAATTGTGAAAATTTCATGTGACCGTGATTTTGAACTCGAAAAGAAGGAACAGGAAACATTTGACAAAGTGCAAGATGAGATCTACAATACGTTTGGCAAAAACAGCCCCAAATCACCAGTGCTTAAGGTGCTGAATGTGACACAGACCAGTTGCGTTCTGGAATGGGAACCTCTTCAATTGGGAACTGCAGACATCAAATCTTTGACTCTTTTCAAGAATGGTTCTCGCCTTGGACAGATTCCAAATCCTTTGGCTAATACTACAACTAAGCTTTCGGGTCTCCCAGTTGACACTCCGTACAACTTTTCTCTGCGTCTTGACACCACCGCAGGGGTGTTCACGTCAGAGACCATCAATATTCAAACACACAAAATGACAGATCTGAGTGGAATAACAGTATGCTTGGGCGAAGTTGAGTCGCAGGAGAGTTTCACAAAAGAAGACATCGAAGATTGCCTAACCAGCATTGGTGCTAAACCCCTCCAGACAGAGGTGAAAGTGGACACTACTCATTTCATATGTACAAAACCTGCAGGTGAGCAGTGGCTATTGGCGAAATCAATGAATATTCCTATAGTGAGACCGGAGTGGTTGAAGGCGTGTGAACTGGAGAGGAGGATCATTGGTGTCCGGATGTTTTATCTTGATGCTAATCCTGCTGTTCTGAACCAGCGCGACTACTGGAAGAAACAAGCAACGGAGAAACCTCCGGCAGACGCTCCAGCCACAAAAGATGAGCCCAATGGAGCATCGGAGGTAACTTCAGAGCCACCTTTGCCTGAGCTCCCAACCACAGAAATTACCCCTCCTCCAGAGCCAGAGACTGAACCAGAGCACGACGCACACGAAGCAGCTGAAGTAGTCAGGGAGGCTGATGGTACTGAGTTCAAGTCAATTCCAATTGACGACGAGCCTGAGGAACCAACAGAAGAACCAAAGGCAGAAGCGCCGGAAGCAGAAGCGCCATCTGAGGAACCTGCCCCAGAAGAGCCAGCCGCAGAGGAGCCAGCCGCAGAGGAGCCTACCGTTGTAGAACAAGTTGAGAGGCCCATTGAGGAACCAGTTGAGGAACCAGCAGAGGAACCAGTTGAAGAACCAGTTGAAGAATCGGCTCAAGAGGCTGTTGAACCTGTAGCAGCAGAGATTGAGGAAACGGCACTAGCTGAAGACGAGCCCGCAGAAGTGGAGCAAGAAGAACCCACAGAGGAGGCAGCTGAACCCGAGTTGCAAAATGAGCAAAAGGATGAGCCAGATCCTGCGGAATAGGCAGTCATATGTTAGACGATATACTACCATGCAATAGATAAAGTAAACCCAATAGATGGCTTGCAAGTTATAGCAATGAGTTTCCGATTTACGTTAACCCATATAAGACAAGAGAATAATACACTAATACCTTGTTGTGCGTCTAAATATAAAGATTATAAATTTTCAAAAAACATCCGTATAGTTCCCAGTGTTATTTACTCTCCAAACAATCTTCTCACCCTCCTAAGAACAGAGTCCTTCTCGGGATCATATGGATGCTCCTTGGAGGGAATCTCCAAGATGGCTGGGAAAGCCTGAGTGAAAGTGTCCACCTTGTACCTGATTTTGTCTGCAACATGCTGGTTTATCAATAAAATGGCTATATCGTCTCTCTTCTCTGTGAAGACGTCAAATGTAGTCTCAATATCCTCCTCTTTTGTCTTTTCATCAACAACAAGGAAGTTCTTCTCCTTTCCTGGCTCAGAACTCACTTGTCCCACACCTGCAAGGAGCATCCCAGTGATGGTATCCTCATCACCGATAACCGCTATCAGGTTTCTGTGTTTGTTACCGTCAGACATTGATCAAGTTTGTCCTGTGGTATGAAATATTGAATTATTGCAATAACGTTTGTGTGTAATTACGGAGATGTAGTGATTCCTATTTATGACAATGATTGGTGTAGATATTCAATGTTTCTATCAGTCTCTCAGTCAGCTAGTAGAACTGCAATTCGAACTCTGTCCACAGCTGAGAAGCCCGCTAGAGGAGACAATAAAGTTGTGATTGTATCTACTACCTTTAATTGATAGCTAATTGTATTGATTTCCAATCCTTAAGGTCCATATCGAAGTCCCATATATCGCTGATAGGCTCCTCCCTGATAGCTGTCGCAGCAGCCAGCCTGCCAACACCACACTATCATTACCTTCTCTGCACCCATTGCTGGCACTGTAATCTGACAGTGGTTCTGCACCGAGATAGAAAGATAGCTCCTACCGCTAAGAGAGATGAGGTCTGATTCTACGGGATGAATATTTCAGATCTATAGATTGTCTGGTTCCGACTAAGGTTTAATAGGTGCCCCCTTAATATTAACCGTTTTGGTGTTTTTGAGTAGATCGTCGTTCAGCGGGCAGGGAGTTTTCATGATATGGTGCTGACAACACTTGTGCAGCAGCGAACAGTGCTGATCTCGAGGTCAAGAGCTCTTGGAATTGGTAGCCATTTGGGAGCCCGTTCTTTTGGTGTTTCACAATGTGCTAACTCTGGTCATAGTAGGTGGTCCACAATTAAAAGAGACAAGGCCAAGAATGACCTAGAGAAGAACAAAGTTTCATTCAAACTCTCACAGCTGATTACGGTTGCAGCCAAGCTGGGTGGTGGAGACCCTCTGACGAACCTACAGTTGGGATACGCAGTGGAGAAAGCCAAGCAGATGAATGTTGGAAAGAAGGTTATAGAGAACGCGATAAAAAGAGGCACAGGTGAATTAGGAGACAAGTCCAACCTAGAAACTTGTATATATGAAGGTATGGCTCCCGGTGGTGTTGCAGTGGTGATTGAAGCTCTCACGGATAACAAGACTCGTACCATTGGGTTTGTCAAGCCTTGTTTTTCCAAATTTGGTTCACAGCTAACTCCTACACTGTTTATGTTTGAAAGGAAAGGCTCTATATTGTTGGATAAGGGTGATGCTATGTTCGATGTTGTGTTTGAGGCAGCGATTGATCTGGGGGCAGAAGATATAGAGCAGCTGCCAGAGCATCCCGAGGAAAATCCAGATGGGAACCTCGTGGAAATTGTCACAGAGACTACGGAGGCAGGAAGCATTGCTAATGAACTTAAAAAGGACTTTCAAGTCAGAGAAGTCAATATTGAGTATAGACCAGTCGAAGATATGATGGTTGAGATATCAAATCCCGAGACAAGGCAGTCGTTCGAGAAGTTTATGAGGATGGTGGATGACATTGACGATGTTGCCAATGTCTACACAAACCTACGGGAGACAGAATGATGACAATATATATATATATTTGTATATAGAGATGATATGGCAAAAAGATGTACATAGTCGATCCTTATTTTGCACTGTCGATCAGATGGATACATCTACATATCAAATGCTTTAAAACACATTCCTCCTTTTGTTTTTTTGTTTGTTTTCCTCAAAATATCCACAAAAATAACCTCTAAGAAAAGTGGCGCCGTACTCACAGAGGCATGTAGACCATGACGGTGTGGTAATATAAGTAACCCATTCAAATGCACTTCTTCAAATTAAAAACAGAAACGGATAAATTACTCGCCCTTGCTGACAACCTCTTCAAATTTGTCATTGAATCTTGGGTTTGTACGGCCAAGACGGAGAGTTCTGTCAGTTCTCAACTTCTTGGTGGTGAAGTAGACAGCAGCTGAAAAAGAGTATTCTAGTTAGCATTATGGTTCAAAAGAGGTACGATGTTCAACTTCCCCTAACAACAATAGAATCTATTTGCGTTGCATTTTCAAATCTAAGAAAGCACCACAACATGTTTACTTACAACAACAAGCAACACCACAAGCAACAACTATCAGAAAGATTGAAATGTTAGTAAACTTTGAACTCAAAACATGACAAGTTTAGGTGTTGGGAATATTGGTCCAGTCCACAGGAGTGAACGCCAGCTCACAAACCAACTCAATTGGTAGTACCCCACGTCAATTCTACTTACACAGTGGCGTCAATTCAACTGGGATGCTTTTTATGAAGGAAGTCTTCTTCTATATTTGGAACAATTGTTAGAATACATGTGTGTATTGACAACTCTTGGGATGCAGCATGATCACATTGCAGCCCGGTGTCAAGTTGTGGATGCAAAAAAAGAATTGTTTACTTACGGCAGCGTTGAAAGCAGCAGCAGATGGTCTCATTTTAGAATATTGATAATTGTGTGAATGTGGTGTTGATCGTCCGTAACGATTAAAGATGTTGAATATAATTAAAGACCCTAGTTCTACTGCCTATAATCCATTATGGGCTGAGAAAACTCATGATTCTGGTTGGTTGAGCAGCATGAGTCGTGATGAGCTGATATGAAATTACCCGGAGACAACTACCATATATTACTACCGCGCTGTTAGCAGCGCGCAGGCAGTAAGTAGCGTCGATAGTAATAGCTGTACTAGCAGCTACACTATTAATTACAGCCATATTATCAGCTAGCGGGAACGGCGAACCAGAGAAAGAAACCTGATACCTGGTCTGTTTCCGTTTCCCTTACTGATAGGGAAGCGAGATGGGGCAGGTAGGGTCGTTGGCGTACCATGTCGTTGGCCTACCATAATAGATGAGCTGAGCAACGAAGAGAGCCAGTGATTCACTGGTGTGTTGTTAGTATGGGCACATATATATATATTTTGCGTAGGACTTTTTGCCTCAAGGTTGATGGCCCATGGAAATCTTTCCTTTTAACCTCCCCGATGACTGCCCTGATGTTATCGAGGTGAACCGGTGATCCGTGATCAAACTAGAGATTGTGTAGAGTGTAGGATATAATTTTTCTTAAATAAATCGTAGAATAATATTACTTTCCTTTTCGATATGATACAAACGATTCATGATTGTTTCTCTATTTATTACAAAACACTACCATCTAAAGACTCTCTATTTGCCTAGTCCTAATTATTCTATATCTAAAATGTGTCCATTAGAAGCGATGCGAACGAGTGAACACATACCTTCTCTTCCCCCAAGTTTGTGAGTGAATGCTTATTCCACAAAATTGTGCTGTTGTACTGTGAATAAGCATAATGCAAATGAAATATTTGATGCGTGAGCATTCAGTATGATTTAAGCAGATCTTTGATCAGATCATAAGCTGTCCATTGAATTGCCATAGAAGGCATGATTTTCCACATGTTGGCAACCCATCCTTTGTACAGGCCCTTCACACCCTCTGCTTTGACAATTGTAGACAAAGCATGCCCTATGGAGTTATATTGAAATCCCATCTCTCCTGTACCCAGACTCAACACTTGGAATCTACGCCGGAGAAGGTCAAAGGGATACACCACGGTTTGACCTATACCACCAGATACAGCACCCATTGCCAACTTGCAAACAGGACTGTGTTGATACTGCTGCGGTATCTGTTCTTTCAGTTTCTCATAAATCGTAAAATTGATTCCTACATAGGGCGCCACACCCAGAGTAGTGGGTATAGAACCCCTGTAGAGTGCAAGGAAACCTCCCTCCTTCTTGTAAATATGCAAAAGGGACACGCCAATGCCTGGGGGTTTGACGGTCCTCGAGTCGACTTTAGAGTCCCCAAGATTCTTTAACGATGCAGTCTGAATTGAAAGTCGCGTCTTGACAAGGTCAAGCGGGTATGTCGCATATACGGAAACAACACCTGCAAGGGTTCCCGATACCAGCTTGGTTGCTGCCGAGTTTCCTTCACCGATCACCTGACTAGCAAATGGTTTGATCCGCTCGAATGCAGCATATTGAACAGCAGCATATGGGATGACACGGATGCAGTTAGTTCCATTTCCCCTGAACAAACCCCTATACCCCTCCTCCTTCCACATCTGATAGATGGATCTCGCCACACCTTGGTATGCTACCTCAGAGGCTGGTGCCTGGACCTGATGCAGAATCTTCACCCGCTCCATAGGAGAAACGGCCGTCCTTGAAATAGCGCCAGCAGCACCTCCTGCCACAAACGAAATGAATGTGTCTCCTTGGAGAATCGCAACCACACGGCTGAATAAGGTTGCATCTTCTATGCTTCCACGGCTAGCAGCCAGCGTTGTGTCTTTGTTCATCGCTCAGCTGATGTTCAGAAATGGAACCATGCCAACTTTTTCAGAGCACCCCAATGTCAGTAAAATAGATGGAGATCAAACCTTCTAATGTCCAACCATTGCTCCGGCTCTCTGTCCCGCTTTATGGTAGCGAGTATATTTCAACGTTCATGTCCGAATCGGCATTGTGCACATATGCGACCAGGTTGTTACACTACCTCAGCACTGTTACTCCAAGCTTTTGTGGGGTGAGCGTGTAGCAGCATACAGGATAATATAAAATATAAAGGACTGGTACGGTTGGCATTGCGGGGCAGATGCGGGCCATCTCCTGTGAAACTGCAGGGAGCGTATATAGACGATCCGATTCACCTTGGTATGTTTTGGCTACTAGTACCACTGCTGACTCTTGTCTTCATGTACCTTGAAAGGAGATCTGTGTCATTACATCAGAGGTATATCACGTATATTTTAAGGGGTGAAATGATATTTAATCCGCCGCTCTCTAAAAGTTTATTTGACCAAGCATCAACTGTAATAAGAATTTACTCCACATCGAGCGCACCATGTCAGAAAGTCGTCATCCTCATTGCAGAACGGGAACTGACTGTACCTCTCAGAGTAAATCAGCCTTAGTGTAAATTAGCCTGAGTAAAGAGCAAATTCTTCTTTCCGTAGAGAACCACACATGGGTTGCTCCGCACCGTTCGTTCGTTCGGCTCTGGCTATAGGAGGTTGGGTGTACCTACAGGCAAAGGGCATGGGCAAACAACCAACCGTTTCTTTAGACCACCTTCCGCCGTATGGGCTGCTTTGTCGACTGATCCCTACACAGTGTAACTTCCGCTTACCCACCCCACCCATTTAATCATCTCACATATCCTTCCCTGCCTCATTGTGGCCGCAGTATAACCCTGGGGTGCACTGACACAAGTGACTCACGCACATGATGCCTGCTTACAGTTGGGCGACTTCTGTCATTCCGGGCAGGCTGAGGCACGCTGTGAAACGAGGGAGCCTATCGCCAACTGAATATGCCTCTACCCCGGATATATGCATCTGCAGATAATATTAGAGTCCATCGCATGTAATCCGCATGTACCTGATGCCGATTCCGTAGCTCCGCCACAGGCCACATTGGATGATATTAGGTTACACATGCCGGGGTGCGCAATTTTACATATGATGATGGGGTATATATTCAACTGGGTTGCCCTTCCTAATGAAAAGGATAAGGATCACTCAACAAAACCAGTGAGCCGTTCAATTATATATACACTATACAGTTCACATCTCTTATTCACCCAGAGATAAAACAGATATCCAGTTTTACTTTATACAAATACCTTAACTGCATTACCGTGAAAAATTTCACCACACTTCCACACAACAACAAAATGCCAGTCGCCAAATCTCTTCTATCCGTTAAGACTGCCTCCAGATGCTGGCTACCCATAACTTCTTCTCCTATCAGACATAGGCAGTTCACAATGACTAGGCTACCTCTGTCTCCTGAGGTGTACAATTCCAAGTCATACAACATGAGACCCAGCTCACCACTGGTCAACAACAATGGAGGCGATGGAGCTATTGAGTCTTCCTCGATGACTTTTGTCCAGAATACCAAGTCGACTATTCCTATGCATGAGGGATTCAGGTCGCAAGAGTTTGAGCCTGTTGTCTACAGCGCGGAGGTCGTTTCTGGAGACATGCACAAAAAGATATTCTAAGCCTTTGGCTACCCGAAATGTGCATTCAAAATTGGAAATATGAACACGTTGATCATGTCCATCCATTTTGAATGAGCTGAATAGGGCACTTTGCATCTTGGGGTTGTGTTTTGCGAATCATTTTTTGTAATGAAATAATACCCAATAGTTCTTTTCTAGTTCCTTTCTGATTTCTCAAGATGGCCCAGATATTTGAGAGAAGCATAGGAAGCGGTCATAATGTCTAATGTTTTTTTTATTTTGTTTTCTCGGACAAGGGAGTCAAATATATTTACCAGTGTAAAAATATAATGCAATTATAACACAAGAGTAATTCTGGACACAAACATGTAGGGATGCTTATCTTAGCACATTGTCAAAGCGCTCTTCCCACACGTAGTAACCTCTCATTGAGTTGGCAACATTCTGCTTGAATCTCTCAGCGTTGGCCTTCAGGTCGTTGGCCGCATCCTTATTGAGAGGATCGTTTGCATTTGGTTCAAGAAACAGAAACTGCAGGCCCAAAAGGATCGCGTTCAAACTTAACACAGGACTCCAGTCCTCCCTGAGAATATTCAAGCACACATTGCCCTCAATATCTATATTAGGATGATATATTTTCTGCAAGCATTTGAACTTCGGAGGATCAATTGGAAAATTACTGTTGATACTGCAGGAGAATCTGAACCTTCCGTTCGCGTAGAACCCTTCCTGCGGCGTTATGACAATCTTGAATTCCATCATGCTAGCAGGAGATGTACCATCAAAAAAAACCTTAATCGTCGGAGGCAAATCCAGCTCAGTTATGTCTTTTTGTACTCTTATCTGTGCTGGTGAGAGCCGCTGTGTCTCATGAGCAGATCCTTCACCCCCTGGGGCGGCAGATGTAGTGCTGTTTTGCTGCTCCTTGCGTTCTTGCTGTTTTCTCCTTATGTTCAACTGGAAACTGAGTTAGAATATTCCAAATCAAGCAAAATTTTAAATAAACTTTTCTTAGTGACTCACCATTTCATGCTAAATATCTATTCTTTGTACGAATCAGTTCTGATCCAGCGTTTGAGAAACATATGTTTTAAAATCTACTCGTGATGTACCTGCGCACTCAGGTGCGGAGTCTAACATATGATGGGTTGTGCATTTACAAATTAAGACATACTTGTTTGTAAACCGGCAAATTGTCCTTTGCAACGAGGGCTTGGCCGAGTGGTTAAGGCGCCACATTTAGGTTAGCTAAATTCTGTGGTATCTTCGGATGCGCGAGTTCGAATCTCGTGGTCCTCAGCATTTTTTTTTGCTTTCCCCATTAGTTTAGGAAATTGAGGAAATATCACACTGTGAGATAAGAACCAAAAAAATAAATCTGAGCAGAATAAAATCAACAAATGAGGATATTTATGAAATCAGCCAAACAAGCGAAGATCAGGTAAAAAAAAATAAAAAGATTTTCTGCCTTCAGCCAGATTCGAACTGACGATCTCCTCATTACTAGTGAGGTGCCTTACCAACTTGGCCATAAAGGCGATAACTGAGTGTTTAGGCTGTCTGTACGTTATGTGATCATAATCTGCTCGGGAATATCCCTTCATGCTTATCTTTTCAGGGCTCTAAAAAACAGCAAATAGATGAAGATGGTATATTTATTGATAATACTCCTTATTTTTTAATATACAACCAGAAATTGTCGACAGATATCTCAAATAGCATTCTTCCTTGTAAGATAGTCGAAACGGCTATATGTGTAACCAATGAATGGAAGATCTTCCTTAGCACTGGATCCGTTTGCTCCATGCTTCATCTTGAGCCTCTGCTGTGCTGCCTGGGCAAGCGCTGGTGAGTCTGGAACATTCTCAAGCTCATCGGTTGGGAAGAATCTCGTGTCAGTGACTGATTTCAGCTTGGGGATGAATGGTGCATCTACATTTCTAATTGCATCCCAATCCACACCTCTGAAGAAGGGGTGAGCTTTGATCTCCTCTGCACCACCGTGCCTGCCTAATCTATTCTCCGACGAAGTCAGAAGTCTACGGATAAGATCCTCACTTTCTGGCGACAAGTGGATATCTTCAGGGAACTGAAGAGTCTCCTGCCAGTTGAGGATCTTCCTGTAGGTCTCATGCGGGGTCTCTGAGCAGAAAGGTGGCCAACCAACAAGACACTCAAACATGATTGCTCCAAGTGACCACCAGTCACACTCCTGTCCATAACCCTGGTTAACAAAAATCTCAGGCGCAATATAATCTGGGGTGCCCACAGTAGAGTATGCCATGAGTCTTCTGGATTTCCTCCATGTCTGCATCTGCTGTCTGTTGGACATAGTCAGATGAATAGCGTCCACCATCATCGAATTCCTGCCATTCACAGCCATCTGGGGTTGAGGAAGGGGATCTTTCTCCAGCAATTTTCTGTAGTAATTGGAATCATGGGTCTTGTGGAAACCAGTAGACAAACCGAAATCGGAGAGCTTAATATGCCCCCTTATATCTATGAGAATGTTGTCCGGTTTGATATCTCTGTGGATGAATCCCAGTTTGTGAATTGCCTCTATAGCGAGGACACACTCCGCAATGTAGAATCTAGTGACGTCTTCTGTAAAAATCTGCCATTTGATCAACATGGTCATCAGGTCGCCTCCTGGCAAGAACTCCATAATAAGGTACAAATATAGTGGATCCTGGAAGGAGTAGTAGAGTGAGACCACCCAAGGGGAATCTGAATCGGCTAACACATCTCTTTCAGCCTTGACGTGTGCTAACTGGTCCTTCTTGTACATTTCTGATTTAAGCAGCGTCTTCATAGCGTAAATTTTACCCGTATCCTTCTTCTGCACAAGTCTCACCTCACCGAACGCACCCTTTCCGATCACCTTCACTGTATGAAAGTCCTCAAGAGCAAGTCTGGTTCTTCTGAGTCTCAAGAAATGCGATTCATTCCTTCCCAGCCCTTGAAGCTCTCTGTTTTTACGCTCGCCAGAGCTCTCCTCGTGGGTCAGTCTATGCTCCAAATCAAGTCTTCTTTGATTTCTTTCTATGGCGTATTCAATACTCATCTTATAGAAATGTTCCAACTTGAGTTTGATGGCAGCTGATTTCTCTTGCGATGCCTTAGAGAACCACTCTGGGTGCCTCTCCATATACACATAGTTGCTAGGGCGATCGTTTGCTGAAACAGTGCTGATCACACTGTTCCTTATATTTCCACTGCCATTTTGGGATAGATTTGAACTACTGTTGTTGGCCATAGGATTGGAGAAGGGCAACTGTGGGGGCTGCTGCATGCCCTTTGATACAGTGGAGGAATTTGAACTCACGGGTACCAAATTGCTACGAATGCTTCGCGAGGGACTAGCAGCGGGTTGCGGTATGAAACCAGGATCGTTATAAGGTGACATACCGAATGCTCGAGGTGAAGTGCTGTACATATTGTTATTTGACGGCTGCTGGAAGGCTGATCCACCAGTGTTGTACGTATTCTGGGGTGGAGGCATGGCTGGGATGTTTTGGAAGCCTGTGTGGCTGACCTGAGCTCCAGGAATGTTCATCGGCATTTGTTGGGAAGAGATGACAGCCCGCTGGCCAGACTCAGGGCTATGGCGAAAGTCATACTGCTGTTGGTGCTGCTGCTGCTGCTGCTGTTGATATTGTAGCTGCTGTTGGTATTGTTGTTGTTGTTGTTGTTGTTGTTGTTGCTCAGTAAAGTACTGCAGTTGCTCCTGAGACTGATGCATTTGTTGCTGTGCCTGATACTGATTCATTTTTCCGATCACAAATCCAACTTCAAAAGGAATGTATAGTCACTACAGGATCAGAAGTCGATATCTATAAAGGAGAGATAACGATACTCAAGACAAGTTAGAAGAGGATCTGAACTCGGCAAGAATAATCTAACAAGAAAAATAATCACAAGAGATGATCAAAAATGCCCTTCAGTGAACCGGCACCCTGATAATCTATGTGAGAGTTGAATAACTCTGACTTAGGAATTGCTGCCCTTGATATAAGCCTGTGGAACAAAGCATAACGAGCGTGTTTTGGTTATGGATCACGACCGGTGCGGTGCCCCATTGTGATGTTTCAATATGCCATACCAACACGCCTGCCAGGTGTGGTGCGCATACCAAAACAAAGCAAGGGTTAAAGGGAGCGAGAGATGGGTGGTAGGGGGGGCACATTCATACCTGCCTATCTGTACACAGGCCAAAGGTATACAGACAGGCAAGCAGGCAAGCAGGCAAGCAGAGAATCAGGCTGGACACACAATATGAGGTAGAGGGAGCGCAAGGCAAGGCTGTCCAGGAGAGTCGGAAGGCGAGGAGCAGATAGAGAGCACACGCGGTTACGCTGTGCGTCTATAGCTCAGCAGGGAATGGTTCTCGTGTTGTCCAAGATCAGAATGGCGTGGAAGAGCTACAGAATATAAATATTGCCAAGGGGCTGAACAATGAAATCATTTCCTCCGGAGTAATATCTAATAGCTTATATGTGAAATGTGTATCCACAGGGAGGAATCTCCGTATACGGGAGGGGAGATGTTTATTGGCGTAGCAATTGATTCGAGCCTCGAGACTTCAATTCTGCGAGCGCATACATATGTCTATATTACTGACATGTGTATACATTCTAAACAATGCTATGTGTAGACAAAACACAGGAATTACATAAAGCAGTTTTAAGTTTATTTAGTCAATACACATGAGAGCAACTTTGCGATACAATACATAAATCCCCAAGTAAATCCCAGATATAATTGGCTTAGAACTGGAGAGCCTGGCCCTTCTGCTTCTTGTCACCACCCAACTCAAAGTGCTTACAACGCTTGAGAGCCAACTGAGTCTTAGCCTTGCAAGCAACACACTCGAGACGGAGGACAACCTTCTTGGTGGTCTTAG
The DNA here is from genome assembly GCA_030567555.1 of Kuraishia hungarica. NCBI lineage: Eukaryota > Fungi > Ascomycota > Pichiomycetes > Pichiales > Pichiaceae > Kuraishia > Kuraishia hungarica. Next base: position 291,890 of record JAJLSL010000004.1, read on the forward strand.
CCTTCTTGTGGAAAATCTGCTTGGTCTGACCACCGTAACCGGACTGCTTACGGTCGTAACGACGCTTACCCTGGGCAAAGAGGGAAGCCTTACCGGCCTTGTACTGGGTGACCTTGTGCTGAGTGTGCTTACGGCACTGCTTGCCCTTGCAGTAAGTCTTTCTGGTCTTTGGAACGTTAACTAGAGATATATGTTAGTAATCAGTTATTATGGGTCCTATCATATGGAAACAGCAACACCAATATGTATCCACCGACTCATCAACCCAAAGGCCAATCTACGCATTTGATGAACTTAAACCACAATTTACGTTGCTTTTGTTAACCTCATTCGTGTCGCTGGTGCTTATACTGAATTTGTCGCTGTCATATAACCTATAAACCCCGTTGCAAATGCAATAATACACCGTACTGAATAGTAGATTATATTGTTTTAAGGCACACATAGAACATCTACCAACTTTGTTTGAGTGACAGTTATGACTGTGTCCTCTTGTGGTAAATGTGGCCTGTTGGTGTTGTTTAAAGCTTCTATTATATCCTTCTTGGCGCCTAGAGTCGGTATCCACAATGCGTACGCTGTCTTGGCTGTTCACTTCCATCTTTTAAATAATCGAAAATCACTTACCCATTTTATCTTGTTTACACTCGATATCGGTATTTTAAAATCAGTATTTTACTACTATAGAAATACGTCTTGTCTTCAATACTTTTGACTAGAATGCCTCTGGGCTCATGGAGAGAGTGACAGGGAGCTACACACTGTACGCACTACAGTAGGTGATGCCTCCTTCAGGGTTGAGAAAATAAGATCATTACCCGGCAGATATTCAACCATGCTGTGATGTGACTAGCTTTGGCATCACGTGAGCAGAAGTAGGGTTAGGACCTCACGATTAAATACTGTTAGTACACGACGGGGCATGGTCCAGCCTCCCCGATTTATCATGCATGATCCGGAAGTCTGCTAGATCTGTAGGACTGCCTCATTGGGAAACTTCGATACATAGACAGGGCCGGGCTTAAAACTAACTAAACATCAAGCTAACTCCTCTGGTTTAGGTCTAAGGGTCTTAAAGTCATATATTAGCTCTAAAGGAATCTTTAGCTCTGAAAGTATTAAATAAAAGATAGAACACTTAAAGAAAGCTTAGGCTGGGAGAAAGCTTAACAAAAGTACACATTAGATTCACTCTTGTATCCTTCTGTATTCCACGTCCCTTCTAGAACTGCGCTGGAGGATGGATAACACTGCCTATAGTTATCCATCCATCACCCAGTAAATAACTGTAGGAGGATTCTATAAACCTCTCATAAATTTTGAGAAAAGAAGGTGGCTTCTCCCGCTTCTCCCGAAGGGAATATAGAGCCATTTCGGGAACATGTGACAGCCCAATGAGTCTACGTTGAGAGTCAGCAATGCAAAATGCAGTATATATTGTCCGTTTTCTTCTTTCTGTGTCCACTTCCAGAAGTGAACCCGCCATTTTTAGCGTCCTTTCTCGGAGGCTAGTACCTGCCTCTTGCCTATTTTAGTCGATTTCAGAGGATCTTCTGCTTTTACTACCTGCAGGGTGACATACAGTAGGGTGCTGTTCCAGCATATGCAGATGAAACTAAAATGGCTGGTGAGCCGCACGATGAGCACCTTGACAGGGACAGAAGCGCCAGCCTCTCCTCCCGATCTGGTAAATAGGCAGGCCTCATCACATGGAGATCGATCAAGATCGATCATTCTCGCGTGTTGATGATCCAAAGACATCAAGTTGATCACCTGCCTGTTAATTATGGGGTACTGAAACGAGGTCTGCCATAACCGAAGGAGATACACCCTGTAACCAGCCACAATGACTATCTATCAGTGGGGATGATATATATATCCAGCTCTCTCCACCCCAGGGTGTTGGGGAGTTAATCCGAAAATCTTTTTCTGTTTACATTCGTTTGGACATCACCATATCATCAACCCAACTTTAGTCATTCCTTTACTAAAACACCAACTAAGAACATTCGTTCGAATTCACTCATTTAACAGACCAAATCACTTTTCCCACCCTTCCACTTTCCTTTTTCGCCAGTTGTCTAATACAGAATTCCAAAAATGAAGCTCTCCAACACTTTGCTCTTTTCCTCAATCATGAGCGTAGCTCTCTCTGCTCCTGTTTTTTTCAAAGAGAAAGAGCCTGTTGAAGTCACAACACTGGTTCAATACCCGGCTATCTCTGTTGATGGGAGTGATGCGGTTTCTATATACACCATGTACAAAAGAGGTCTCGTAACGGTCACAGCTGATGCAGTTACACAGTACCAGGTAGTCACTGAGGGTGATAGCACATATACCACCAGTAGTTACAGTACAACGGATGTGTTCACAGAGACCGCTCCAGATGTCACAGAGGTTGTGACGGTCTATGGTAACGCTCCATCTACCACATCAACTGCTACTACACCTAGTGACACATCTACCACTTCCACATCTACTACCCCCACTTCTACCTCCTCCACCTCTACCACTTCTTCGTCCTCATCTGGTGCAAGTTTCATTGAAACTGAGATCAGCGGAGTCGAATATGAAGAGGAGGTCTACACTTCGGTAATTGCTCAGGGTTATACTTCTGTGGTCCAGTACACTGCTTCTGCCAGCGCTATTCCATCAAGCGCTGCTCAACCCTCTTCTTCTTTCAGCAGTTCTTCTATTCCTGTCCAAACATCCTCTAGCTCCACCTCAACTACACAAACAACAACATCTTCGACCAGCAGCACTAGCAGCAGCACTAGCACTAGCAGTTCTTCCCTGATTACAGCTGCTCCATCCCCATCTGCTTCTATCTCATGGACCGCTTATGCTACTGAGACCGAGAGTGGTGTATGCTACGTGTACTATGATGATGCTAACATCTCCTACTCTGACCTTGAGCCCTACACCACCATTACCATTACCTCAACTGTGGCCACAGTCACTCTCACTGCTTCCTCTTCTTAGGGGATATACTGAGGTACTCAGATAAAAACACATTGTTATATATTTATATATTTTTATTATTGTTTACGGTTAGTTAATAATTAAGTTAATTTGGATGTTTATTTTGATTCTATGAAATAAATATATTTCACTTAATAGTACTATATTTTTTTCTATTTGTATGAACTGGGCTGCTCGATCTGCATACCCTACAGAGATCGCAATATTGTGTGGATGTATCATCACATATCACTGTAGATAAGATCAGAGAAGTAAGTATCAATCGTGGATATATTGCAGCGAGCAAGAGAGGAATGACGAAACTTCAGCTGCCAACTTTCTTGTTTCCTTATTTTGCGAGATGTTAGTTCCGACTTTCGCGCCCATACTGGGGTTGGTATCGATAGCTAAGATTTATCGAGTAAGACGCGCAGCCCCCAAATGCCCTAGGATGAGCTGCATATATGCGGGGGCAGCCCCAGACGCGTTCAAATTTGTCGATCCATATGTATGGAGTCTCAGACGCGGTGTTATTTACATTAGGCATCGTACTGCGCTCATGCTCCTCATGCTCCTCATGCTGCCCATGACATCTTTCTGCGCTTTTTCTGCTTCTTGTAGTAGATCCAAGCTCATATGTAAATACTATTATAGTTCTTTTCATTGCTTGTCTATCTAGATATACCACTTTTGTATTTCCTCCATGAGCGATCCAAATATAAAACACCAAGCCATACCTGTAACCGAAGCTGTATCAGAAGAGGAAGATTACGCGATTGAAGAAGGAGAAGTTATAGAAATTGCTCAGACGGTTTCCCTCAACAATAAAACACCCATGTTGAGCGAAGTGACAAGCTTCAAAAGCGGAGCTGTTACCAACTATGATCACCTTGATTTAGAGTTTGAGTCATTCTCGGGCTCCCTTAATGACAACGTCACCGTTCCCACACCAAGGGCACGAATTCCAAGTGAGGAGGTGGAAAACATAGTACAAAGAATTGATGCTGCAACGGCAAGTGCAGGAAGGGAAATTGAGATATCTCAGCAGGCCAGGAAGACGTCTAAGTATGTAGACACGGAAACTCAAACTGGAGAGACAGCTGACGAAGACATCACTGTACATAAATCCGGTGAGGCTCCTGTTCCTGTCACACCCGAGGAGAGTAATTTCATTCAAAACGTTGATGAAGCTCCACAGCTAAATGTCCTGAAAACACGTTCTAAAAACTTGATGAATTCTGAGGGCCACGAGAGAGTATCATCTCAGTTTACAGCCAAGAAAGTCTCGACTGGTGCCACTTCAGTGGAAGATCTCAAATTACAGCATCTGACTAGGAGCTACGACAAGATTGAAAATCAGATTACCAAGCTGCAAAAGGAGATCAGGTTCGTGGATAGCCTCCTGCCTCCAAACACATATCTCAATGATAACCTCATTCAGAAGGAGAAATTGGTCATCGCCAGAAGGAGATTGTTTGAGAAGGCAGAGCTCTTAAGCAAGGAGAAGTACGAGTTGGGTATTAAGATAAATTCCAAGAGGAAGAAGGTACACGGGCCAAACGGTGCAGACCTGGCACAGTTTTGGGTGAGAGGGGTTAGCAGCTAGCGCGCTACAAGCATTTTTATCAAATCATTTATGTACGATTACACACTTTAAATATAGGACTAAGATATCTATTCTATGATGGAGACCGTGTCTCGTTATGTAGTTTTACTTCAATAAGAATTTTAATGAATCATCAGCCCTGCGTATCATGAACGATGCGTAGCAATAACCACTGTCACAATAAACCAAACCCAATACCAACACACCATCGCAGCAAAAGAAAAAGAAAAAAGAAAATAAGAATGGTAAAAATGGAAGAACCCGTGCTTTTCTTGGTAACAAACTGCTTTGTCCCCCAACCAGCTATGCTAACAGGAGCCATGGCCAAGTTTTCCTGCTAGTTCACCTTTCCAACTGTACAAAGTCGACATATCAGCGTGGTGTTTCTTTCCTGAAGCACTTTCATAATAAGAGCAACCATGCAGCTTAGCATATGGAGGAGTATAAAGATGCAGGGAGACAGCGAGTTCACTGGAACTGTTATTGGCCATCTTGTGCAGACCGATATCATCATTAATATAAGCTACGGAATCCTGTTTCAGCTCCGTCTCTCTCCTGAGAACGAGATGCTTATCATCTGTGCACACCTCTGTATGATTTTCAGGATTGTCATATAGGTACTCTGTAAGGCAGCCCTTGAGGATTTTCATTACACAGTGTGCCTGGGCGTGATCGTGGATATAAGAGCCTTTCCCTGGTTGCCAGACCAAGAGCAATAAGTTTGCGTTGTTTTTCATATTCTCCACGCCATTGCGAGTGTAGTTCCGTGTAGGATCATGATGAGCAAACTTGCACCAATCTGCTGGATCAGATGTGTACCTTTGCATAAGAGACATGATGTACTCATGATCGATGTCCTGGATGGTGAGCTCTTTGTCTATCGCAAGGTAGTTAACAAGTTTCGAGGTCAGCCCGTCAAACGACAGAGGAGACGATTCTTTCTCGGTGAGTATGCCTGAAGCGAGGCTAGATGCAGTGTTACAATTTTGGTTGAATGTGTGAGCAATAGACTCGGGTGTCTGTATGGAAGTCATTTTGATGTATATATGCTGTGGAGTATATAGAAGATGCAGAAGGCTATGGTGCTCTATAGCCTCGAATTGGTGCTAGTTATATATGGAATATGCGACACCAAGCACGAATCGATTATTCTCCTTTTGTGTCGTGTTCGTTCTAAGTGGGGAGTGTAGTGTGGTATAACTTCTATGCCGGAGCAGTTGCTGAACTCTATTTGCGGAGCTAACAAGTATGATGACCTGGCACGCACTTTGTACACGAAGGAGATAAGTGAGCTTATATTTCCACAAAGGACACACTAACGATAATAGACAGAGACCAGTCGATATGGTGAATGTTGAATATTTATTCAATTTGGTTCAAGTATTTTTACCCTCAACGAATAAATATAAGCACTGGCATGAGCAAATAACAAGAACACAGTTACAGCAGCGAAACTGTTGTAAATCTACAAACAGCTATCCATCTCGGGGTTTGAGATGAGGCATATTCGACTGAAGGCTTCTTCTAATGGCTAACCTTACGGGTACGGGCTTATGCACAGATGCACATATATTCTCCTATCTCATCGGGTACTACCCGAACGAACGTGGGAACAGGTGCATTTACAGTAAGGCGGGTGTGGGTTATGCTCTAAGAAAACACAGTATGAGACACATAGCGTCGTGCCCACCCAAGAACGGTACATGGTGCTGTGCTGGTGCTGGTGCTGTACTGATGAGACTACAAGCCTGCCAGCAGCTCTTCCTGCCATGTGATATGTGTGTACCAGACAGAAGACATAACCAGCTCTTCTATTACCGGGGCGGTGAATGTAGCTTGGACTGATGTGGCTTCGACTGATGTGGCTAGTGTGCATCTTCTAGAAAATTCACCAAGAGACGATAGCGGTGATATGTCATAGAGGGCCATGAGTGGTGCAAAAAGAGTCAAGAGAGAACACGCACTAAGCGGTTGAATAATTGCAGCAAAAACGCAAGCTGTCAGACGAGTTTTTCGATATCCGTAAGTGTGGTATATCCTGTGTAAATATTGACGGATAGATGCTAGATAAATGGTGCATGCTTTATAGCCTTTGAAATTGTGCATCTAGAAGCACCGTTAATACATCATTATTGCATCCAGACACAGTACCACTGATTAAGTCTGAGTTATAGTTGGCTATTAGGTTAATCTTACAATAATGTTTACCTTGCGGAGAGCAGCAACCTCATGGCGCCCATCAGGGCCAGCCCTTGTGTCAAGGGCCATACAAGTAGGAGGGAACTCCATTATTGCCAGCATCCACAGTTCTCCATTCACAGCAGGAAGGTCACAACAATTCCACACAACAGCATCACTTCTCATTGATCCGTACAAGACATTGGGGGTGGAAAAGGACACCTCTTCGAGTGAAATCAAGAAGGCCTACTACAAGTTGGCCAAGAAGTACCATCCAGATATTAACAAGGAAGAAGGAGCTGAGAAGAAGTTCCATGATCTGCAAGAGGCTTATGAAATCCTTGGAGATGCCACTAAAAAAGCACAGTACGACCAATTTGGATCTGCGGCATTTGATCCTAATGGCATGGGAGGAGCTGCTGGAGGGAATCCATTCAGCAGGGGTAACCCATTTGGTGGTGGCGGTAACCCATTTGGAGGAGGCTTCAACATTAACCTTGAGGATCTCTTCGGAGAGGCATTTGGCCGTCAAGGAGGTGCCAGAGGAGGTGCCGGTGGTAGTTCTGCTTATGTAAACCACTATCAGGGAGAGGATGTTGAGGTGTTGAAGACGTTAACATTCAAGGAGTCTGTATTCGGAGCAACAACCACTGTCGACTACAATGTTTTGGATTCTTGTGATACTTGTTCGGGATCTGGATTGAAGAAGCATAAAAACAAGTCTACCTGTCCATCTTGTAACGGAACAGGCTCAACAGTTCATTACTTACAGGCCGGTTTCCAGATGGCTTCCACCTGTAAAACCTGCCAGGGAACTGGTGTAACAATCAAGATGGAAGACGAATGTACCTCGTGTCACGGTGAAGGTGTTCTACATCAGCATAAGGTGACAGATGTGCAGCTGCCTATGGGTATCAAGGATGGTACTAGATTGAGGGTGACAGGTGCTGGTGATGCTCCTCATGTAACCAAGGGACCCAACATGCGTCTCACAAAGGGAGATTTGATTATCCGCGTGAGAGTCAAGCCCGACCCCAACTTTTCTAGAGAGGGGCAAGACATCTACTACAAGTGCCAGATCCCAATGACCACTGCTGCTCTGGGAGGAACCATTGAAGTACCAACACTTGATGGTCCTTCTTTCAGACTCAAGGTCCCCAGCGGTACTCAATATGGCAGAGTCATCAGCATACCAGACAAAGGTGTTCCAATTGGTGGTAACCTGAAGAGACGTGGTGAGCTCAAGGTGGTTTTGAACGTGAAGGTGAACAGACCAGAGGACGCAACACAGACTGCGTTGTTGGAAGCTCTAGCTGACACCATTGGTGATAAGACCGCCAACCGTATTGATCCATCTTGGAAACCATTTGAAAACCTTGAAGAGGGTGATCACGAAGGGGGTGACAAGGAGAGCCACCCCCACTCTAAGCTGAAGAAAGTGGAATCATTCTTAAGTGATGCATTTAAGAGGATTATGAACAAGAAGGAATGAAGTGAGTGCAAACGTGTTGAAAATGGTCAGAAATTCCCAATTCAAACGAGAGAAAAAATAATTTAAAGCAGCTCTTGTATATAGTCACTTCATTTGTACGTACATATGTCATAGTATATTATTCTACAGATACCCTTTCGTTAAATCCTGTAGACATGATTGGATCCAATTGTAGATTGTCGTGCAAAGGGCACACCTTATAGTGTACCTAATATAGTGTCGCTTGTTAGGCATGCGGAGGAGGAGCAGGGCCCAAGTTAACCTTGCGACCCTAGAATGCTGGATTAGGCTAACGTTAGCCGAAATATCCGCTGAAGGATTTTAGGTTGTAACTATGCATACATGCAAGCCCCAAATATGACCCGGGGCAACTTTTTCCATTCATATCGATAAAGAGTGTGTATTTATAGGTCATCCAGTAGGCATACCATGTATATGCAAGGGCGTATCTGACCTGTGATCAGTATGACAACATGACAAGCTCGGAAACCTTCATCGCATTATACAAAGTATACACATTTTGTTCCCATTTGTATTCATCATATTTATGTGCTCTATCCCAAAAGTTAGGGTTGATTATTACACCATCTCAGAGCTTATTATAGAAGCCATCACTAACACGTCATTTTTTCTCCAGAGCGCAATCTAGACCTTTTCGCATTCAAACAGCTTCATCAGTGTGGAGGATGAGCGTGCCTTTCGCGGTGTCCATCTCCTGAACTATGCAAGACTCCATGCAGGGCGTGCATACTAAAGCGCGTCTCGCAGAGGCCATGGCTGCAAGAAAGCCTTCTGTGTTGATGTAAGGCGACCTCTGCGGAAAGCATAAGCAGTAGTACTCAGCTACCACCTTGTAACGCAATCACAATTACACAGAATCATCTTGATAGAAATGCGAATACCATGCGTAGATTTCTGCCAAGTGGGGGGGTCAAAACCAACACGTATCTCGGCATTTTGGATTCCACCACTGTTGCATACCATCTGTAGAGTTACACTGCCTAGTGGTTGTTCCCTCGCTTACGCGTGCCAGCTAAAGGAGTGCTCCAAAGACAAGAGTGCGCAGCCGAACATGAGGCATACATCAGCTGCATGCCTCATTTTGGAGGGTAAACACAACCAATTTGAGCTCTCTCCTACAGCTAGCAGCTGCCTCAGGACTGCAGCACGCCAAACAGACTTCTCGTTTCAAGGACCTCTTTTCTCAGCCTTGAATAACAACGATTAAGACTCTCGATACAAGACACGATAAAGATCAAACTCGACCATCATCATCGTGTAACTTAAAGGTCCGCATGTTTTCACTCTCTAGGTTAGGTTAAAGTTGCCCCACACGCTATACTCAAGCATTCGCGATCCATAGAGACCTGCTTCATATATCGATCCCCTGTGTGCTCCCTGCAACGTTATTCGTGACACCGGGTTCTGCGAAAAGCCGCACTTTCTAGTCATTCGCTTCTAAACTCATTCGCTTTTTTCTACATCTTTTTTTGCTTTCTTTCCTTTGGTTTGCCAACCCTTCGCGATATACTACCTGTCGTGTCTTCAGCAACTCAAGACACATTTTCACCTCGAGGAGACTTTCACATACAACAATGAAGAGTGTGCATGTGAGCGGTTCCACCTCAGCAGCGAATAGGCCAACCCGTTCCAAACCATCGCAGTCACAACAGAGAGACAACCTTTGCATGATTAATGAGTCGTTTGAAGATATCCCGCTTAATCACGTCCCTGAAAGGAGACACAGTGATATCACAAGGCTTCCCCACATGAGAATGGCCGTGCGCCCTCATCCAAGACCATCCTGCCACCGTAACTCGCGATTGTCGCTTCCACTTTCATTTGGACAACAGGACGATGAGCCGAACCTGAGAGAGAGGATATCATCCGCCCCAGCCATCTTCACAGCAGTCCCTGTAGCGAACACAGCCCAACTCCAACCAATTGACATGCAACTATCGCGGACTCTAAGTAACTCAAGCCAAAAGGTGCGGGCCAGAAGGGATAGGTCAAATAAACTTCTCCAATCGGATTTGCGCTCCGGAATTCCAGCAACAAGTACGGTGGATTCTGTAGACTTTTTATCTGATGATGATCTGCCTGATGATTTCATAGTGTTCAATGTGCCGTTTTCCAAATCTTTAAAGGCACTCGCAGCTAATGAGGAGGCGTTTATCCTCCAGCCCAGTTTAAACCGAGCCAGGACCATTTCAAACACTAGCAGTCCATCAGTTGGTAACCAATCCGCCTGTGGATCTAGCCGCGCCTCATCGATATTCAGCAGTACGAGCAACATAACCGATCTCACAAACCCTGAAGACCTTAATAGATTGAGTATACTCTCAGACGATGCCCGCCAGTTAACAATTCACATTAACAAGAACTCTGAGGCATTAGCTAGAGAAGAATCGTTCCAGCGGAGGCAGTTTCTCCTAAAACTAGGAAGCCTATCCACCTTGGAACGAGATACTAACACCGTGAGTGACAAGAAATTGGAAGCATTATCCATAACACGCCCAAGGCACCTTCCTCCAAAGGACAGATATGAGTCAATGAAACACGCAAGGGATTACCAATTGTTGGTGAACAACATGTTGATCTCTGAGAGACAAGCAGAACAGAAACGTACTGAGGCTGCAAGACTTTTCAGACAGCAGCGAAATAGGGATCTACATTCTTGGAAGTTCTCTGTGATGATCAATTATGATAAGATGGTGCAATTGCCATCGACAAGAGAATTGTGGTGGCGTGGTGTGCCTGAGTTGTTACGACCCGAAATATGGATAAAACAGATTGGAAACAAGCTCAAAATCAGCGACGAAAGGGTTCAGGAATTGCTGAGAGAAGCTGACCGGGGTATTTCTTTAGCATGCGATTATAAGATCCTACAAGTTTCTGGGAAAAAGAAAGATCTCAAACAGCTCAAGACTGAGAATCCATCATGCCAAGAATACTTCCAGGTAGTGGAGGCATTGGCCACTCAGATTCGCGCTACATATCCAGACTTGATGTACTTCCAGGCTGACACAAACTTTGACGAACTTTTGCAGCTGTTAATAGCATACATGCTCTACCATGAGCAGCAAAACGAGAAACAGAATATTTCACTTGCTGATCTCTTGGAAAACAACTTTGTTGAAGGTCTCAGTAACCTGGCTGCCACTCTACTGTACAACATTGGTGATGTCTCCCGTACATTTGTGGCTCTGGCTAATATTCTGGTTCGTTCCCTTCCGTTGTCACTGAGAGTTGGCTCTAAAAATAGATATTTGGATGATCAGTGTGAGTCCTTCCAGAGATGCTTGTATCGGTCGAACCTAGCTCTTTATAATCACTTCAAGATTATTAACTTTGCCCCGCAAGAGTATCTGGCACCGTTATGCGGCTGTCTGCTGACTCCATATTTCAACATGGAGATATCTAGCCGTCTGATTGATATATATCTTTTTGAGGGTGATTCTTTCCTATTGAGAGCCGTCCTTGGACTCTTCTCAACGATTGGATACAAACTCTTTGGCAGCAAACAAGAGGTCAAGGAGGTCATTGGTTGTTCTCCTCTGGCCAAGCTCAACAGCTTGCTTGTAAGTAATACCAACGGTGAGGAGGGAAGGAGCACAGGAGTAATGAGTAGTGTCTTGAATGGCTACAGGTACATCGATGTCGGATCAGGGGATCAGTTTGTAAAGACAATCAGAAATGTCCTTCGTGTATCAGCGCACTGAAGGTGAAATTAGTGTAGTATATATATATAGAATCGTTAACAATACAGTGTCAATTATTTATTAATGAGTGGCAGGTATATGAATATCAAATATGCAAACTTCTGACCCTTTTCGACTATGATTTGTTCTGGTTTATTTTGTTGAGAAGTGTATCGCTATCTCCAACCACCTTTACTTTGACAACATACGTGTCGATTGCCGGCTTACCGCTGCTTACATTCAAGACAGGGATTCTGAGATCTCCAGCCTTGTTCGCCTTTCCGTATGGAATATTCTTGGAAAGGTATGTATTCAACAAAACGGTCTTCAATGGGTCATCAGATCTGATGAGAATTCTGCTCTTGGAAGTTTTCTTATGCTTAAGAATCTTAAGTTCTCCTGCACCTTTTTCGCTATAAGGACTCTCTTTGTTTCCAGGGACGAAAATTTTGAGTTCAACTTGGGTGGTGAACAACGTGTCCTCCTCCTCTTCTCCTGTTGTTGTTGCTACTGCCTTGTCCAGAGATACAACAGCAAAGTTGCCCTTAACTTCGCTCTCCTCTACTTTCTCACCATCTTCGTTCTTCTCCGCTGAAAGAGCTGGGTAGGCTGATGATGCGGTTCCACCAAAGGAAAAATTAAGACCAGAGCTACCGGCAGCTCCGAAGGCCGATCCACTTGCTGGCGGGTTAAAGGAGAATACCGGAGTCTTCTTTTCCTCTTTGTTCTCAATATCAACAGAGGGAGCACCAGATCCGAAAGAGAACTTGAAGGGTTCCTTGTGTTCTGCTGCGGCTGGGGTTGTGCCACCGAGAGCTGCCGTGCTTCCAAATGCAGTTGAACCTGCAGCGGTGGTGGAACCAAATGAGAAGGGAATTGGAGTTTTGCTGGCATCCGCTGGGGCACCTTCGGGTTTGGAAGAAAAGGAGAAAGCAGGCTTTGTGCTTCCAAATGAGAAGGCAGGGGCAGTTGAGGAACCATTCGTTGTTGCGGTTCCAAACGAAAACGCAGGCTTGTCCTGCTCTGCTTTGGTAGAAGCCTGATCTTTTATTTCCTCTCCATTCTTTTTCAATTCAGATGCAATATTGAGCTCTTTGCTGGGGGTCCATGTGAAGTCCGCAATGGGCTTAACCTCAGTCTTGGGGGTGCCAACAGGTTTGTCCTCTTCTTTGGTGGCTCCAGCTGGAACAGAACCAAAAGAAAATGTAGAAGGTGTTGAAAAGGAGAAGGCTGGTACAATGCCATTTGATCCACTAGTAGATGCGGTTTCTTCCTTTCTCAAGGGAGCAGCAAAGGAGAAAGCTGGTGTCTTTACCTCTTCTGACGTTTTTCCGGCATCTGGGACTGCTGATGTGGTGGTGGTTGAACCAAAAGAAAAAGCTGGCTTCGTTGGAAGAACAAGCTCATTCTTTGCAGATGAACTAGCCGAACCATCTGTGGGTTTATCATCGGCCTTGGGGGTCTCTGTTTGCTTCTGCAGCTTGAATACTCCGTTGAATCCCTTGCCTGCTGATACACCTGAATCCAGTGTGAACTTAGGACCCTCAATCACTATTTCATCATCAGAATCATCAGAAAATACAATCTCTTCCTTCTTTGCCCCAAAGGAAAACACAGGGTTAGAAGTTGTGACAGGCTTTGCCAAAACAAACTTTGGACCTTCCACCTTCACTTCGTCATCAGAGTCATCCTCATCAGACTCAGACTCTTTATCAATGTCTATCACCTCAGCTACTGGGGGCTGGGTTGATTTTGAAATTATGGGAGCGGCGACGGGGTTTGGCAGTGCGCGCTCAGTAGATGCTTCCACTACGAGTGGCTTGGAAGGCAAGGTCTGGGCAGGTCCAGGCTTGAAAACCGGAGCCGAGGCTGCCGCAGAAATACTGAACAAAGACTTCTCTGGAATCGATGATGGTAGAACAATCTCCTTGTTTTCTATCTTGGTATAATAATCAATGTATTTATGGATGATCGGTCTGTAGTCTCCAGCCGGAGAAGAGGAGAGTGCCTCCTTGACAGCCGATGCAAATTTAGAATTAAGAGCAGAGATCTGACTTGATTTATCATCTGTAGAGATCTGAAGTTTTGTAGAGGTGATAGGTGAGTTTACTGTCAATGGACTTGGTTTCGATGTAGCAAATGCACTCGCAGCAATGCCATCCTTAGGAGCCAAAAACGAGAATGGGTTGGGCGTGGACGATTGAGCTGCTTGTTTCGGCAGAGGAGTGGAGCTATCAGTATGTGCGGGTGGACCCGATGAGAGAAAGCCAAAAGGATTAGATTTGGCCTCTGCCGATGATGCGGTAGTTGTGGGGGCTGTGGATCCAGCTGCTGCTGTGGATGCAAATGGATTGGCAGGCACTGATCCCAGTGAAAACCCCTCCTTCTTCGCTGCTGAAAGGGTACTTCTTGGCTTCAGGATTCTATTTTGTGATCAATTGTTAGTAATTGAGATCTAATGTCATGACTTCGGTGGTGACACAATGCTTGACAACGTTCCCGTATGGGTACTTACTTGCGAGTAGCCAGGACTTCAGTGGTAGCCCTGTGTTGCTGGCTGCCAGCTTCCACATCTTCATCAATATTCTCATCACCATCACGATGGATCTGAATACCTGCTCTTCTCTTTCCGGACATTTTAGCCAAAGTCACAAGTCTCTATAATCTAATGTGAAGCTTACAAGATATCGCCAGAAGTTATGCGCACTGAAATATATCATCGTATCAACCGACATATTATGTTGATGGATTACCCGAAACTGATGCTCGCAGCACCACTCCCAAGTCTCACCTAATACCGGCACGACATTACTTTCATAGTGCGCTGTGGCCATTAATACATCTGTACTAGGGGTGTACGGATATCTTATCAGTAGCCCATCCACCCCCTCTACTCTCAGGAAGGAAGTTCGAGGCAGGAGATTCGATTGATAGCCCCACGACTATAGAGTTTCAAGAATGGTAGTGTCCGGGTCCCACTTCTGAAGACCTCCAATTCATCACAAAGAGCAGGCGTGCATGTCTAAAAAGTAAATATTTGGCACGTGACTGTCACTAGGGCACCAGAGAGATTGTTCACAGACCGTCACAGCCTGATGCTGGTCTTCACTGAGGAAAAACCTAGACCCAAAGGGCTTCTATGCGCATTATTGCCTCTTTGGAAGTAGCAGAGGAACAGCTCTCTGAATGTGAACTGCACTCTCTTCTCCTGAGAGGGTGTATGCGTAGCTTTGCTGTGTTGAGGCCTCGAGGCTACTACATTTTTAGATATTTCTGAATATAACATACTAGTTGTTGATTATTGAAGTCCAAGAACAAGGTTTCATTATTAAACAAGTATGTAAGAGTTTATTAGGTTGTGCAACATACAAATACAATCATTTGCAGCATTTATTTCCTGTTTGTGCGCATGAAAAGGATTTGACATAAATCATATTACGGGGTGATGAAAGATTAAGCATAACAGCGATTACAAGTCAGGAAATCGATCAAGCTTGAACAGCAAACAGTCTGAAGACCAACATCGTCAATCTCTAAACAAACGAAACGTAAAGATTAAACGGCTCTGTGAAAGTCACAGAGTGATTGATTCCACTGGGTCATCTTTATCACTGTAACGTATACCTACAATGGTGATTTGATGCAGTGAATAGAGGTTTATTGATTTGTGGTTTTTCGTCGCATTATGTTATCTGTTTTTCCCTTCATCTCTGTGCTTTTGCATTTGGTTTATACTCATCCAGTCTTGGATTTCATCGCAGCTGTATTTGTATTGCGAAGAGCCCATTTATAAAACTAGGTTTATACTAACTCTCTCCTTTTAGAATGCCACCAAAGGTTCAACAGACAAAGGCTGCCAAGGCCGCTGCCGCCATGGCCGGTGGTAAGAAGTCCAAGAAGAAGTGGTCCAAGGGTAAGGTTAAGGACAAGGCCCAGCACTTGGTTGTCCTTGACCAGGAGAAGTACGACAGAATCATGAAGGAGGTACCAACCTTCAGATATGTCTCTGTCTCTGTGCTTGTTGACCGTCTTAAGATTGGTGGTTCCATCGCTCGTGTTGCTCTTAAGCAGTTGGAAGAGGAGGGTGTTATCAGACCAGTCCTCAAGCACTCCAAGCAGCTCATCTACATGCGTGCCACTGCTGCCGAGTAAACTATCTGTACAATCATTAGGGGTTAACTATCACACAATTAGGTAATGAGTTTACATTGAGGTTATATATCTTGTTGAATGTACATAAATCAGAAATCATTGTTTATAGGCGTAGGTTTATTGTAGGAGCCATTCTTCTCTAGACTCAAGCGAATAGCTATCCTGAGGACCCACCTTTCGTGATTCAATAGAGTTCAACCTTACAGAATATGACGAAAATACGTGGAATTACATCCTAATTGAATAGAGGTTCATTATAGTTTTCTTCGCGAACTTGAGTCCACCTGCTTAAACAATATAATATCACTAGTGGAACAGTACATTCACTACACTACTCAGCTCCCGAGTGAAATATCTAATGGCCGCCCAGGTGCGGCGTGAAGGCTGACCCTTCAGCTAACCCTTAAACTACATCCTGTTACCCTGTCTCCATCTGCCTTCCTGCGAGATCTTGCTTCTATATAAAAATTATCGCGATTCTCGAGAGAAGAGTCCAATAAAACTACTAGCAAGCCCTATCAAGTTTAAAGGATGATTGTAAAAGACAGTCATTCATCGCTCTGATGGATTGCTGTATCTTAATGTAGGCATTTTCTTTTACGTTTTCTTCTCTTTCAGTGTTTTGTTTGCTTTACTTTGCTGTGTTTTTGCCTGTTTTTTCTTCTACTGAGTTTCAGTATCACCAAAGGGTATGTGTCATCTACTTCTTTACTGCCGCAATGGCTGTCCTTGCTCTTGTCTGGAATGGAGATGTGGAAATGTCCTCAAGTGATTAAAACCATTCATATAACTTTTTTACTGAGGATGTATATGCAGGACAAAAAAATTAAGGAATTCTTCGTTTATGACTTGATATTTCCAAAGTCAGTATCTATCGTGACTTCATATCCATTTAGCGCTATCAAGGGGAGACTTTCAATCACCATTGTCGTTTTACTAACATTTCCCTTTGTGCAGTATGTAATCATGAATCTAATCTTATTCTCACAGAATGTCTGAATCCGCTCCTCAAATCATGTTATCTCCTGATGAAACCCTACACAACCTTATCCCGGCGAAACAAAATAATGTGCCATGGATAAAACATGCATCACCATCTGATCTAAACCTCTACCTGTGTGGAGTGGTTAACCAATTTGTGAGGAGCGGTTATAGTACAACGTGCTTTTTGGACTGTCATTGGTTCTAACATCAATAGTGCTTCCTTTCTACTTGAGTGATTTCTCGGCCCGGCTAACAATGGGACCTTCGCATTAAGTATAATGGTAAGTTGCACTAACATATACTACAGCCCGCCTCTAATTGTTACAGTTATTTTTTATGATGAAAAAACTAATTTTCAGTTCTGCTTCTGAACCAAAATTTCGTGAAGATAACCAATATACCAAAGCTCAAATCTGATGAAAAATAACTGTACAATGAGTAGCTGTTTCAAAGAAATGCTTCGCATTGATCATAGTCTAACACTGTTAACAATAGCTTATAGACATCTCTTGTCCCTATCTTTTGTGAATTTCACTCATATATATGATTTACATAAATAATAAAAGAAATGTTGTGAATAGACAATAGATACTATTATCGTAGTTATACATTTACATATCTGCAGTGATGGCGGAATGCCTTCCAGTTCTTACAGGGGGCATAAGCATCTCCCAAATAGGATTAGCCCGATACATCGTTGCTGTGACCATGACACCATCCGTGTAGTGCTCCGTCTCCCTTAAATCACTCAAATGACACAACTAGTCCATCTTCTGCAATTTCTCATCAAGGGCTTCTTGTCTTGCGAGCAAGAATTTTTTGATACCGTCCCAGTTGCGCACAATATTAGGGTTCTTTTGCTTGGCAAGGACGCTGTCTAACTTGATGATGATCTTATACACCAGTTGTCTTGTGCCTTCGTTGTGGAGAATCTTGAGCCAGTAGAACATGACAAAGATAACCAACGCAAACCCTGAGGTACCTCTCAGTAGCAAAGTATCAAATGCTAGAAGTACAATGAGGAAAAGCTCATTGTGGATAATGATTTCTTTAAAGTACTTGTCTAATTTCACAACTGCAGACACTTTGAACTCGGCCGACAGCTGCAATACACAGATCAGCAAGTATGGCAGCAGCTTAAAAAAGGAGTTCCGATTGAAAAACCATACAAAACTTAGCAGCAGGTATTGGAAGTTGCTGGTGGCCAATAAATTGAAGTAAGAGGGCATTCCCTTCTTGTCAAAGTGAGAGAAGATGGTAACCAGATAGGACATCCAAACACCAAGCAGAGATATCCTGTATGCAGTGGGGGCAACCCACGAAGAATGGCTGCGCAAGGTAAAGTAGTAAACGGTGTAAATCAAACCGAATGATAATGTAAGACCATGGCCGGCTAACCAGACATACTTCAATATAGGTTTGGGTGGGACGACCTTCTTTCTCAGCCTTCTCTTCTTGCCCTTCACCGAGCCATTGCTGGACGGTGCCAGTTTCGCCTTGCCATTGGGCACTGTCTCAGCATCAACAGCCTGTGGTTCCGGTGGTGGTGTTACAGTTGCAACTTGTGGAGCAGTAGCAGTTGCCTGTGTTACAACGGCGGGTGCTGCCTGTGTCGGTGGTGGTGCGGGTGCATGGGGGGTGGGTGCACCCAAAGGTAGAGAAGCAGTGGAATGCCCATTGGCTACTCCGTTAGAAGACATTACTTGACCCTCAATTGACTCTTGTTTTCAAGAATAAGGTCAAACTGTAAAAAGAATTGATTCTTTGCGGGTTATGTGTTTTTCTTTTCCTTTCTTCAAATGACAAATCCCATGTTTTGAGTTGTTCTGTGATCCTGCCAGTCTTGCATACCGCACCGCACACATTGCTAACTAACTGACTGCCGTTGCTGCACCTGCCCCTGCTGCTGCCTACCCAAATTTCATCTACAGAGAGCAGAGTACCCCTGTGAGCACCGCATGTATCTGAACTCGATTAGGGCACTACGTACTTACATTCTCCCTCCAAGGCCCCGCATAGAGGCGGAGAAACGCCTTGGTCTGAAATAAATAAGAGAATTGTACAACTATGTGTACAAAGTGCAGAAGTCGGTACACAAACGTATTTAATTTTTTTTACCTGTATACTTTTTAAACTGCAAATAAAAAGAAACAATAAACCCTGAATATCTTTGACATAGCATAATCCCATATATCATTTACCGCTTAGACGCTCAACTTAACCTTCTCCTCGTTGATCATATGCTTGAAAGGAGCAAGGGCCCCAGCCACGGTCTTGTTGACAAACTTCTCAGTCTGCTGTGGGGCTCTACCAACAAAAGTAGATGGGTCAAGAAGCTTGTCAAGGTCGTTCCAGATTGGCTCAAAGTATGAGTTAGCCTTGACTCTCTCGATCAAGTCGTTATCACCACCCTGTTCCTTCACAACAGCAGCGGCCTGGTGAGAGAGAACTCTGATCTCCTCGTGACAGTCCTGTCTAGAACCACCCTTCTCGACCATGGCCATGATAATGTTCTCAGTTGCCATAAATGGAAGCTCAGCCATGATTCTTCTCTCAATGACCTTTGGATACACAACCAAACCGGAGGTGATGTTCAACAAAGTGGAGAGAACAATATCTGCGGTAAGAAAAGCAGATGGAAGAGAGATTCTCCTGATGGCAGAGTCATCGAGAGTTCTCTCAAACCACTGCACAGAAGCAGTCTGGAAAACATCGCTGAAGATGGAACCAAGGTGTCTAGAAAGGGAGCAGACTCTCTCTGATCTCATTGGATTTCTCTTGTATGCCATAGCAGATGAACCAATCTGGCTCTTCTCAAATGGCTCTTCAATCTCCTTCAAATTGGCTAGCAATCTGATATCGGTAGCCATCTTGTGAGCACTTGCACCGAGAGAAGCCAATGGTGCCACGGCGTCGATGTCAATCTTTCTGGAATATGTCTGACCAGTACATGGGTATGCGTAGTCAAAGCCTAAAAGCTCCACAACCTTCTCGTCCAGATCATCAACCTTGTCGTGGTCACCGTGGAACAAGGAGAGGAATGAAGCCTGTGTACCTGTAGTACCCTTAACACCACGCAAGCCAAGATCATTTCTAGCTCTGACCATGTTTCTGAGATCCCAGAGGAGCTCTTGGATCCAAAGAGTGGCTCTTTTACCCACAGTGGTGAGCTGTGCAGGCTGGAAATGAGTCCAGCCAAGAACAGGCATGTCCTTGTACTCCAGAGCAAACTTGGACAGTCTGTCAATGACATTGACCAACTTTGGGATAATGACGTCGTAGGCATCTCTGAGGAAAATCAGATCAGCGTTGTCAGTGACATAACAGGAGGTAGCACCAAGGTGGATGATACCCGCAGCGGCAGGACAAGCCTTACCGAAAGTGTGAACATGGGCCATCACATCGTGTCTGACAATAGCCTCCTCCCTCTTGGCATCCTCAATCTCCTCATCTGTGATCTCAAGGTGAGCCTTCATCTGCTCAATAGCCTCATCTGTGATGACAGAGAGTCCCACCTCCTTCTCAGCAATGGCGAGAGTGAGCCAGAGCTTTCTCCAGGTGGAGAATCTGTTTCTCAATGAGAAAATCTTACTCATCTCCTCAGAAGCATATCTGGAGGAGAGAGGTGTAGAGTACTTGTCATTCTCGGACATTTTGTTTATATAGTTTATGTTTATTGTTTTTGAAGCAATTCGTGTTCGAGAAACTTCACGACTCCTGATAAAGATTGATCAATTCCTGTCTGGGGTACGGCTGTCTATATACCTAAACTGTATGCAGGATTTTTGCCTACAATTTATTATCTGACTCGTGCAGCCTCGATGAGATGCCTAAACGTGCATCTGGAAAGTCGAACTCGAGTGGGGAGGAGTCAAGAGTAGCCTGCAGTAGTGTATGGTACAAAAGGTGGAGTGTAGAGAGGAGACCGAGAGGCTGCTACTGCCACTGCTACTGCTGCTGCTGCTCTTCCTCCTCCTCCTAGAGGGTCGGGAAGGGCAATAGGAGCAGGCCAATTGTCTGTGTGGCACACTCCAGAATCTGTGGAGGCAGGAAGGAGACAGGGGTTATGATGGCTATTAAGGCATATGCATATATCAAGCACACGAATACAAAGAAGGTGGAATAAAAAATTCAAGTCAATCAAAAAGAATCGATCAGTAGAGAGTGACTCCTGTTCTTTTATTTTTGCATCATTGACTTTGCGCCGCTAGTATTCTGATTCACTGTTTGCTTGACTACACCTGCTCAAGATGTCTCCCATCGCCTTCAGTCTATCTCAAGAGCCCATATACGATCACTGTTTTTCTGCAGACCGTAGGACTCTTGCCATCACCAATGGCAATGATCTGGAGATTTTTGATGTATCGAGTGGCAAACCAAAGCTTCTCACTACGCTGAAACATCACGATAAGCCGATTACTGCTCTAGATATCGCTGCTGATGGGAAGATCGTCACCTGTTCTCAGGACCGTAACGCTCTGGTGTGGGAGCCATTGTCCAACGGTGAGTATAAGCCCACACTTGTTCTTCTCCGTATCAACAGAGCTGCTACCTGTGTGAGATGGTCGCCCAACGGTCAGAAGTTCGCTGTCGGCTCCAGTGCCAGAGCTATTGCCGTCTGCTACTTTGAGGAAGAGAATGACTGGTGGATCTCCAAGCATATCAAGAAGCCATTGAGATCGACCGTCCTTTCCATCGATTGGCATCCAAATGGAGTTCTTCTGGCTTGTGGCTCAACTGATGGCCATTCGAGAGTGTTTTCTTCGTTCATCAAAGCTGTGGATTCAAAGCCGGCTCCAAGTGTCTGGGGTGAAAGACTTCCATTTCAGACTCTCTGTGGCGACTTCATCGACCCTTCCGGTGGTGGATGGGTTCATAGTATCAAGTTCTCTCCAAGTGGAGACTTTGTTGCGTTTGTTTCGCATGACTCGACTGTCTCGGTAGTCTACCCTGCTCCAGAGTCTCCAACAGAGCCCCAAGCAGTCTATAGACTCAAGACATCCTTCCTCCCATTTAAGTCATTGATTTTTGCTACTGAGGGTAAGCTTGTTGCAGGGGGCCATGATTGTCACCCTGTTGTGTTTGAAGGTTCTCCATCAGGCTGGCAGTTTTCTTACTCCATTGATGATCCAAAGGATGCAAAGAGCAGGGATGTCCAGGAGCAGAGCGCTCTCAACATGTTCAGGCAGATGGACTTGAAAGGTGCCACTACAGAAACCTCCTCGTCTTTGCCAACAATTCATCAGAACTCTATCACCATCATCAGACCCTACCAGGGTGTCCCAGGCGCTGTGGTGAAGTTTTCTTCCAGTGCCAATGATGGCAAAGTTGTCATTTTTGATGTTTAGACATGTTTTAAAGGCATCGCCTGTTATGCTGAATGCAGTGATGTGTATATTTTCAGCAGTTTCAGCAATATAGACAACAAAATAAATATCATTTCCAAATAGTAAAAGCAATTCCCATTAATTCTATAATACATATGACCAGTACCGCCCCGGTTGGTGCATCTCCACTCTATATTTCAGTTCAGCAACCCCGCCGTACCATGGCCCTCCGTTTCATTCGGCCTGTGCACAAATGATTCCTCGTCCTCCCCATTTGTGGTCAGGAACTCCTCTGAATCTGCATCATCATTGTCTTCCTCCATATCATGATCCTCCCCCCTTCTGACTTCCTCGTAGCTCTGACCCTCTTGTTGTAGAAACAGGGTATAAACGGCACCTTTGAATAACGTAAATACTAGGCTGATCTTTGTCTCTAATGAACGGAGATTCTCCAGCAGCTCTGGTGCTTGTAATTTACAGAGTTGGTCAATTTCCACTGAGAGATCGTTCAACGTTATTGCTAGCCTCTGGTATTCCTGAAGCACCTGTACCTCGAGAGGAGCCAACGGCTGCGCAGACTTGGTGAAATCTATCTTATATATGGAATCGTTCGACATATTCAGCGTGTGCAATCAGAACTACTTGATAGCTCTTGGGCTTGAATATTCGTAATCGATCTTCGTTACGACGTCTCCGATCAATGGTATGCAACCTTTGACAGTTCCAGCGCTTCAAACTTCTACCCCATGGTTGGAATTTATTATATTTACCCTTCACGTGAGACTCTATGAGACGCGTCACTATGTGGTCCAGCTGAACGTATATACGTGTGCGGCTCAAGTGGGTGGTTGGAAATTACTCTGCCGGCTGCTGGGTGCACTACTGGACCAGGCAACCACAAGGTGGTGCCCTGCACCGTTGGATATTAGTTCAGCGAGAAATGTGCATGGAACACTCCACACCATCTATGCAGAGCCATGCAACTTGGTTGTACAGAAACGTGCGATGAGGAAGAAAACTCAATGGTGTAACATAGCCGAGGTGGCCGAGGAGGGGGAGATGCAGATGTAAATCTATTTATAAACAAGCATAGGCCCACCCTCCGCAGCTGCAAGTAAGTAACCTTAGGAACGAAAATGCATACACAAGGGTAGCCCCCTGAATGGATTTATAGGTGTATATTTTCCTATACAGTAATGGTTTTGTGAGGAGTGACCGAGGGGGAAAAAGATTAATTTCTGATGTGGTTGCAGAGTGAGCGACTGTTCACATCAAAAACCCACAGGGGCTCTTTCTTTCTCAACCTTGCCCATTCTCCACTATATCCATAAACCTTCGCCAAAAATTGCCTATATGTAGACTATGTTACATGTGTGCTCACCAGCTAGATTCCGCTCACTACCAATGTAAGGTTCAACTCGCTGTTTAGCACACCTGCACAGCCGAGACGTCGGGCAATAATTCTACACGGAATGTGCATCCCTCTCCCTGCTCTTCCATCTTCTTTCATTCAGACCCCCATACAGGCTGATATTATGGGTTGTATCTCATTAATCTCCAAGCCTTCTTCCTTCTAGCCACTCTTGATATTCTCGGCTACCCAGTTTGTCCTTGTGTTCGGGTTATGCCCCATCTGCCTCTTGGCCGGCGTTCGCTCGTGCCTCCTCTCCCCTCCCCTCGCTGCGGTAGTGCGCTCCCTTCAAGGTAAGCGCGTGCATAATGCTTTGTCCACAGTTTTTTAGACTAGTTTTTCTCGACAATCACACACCCTTTTCTTAGCAGTAGTCATGTTATCTCGAAGTGAGAAATCCTTTGGATCAAATCACAGTATAGACAGACTCCCATTTCAAAAAATAAGATACATTTCAGCAGTCGCCATCAACTCAGTTGTATCAGGTATATTTATATCGGGCTTCACTCTCGTTCTTACCATCATATTTGGTTACCCCAGGACCGTCAGGGACCTTCGCCGCTAGTTATAAGCCTTCTGTTCAGAGGATCGGAGGCAGCTGTTTTTGAAACACAACATTGAAGAGCCTGTGATTAAGCCTCAAGGATTCAATTTATACCACACAATAACCCCATACAATGTCATCTTCAGCAAAGCCGAAGTTTGCTCTAGCTGCTCTTGTGCTATTGTTAACATCGCTGGTGCTGATTGCATCAAGCCGCTGCGATCACCCAAGCCACTTGATAGGTGCAAACCAGGACCCTGTGAAAAGTGAAGCAGACGATACTTCAAGTATCGTTGCGAAGGAATATGGAAGTCGTCTGTTTGAAGATATGGCAAACGCTGTTTTTGGGAGCGGACTCTCTGCCCGTTTGAGATTTGAAAAGAGAGTTGACACTTCCAGTTTGTATAACAACAACTCCACCTCATCTTCTACCACAAGCTCTCTCACTTCTTCAGGCGGTAATGCATTCGGAGCTAGCACGTCATCCACCTCTTCATCGAGCTCATCAGCTACATCATCTATAGTAGCCCAGAGCTCCTTTACCCCCCTGGCCTCATCTTCGACCACATCTTCGTCGTCGATCTATGTGTATCCTACTCCCTCCTCTTCCGACGACTACACTTCTGAGACGGATACGGCAGATGAGGACACTACATCAACACAGCAAGTTTACTATTCGCCCACTCCTTCCACAACCTCAAGTACCTCTACAACTCCCTCCCCTTCGACAACTTCCACAACTTCTACCCCCCAGACGACATCTTCTACGACATCTTCGTCTCATGCCAGTTCGTCTTCTCATGTTTCTTCCAGTGCTTCTCCAGCCCCTTCTCTCTCTATTCAAACCAATGACTCAAGTGCTTCTACTTCAGGCCTGTCATCTCATAACAAGAAGATTGTGATTGGTGTGGTTGTTGGAGTTGGTGTCCCACTACTTGCCTTGGTAGGTGTTTTGCTCTACCTCTTCTGGAGAAAGAGATCTTCAAGCACTTCTGCATCATCAGGGGAACCAAAGAGAGGCTACTTTGTTAATGCAAACGGTGAATATATTGAAGGGGTAGAAGAGGAGTCCTTCTTATCGAAACTGAAGTTCTGGAAGAGTCCGAATAGGGGCGGAGATTTCAATAATGCTCATAATGACAGTGTAAGCAACTTTGGTGATTTCGGTACCACCGCTGAAGAACCACAGAACACGTATCGTGGAAGAGTCAATCATGCTGCGAACTTCTAGTTTATATAAGAACAAATAAAAAGATGCTGGGAAGTGGCCAGTTGCTCCATTTGAATGTGTTGGGACAGCTAGGCAAAATCAAAGTGATGTCATTTCGATTTGAGGTTTTTGATTTCTATATATCTACATTCATTCTTTTTCTGTATTTTTGGTGTGCTTTTCTCAACATGTGTCATTTAATCTATTTATATATATCTTTTTGGTGTCCTTATGAATTTGGCTCATGGCTGCCAAGTAAGAGCCAAGAGCCTAAATCCTTCATAATGATGCTATGTCTTTATAGGCCAATATATATGAAGCTGTTAAAAAGCGTGTATCCAACAGTAGGTGTCCGGTAAGAAAAAATCACAAGCATGATAACTGCTGACAAACTTTTACTGATTAATAGACAGCTAAAGTAATGCGTGAAAGTTGGCCTGTGCTAAACTGATTTGCAAATCCTCTAGATCAAAGACAACATAAGCAGAAGTAAGAAAGGTGCGGCCTAAAATAAACGTATCATTTGATCCAGATCCGAGCAATGTGAGAGCACAGAGTTCATTTCCTTCAGGGTCCGTGTACTCTTTTGGATCACTCGAAAGTGGCTGCAGAAGTTGATCCAATTCCACAGTGATCAATGCCAAACCAAATGAAAACCTCACATATGTCAAGTCGACATTATAAGTATAACAAGCGCTGGTGTAGACTCCGAAATCATCGTTAAATGTCGCACCCAGAGCATCAGCCATATCATCCACCAAATTATCGGGAGCATAAATAATGCTGGATCCTGTATCCAAAATGGCGTAATATAAATCGACCTCGTCGGAGAGAATGGACACTTGCTTTCCTGGACTTCTACTGTCTAACTGTGTCATCTGAATGTAGAAGGCATTAGAATAATATGGGATAATGGGTACAGTCGTGAGTGGTCCGACAAACATGGAGTAATCAATACCTCCAAAAATGATAGCTCCTTGGCTGGCATGAATGCTATTCAAGAAGATTGAGTACATGTTTTTCTTAATGAGGCCCTCCTGCACCATCTTCTCTGGTAGATTTGCATATTGGTAAGGGTCGTTGGCAAGATCCAATGTCTCTTCATTTTTGGTAAGTCCTATACCACAGATTCCAGAAACTTCACTGATATTTGTATCATTCACTATTGCAAACGACAAATCTCGAACAGTTATATCTCCTCCAACATTGACTTGGTCAGTGCCCCAGAAACCATTTGCATAAGAGCCGTCTATATAATCGATAGCGAATGGCGCGGTAGATGAATTCAAATGGTATGTTCTCGAATCCTCAATGTTGAATCCAGTAGCATTTAAATCTTCTGCTATTTCGTTGCTCAGAAACCACAAATCAGAAGACCCTGTATCAATGACGAGGTTAAGAGTCTGCTGAGGTGTGCCAACATCTAACTCTATGGTGTAGACAGACTGAGAGTAGATATTTGTAAGAGCTGCAGAATGGCTCAAGGATCTCTTACCACTAGTAAATCTCCTGGTTGGAAATAATGAATTTGCATTATTGGACTTGATCTTGGTCATGGGAAAATGTAGCCCTTGTGTTTTGCCAGAGTCACTCTGATCAGCTTCTCTTTCAACATAAGGAGGACTGATGCATAGGACTTGCACAAGTACAAGGCTCACGACTAATGTATAGCGCAGCATCCCAACGATAACCTGAGAGTCAACCTAAAAGTGAATGAGTGATACACCAGCATCACAGCAACCATGGAGTGGATATCCAGACTGTTTTATAGAACCACCCTGGCAGCGAGACAAAAAGGACTCCTAGATTAAGCCACCCAGGCACACATACTCATAGACGGCTCCTCCATCTTCTCCGCCAATAAGACCATCTTCTCATTAATTACAGGAAGATACTTGAATATCATTTGAGATGGAAAATATTTCAAACACATTTAAGAGTCAGTTGTTATTCGCATAGTGGTGCTTTGGTTGCATTTTCAGTGATAGCCCACTGTGAGATAAGATGTCTATGTATGCAAGCTGCTGCATCACGTCCGAGATGACATTTCCTAGTTGGGCATTCTCAATGAAGCGTTCAGCGGTGTTGAACGGTTATCGAATATGACGTTCTTTCGGGTGTTTCCTGTGTAATTGGTTGAATTATATACTCTCTTATCGCTTTTGTGTCTTTTCCTGTAGGGGTTGATCAAAGAAAGCAGTTGCATCACGAGTCAAGTGGAAGGACCTATTCTTACCCACAAACGCGATTGTCGTAATGACTCCAGAACGGCGCTACATAGATTTACAACTAGAAATGAGATATATCGAGTATATTTGATATGGTAATATCTTATCTTTATTTATTCTATAACTAAATATATCTAACTGCAATATCTTCACGCGTGGAGAATAAACACTATTACAAAATCATTCAGAAAAGAAAAACAAATGCAAGCTAATGGGCCTGTTAGTAATTGCATTATACGATGATATGAACGAACCCTGCAATACACTGTGATGTGTAATGAAAAGATTTCGATGTTTAACATCGAGTCAACAATAATTTCCGGCAGGAGACATTCTTCAGTTTTGATCCCTGTTTCTGATCAAGTCTTAAAAAGACATTCACACGGCACTTCCTATATAAAATTTAAAAATTTAGGTTATATTCATCATTTCTCATGACTCCTTTGGTGCTGGTATTTCATTGCTGGCTCAATAGAACATATTGGTTAATACTCACGATTCTTGGTCGCTTAAGCGATCATCACTCAAAAAAGAAAGAAAATCAAACGAAAACAGATCAAATACAAAGTTTACAACAAACAGATTTATGTGATTAAGGGTACCATGGTACTGAAGTTAATGATCTCTCCTAGATTTACTCTCATATATAGAACAAATGTATCGAAAAGATTCGCCTTTATCGAACTTGGAAATTCTCCAAGATGTGCAGAGAAAAACCCAATCAGGATCCTTGTGTTACCCGGAGCATTGGGGGAAAGGGCATCGGCTCGCGCTTTGAGGGCACCCCGTCCTCTCCACTACAACCTCATCTCTCTCAGCACGTGAATATTCGAGCGGTATCAATAAATTGATAGGCAGTTTGCTTAACACCACCGGCTATATTCCGAGGAAAACCAGGCACAGGTTGTTGGCCAAATGAGGCTGATTCAGAAGAAATGCAAAATGGAGGTGACGGCACTAATAACTGCAGGGGTGCTAGCGATGATGTTGCCCGCAGATTCAGGCCCCACAATAGTGCAATCACTAGCATCGCGCTAAGTACCTCAGGTACTTATAGTTTTACATCCTGCAACACAACAAATACAATATGTTTGTGGAATTCAAACAATTTAAGTGAGATCGAGACATATGATAATCCTCATTCTTCCACTATTAACCATCTTTACTTGAATGGGGCATCTGACAGGCTGCTGGTATCTGGATCGGAGATTGTTGTGTGGGATGTGGGACGCAAGTCGGTAATCCGTACTTTTGAATCAGGTTCCAGCGTTGAACCATCCTCAGGTACTGCGGGTGCGTCTTTTATTTCTTCCCGAGGTCTGCTGAAGCTCAACGAGTCCAAGTACTTGGGTGGGGACAGTAATCTCGTTGCCTCATGCGGCGTCGACCGTGGATTGAAGCTGTATGATATAAGGAGCAGCAACAGCTTTCGCGCAGTGGCAACTTACTATGATGCAACAGATTCGCTGAACTCGATTGACTCTAATTACCCTCAATGCACTCTCTTAACCGTTGGCTCTAATGATGGAAGTTTGTATACATACGATCTGAGGATGGGGCGACTGACAGTGGATCATTTCGGCCCGGCTGTTTCCATCACTTGTGTATCGATGGGAACTCCGCGAATGTTTGCCCATTCCAAGCTGAACCCCTCTCAATACTGCTGGCTAACGTTTCAAGGACAGAATAAGCTATGTAGATATAACATCATCAACGGGTGCGTCTCCGCGATGTACAATATGCCAGAGAATTCTAATGAATTTTTTTACATCAAACACCAAGTTGCAGGAGGTTACATATGCAGTGGCAATGAATTAGGAGAATTGGTCGTTTTCCCTTTATTTGATCCTAATGCTACTGTGGTCCAAAAACCAGGCGTCTCTTATGGGTCAAGTGAACCGCTCCGGAAGATTGGCATTTCCCCCACACCTAACAATGTAGAAAAGAATCAGCAGTCTGCAAATGTGATTGGGAGACTGGCATATTCTTCTGAGTCCAATACTCTTATAGCAGGATGTGGTGATGGTTGGTGTTATGTCATAACAGACATAAGTGGGGAAGATAATCGCAGATAGTCCTTGGCCCCTTGCAGAATAACGACTGTGGCATGGTACTCTATTTTCAACTGTAGGCTTGTTTCTAAATTTATCAAAATTAATACATGTTTTTCACGCCTGGCTTTGCAGATTTTACGAAAAATGCGCTAATGCACGGAAACCGGTAAACAAAATAACTGCGTCATACTACATACACCCTGCAAGATGGTATTTCCTTATTTCTCCATTTTTCAACCAACTGCCTTCAAAGCTATCCTCACACGGCTCGTAATCACCGTTTCCTGCGGCCGCACTAGCGCTGATACGAGCGATAAAAATAGAACAACTGCATGGCTGCATGTAGCGATGCGTCAGCTCGGGCTGAATATGCATAAGTCGGGAAAATCGGACTGGCATACTCTACTCCACGCACGATAACGTAGGAGGACAGAAGCCGATCACTGAAAAAACTGAACTAAAACTATGGAGAAACTCAGTGTGGTAGTTCACCAATATGCACCAAGCAGGTGGATTGGTGATCAGCGGTAGCTCCCCACATTTCTCCGATCTGACTACGTTCCGAAGGTCTCACTTTACACTTTTCTTTTTTATTATTCTTTTTCTCTATTTTTCTTGCCTAGCGCACTGGAGTTATGCATTGTATGAGTAAGTGTTTTACTCAGCAAATGCCATCTACTCTTGTCTCAGGGTTCAGACTGTGGGGAGAGAGTGTAGTCATACTTTAGGTTTCTGAGTGATGCAGGGGAGTAGGTGTCTGCCCACCGATGAGTGGAGGGCAGACAAAAATATGGACCAGGCTGTACAGTTTCCGCCGCCATTGAAGGTTTCATCTCCATTCCTTCAATGTTATACAGACGTTGTATCTCCCAGCGAGAACTTACAATCGAGTAATTCTATTCTCTCTCTCAAATTCCTTCAGCCTTCATATGTTAATTTCCAATAGAGTTGCAGTAGGATTTACATCACCTGAGATATTGCTCTGCTGGTGGCCAACATGGTGCTCGCCGGACAAACAGTGTGCATGCTGGGATGGTTCACCAAACATCAATAAAAGAAAATTACCGGATAAAAAGAGAATTACACTAAATAGAAAAAAAACCTGCAAATTTTACTTTCCCCGGTAAAATACTCCCGTGATTAGGGTATGATCTATGCACCTTCTGGGAAAACAACAACATTCTCAAGCCTTAAAGTGCTTTCAGCATCACGTAGGACCAAAATCACCTGTGGGTATTGTTTTTGTCGGTCTTGCTAAAGGCCGGCCTCAGGGTTTTCCACACAGCATTCTTCCGTGTACCCGTTCTGTACTCACGTTGGAATCTGTGGGGCAAGCTGTTCCACCGCATGTTCAGTGAACACAGAATGCACTGTGACGCCTCGCATACGTTGACACCGCAATATGACGCGTTGGCACCGTGCTCGTGTTGGGGTGCCTTTTCTTGTTCGTGCTTCTGCCCCCCGGTACATCTCCTGCACGAGTCTTTCACAAAAATAATCCCGTCCACAGCAACAACATGCCACAATCCCATCCAGATATACTTATTATAACAGAGTTAAAAACTGACGCATCTAGGCCTAAGGACGCAAACCTGAAATAAAAATAAAAAACAGAGTTTCTCAGCCACATCCAGATGAAATGCCACCTGGCTGCCTGCCTAGCCTCTTCTAGGTTTACCACCTCATTTCTCGAAATCGTTGCATGATTCTCAATAATCTGGCTCCGCACTCTGCTTTCCCTCCTTTGCTTGCTTTTTGCTCTCCTCTATGGCCGCTGATGCAATAGTGCAGTGACAACCGAGAGTGCGTCTGGCACGATTTATTGACCTACTGCGCAGCATATCCTAATTACTCCCCTCCAGATGATACGCTTTGGTCGGCATGCGTGGCACGCAGCCATGGTTTCTGAGAGGCCTGTACAATTCTAACTCGACACAAGACGCATGAATACGCACCACAGATATGCAAAAGCCATCATTTTGGTCGCGGGCTCTCTGGATACTGTCTTTCCCGTGCCCCTCTTTTCTATAGGCACGCATGAAGGATATGCAGTCTTTTGGTAGCCGCTGTGAGTCGTTGTTCAGGTCCGCTCTCACCACCGTGGATATATACAGAGATCCCTTGAGTTTCTTCCAGCCTTGATTTTTCTTTTATATCAACCACTTTATGCCGCTCCTTCTTCTAGCCTTTGCTATCTGTGAATATTTCTGATCTTTGTTCATTCCTTTATTTGCTTCAATTTTGAAGTTGCCAGAACGCGTATCTCTACTATCCTTTCATTCCGCTCCTTCCGCATACACATAACACACCATCAGCTAGCATTTACCCCTTGCAATGACTGCTAACTAGTCTTATGGCCACAATGCCACTGTTAGATGTAGGTATATGTTGCTATTTTAGCTCACTTTCCAGCTTTTATACTCTTACTAACTATTCGGCGAATTTAGAATTTTAAACAATTCATCAAGGCGGGCAGGGCCCATAAGGCCGAGCCTTCTAAACAACACTCCGTCAAGTCATATCCGCATAATTGTGAACCACAAGACCATGCCCTCGGCGAGAGTTCAAGAGCATCCGGTTCACATCACAGTAGTCACTCAAATGGTTCAGCTGCCGGCAGCAACCATAACAATAATACCACTTCAAGTAACAACAAAAATAGAAGCGATCCTAACCTTGATACAACACCTGTTGAGAATGAAAGAAGGGCAGTACCTAACTCGGTTCCGGCTTCAGACCTGAGAAGTGCCTTGGAAATGGAACTTGCTCCAAGATACAGCCTAGATGATCAGATAGGTGAGGGTGCCTTTTCTAAAGTCTTCCGTGCATTTGATACACACACCCAGCAGTTCATTGCTATCAAGATCATTGACAAGGCAAGCATGACTCCGCAGCAAATTAACAGTGTGCTCAAAGAGATTGCTATTATGAGCAAAATTGGACACGAAAATGTTGTCAAGCTCTATAGCTACAGGAACAGCTCAAAGTCTCGTTTCTGCTTTCTGTTTCAGGAGCTCATCACTGGTGGTGAGATCTTCAACCGGATTATCAAGTACACATATTTCAGTGAAGATGTCGCTAGGCATATCATTGTGCAGGTGGCCAAGGCTACCAAGTATCTCCATGAGGAGATTGGTGTCGTGCACAGGGATATAAAGCCTGAGAATCTTTTATTTGTGCCAATTGGGATCAGAGAGAGGCTTCCCTCGGAAATACTTGCCGCAAGGAGAATTTCTGATGATAACAACAAGCTGGATGAAGGTTATTTTGTCCCTGGAATTGGTGGTGCAGGCGTAGGAACAGTGAAAATTGCAGACTTCGGCTTATCCAAAGTTCTTTGGGATAACAACACCAAAACACCATGTGGTACCGTTGGTTATACTGCTCCTGAGATTGTTAAGGATGAGTACTACTCGAAATCAGTTGATGTGTGGGCTATTGGTTGCGTTTTATATACGCTACTTTGTGGTTTTCCTCCGTTCTATGATACTGATCCAAAAATCCTTGCACAGAAAGTGTCTACCGGTGATTACTGTTTTCTGAGTCCATGGTGGGATGAAATTTCCAAAGAAGCAAAGGATCTTGTTTCCAATCTGCTCACCTTAGACCCTGAAAGGAGATACACACTGGATGAGTTGCTCTCCCACCCTTGGATTCTACAGAACTCAAAGGGAACTGTTGCCGCAACTGATGCCCCTCCTCTTAGTACTCAAAACACTTTCTTGTATGAGCATTTCAATGATACCAGTGAGAGTCTGTCTACCCCTAGAGCTGAAGCCATCAAAATGGTGTTTGACACAAACGCGGCGATCCAAATATCCTCTCCCTCGAATGTGCTTGCAGCGTTCCCCATAGATGACATTGTCGAAGAGAACATGGATACCATTTCATTGAGCAGGGGCTCACCTATCGATGACTCAGAAGACGAATACGATAGTGACGGCGATGACGAGGATGGAGACGATGAGGATGATGACTATACAACTTCTTCTCTGAGAGCTGATCGTGATGACGATGATAGCTTTGCAGATACTACTGCTGATGGAGACAACGATATCATCGTGGACGATGCAGCGACTCCCCCAAGGGCCCTCTCATCTCGCAGCCGTGCTGCTTCGTCTCCTGTCCATGGTCGCCATTCTTCTCCCCGTACAAGACTTGAATCTGTATATTCACAGATGTCCTCCGAAGATCGTGTCTCGCAGTTATCGCTTGGCACTGACTCGGCTGGCAAGAGTACCTCCAATTCCATCCTCGACTCAGCGCCTAACTCTGACAGCGGTTCACAGAGAAGAGTTTCTAACTGCTCTGTCGCATTTGCTCCATCTCAGGGACCTCCTCATGCTACTGTGCCAGCAGGTTTTTGTGTTTCCAATGTTCCTCGCTCAATGCAGATCAGAAATACCCAATTGGGCACTACCGCTAAACTGTCACAAGGCAATCGTGGAAAGCCAGCATATGAATATAATTCCAACGGCAGCCATTCTGCATACCCAAAAACCCCGAGGCCCGATGTTGAGATGTCTCAGAGTACTCCATATACTATCGTATCTGAGGCTGCTGATCCAGATCCACGGCCACGCCACTCTTCCTTCCCAACACTCACCAGGGATAACTCTTCTCATAGAAACGTGGGTCACGACGCCTTCAGCTATGAATTCCTTGCTAGTGCTGAAAACTTTGACCTTCAGCTCGGAGGATCAACTTTGCTGTTAAGGCGAAAGCTGGTGGGGTCTACAGGTTGTGGGCCGAACGAGATGTCTGCGGGCTCCATGATTGAGATGCTAAAAGAAATGCAACCCCCATCGGAGACAGATTCTCCCCTGAACTCTCCTGTATTTTAAATATCATCACCATTGCTTAGGTTGTATGTTTTCTATTGGCTATGTTACTTCTTTTTATTATTTCCTCATGTCTTATTTTTAACGCTGCCTTCTTTTGCAGCTTATGTCATTCTTTCCGCATCCGAATGAGAGTATTAGGCACGATTCAGTCTCATACTGGTTCTCTTGCCCCTCATTCCCCACCCTTAATTCCCTGTTGCATTTACTACTACAATTTCGATGTTTTTCTCATTTTCCTCCTGCTGCTATTTTACGATATGTCTTCTCGTTGGGTGTTGATTTTTATATTATGGCTAATTGTTGAAATAAATAAACAAATATGATTGATCTAACTAGACTTCCAAACATTATAGGTTATTTTATTAACTGTCATTATTCTATACATTGTCTATTGAATGTTATATAATTATATGCATCACCCGATATTAGATGTTACCGTGTTCGATACTCAGTATATCTAAATCGCTGGGGTAGCTCTTGCCCAAAACGATCTGAGCATTTGGATAATCGTTCGAATCGTAACGACTGTATCCTTCGTCTAATGACCTAGATATTCCACTCTCAACATGTCTCTTGGCTACTCTATCACGGGCTATTTCTTTGCGGGCCACCTGAATCTTCCAAAATTCTACCACTGCATCTTCTGCATCCGTATGCCCTGAGAAGTTTTCTGTTGGGTGATTATGCTTGACCTTTAACATTTTTGGGATATTTGCCCATTCTCCCTCGATTAATAATAAATATAATCCTTCCATGATCAGAATGCGCGTTTCAGCATGCACCACCACACCTCCTGGGGTAGGATCTTTGATCGCATGGTCGAAATCAGGTAGACACACATCGGGGATACCTGTCTGATCTGTACCTTGTTGGAACCATACATCTTTATCCTGTCTCGGCCATTTCACCTTACAAGTCTCCTGAAGCAGATCAACCAGTAACACTATCAGAGAAGAATCAAAAGTAAATGGAGCGCCGCGCCTATGCATTGCCTCTTCAGGATTGTGAAATTGACGCAAGATTTCACGGGGAAGGTGGAAACCATCCATGGGCACGACCTGTGCAAAAGGAGGGTCTTCTATCTCAGTTTCTCTATGATATTCGCTGATATTTTTACCACCATCATTGGCTCTAGAGCCAACTTCAATAGAGGTATAATCACCTCCGCGACCCCTTATTATCGTTTTTGATCCCCTGTGTTCCACTCGTGGTGTATAACTTTCATTTTCTATAGGGGCTGTCACAGATGGATCATTTGGTGGAAGCTTTTGAAGAATCTTGTCTGTAACAATATCGTTTGTGATCTCTCTATCCTGGTATAAGACTGAAGCTGACTCATGTGGTCCGCTGTGTTCTTTATATAATACATTAAGCCTCGATACTACCTCTTGGGAAACTGTAGACTTGCCTGATCCCGGCTGGCCAATCACCAGTATAAGGATTCGATATCGTTGAGAGTCTCGCAGAAGCTGCAATGCATGTTCCGAGAGCTTGTCATATGTTTGATCCATGAGTCAAATGCTTGAAGAGAAGATCCACTTTTGGACGGGCCCTAGTCGCCTATCTAGTTCGTTGTCCCTGTGGCGCTATAACGCGGAGGTCAGGGATTTGGTGGATGGATAGATGAGGGTGGAAAAGGAGTACAGGATTCGCAGAATGCCTGTCAGCTTTAGCCTTTGCTGCTATGGTGCGATATCGTGATATGGTTGATACGGTTCTGCTTTTTAATCCTATCGGGGATCTGTGATCGAGAATGCGGACACAGACTTCTATAACCTGTTCTCCAGATCCTTAATGTTTATCGGCTGTTATCGCGAGACGCATCGTGAATAAACCAGACACAGGCTACTGTTCGTCTCGGGCACCTGCGCATCGCCTTGCGGAGCACACAAGCCGTAAGGCAGTCCCTTTGCGAAGCTTAGCACGCGGACAGACACCCTCCGCAGTTAAGCTGCATTAGACAGTTAACAGGTAGGAGCGACGAATATAAGGAGAAGGGACACTTCAATATCAGGGGAAGGGCCACAGAAGAGAATAGATGGTGAGAAATATAATTAAGGATAGTACTTTTGATCAATCTAGTAAATTGGTTCCTAGAATCATTGAGAACAAATCAACCGCCCTGTAATAGAACGAGTCCGTCAGTCTTGCGGGACTTAAGGCACATACACACCCATAGGCATCTCTATTAGTTAGCCAGGCATAAGGGGTGAGAGACTACAGTAACTCAATGACTCATGGGCCTGTACCGGCGCACTGAGTCTGGGTCAAACTGATGGGAGAAGAAGAAATAAATAAGTCATTGTTACGAATTAGGATATAAAAAATTTGGTTGTAATTTGGCGATACTTATCTATCAGAAAATGAATTCCTTTCCACTGAAAATTGGCTCCCTCAAGCGCTTGGATTTCTACTTATCCCCGCCGTTGAACCTGGCACCCACACTGTGCATGTTGTAGACTTGCGGGGAAAAATGAGCTCGATTAGGCATGCGTGAACATCGAGAGCGGGCGTGGTTGAAATGTTTCACGCTAGTGTAAGACGTGGTGAATAGACTTACATGGAACTATGATAAATAAACCTCAAGGAGTCAAACATCTTCTATATTATATGATAAATACGATAGAATTCACATTTTCATAATTATTTGACCTCTGTTGACAGAATGCTCCGTTCTTTTCTAACTCCACTCACAAGAGTATCCCAGGCAAGGATAAGGCTAAACTCGACATTGGCATTTGTGGAGACCAATGGTTCCGAGATCACACCTTCGTCACTATCCACACTGACTGCTGCAACACACATAGGAAAACCGATAACCGCTCTGCTGTTGGGATCCAATGCCAGTGCCGCCGCTGAGAAGTTGTCAAAGGCTTCCGCCATATCCAAGATTCTGATCTCAAGCGATTCGAGATTTGACCATTATCTTCCAGAGGAGATTGCTCCCCTGGTTGAACAGATCATGAATGGACAATCTGAGTATAGCAGCCTTGTTGTACCAGCCTCTGCCGTGGGAAAGAGTTTCCTGCCACGTGTTGCTGCCCTTTTGGACGTTCAGCCAATCTCCGATATCATCAAAGTTATTTCACCAGACACATTTATAAGGCCAATTTATGCCGGAAATGCCATTGCGACGGTGAAGTCTAAGGAGTCGCAGGTCCTGGTAAGTGTGAGAGCCTCTGCATTTCCTCCGATTGGATTAACTGGCGACAATGGCGCTCCAATTGAGCAGGTCTCTGCCGCAAGCCCTCAAGGTAGAACAGAGTTTGTGAGCGAGGAGATCGTGACATCAGAGAGACCTGATCTGGGATCAGCCTCAAGGGTTGTTTCTGGAGGAAGGGGTCTCAAGTCTAAGGAACAGTTTGAGGAGATCATTAGTCCACTCGCAATCACTCTCGGTGCAGCTGTTGGCGCTTCCAGAGCTGCTGTGGACTCTGGATTTTGTGACAACTCTCTGCAAGTTGGTCAGACCGGAAAGATTGTGGCACCCGAACTGTATGTTGCTGTTGGTATCTCTGGTGCCATTCAGCATCTTGCTGGTATGAAAGACTCGAAGACCATTGTGGCCATTAACAAAGATGAAGAGGCACCAATCTTCAATGTTGCAGATGTGGGAATTGTAGGTGATCTTTTTGAGGTTGTGCCGGAATTAGACAGAAAACTGCAGCAGCAGTAGACCTCTGTGCGGTGTTTTATCTACTAAATCAAAATGTTGTGTATTTGTGCCATGTTCGTTGTGCCCGGTGTGCAACGAGTCAATTTCCTGTTTGTGTAATAGCGAACACATCGTCTTTCGTTATAGCTCTTAGATATATAGGATATACAATACATCACCTCTGGTTTTGAAGACACATCCTTTCATGTAGATTAATATCACCACAAATCATCTCTATTCTGATTTATTTCGCTTGCTGTGAAGGTAAATAGTCCTTTCCATCATATGTGGAAGGACATAATGATACTAACTCGCAGCGCATCTCTAGAAGGCAAAAGGAGGAACACTCACACCCATACGTAGTCGCACCTGCTTTTCAGGATTACATCAAGAATGAGCGGTACATACCAAGAGATGGAATCGCAGGCATTTGTTGCGGAGAAACTCGCACAAAAGCCAGCTCTTGCTGCCATGGTTGGGCTCCTGGCATCATCACCAGTTGTCAAGGTGTTTGCCTCCAACGCTGTACCTTTTTTCATGTATAGGGAAAAGCAACAGCAGTTGGAAGCAGAAAAGAAGATGCAAAGGCAGTGACCGTCAATATGCATTCTCGTTCAGGTGATTAGAGCTGTTTGTTTTAATACATGTATTCATTATTAGGCTATATACACTCAAAAGTAAGAGCGAAACAGTATACTATTCTAAGAGTCACTACTCTGTAGCAATCGCCTGGAAAGGCCCAACGTATTCTTTCTTCCATGACCATAGTCATACGTCCGCGTATGGGTCTGAGTTTGGCCGACCCCATCACTATCTATGTCCTCTTCTGATAGCTCCTCTGAAGTATCACTAGCATATACGTCAATATTCACGCCGCTGTTGATGGGACTCTGTGTTCGGAACCTTGTCTCACGGTTCTGGTCTTCCACCAAGAAACCAACAGAAGCTGGTGTGATCAAACCAACATGCAGCGACGAATTCAGATCTTGGCGGCTGCTGGGGGTTACCAAGTTCCAAACCCCCAAATTAGATAACCTTCCTTCTAAAGGTGTCGCTATGCTCGGCGCTGAGACTGTCTTCATCAGTTTATTGGGGTTACCTCTACTGCTGTTTGTGAGATCCTTTAGAGGTGTAAGCGGATGGCGTGTAACATTAAGGTCAACAGCTGTTAGTGAAGGCAGTTGAATAACCTCGTGTACCCTTCTTGTGCGTGTTATTCTAGTCGATTGTTTGCGTTGTGGGAGTGGCGAAGATATGCAGGCAGTATCCTTTGGTATATTATCATGCGATACAGTATTTTCAAGTGAATCTCTAGTTATATGTGTAGTGAGAGGATTGTAATTCACCGGTACGGACGTGGATGGCTGTGTATGCTTATAACTTGTGTGTGATGAAGCAAATGAATGTGTCCTGTGACTGGGTGTCTGGTGCTGATTCTGCTGTACTGTAGGTAAATGAGCAGAAGCCTGGGCTATCCTTGCGAATTGTGGAGTATGTATGGTATTGTGAGGTGTGGGTGTCCTGTGGGTGCTGGAGATACCACGAACAGAATCCTCCGCCTGTTCTCGAGAGATGACTGGTGACAATCGAGATCCAGATGGATTGTGCATTCCGGGCGAAGGCCTCTGCAATCCAATCGGTCTTCTTTTAATAATAGCTGGGCTACTTCTGGAAGATAGCGGTACAGATTTGGGAGTATTTGGCATATTTGTGAATGGGTTTTGACTTTTCAACCTTTTCGCAGGTATGATCGCATCGTAATTAGTTTCATTTCCTCGATCTTCTGAAGATGCCTCTGTCTTTCCCGATTCTCTGTTAAACAGCGCGGATACATCTCTCTCATAGCTGCCTAGTTGCTCTTCGATTATCACCAACAACTTTGGC
Source organism: Kuraishia hungarica (assembly GCA_030567555.1). Classification (NCBI taxonomy): domain Eukaryota; kingdom Fungi; phylum Ascomycota; class Pichiomycetes; order Pichiales; family Pichiaceae; genus Kuraishia; species Kuraishia hungarica. The sequence continues at coordinate 332,121 of JAJLSL010000004.1, forward strand.
AATCTAATCTCATTGCCAAAGTGCTCCTCACTGAGCAGGGTCTTGTCACGTTTCAGAAACTCACTTGCCACCACTTCACCCAATTCAGAGTAAACAATCAGTTTCTTATTAAACTCAAAGAACTTCATACGGCCATCATGCCATTTCTTCAACTTCTGAGAAATATTGCTTGTGTAAAGCACTTGATACTCCGTAAATCGCGAGTGCTTCAGCGGATTAACAGACTCATCTCCTTCGTGCGACATCCCTCTGATATATCATGTAGTTGAAGTTTTGCTTTTTGACACCTCTTTCAATTTGCGTTCTGTTCACCAGACAATCTATTCCTTTGGGTTGTCTCCCTTTAACTCTCTTGCCATCTGCTGTATATAATAACAGCCGTCCTCGATAGATCACCTGCTCTTTATGCAGAGAAACAAACACGCACTGAGCCCATGCAATGCACCTGTGAGAGTACGCGATGCGGTACGAAGACATGAGCTGGATTCCACGGGGAGGCTTACCCAGTCCTTAATATCGAGTGACTGGTACATTATTTTATCTTCAGTGAAGTTCTCAACGCAGTATCCATTAGTTGGCCTATATTAATGCTCATCTTGCAAGATTCTGCTTTCTCAAGGAATAATGTAAATGTTCCGGGCGTCCATGAGCGCGTCTACTAGTCTACCAATTTATACAGCATCGAAATTCATTTATTGGGCTCAAAACTATCAACCAGAGTCACACAGATATTAACAAAAATGATTTGAATTTGACATTAAACACCAACCTGGTCATCTCAGTCAGGTTCTCTTAAGCCTTCACCTTCTCCTCCAAAACACCAACAAGCTTGGCACAATCAGCACTGAACTGTCTGATACCCTGGGAGAGCTTCTCGGTAGCCATAGGATCCTCGTTCAGGGCGAAACGGAAAGCAGCCTCATCGTCAACGAAAGTGACCTTGGTCTCGTCAACAGACTGAGCAGCAGCAGCGTCCAAAAGCTTTGGAACTGGAACGTCGGAGTTGAGGAGCTCCTCCAAAAGCTTTGGAGCAATGGTGAGGAAGTCACAACCAGCAAGAGCCTTGATCTCACCAGTGTTTCTGAAAGAAGCACCCATAACAATGGTCTTGTAACCAAACTTCTTGTAGTAGTTGAAGATACGTCTCACAGAGTGCACACCTGGGTCGGTCTCAGCTGTGTAGGTCTCACCGGTGGAGGCTTTGTACCAGTCAAGAATTCTGCCCACAAATGGAGAGATCAAAGTGACACCAGCCTCAGCACAAGCAACAGCCTGACCGAAGGAGAAAAGCAAGGTCAAGTTACAGTGGATGTTATACTTGGACTCGAGCTCTCTGGCAGCCTGGATACCCTCCCAGGTGGAGGCAATCTTGATGAGAATTCTGTCCTTGTGGATACCAACAGACTCGTAGAGCTTGATGATCTCAAGAGCCTTCTTGATGGTGGCATCCTTGTCGAATGAGAGACGAGCATCAACCTCAGTGGAAACTCTACCGGGCACAATGGCGAGAATCTCCTTACCAAACTCAACAAGAAGTCTGTCGAGAGCAATGGAAGCCTGCTCAGAGGTGGTCTTACCGTGGGCCTTACCGTACTCAACAGCAACATCAATGAGCTTGGCGTACTGAGGCTTACCAGCAGCAGCCAAAATCAAAGATGGGTTGGTAGTGGCATCCTGTGGAGTGTACTTGGCAATGGACTCAAATTCACCAGTGTCGGTGACGACAACGGTACCAGAAGCCTTAAGCTGGGCCAAAGAGTTGGAAGACATGGTATATATGATTCTGTTGTGGAAATATTTACACGAGAGTCCTCTTTTTCAGATCAATTGATTGAAAAGAGTCTTTAAATCAAATGTGAATATAGGATGGAGATCGGTGAAATAATCAATAGCCCTTGGCCGACTACTCCGGGGGTGCTGTTGGTTATATATGTGATGCGTCTGGCGCCGGTAGCTGCATCATTCGCCAGCGAGCACTTAATAATAATACTGAGCAACAGGTATGCTGCCGGCCGGCCAGCCAGCGAGCAATGGCGCTGGGCCACTAACGGCCGATTCCCAATCCGTGACAGTTCTTATTTGCACGGGTGCAGCTCTGCATTACTACTGGATTAGTTAGGATTATGTATAGCCGCATCTTATGCATCTATATCGTGCTGTTTGCTATAGTTCGAGAATCTTCCTGCAGGTTACAGCATCATCGAAGGTCAGGAATAATGACAAAACACTCTTTGGTGTCTCCCGAGATCTCTTTGTAAGCCAAATAAAAAGGAAAGTAATTTTCAGCTAGTATATTGCGATCGTTTAGTGTACAAAGGAGCTCTGCTCTCTTGCTTGCTCCGAGATGACCCAGCGGCCGTGTTCAGGCCATATTCCCTCATCTCCAACACGACCCCTCCTTATTAAGCCACTATGCTTCCCCAGCTGGAGATGAGGCGTGCACTGAGTGGCTGGGGTCCGCTCTGCTCGAGGAACCCAAAAACAAACGAATCCAACAATAACTGGCGGGACTCCGTAGAATGTTGAGCTTTACACGTGCTTCAAATCAAGAGAGACTGGGATTGTTTCTGTGTCACCTAGAGCAGTAGTAGAAGCAGCATCTGCTCTGGATTACCTAAGAGGGAACCATACCTACATGCAGGATCACTGAGGATGTATACATACATAAAGGAAATGGGAAGGTTCAATTGATAATATATAATTAGGTACGACCATCTATCGGAGCAATAACTGGTATTTTTCCACACCAAATAATTGATCTACAACTTAGGGAGTCGAGATGCAATCTTGGAAATCAGACTTGGAGGAGAAGGAGAAGCTTTAATTCTCTCTTCAAGACTTGACAGAAGCTCTTCACAGTCTGCGGCAAACTTTCTGATTCCCTCAGAGAGTTTCTCTGTTGCCATTGCATCCTCATTCAGTGCAAACCTGAATGCACTCTCATCATCCACATACGAAACTTTGACCTCAGGATCACCTGAACCTGCCTTTAACACCCTGGGGATTGGAGCAGTTGACTTCACCATTTCTTCCAAAAGCTTTGGTGCGATTGTAAGATAGTCACATCCTGCTAAAGCTTTGATTTCTCCAACATTCCTGAACGAAGCACCCATGACAATGGTTGTATAGCCGTATTGCTTATAATAGTTGAAGATACGTCTTACAGAAACGACACCTGGATCGGTCTCTCCTGTGTATTGTTTGCCTGTCTTTGCCTTGTACCAATCCAGGATTCTACCCACAAAAGGGGAGATTAGAGTTACCCCAGCTTCTGCACATGCCACTGCTTGTGAAAATGAAAAGAGAAGTGTCAAATTACAGTGTATGTCATGGCGCTCCTCTAGCTCCCTTGCTGCCTGGATACCTTCCCAGGTTGATGCAATCTTAATCAAAATACGCTCTTTGGGAATTCCAACCGATTTGTATAGTTTGATCAGCTCCAGGGCTTTCTTTACGGTTGCCTCCTTATCAAAAGAGAGCCTGGCATCAACTTCTGTTGATACCCTGCCAGGAACAATGGCTAGAATTTCTTTACCAAACTCCACAAGAAGTCTGTCCAATGCCGCTTCTGCTTGCTTAGAAGTTGACCCACCTTTCCTTTTTCCGTACTCGACAGCGATGTCAATTAACCTCTCATACTCTGGCTTTGTAGCTGCGGCCAAGATGAGTGAAGGATTAGTAGTGGCATCCTGTGGAGTATATTTACCGATGGCTATTTGTGTCAGTTTATAATCATATTTGCTATATTATGAAACCCTTGGAAGCGCAGTAGTGGTTTTCTCTGTTCTGAAATACCTACATTCAAATTCTCCGGTGTCAGTAACAACTACAGTGCCTGCTGCTTTCAGCTGCGAAAGTGAAGATGCCATTTTGGTTTCAGCCTTTTCGTGAGAACCTGTATGTATAGAACATCTTGCAAAGTTTGAAGTGAGTAATGCTAGAGTTATATATACTGCCCTCAACAGAGCCCGATTGTACACATTTTCGTCTAGAGCGTCGCCTATTCAGAGCTCATACATTCTTTTTGGCTATGTACTTCGTCACCATCTGCCTAAAACGGTTGCGGAGCCTAAACTTTTGAATGTGGGGAGAGAGCCACATTCTCACACGTATGCCCTGCATCTTTTGCAGCCACGCCGCTTGCTGCTTTCTCTCTCTGGATTCTTGTGCTTCACACTTACAACTCATCGACCCTTAAACTGTTGGCAGACCCGCGATGTGCGATGTACGCGTTCTGTGTAAGCCATTAATTCCCGTTTAGGCAATGTGATTTTATGCGTCTGGGGGGCATTCAACGCCAAATCTCCACCATTATAGGCTTGTAGATAGAGGAATAATTCTACGCAACTCCTCCTCATATAACTATTGTGCTTCGCCGGTTATAATAATCCGATATATTCCTTATGTATTTATATACCTGTATCAATCGAATAGTTCACGGAACGAAGAAATAAGAACAATGTCATTTGACAGAGCAGATATATACTCCACCTCTGTTCTCCCCGGTGAGAATACCTCGGATGATCAGTTCTCTGAGATCATCAGAGCATTCCGCACCTTCATCTTGGACTTTAGGATCAACAACCAGTTCATCTACAGAGACCAGCTGAGAGAAAATGTCTTGGTGAGGCATTACCAGTTGACAGTTCAGAATGAGCATTTGATTGCTTTCAATGAAGAGCTGAACAAAAAGCTGATCGATGACCCAGCTGAGATGGCGCCTCTCTTTGAGCAGGCAATTACAGAAATCGCTAGAAGGGTGGTATATTTGTCGGACAAAGAAGCTCCAAGTAATTTCCCAACCTGTCAGCTTATTCTCCTCTCTAACGACAACAAAGTCTCTCTAAGAGATCTCAACTCAGAGCACATCTCCAAGATCGTCAAGATTTCCGGTATTGTCATCTCTGCCTCTACGTTGAATTCCAAAGCCACAAATGTCACTCTGATGTGCAGATCATGTAAGCACACAATCAAGCTGAGCATTGCCCAATCCTTTGGAGCTCCAAATTTTCCAAAATCATGTCAGTCCCCACCCCAACCAAACTCTGCTAGGAATGACTGTCCACCAGATCCATATCTGATTGTTCATGACAAGTCCACCTTCATTGATCAGCAGGTGCTGAAACTCCAGGAGACCCCAGATATGGTTCCAGTTGGTGAGATGCCAAGACATATCATTCTCAGTGTCGATAGGTACCTCACTAACAGAATCATTCCTGGAACAAGATGTAATATTATTGGTATCTACTCCATTTATCAGGCTAAGGTGAGAAACCAGGGCTCAAATAACAATGTGGCCATTAGGAATCCTTATATGAAGGTTTTGGGTATCCAGACTGATGGTGACTCTGACAAGGGTCTAGGTGGCTCCTTCTCGTTCACCGAGGAGGAGGAAGAGGAGTTCATCAGAATGTCCAGAGATGAAAACTTGTACGAGGCATTTTCTCGTTCAATTGCTCCATCCATTTATGGAAATGAGGATATCAAGAAGGCCATAACTTGTCTCCTTTTTGGCGGTTCCAAGAAGCTTCTGCCAGATGGAATGAGACTGAGAGGTGACATTAATGTCCTGCTGCTTGGTGATCCTGGTACTGCTAAGTCTCAGTTGCTCAAGTTTGTGGAAAAGATCTCTCCTATTGCCATCTATACATCTGGTAAGGGTTCATCTGCTGCTGGTCTCACTGCATCTGTTCAAAGAGATCCTTCCACTAGAGATTTTTACCTTGAAGGTGGTGCGATGGTTCTAGCTGACGGAGGTGTGGTCTGTATCGATGAGTTTGATAAGATGAGAGATGAAGACAGAGTTGCTATCCATGAAGCTATGGAACAGCAAACTATCTCCATCGCAAAGGCAGGTATTACCACTATCCTAAACTCCAGAACATCGGTGCTGGCTGCTGCTAACCCCATTTATGGCAGATATGACGAAATGAAATCTCCTGGAGAGAATATTGACTTCCAAACTACCATCCTCTCTAGATTCGATATGATCTTCATCGTCAAAGATGAGCACAATGAAAAGAGAGATATCTCCATTGCCAATCACGTCATGAACGTGCATACCAATGGTGGTGCTACCAATCCAGAAGAAGAAGGTGGAGAAATCCCAATCCAGAAAATGAGGAAGTATATCAGTTACTGTAAGCGTAAATGTGCTCCACGACTCTCTGCAGAGGCCAGTGAGAGACTCTCATCTCACTTCGTGGAAATCAGACAAAGTGTGAAGGCAAAGGAATCGAAGTCCTCTGAGAGGTCCTCAATCCCTATCACTGTGAGACAGTTGGAGGCCATTATCAGAATATCTGAGTCGCTTGCAAAGCTCGAGTTGTCTCCCGTAGCCAGCGAGAAGCACGTCAACGAAGCAATTAGACTTTTTAAGGCCTCGACAATGGATGCTGTCAACGAGGGTAACAGCGACACTGATGAAGTTCACAAGCAAATCGAAAAGATCCAAGAAGAGTTGAAAAGAAGACTTCCAATTGGATGGTCTACGAGCTATAATACCCTCAGAAAGCAGTTTGTAGAAAATAAAAACTGCAGTCAATACGCCCTTGATAAGGCTCTGTACATTTTGGAGAGACACGAGAGCATCCAGTTCCGGTACCAGAGGTCGAATGTCTTCAGGAGCGGAGTTTGATGTTGTTTGGCTTTCCACTTGTTGTGATATTTTCCACTCCGTGTTTCTACTTATCTTTGTATCGGGTACTGTTTTTAGCTTTGGTCCTTTTTTGCTGTCGTATTAATTTTACTTCAGTTGGTAATAATATTAAACTATCGTTATTAACAGTGCATACATAAATCACTAAAACATAGGCGTTCTATATTCCCTACACAATACAGTGGAAATGGCTCCTGCCCTTGGCAATGCCATTCTTAACAATCTTGGCAATCTCTTCTGGGTCGCTAGTGATTCCAGTCATATTGTCATAACCAGTTTCGGTGATAAGGATATCGTCTTCGATACGTACGCCACCAATCTCCCAATACTTCTCCAGAATAGCTTGGTCAATGAACTTCGCTCTGAGAGGGTCCTTCAAACTGTCTTCAGCTAAGAATGGCGAGAAATAGATACCTGGCTCATCAGTGAGGACCATGCCTGGTTCCAGCTTTCTGCGGCATCTCAGATATCTCAGCATTGGGTTGGGGTCGTTGTAGTCTGCATGGCCACCAACATCATGGGTATCCATTCCAAGGAGATGACCTAAACCATGAGGGAAAAAGGACACTGACACACCACTGTCAAAGATCTCCTCTGGAGTACCATTGTGGAAGATTCCAAGCTCCAAAAAGTGCTTGATCAAAATTTTGTGAGCAAGGATATGCAGGTCATCCCACAGAGCACCCGGCTTCATGGCTTCCATTGTGACTGTCTGCATATCCAGCACTGCATTATAAATGGCTATATGCTCCTTGCTCCACTCTCCATTGATTGGGAAACACCTGGTTACATCACTTGCGTAGTTCTCCCATTCTGCACCAGCGTCAATCAAAATAGACTTTCTCTCACCAAGATCCTCGTCATTCTTAATGTAGTGTAAGGTGCTACAGTTTGTGCCAGAACAACAGATAGGGTCATAACTCTGGAACTTGGAGCCCTGTCTGAGAGAGTGGTAGATGAACTCTGCATGGATGTGGCCCTCTGTGGGCTCAATCGGAAGGGCAGACATGACGGCAAGATGAGAGTTGTCCGAGATTTTTGCGGCATGACGCATCAAAGAGATCTCATAGCTGTCCTTGATAAGACGGGACTCATCAAGAGCATTGAAGAAACCGGCATCACCCGCAGTGACATACTTGGCAAAGGGTTGTTCCTTGAACAAGTCGGTGTCCGTGGTGTATACCTTGTTGTACTTGGCCAGCTCTGTCTCTATCTCAGTTGTGTACACCACTTCATCAACGTCATACTTCACCAGAGCATCCTTTGGCAGCAACGGCATTCCGCTCCACATGACATCGTCCAAATCAATTTCAGGTAAGAAAAGAGTGAGCTTCTCAGATTCAACATTATACAACACATATGAGCTTGGGATGTTTACACCTGTTAGGTAGAAAAAGTACCTGTTCTGTCTGACAGGTGCAGATTGGTCACAGTATGGATATAGCTTGGCCTGCTCAGCAGCGATGAAGAATGCAATGGAAGAAGAGCTTCCACCGGATGCCACAAAGTGCTCCTTGACCTTCAAGGCGTGAGCCTTGGCGGGGTACTTCTTACCCTTAAGTTCAATTGGTCCCTTTTCCATCGCAATGATTGATGTGCGTGAGATCTATAAAAACCTCAATGTTGCGTTCAGTCTTTCTTTTCAGTTCCAGGAGGAATATACTAGGGAGCAATCAGATCAGGATGAGGGGGGTGAAGTCAGGCACAAGAAAGGAAATAAAGGAAACCACAGAGACGCTCTCTTCCTGTCTCACAGTAGCCACCCAACCTCATCCCCATGCAAGCTTTATCTCTCTGCCAGGTGCGCACGGCACAAGTTGGAATGCAGTGTGCCTCGCTATTAACTTCTGTGTGCAAAATATCAGTGTTGTCAGCCACAATATAGTATATGGCACTCTGTAGAGTAAGGCATTTAGTCGCAGTGTAGGAGCCAGCCGCATAGTTAAGCCTACTACTATGCTCCATGTCTGTGTTTGCACGCACAGCAAATGCAAGGCAGGATGTTGTCTAACTTCTCCAGGTTTACAGGGTTTCAATGTTAAGGGTACGCATATGTAAGTAAAGGAATAAGGTTACATATGTTTGTACTGAGTAGAATTACTCTGTCAGCATCACTGATTGCAAGACAATGGTTTCAACTGTCGAGGAGAATGGTAGCCAACGTTCTCTTGATGTTTCGGACGATGAGCATCAGGCGAAGAGGCGAAAGGTTGATGATTCAACAATAACAAATGCCAATAGCTTAGAGAAACACAACATTAACATAGTGACACAGATTGAAGATGATGAGGAGAAGGATGACGAGTATGATCCGGTGGACGACGAACCCAATATGGAGCCAGTAGATAATGTTTACTTTGAAACCATCAATAGATCAAGGCTGGATTTTGACTTTGAAAAGATATGTTCAGTTTCTTTAGCAGATGTGAATATTTATGGGTGCCTAGTTTGTGGAAAGTACTTCCAAGGGAGCAGCAAGTCTTCTTATGCCTATCTACATTCTATTGATGAGGATCACCATGTATTTATCAATCTCTCAAGCCTGAAGGTCATGATCTTGCCAGAGAACTATGAGATCAAAGACACTCACAGCCTGGAAGATATTAAGTATCTCATACAACCCACATATGACCAAGAAAAAGTGAAACAATTGTATTATTCAAGGGAGTTGGCTTCAGATCTCACGCATAAATTTTACCGTCCAGGATTCATAGGTATGAACAATGTGAAGTCAAATGACTATGCCAACGTCATCATACAATGTCTTGCGCATGTAACCAAAGTTCGAGACTTCTTTCTGCTCCAAGATGACCAGATCAAAGACCATCACCTTCTATTATCAGATAAAACAGCCCTTCTGATAAGAAAGATGTGGTCTTCAAAATTATTCAAACCACATGTATCCTCCCATGAGTTGATGCAATACATAGCAGCTATCTCGAACGGGCGATTCACATTGAATGCACAATCTCAGCCGAAGAATTTCCTGCTGTGGATGTTGAACAATCTCCACCAGGAATTATCTTCTCTTTCTGTCCTACCATCACAAGGAAAGAAAAGATACAGCTCCTCAATTCTCTCTAAGACGTGTCGAGGTAAAGTGGCTATTCATGACAACGGCAAAGAACAGTTAGCTAAGTTTTGGATCCTCACGCTGGACCTACCGGCTGTGACCTTATTCAGGGATGGTGCAGGGCTCACGGAAGTGCCTCAGGTGACTATTGAGGAATTGTTGAGCAAATATAGCGGAAAGCCGGATTTAACAGGAAAGGCTCTTCGTTTGAAGAATCTTCCTAGTACATTATTTCTTCACGTGAATAGACTTATCAATGATGACAATGGCCCTAGTGGTATAACAGGAATCTCTGGCAGCTCCAGGAATCCTACTATGGTGAAATTTTCTCTCAATAAGCTGGATATGTCACCTTACTGTGATAATGGATCGCACGCTCCTGTATATTATAAATTGGTTGCCAACATTGTTCACGAACTTGTCCCATTATCTGAACGTGTAGACATAGAAAGTGGAGGAGACAAGTTGAAGTATAAAATCCAACTATTGGATGAGGCGAGAGATGAATGGTTGGAGGTAGAGGATCTAAATGTCAATGTAGTTGAGAAGGAGTTTTTATTCTTACAAGAGACGCACCTGCAGGTGTGGCAAAGAATATGAAATCTGAGGAGTCCGTACATAGTGTGAAATAACAAGTAATGACGAAATTTATACATTCCAATACAGCTTAAGTTATACCGAAGCGTACATTGAATGGTATCTACACATAGCGTAATATCTATTATTGAATGGCCAAAGTGTTGACACTTCCTGAAAGTATTGAAACGACATTCTCTTCTATGAGAGACTCTGAGGTCTCACCCAAGTGCTTCTTCGGGTCCTGTTTTCCCACATAACGTGTCTTTAGTTGTTCCTCCGTCAATTCCTTCTCTTCTTGCACCCTCTGCACGTACTGCTCTGCAATCTTGACCATCTTGCGTGTCGCCTCCATGTTGTGTGCCTCCTTCTCGTGGAAATCGTTCATCTGCAATCCTGACTGCCATTCCTTCTTGTGAAGGTTTAATAGCATTCCAACCTCATTGGGGGTCTTCCGGTAATCAATGTTCAAAGAATAGTAGTGACGGTTAAGGCCATGGATCAATGCCTGTATGGTAGGTTTGTTGAGATGACCAACGTTAGAGGTGGTCTGTCTGGGCTCCTGACCCATCATTAGCGCTGTGGAGCTGATAGATCTGAAAGCGTCGATGACAACTTTACCCTTGACCGACTGGATTGGGTCTATGACCACAGCAACGGCTCTGCTGTTGAGCTGTTCAAAAGACTGCTGGGTATTAATATCAACAGAAGACAACCAACATCCAAAACCTGGATGTGAGTGGTACCATCCAACAACCATCTGGTCTCTTCCTGTCTGCCTCAGCATATCCATCATCTTGGTCTGGAAAACATCGTCGACAGCTTCAACAGACACACCAGTTCCTGACTGGGGCATCGCAAACACGTCAATCACATGAACAGTGAAATCATCAATAAACTCTCCGAGCATAAGTCCCATAACCTCCATTGGAACACCTGCTCTTCCGTGCTTGAGCATTTTGAGCAGAGCAAGGGACGAAATGTGAACGGTTTCCGCATTGTCAATGGGCTGGGAGTCGGCAGGCACCCCGCCAAGGCCACCTGTCTGACCTAACAATCTCTGTAGTCTCTCCATGTTTTATGTGTAATGTATTATTCTGATGTATGAAAAAAGGCTCGGCTGAATACTATGCAATAGCTAATATCCATGAGTTGATATCAATTCGTCTTGATGTTCCAATTATCCATGTAGGCAAGCACCAACATTATCAGTATTACTCCATTAGTGAGCGTCTAGCACACATATCGTCGGGCCAACCCTGCTTACCGTCTATAGACATTACACCATCAAGGAACACACCGTTAGAAGTGGCGACTTTACCACCACACGACATACTTTCTCATAGGTAGCCGGCAGCAGGCAGTAAGGAGGGGCCAGGCATACAGAAAGCACTTCTCAGTATCTGACAGCCTGCACGACCTTCACATCTGCTTAGCGTCAAGGAAGCGATCGTTGGTTGAATATCATAAAAGTTGAGTAAAGTTAAGTTACTATAACATAATCGTTGCAACAGTTCAAGCGACATTCTTGACCAAAACGGTCATTCCAAAAAGTAATAGTGTGCAGTTACTTGTGACATATTTAAAAGCTTGAAGCAGAATCATTTGAAGGCAAAAAATTGCAATAAAAATAAAACAAAAACATCACAACAATCTGCTTTTGTATTTTTCTACCTCAGATTGGAGATGAAGAGTTATTCTTTCAAAAACCAAAACAAACTCACAAAAATCCAAGAATACCATTTCATTCAATATAAATCTTTATTCATACTAAGAATAACATGTAGAGATATAAAAAAACTTGTTACATCACTCCCCTAAAAATACGACAACCCTACCAGAGTCCATGTCACCACCAAAACCAAAAGCAAAGAATACAAAAGCACGAAAGCAGAAAATCAAACCTCAACGTGCTTTCAGCTAAATTTCCAGAAAACCAACGAGGTAAAAAAATCACAGTAGCACAAAATTACAGTGTTAAATTCAATAAAAAAAACCTTTGAAAGAGAACAAGACGTGATCACGTAAAAGAATACAACAGATGAAGAATAAATAATCCCAAATTTAACAGGCTGGTGGAAATACAGTGGGGTAAGTTATATAACCAGCTGGCTGTGGAAGAGGAAGCCTGGCACCTCTTCTAGCCATGCCATTGGTGCCTTTCCTATTTTCCTGCTCCCTTAGGACAAGGGACATGCAAGCAAATACCATTGTGTCCTGCGTAACAGAACGTACAGTTTGGTTGGAAGATGTTCGATTAGGGCACAAAGTTGAATTTTCGAAACAAGATACAGCACCAAGTCTGGTTATCTTTCTGGGCAGAGAATCAGCGGTATTGTCGCTGAATGCAGCAAAAGCAGGCAGCGAGGACTTATTATACATCTGGAGATGTTTAGAACTTGCTGCAACATCCGCTACAGAAGTCTCATGAGAAAGCAATGGGTTAGAACGGTCGGGCCTAAAGTCACTAGTCATGTTGTCGCACAAATGGTGAGCCTTTGGGGAATCAACAACCATCAGCTTAAACTCGCCACTAGAAAACTGCGCTGTACATACACTTGTACCCACCCATCTCAGTCTCTCTCCTTTATAGAAAGTATCAGTATAAGGCTTCGCCCTACTGGTGAACATAACCACTTTGAAATCAGCAGCGCAGTCATGAGGGTCTGGAGAAAATTCCAATATGAACCTCTTCACTCCACATTTGAGATATTTCGAGAACACTTTGCAAAAGCAGTACTTCTCCACATCAAGCAGTTTGTGAGCAGCTGGGTGTGACTCCTTCTTCTTCGTCAGCATATATTTCTCCTCAAAGAGATGATACTTGGATACGATCATGTAAGGGCAATTCTTCCTGAAGGATGAAAATGTTGGAACATTGATGTGAAATAAGGGTAAAGCACCATCTGACATCACTAACCTCTCCGCAAAGTCTAAATTTGTGCCCTTGCTTCCCTTCAGCTTCTCCAAAAGTTGAAAGTTGGCTAACGCCCGCTCAGATGGAAACAACAGAGTTCCCATTTTCAAAACCTCCGACACCCATGGCATTGTGCGCTGGTAGATGAAATTGAAGACGGGCTGCCCATTAAAGATCGTTCTCTGACGAGAACGAATAGCCTCAACATCGTCATCCCCAAAAATTGTACACGAGGAGTCCAGCTTTCTGAGAGAAAGATCTGCAGTGGCGTAATAGTGCCCTATCTCGGGTGAAGAAAAGGGATCCGCTTCAGCACTCGTAGAGTTCACAGTGGTGCCCCTGACAAGTGTTTTCTCGCTCACAGAAGAATCCAGAGAAACTGTGCTATTTAGCTCACTACCCTCAGCGGAGCTGGATGAGGTAGCCAAATGGCTTATCATCTGTTCTATCCCTTCGATGCTTCCTGTCCTTGGAACAGAGCCATCCCGGATGTTAGCGTTACCAACAGTACTGTTAGGGAGGACCCCCGAATGTAAAACCAAAGGTGAGTTTGCTGAAGGTATAGTCGATCGCATGATCTCTGGAGCACCCTCTTGTGTCGCACTCGAGCTTCTTTTCTTTCGTTTAGAGAAGAGCATCATCTTGCTGTTTTAGGGTAGGAGTGGTCAGTTAAAAAATACAGATAGCTCGTCAGCAAAACTATGAATTATCTTGGTGAATGTATACGATATATCTCTGTATATTTCAACATACATGCACACCCAAAGAATTTCTTGATATGTGGATGGAACCTCTCCGTTTGTACCAAGTGTATAAGGCTATATGGAAAACTATCCCACCATCTATATTCTGCTGATTATATACAGCCATGAAACCTGGAGAAGTTCGTAATCCACACTGTACCTCCCTATTAAGCACTTCAAAAGCATAGGGCCATCTAAGCAGCATTCAGCCCGTGCTGCACACTTTCTACCCCTCTTTACATCATAATACGCCCCACTGTACCTATATTTGCTGCATGTAGCGTAGCTCGCTTGGATGGTTGCCGGGCCCGATTTCACTTTATGGAGCGATCCTACTGCAATGAAATGCACCGCTAGCAGCAGAGGACGCTCTTAAGCCGAGCCCATGGGTAATCCTTAGTTAGGGGTAAGGGACATCATACAAGTCTCGCTGCGCGTTTGCGGCCCGCTGTTTAGCAATGTTACCATAGTGAGCAAGCAGATTGATTATGCGGTTGTTATGGTGAGTGCATAACTCGTGGAACTAGTGTTCATCAAGTTGATCTTTGAACATTGTGGCAGTAAATAGGGTGCTTATCCTCTGTAACAGAGGGACCGTGTGTGACTTGTAATCTATGAGTTTCTTAGGTGTAGTTCACGAATTAAAGTTTCTGGGTCGGGCTGTCATGCGGATGGCTCGGCTACTGTTACATATAATATGTGTCGTTGAATATATGTGAATTCAAAGTAAAGGTATGCATTGACATTAGTTATGACCGAGAAATGCTGCAACAGCTCAAGCAATGACAATATGTATCATAAAAGGATGTGGCATTATTATATGCCATAATCTATAAAACCTACCATCAAAAACTGCTCCTGCTCAAACTGATAAGTGAACGCTTCTCAACACTCTAATTCAGACGCCTAGCTTATTCCTAACCTTTTGCCCCCAGCTCTCTTTGATAGCAATACTCTCCTGTTTGGAGATAGTGTTCAGCGTAGGAATCGAACCTGAACTATCACTACAAACTGCAGGTCGACTGCGGTTGGAAAACAACGTCGAGTTGTGGGGTCTGGCTGTTTCTTCCTCACTGAGATGGCGACTCCGTACGGGAACACTTGACACTTGTGATGCAGCTGTTGAGACAACAGTCGCCGATGAACCGGATCCAGCCGATTTTGTTCTAGACAGGACTGAGTGTCTATCACTGCCAGAGCTGAATGTATGCCTGTGCCTGTTCGACTTGAAAGCCTTCGAATGTGTGTGCTCTACCGACGGTGGAGCATGCGGATGATATGCCGCATCTGAGGCGATTACACCACAAGGTCCCCTTGGTATTGGGGCGGAATTGTTGACCCGCCTAGAAAGTGGATTGTATTTGCTGAGGAAGCCTGTCTTCTTGGGCGAGTTACCGCTATGACCGCTAGCAACGCTATTGCTGGAACTATTAACCATCAGCAGTGTGCTTTTGCTTTCCGTCTCTGTATCTGAATCATGCAATCTCACCATAGGGGAACGCTGATCTTCCACGATGTCTCGCAAATTCTGCTTTTCTGCTATGTGAGTCAATTCATACTCACGGATGAACTTTGAGTAAACATTCTCCCGCAGCAACCTAAGGACCAAGTTCTTGGCTGGAAGGAGGATCTCAGGAGAATGGAAAAGAATGCTTTCGTTAGAGTGCTCCAACATGATTTTCCTGGAAATCTCGCCAGGTAGATTAATTTCATATGGTGCATCGCTGTGAATATAACTATTTATAATATCACGCCATTGTCCCAGGAGCTCACCCTTAGTTTCGTCGTCCACATTATCTTGTAATGAGCCCCTGTCATCATTGCCATCATCATCATCATCATCATCATCGAGCGCATCAGATACAAGTGGAGATGACAAGGATGTGGATTTATCTGTGTCAGATGGGGATGCCAAGCCTGTTGCATTTGTGTCACCGCTGGAACTCAAAACCAGGTCCAGCGCTCTAGACTCTTCAAAATTCTCATGCGTTCTTGCCACAGGTATTAAAAATGGAGATATAAGAGCATTGTGTCTCGAATCGCTGGATGTGCAGAAGACACTGTTTTGAGGTGGAGTCCGTTCCATATGCTCACCCAGATTGACAAACGAGGACACGTCCTCTGGCAAAGTTGCCGAAATTCTTCTTGGTGATTTGTGCAGTGCAACAAAATCCAAATCGTCAACCAGTTTTGCAATCAACGTAGAAGTCTCATCCCGTTTCATAACAGTCTTGGCAGTAGATGTGAATTCGTTGACGGAGTCATCATCTGATGTGATTGGAGACAATGTGTTCTCAGCATCAAACTGACGAAAATGAGCAATATCTCTCGTGAGCGAGGATTCAGAAGCCGACTTACCTGAGGGTCCTGACATTGGTAGTGTAGAAAGAGAGAACGCCTTCGTGTTAGCCCTCGAAGGCTGATTTACCTTGCACTTAAGTATAGACGATCTCTTCTTGAACACCCTGTTCCATATTGACTCATATCTAGCAATTTGAACCAAGAACTGCAAGTTTTCACCACAGTGCAAGCTCGTCACAAAATCTTCGAAATGCTGCGGGCTAAAATAATCATCCTGTTTGGGAGCAGGAAGTCCGAAGGAGTGTTGGTTGAAATGACGGTACTCTGGAGTCGAGTATGAACAACAACCCTGAACGAGCTCTTCAAGCAATGGATAATTTGACTCCCTCAAAGGCGGCTGTTCCGACATGATATTATTTGATTCTCTATGATAAGATATATACGGCTTGTTTGTTCGTTTTAAGGAACGCGCTGATTCGTGAGCATAGATCCCTTGTCCTTGCTTGACCCCTTGTAGGTGAAACACGGCGGTCAATATCTGATTAAGCGCAGTTTATACACGAGGCCAAGTGTAATGGCTCTATACTTGAACAACAAAAGAATATAGAACTGAGCAATAATAAAAATTAAAGAAAAATAAATGCGATTACCGTTGACTGCTTAAAAGTGATTGACTTCCTAAAAATGCTTCCTGGATTTATCGGGTAGGATAGAGAGCCCAAGGCCAAGGCCAAGCCCAAGCCCCAATATCACACAACCAACAGTAGGAGAAGAAAATAGAAACGTCACTTGCACGTATAGAAGCAGAGAAAACGAAGGTAGACGCATGACAGCGTTCGGTACCAAAAGAAACACAGGAAACTGTGGAGCGCATAGGTAAACGAGGAAAGATCACCTCACCCCAAAGGAGAAATTCATGCAGAGTTAGCGCGGAGAGAAGTAGGGTAACACAGAATATGCAGCTCATCTGTATCTTTTGCATTTGCTTTTGTCCAGAATCACCTCCTGTTCGCTTTCTTTTTCTCTCATGCACGAAAGGCACACGTATTGGGAAATTTTGTTGGGAGATGACTGTGTGTCATTCCTTGAACGGAGAAACACGAGATTGAGGCATATTAAGGTTTTTGGCAAGGCAGAGAAGATGGAGAACATAGATGGAGTGGCCGGCCCCCCCAGCGAACTGTAGGAGAGCAGAATGCATATATATTGTAAATCATCTAGCAAATCCACCAAAAAGTACACGTGTGGACGAGTGTTCCAGATACACCTATCAAAGAATTGCAGTCGAACAGAAACAGCGTTGCACATCAACCACTAATATTTCCCCGCTTCGACTCAAGCACTAACCCTATAAAATTGCCCCTTGGGGCATCCTTTGCCTCGCTCCTGTGGAACAGGGCATAAAGTGGCGCCAACATGCATTACATGAGCCGCCCGGTTCCAATATGCTTACATGTCCAGCGAACCTCACTCCTATCCTATTTTTCCCTTGGAGTCGACCCGTCTATTTTCGGGCCACTGGATTAGGGAGTCAAGTGCATGTAACGAAAAAACGCGAGGAGTACATGTATGCGTGTGAATAAGTAGCTGCAAAGGGTTGCGTGCACATCTTGGATTGGCTATTTTTTCGATTTGTTTGTTGCCTTCAACCCTCGTAGAAGATATACGTATACGCACTTCGCGTTCACTTCGCGTTTGGGGAAATTGAAAGGGCACCCTGAGGGAGCATGACAAATGGAAAGATCATAATTTATCAGGAATGTATACATCCTGATGCAACCTCATTGACCACAGCATTTTGTTCAGGTACTGCGGTCAAATTGCTGTATCCAGATAAGCCACGAATGTTTTTTTGTGTTGCTGCAGGCACCAACCTAATTTTTTCTGAGTGTTTGAAATTCTACGCTACACATAGCGATTAATTCTCCGTAACCAGGAGAGTTCAAGAACGAGACCAATAACCTCTCTCTGACTGCTCATGGTATCGCCCCCGAACATTTAGCTTTACCGATTTCTGGTTACGGGGACTAGCGTGACGTCAAGGTTGATTTTCTTGCGCCACATCCCGCTCACAGATATCCTCCCTTTTCTTTAGATGAGAGATCAGAAGTCGACAAGGCTAAATTGGTGCAGATTGTTCCAACATGTTTCAAGTTCTGAACAAAAGGTTCAGTCAGCTATGGAATATGGATTCCGTAAGCGGCATTACCCCTATGTATAAACAGCTAGTGTCTTGGCACCTTAGCCTTAGTTGCCTTCAGCGCAGTGGTTTCCACCAGCATTATGGAACCCCTTATTAGAATAGTCTCATTACTCCAGACCACTCATGCAGGTGGATGAAACCTAAAACCTATACATTCTGCTGCCAATATATTTCGAGGTGGGCGATACTCAGTGCTTACCCGGCTCGTTTGATAGCCACCAGGTTGCCCAAAGGAGCGATGAGGGGAGGGGAGGAGATGGGGGGAGTGGGGTGTAACCAGTCAGAGAGAATGAGAACCAACTGCTTACCACCCGCATGCGGCCCTATGTGCGAGGCAGGAACATCGTGTCTCGGTTACAAGACAGACGCAAGCCATCTTAGTTTGGATCTAGGAGAACAGGCATTAGGTGTGGTCTTGCATGTTCTCCACGAGTTTATTTTTTATGTTATCAAACATTGTTGAACTTTAGACCTCTGGAAGTAAGTTTTAATTAATTCAACCCAGCCTATCTCAATTGGACCTGATTCACCGAAAGCTGTGGCTCTGATTGTCCACTCCCCTCCATATTACCTATCAATCTGTCCCGGAGGAATCAATTTCTTAGTTTTCTGCTGGAGTTGAAGGCGGAGATTGGAACCTCACCCAACAGCAACAAAAATCTTTCGCGCTGTTATTTGACCTGCAGAAGTCAAACAACCCGGTAGGATAGTTGTTTTTGCATTTTTGAGGCTGGAGTGTTCATCACTCTGCAGCGAACTATGCCATAGTTCAGCATGGCCCATCTGCCCTTCTTATTCTCATGCTTGAGCGCATCTCCGATTCTGCCTCGAAACCCACAGATACGCCGCAGACACATGCGCACCTACGTATCCCACACCATACTTGCCTAAGGTCGGAAAAGCTGCGGCCTCCTCTACGGGGTGAAGCTCAATACAAGCCCTCTCTCCTGCCACAGTCAAGGATGAAGCCATTGGCCTAGGGTGATAGAATATTTACGGACCTTATGGCTCTCAGTCTTTTTTCTTTCAATTGTAGTATATTTAAATTCTCTAGGAGAATATTTATACTTGTTGTTCACTTTGTTGCTTGTTTGGGTTTTAGTTTTATGGTTTTTGTTTTCGATTTTCCCTAGAAGTTTGGTTTTCTGTTTCCTCCCAATTTTTTGTATGCCTCTTAGAGGTATCAGCACCGCAGCCTGCCTACTGCCAATTGAGAACAGAAAACACTCAATTTCTACAAAGACTGGGTTTTACTTCACAATATATACTTTACACTCACTAAGTTTCAGAACAATTCCATTTATTCCCATCGTTTATTCATCCGATCGTCGCCAGACTACAGGCTGCGGCTCACATATAGTGACACCGCGGCAAAATATACAGATATTATTACAGAGACAATCAATACCTCAGGTGGGTCCACTTAACCGCCACACCATAGAAAATGAACTCGAGTGTAAACCTAGCAGGACTAGGCATAGTACTAGAAGAAAAGGAGATAGAAGAGGAAGAAGATCAGGTGCGCCCAGAACGTTCCGTTGTGCCCGAAACAGTGAGTCTTCTCCCACCTCTTCCTTCGCTCGATCTCACACATTCACACCACCAACATCAACAACTAGAGTCATGGTCTAATGATACTATGGTGGTCTCGCCTTTGGCTGAGAGGTCAATACCCCTAGACAGTTCACCGGGATCTCATATGAATCCATTCCACGAGTTATTTGTACCCCACAGAGATCTCAGCAATGTGCCAGCTGATGTTTTGACGAATTATGACGTGTACGAAAATGATGAAGGCAATCACTCATTCCATTCATTAAGCACTAGCGAGGAGAGCAGCATACACAAATATAGTAATGACAATGATGATATGGGGAAGACTGGTTTCACAGACGGTAAACCTAACACCACTCTGCCCAAGAAACTAACACATCAGAGGAGCCCATCAGCCATGTTGAAGAAGGCAAGTCTCCCATTCTTACACAGCAGAGCAAACAGCTGTGATGGCAACTTTATAAACGGTGAGAGCCGTTCTCTCCCCACGACGCCCCAAACACCATCTGAACCATTTAACCGCATTAATGGCAACGACTCTGCATCAAACAGCGCTGTTATGAGACGTATTAAATCAGGTATTCGGAAGCTTTCAAGCTCCTCACTTACAAACCTCCCTAGAGATGACGATTATAACAATTCATCGGAAGTTCCGGTGGGCAAAGAGACCTCGGACGCCAATAATTCTCCGGAGATGGAGAGCCAGTCGTTGCTTTTGCATTCTGTGGGGACTGACTTTGATCAAAGTATCTTCCAGCGACCGTTTATGTCAAGGCGTCAATCTTCAACTTCATGGTCCTCTGCATCATCTCTTCCCATAAACACTCAATTCCCTCTTGTACCGCCACCAGGACAGTTGACGAAGTCTCTAGTTGATCACGCACAACATAACAGTACACATGGTGGTAACTTTCCAGCCACTCCAACTGTGGTGAATGCACTGTCACCAGTGATAAGCGTGACTGAACGATTTACACGCCCTCCTCATGCTCATAGTGAGTCAAGACATTCTGACAGTGCCAGATCCAACTCATCGTTTTCAGAATCTGCGTCTGAATACCGTTTTCCTGCTAGTGGAGATGGTATATCCTCAAAGCAGACTTATCTGGAATCGACACAGCAACTATTGCAATTAAAGGAGAGACGAGATATGGAACTGTGGGGGTTTGAGGTGACAGAGAGTCGACTGGTGGACTCAGGTTGGTCTTCGAAACAAGATATCGATGATTTAAGGAAAAAGAGGGCGGCGGCTCTGAGCCATTGGAATGAGAAGATCAAGGATCTAGAACAACAGGTGGGTGCTCTAATATCCACAGCAAATACAAGTCCGAAAATAGGCACACCTTCAGAGACAAACAAGAGAAACCCCATTGCCAGCCAGTGTTCTGCCAATGGTCAACCGGTTTCCGCCGCGGGAGAGCTAACGCCAAGTTTGAAGGCTTTGGAGGCTAGATTTGCATCTTACCCTGGCTGAAGTATAATAGGTAGTTTCTTGCCATTCGATACCCCGTATAGATATATATATATCATTTAGTGCGAATGAATATTCTGAATCCAGTTACCCTTTTTTGTGTACTCTCTGGAATTTGAAAGTAAGCCAATAGTGTTTCTTGCGACGCATATGTACCTGGTAACAGATGAGCCATACCCTTGCATAGCCACTTGTGATTATAATTATAATTCTGAATAAATAGAAACAACGAATTGCTAGAATTTTTCAATGAAGAGAAGCCCCAAACGTGTTCCCCAGAAGGTATACACCGAGTTCGCACGCAAGATACCTAATCTCCATGTGGAGTAGACAACCTGCAGAGATGAGCTGTGAGCTCACTTCCCTTTTGGGACAAACGCCTTGCATAATCTTATGTACGAACCGCGTCACCGTTTGTGACATCTCCTCAGATACGGAAATACGGGGGCTGCATACCCCTAATTTCAAGAATTCTCGGGGCGCAAGACTCATGCGCTGGAAGGCTGTACAACTGCACAAACTCAAGATATGAAATGCTGTTGATGTGTTTTAAATTTCAAGACCATTCAATAAACATTTCAGCCTCCTACAGCTTTGTTGTTCGTCTTGTTGCGCACCTCTCCAGTTTAGCTTCCTTGATGAGCTCACTTGAGCCATGGAGGGTGACGTTAGAGAGAAATGTGGGGATAGTCCTCCATCAGCTGTCGTATCCTCCTCCAATTCGAACAGTGAATCAAGCAGTAGCGGTAGCGGTACCAACAGATTAGTCGACGTACCAAACTCTCCAAAGTCACTAACGGGCATGCCCAGTGTTCCCCTCTCACCACCAAGAAGCGTCCTCAGAAGGCTTACACCCGTTGGGAAGTATCCTCCCTTAATAACAGCTCATGACCAAGAGGTGCACACTTTGCGCAGAGAAAGAATAATGACACAAAAGCATGCCAGATTAACTGAACGGTCCAAAGAGTTGGAAGCCAAAGTGAAGAAGAACAGAAGAGAACTTGAGGCTTTCCATATGGAGTTCGAGAAGCAGTTCGCTTCCAAGATGGCTAAAGCACATAAACTTAGACAGAGTCACATTAGAAAGAGAAGAAATACGGCATCAAAGTTCCTGAGACAAATCTCACTGCATGACACCACCGCAGGTGTATCTGACCTGAACTTTGGAAGATCAGCTTCATCAGATTCATCGGCTTCCTCTTCATCTATCTCACATCGTAGCCCCGTCAGTCACACTCCATCAGCACGGAAGGGACATGACACCATGGATTCACATCACCAACAAGAAGACAACGCTGATGACCAGAATAGGGAACAGGCTCTTGGCAAAATTGCCGTCCAAATTAGGAAATATAGAATGAAAAGAATAATAAAGAAGCTCAATGAGTCGACCCTTTTAGGTTCCTCTTCTCCTGAACAGGGTGCGAGCCTCGAGTATGATTCTATTGTGAAGATGATAACTGATAGTTCGCTGGTGAGGCTGGTTGCAGATTTTCTTACGGTTACGGGGATGACTCTTCTCACTGTGTCCTCCAACTCAAGGATAGCAAGGATCTTTTTATATGCGTTCCTGATGGTTCACGAGCAGCGGGAGCTTGAAACAGATAAAACAGTGCCGGGATTTGAGGCAAAATTGGGTAACACCTTCGATTATACTTCACTTTTGGGACTGTCTGCATCCGCTGACACTGATGCTCCTCAGAGTGACAAGCACAATGAAGTACTGAATAAAATGCTTCTTGAAAACTGTCACAGAATGATTACCGACTTTGGTTTACTCACCAACTCAGGACCGGAAATATTTACAGATTCTGAAAGTAAGGAGAGAAAGGAGTTCCACGACTCTTTCAAGTCGTACATATGCCTGTTTGAGACTTTTGTTGGGCAGCACTTGAGGAGGACCCACCTCTTGATCTTACGATCCATCAACATACTTCAGAGGGAGAGTAATCTGCTGAGTTTCTTGTTACAGGAGGATGGGCATTCAAATCCGTTGATGGAGGAACAAATAAAGAATATTGTTCCAGAAATAGGAAGAGCACTGCAAAAGTTCAGGCAAAGGCATGAAGTTTTACAAAGCAAAATCCTTTGCAACGTGCACATTTGCAGCGATTCTCCCGAAATGCGGACATTGAGAGCTTCTCAAAAGAGCATGTTAGATAAAGAAAATGTCCATGAATTGACCTCTTGTTCTCAGCCAGAAGGAGATAGTGTAGACTGGCTTTATAACAGTGGCTCAGTTACAGGGGAAAGGGAACCATCCATCTTTGTGATTCCTCCTAATTTCCCTATTGATAAATGGAGACAATTTCTTATCCAACAAAAGTTGGGTGGTAAGTATTGTGTTTCAATAACACCAGCACCACAAGTGCCACCGACCGTCATGCGGACTGGATTCAACATTTATCATTCCACAGGGCACTCCTCCTCTGGAAGGGTGAGGAATACTGAAGAAAATGAGGCTTCATCGATCCTCAATTCCGAACTGGTATACACGGCAGTAGGCTTGAAAACGATCAGCGACACTTGTTTGGAATTGAAGGAGAGACTTGCGTCGTATCCTACGGTGTATACTATGATGCCTATCATTTTTGAGGCTGTGGAGGGCATGATGCAAGCTCTAGGGTTCACACTGGTGAATTCTTCAACATCAAGGAAAAGCTCAGATAGTGGTTCACAGGATAGCTGGGAATCATCTACAGATAATCTTGATGCAGATGGATACAGAGCCCTTTCTTATCTGTGTGATACTCCAAATCTCGTAAGAGAACAACTCCAGAGTCGGCTTACTCCAGAGAGATATTTCACGGTAATGTTTGGCTTTCTTGTTTCTCAAGATTTTGCTAAGGGCAGACTGGGAATGAGAACGGAGAATTTCCTTTCAGAGCTTGTCCGTGGCGCAACCATTGATCGAGATTTTGTGAACCGAGCCCTTGACTTTGTCCGGGATGCAACCATTGCTGGAATGAGTATCTGGGTAAAACACTGTCAAAAGTTTTGCATTGACCGTGTGTGCGATTTTGAGAGACTTTATTTCAGAGAGAAGTATCCCACTGAAGATGTGAAACTCCAGTTCAGATTTCCGAACCTTTACTTCTTTCTGAAAAGGTTTTACTCCGATTCTTCCCCTCTTGATAATTTGCAGCGGCGAGGCACCTCTTGCTATGACATAGTGCTTTCGGCTCTAGCCTATCACGCAACACGCTTGACATATTTTGAGAATAGGACCTTAGAGTTGCCTGAGCAGATGGAATTGTTTGCAGATCCTATACAGATGATGTACCGTCGCATAAGAGTGGTGATTCACACAATTTCTGTCGTTTCAACAATATTCCACTATTTCTCCACCATCGCAATTGTCATCCCCGAACTGGATGATCCTACGGTGATGGTGTCACAGGAATACCCCGCCGAAGATGTTCCCGCTAGAAGAATTTTTAACACCACTGCATTCGCTAAGGATGTTTGCCAATATCTCCAAAAGAATCCTGTTTTGCTGGCTTCTGACAGATTTAAACTTGAAATTCTACGTATTTTGAAGGATAACTGTGCTGGTCATCTATCGTCGAACAAGAGGAATTTTTGGAGGGAGGCTTCAATAGATGAAAGTGACTCCACTTTCTCTACATTTGTGGATGCTGTAATTGACAGAAACATCGATGACGAATTCATTTGTTCTTTGATTGGAAGGGTAGACAGCGTCTTTGTCGACTCTTCCAAATGTCTCAAGTCACTCTATAGTCAGCGTTTGATGAGGCTAATCATTCTCAGCAAAAACCAAGTAAAGAGCTCTTCAAGCCTAAAGGTACCATTACCTGCCTCCCCACAAAGGATCACCGCAGAGTTGGCAGAATTATGTAGAGCATTTATGCCAGGAACATTCATCTCAGAAGAGGTATCTGACATCATCGAGGACTTTTACGATGTTTTCAATTTGAACTTTTCTATATATGAGAAGTTCTATGAAACAGCAATCTTAGAGATCACCAGCGAGGGGAATCTCAGTTCAGATCGCGGTGGCCCTGACATCAGTTAGATCGTTGTTTCCGCACCTGGAGAAACATAACCTAATATTCTAATATTCTCTATCACTTTCAAACTCAACCAACCGGCTTTATTTTCCTATGAATTCACTTGAGACATGCTTGTTTCTCGCATCTTTCTATATACTTTATTATTGATTTGGAGCTTATGCATGATGCCTCGGAACACAGAGGACTTCACCTATTACAGCATCTCCTTGTCCGTTTTTCCTTAGCGTAAGGGCTTTTTTCAGTTCTTTTTTTCTTTGCACTTTCCCTCAGGGACTTATGATTTGGATTTTCATGGACTATTTATAACACATCAATTAATGCCGCACTAATTTACATAACTTCCATTGCTCACACATTTCACAATTGCATGAGAGCTTAACGCATGCAACGCGGGACCCTGAATGTGTGCGCCAGCACTAATCTCGGCTGCAGTACTTAGTGTGTGGCTCAAAAGAATGATTCATCTCATCTCAGATCCCTCGAGATGACTACCTTGAATTTGGCATTTTCACTCTAGATTTGGAAAAGACTATGACGGCGGTAACTGAGTTTTGACTCGCGGTTGAAAAGCACCTTTGCAATAGTATTTTTTTAAACCAAACTTAGGCCACTTTTGTTGGTATGAGCATTTTTCTAGGCATGCAGGTGAGGTGACATTCAGTTATGACAGTGTCTATTGACGAATACAGAGTGCCATTTCTGGCATTGGCAGGAGCTTTGACCACCGCTACAGCATTCCTTATTTACGGAAATGATTGGGATTTCGTAATACCCCAGCTCAAGGTTCAATCTACGAAGATGTTGATAACTTTTGGGGGCAGAAAATTGACACTGGTGCGCAAAACGGGCCTGTTGCTAGCTATAGGACTGAGGAATCGAAAATACTTCATAGAGTACTTTGTGCGGACGAGGGCGCGGAATTTGTTAGAGACATTTGGATTATGGGATAGAGAATATACAAGTAAGATCAAGATAGAAGAGATTATTGTTTATCCAGTAAAATCTCTTGGAGGGCTTAATGTGAAAAGGTGGATGGTTGATGAATTCGGCTTCGCCAAAGACAGAATGTATATGCTCGGTGTTTGGGTGGAATCTGATGCTGAGTACACCCCTCAAGAAGGTGAGGCCAGGACAGGAGGTCGTTACAGATCCGTAACACAGAGGGACTGTTCCAAGTTAACGTTGGTAGATGTTAGCTTTTTACCCACTGATGAATGTGATGACAATGTGAATGGTGAGTTTGTTATCTCGTGGGCAAAAGTTGCGTCAAAAAGTGCAGACTATCCCACTTCTTTCAGATTGCCGTCGACAATTACAGATGAATTCTTGCAGAAGCATACTTCCTTCAGGGATGGGGAGAAGCCTGTTGAGTTATGGCAAGTGGGCTTTTCAACTTGTGTATTAGATGTTCTTCCTCCGAAATTTATTTCTGACCTGGGACTCCCTGAAGATACAAAGTTGTTGTATTCGCCTTCTGGAAAACAGACTATCACAAATTCTCCTGATTTGAAAAATGAAAAAGCAGATTTGGGAGGCAAGAAGTACCGCTCCACAAAATTCCAAGAGTACTTCCCACTTTTGCTAATGGCTTCTGAAGATATTGAGGATCTCAATAACAAAATCTATGAATGTGATATCAACCACAAAATGATAGATTCTAGGGCTTTCCGCCCCAACTTGGTGGTATCGGGAACCGTTGGAGCATATGATATTGATGACTGGTACCGATTTGATATAATTAATTCAAGGTGTAAGGAAAAAATAAGACACCAGTGGTTAGTCACTTCGAAATGTCCAAGATGTCAGATCCCAAACATTGACCCGGAAACAGGCGATTTTGACAAGACAGCGGTTGTATCGAGGGTTTTGGCTAGGCACAGGAGAATTGATGTAGGTCAACCTCTTTTTTCTTTCCTAGGGATACACGCGGTGCAGTTAAACACTTCCTACTGGGTAGATGTGGGTGACAGAATTGAGGTGCTACAGAGGCGAATTAGTGTATACGATAATTTGAAATAGATTCATACTGCTAAGGAAGTCGAAATTTCTTTATTTGGTACATCCCTGTAACCACATGCACTTAACAGTCTCAATCTCTGTTGGGGAATCTTTCGAACATAAAACGCAAAACGTAACAAAGCAAAGCGTAAAACAATACAACACACAAAACGCTGATAAAAACACCACAAAACGAACCAAAAAAAATAAATAATGTGAAGATTTGACACTCACATATTTCGTGTACAAATATAACCAAAAAAATACAGAACTCAGTCGAGTTCAAAAAGTGTCAGTTTATTGTAACAGACTAAAAGCCAGTCTCGCTTCCCTAGAACTGCCCGGATAACATAGAATGCTTGAGGTTGAACGGCTGATCAAAAAGCATCTCCCACATATTCTGGATATTTGCATCTACATCCAAATCTGCATTAGCTGAAGGAGCACCACCCTCTGGAAGTACCCAGGGTTGTGCCTGAGGCTGTGAGGACCCATTGCTGTGCATCATTTCTGGTGAACGATTAGAAGCATTTACACCTGGGTAACCTGGATACCCGTAACCGGTGTTTCCATTGCCGTTCCCGTAGTTACCTCCATAGCCATAGACATAGAGGGGGGCACCAGGACCACTAGCACCGGAGCCGTATACTCCCATTGGGGTTGGGTTTTGGCCAGAGGAATCCAAAAGATGCGGCTCATCCTTCTGCGGGAAAGCCAACGGCGGAACAAACCCTGTGGGACGTGGAGTAACGGACGAAGAGGAGGACGTGTTGGTATTAGACGTTTCAATGCCCGATGGATTATTGTGCACAGGCATCCCCTGAGGAGGTTGAAAGATTCCTCCCGGAGGAAAGAGTTGCTTAGGATGGAAACCTGGCCATCTGTTATTCGCTCCGTATGCAAGCGAAGCTTTCCGCTCAAGGGGATGTGCCATGGGATCGACTCCACCAATATGAGAACCAACATTTCCTGGATGTGCATGGCTCTCCATAGCTCCCATGGGGCCGTGATTGGTGTTTCCCATATGACCCCCGTTGCCTCCAGTACTGTTGCTGCTCTGTTCATCTCTAGGATGAGCGGTAGCGTATCCCACGTTGAAATTGAGATTCAACCCTATGTCATTATAACTCAATAAGTTCCTAAAGAACTCATCCACCTGGCCCTGGTTGTTGGGGCTTGAGTCCGAGGTGCAGGAATCGGAGGATGTGTTCGCAGTATCGCGAGTTGCACCCTCCATTCTGATAGTGCTTGGTGCGGTAGCATTAGATGTTGGTGCTGTTCCCGCATTCCAAGGGTTGACAGCACCTCGCGGTGTTTTTGATTGTCTCACTGTGTTACTGCGAGATTTACGACTGGGAGGCAACGGGATAGCATTGTGTTTTCGCATCCTGTCCTGTTGTGCAGCAGAGAACGCAGGGCCAAAAGTGACACTGAAATCAAATGTGCTTGGTGGAGGTACAGTTGGGTTGGACGTATGTTGCCAACTATGATGAGATGATACTCCTGATGGACTACGATCGCCATCATCGGGAGAGAGCAATTCTGTGATGTGCAGACTAGAAGACCTCTTACCGGTTGGTGGAGGTAAATCGATATTGTTCTGTTGGTGTGGAGCAGATTTCTTATGTCTCCATGCCTCATTAGATCTCTTTCTCACCAGGTCCTTAGCCGAGTTGAACATCCCAACCAGAATCTTCAACACGTTCACGGCAGCAGGACATTCATCCTCTACAATTCGTGCCATTTGAGTGACACAGTTCACCAGAGATTGGGCCTTGTCTATGATATCGGGTTTAAGACACAGTTCTATTGAGTTGATAAGTGAGTAAAAGAAACATATTCCAGATCTGTGTGTCGAAAACAAAGCAAGATGCTTATAATTCAGCTTGTTGGAAACAGCCAGACGATGGTAGGCCTGGATGACTTGATAGGAGGCCTCGAATAGTGCTTGCAGTTCTTCCTTTGTGTGTTTCTCTCTTAATGGAGAGGGCATATATAGAAGCTGTATTTGCTGGAAGTATATAAGAATCAAAAAATCCTGGATAAATCCAAGGGTTTCGGAGTTTTGGTGGTCTGTTGTTGTATATATTGCCTGTAGAACCTCATCAAACCACACATTCAGACGTATATGCATATCCTGAGACCAGGATGCCAGTGCTGTTGTCCCAGCGCTGTGTTGTGGGGGGTTATTTCCTAAACGATGATCTCCGTCCTTGAACAAGGTCGAAGAGTGGGGATCACTGTCAGGGTCAGATGTCCGAGAGAAGTAATAGTGGAAGTAGTAGAAATACCCATCCTCTTCAGGGTTATGATCACGAAACAAAACTTGTTTGATACGAGATTGATAATTTCTCAGACGGAAAAAGAGGACAGGGATCATCATTGAAGAGTCCTTCACTGCTTGGCCGTTGCACACAGGGAGCAACTTGTGCATTTTTGTGCTGAGCTCAAAGTCGCTCAGGCTGAGAGGTTTGTCAGCATAACAACATATGGGTACATCCATTGAGTAGCAGCACCAAAATAGCCTTCTGTGAAACGTTGAATAGTTGGAATCATGAGAAAACATTTGTTCGTACCGTTGCATGGCTGATTCCTGTTGCAGATCTAAATCCACACATAGTCTCATTGCTGTTGTCACCACATACCATATACCAGGAGAAACGGGTTTCAGAAGACCAAACGATGTAATCAACAAGAGACTCTGAATGGCATATATCTCCAACATGTGAGAGGTATTCCAATCAGCGTTTGCCAGGAGAGATGTCATTGATGATAGGAATCTATCGAGGAAGTAAGTAGATGTTAGATAGTATTGCTCAGCTTTGAAGAAGAGAGTTTGTCTTTCATGTGGAGAGACTGGAATCCATATCTTATCCAGTATCAGAGTCATTTGAGAATCTCCAGTGATTCCAATCCCGAGTCCCAGAGCAATATAAACGAGGAATAAATCTCTTGGTGGGAAGTCTGCTAACTCCAAATGACGGAGCCAACCCAAGCTATCGGTGCCATCATCAATATATGAATCTAGCACTCTATATAAATTGTTTACTATACCTTCCAAGTAGGCGCGGCTTTCTATCAGTGGATGTTGTGTCCACGCAAAAGCAAAGTAGTTTGAAATCACTATTTCACAAACCTCTCGCCTAGGGGGTCTTACCAGAGACCATGGAGACTCTGCAGTTTGGTAATTAGGCGCATTGAAACGTGAATATCCCATTCCAAAGAATGTCGAAGTGGAATCTTCACGTACTTTACCCTGAGATGACCGGAATGGCACAGCACCAAGCATGGCCACATGAGAAATTCGTAATCCCAGTAAATTGGGCTTATGATGATTCAATGGGGATGACATGGTTTCTATTATCACATCTCCTCTGCCGATACTCTGCAAGAAAGCCTCGTATGAGCGAACTTGGGCTTGAAGTCTGTGAATAATACTGTGCTCATCCGTATTTAAAGGCCCACCATGTGAGTGGGAGGACGGGTGGTTTCGGTGATCGTCCTCTCCCGTAGACAGCACTCCATTTTGGTCGACGTATTGCTCTCTGAGCCTCAGCTCCTTCGTTGTTGGATCTTGAATGACGCAGTCAATTGCCGCTCTCTCACAACGCGAGCACTTTGGATAGCGGAAGTCACATTTGTGCTTCAACGAGCGGCACTTTTGGCACGCAATCTTTACTCTTATCGCCCCCATAAGCAATAAGTGAATTGTAGTTCTGGAGTGTTGGCATAATACATGCACTCGTATAGCAAAGCAATGATCTGGGCATAGAAACACAAAAGAACAAACACACGGCCAAGAAAAATATAGTTCCGAGTAGAGCCCAAATTTTACTCCAAATTTCTTGATGTAAGTATATAAACACAAAAAGTACAATGTCGGTCGGTCGGTCGGTCCCTTCCCTTGCAGAGAAGAGAAAGCTAGAGATAGTCTTTTATTGTACCTCCGCTGGCACGACATCTGCGTCCTAACATCTGCATGCCATGAAATCGCTACAGGTTTCATCTACATATCAATAGGTACATAAGCACAGACTCCGGGCAAACAATCATTCACCATGTGCAGGTCTCATGCCGCCTGGCAGCGCTCGATGCATCTGGATTGTGCTGGAGAGTACGCATGTAAGCTGCTAGGGAGCTTACATGCACTGCTTTTGGTAACATCTGGAGACTCCCTTTTGCGTCAAGAGGCGCGTGTAAGCTGCTTCAGGTCAACTACATGTGGTTTCTTTGACCTCTCACGAACCAAAGAGAGCGGGCGTAACATAACCGTTCTCTCGTATTATCTGTCGCACGATGTACGTCATGGTGTTAAGATGTGTACATAGCAGTGTGAGTATGATGTGATTAGGCCAGCAAGTCTGGTCTGGCTCCATCTATTCCATCTTTGTACATTAGCCGCAGGGCCCTGAGTGCTACCGCTGACGTTGAATGGATTGGTGTACAAATCTTTTGCCCCGACTCGAGCTTCGGCTCCTTCAGGGTAGTGATGAAGGTTTTAACGTCTGGGGCGGTGTCTTGAAGCGATAGTGCTGAGAGCCAGGGAAGGAAGGACAATACGCAAGAACAATAGCTGGACTGGGACTAATGCGACGCATCACACAATTGGAAAAAGGCTGCCCGGCATGCAAAGCCACAGTACATACACAGCCGCAATTTCTTCCCCTCTTTTTCTTTACTTCAAGCCAAGAGGTGCCTGGACTTTTAATTATAATCACAAATCAGTTTTTTGATATGTTTTTTGTACTCATCCCCCAGTTTTAATATCCGCCCACTTCGCCAAAAACATCTCATCTTCCGTTTCTTTATGCATCTATACCCCGACAACTAAGCACAGAGAGGTGCAGTTCATCTGCATTTGGGACCAGAATCTAAGGAGACGCGCTCCTCATCGCACTCCAAAAGATGGTGCCGCCCTAGCATTCTCTGCACCTCGAGTTAATTACTTCGGAAACGGGTACATGGCTTTGCCGCACGATGGTTTCATACCACACACGACCTACCCACAAAAGAAAAAAGAGCCCACCAGGTCAGGCCAGACTCGACTAACACAGAAGAAAGCATCTGTCTGGAAGGAGCATCGCCTCTTTCTACTTCTCACTTCTCAAAGGCTGCCCCATACACGACCACCGGTTTTAGCTGCTTACAACCCGTCGAGAACCAGATCACAAGCTTAAAGCATGCAGGAGGTAGAGAATACAGTGAACGCTAATAATATGTGCGTTTGACTGAGGTGGTGATATCTGATTACAACTTCATAAAAAAGCGAATACCGTGGATATTGTTTTGATTGCATCTTTTTTTGCGTGTTATTTGTATTTGTCCTTAGTTATATATCGATACCATTTCTGTTCTCAGTGTTGAATTTCGCACCCTTATTTTTGATCGTGTTTTATCCTTCTTGTCGCCTCCTTATATCCCCACAATGTCGAGCAGGAAACGTTGGGTGTGGGGTTCCACACTCCTCACTGCACCAGTCATATTTCCATCCACCTCCATTGCCTCACCAATAGATTTACAGAAGCAGTTTGAGGTGTTTGATCTACCGGGTTTGGAAAATATACCGGATTATGTTCGTCCTGTGATGCATGCAGGTCATATTGAAGTTCACGCGGAAAGCAACACCAACTACTTTTTTTGGAAGTTTGCAAAACCACAACACCAGAGTCGGAAAACCATCTTTTGGCTGAATGGTGGGCCAGGTTGCTCATCAATGGATGGCGCTCTGATGGAGGCTGGTCCTCTGAGAATTAATGAAGATGGTTCAGTTAGGTTTAATCCCGGTTCTTGGATGGAGGCAGACGCGGAGATCATTTTTGTGGACCAGCCCGGAGGAACTGGGTTTTCATACACTGACCAGTACGATAGAGAATTGGATGAGGTAGCGGCCGATTTCGTTGCTTTCCTTGTTCAGTATTATAAAACATTCCCCGAAGATCTGTCCAGAGAGACATACATTGCGGGAGAAAGCTATGCCGGGCAGTATATCCCATACATAGCACGCGAGATATTGCGCACAGCAGAATTGGATGAGGTCAAATTGAAAGCTGTTTTGATTGGTAATGGATGGATATCGCCAGTTGAGCAGAGCTTGGCTTATGTTCCATTTGCACTTAAAGAGGGTGTACTTCAGCAGGACGCTCCATACATGCCAAGAATATTGCAACAACATGAAAAGTGCCAGAATGAGATTCTCAACGCTGCAAGCAATGGTCAGGTTGCAACCTCTGGGTCTTATTCGCAGTGTGAGGCTGTGCTGGATGTGATACTGAGAGCGACAAGAGATGAGACTGCTCCAAAAAAGGAACAGTGCATTAACATGTATGACTATAGATTGAAAGATTCATATCCTTCTTGCGGCATGAACTGGCCACCAGATTTGGACTATGTTTATCCCTTCCTCAGAAATGACCACATTGCAGATATGCTGAATCTGAAAAAATTACGCAAATGGAATGAGTGTGACAATAAGGTTTCGAGGTTCTTAAGAGCTCAGAACTCTGTGCCAGCTGTAGACCTTCTCCCTGAACTTCTGGAGAAGATTGATGTGATGCTCTTTAGTGGAGACAAAGATATAATCTGCAATTCACTGGGTACAGAAAACATGATCTCCAAGCTGCGCTGGGGTGGTGAGACGGGATTTTCCGATGACATAGGTTCCATATCATGGTTTAATGATGGGGTTCAGGTCGGAGAAGTACGAAACGAGAGAAATCTCACATATACCAAGGTTTATGGCACATCGCATATGGTTCCATTTGATGAGCCAGAAACTTCTCGTGGTCTGTTCGACATCATGGTAGGAAATATCAAGGAGATACGGATCAATAACAGTTTCACGGGCATAGCCACACCCGTGTACGATGTTGAGAAAGGAACCATCCATTACTTCGCAGAAGACCTCCTCACATCGTCAGATACTGTGAACACCACTACCAACACCACCTCATCTATTCAGGACTCGGATTCAAACGACCACAACTCTGTGTTTTACATTTTTGAGATTGCCGTCTTCTTGATCCTCCTCTACGGCATCCGCTATTTCTATAAGTACTACACGTCGCGTCCTCAGTCGATTCTGTCATCGAATTCCAAAAAGGCCAGTGTTGCCAAATCAATTGGTTCGATAAGGCAGAAGAAAAAGAAGAATGTCAGATGGCTTGACGAGCTCTCAGGAGAGGCTGGTGTAGCTGAGGATATTGCTAGCACCAGCCCAACATCAAAACCCACTGAAGAGCCAAGCATATTAGGAAAAGTTTTGACGAGGTTAGGGTATGCTGAAGGTGAATATAAACCTTTGGAAGGCGCAGATAGATTGGATACAGATATCGAGATGATGGGGAGTGTACAAGATCAATTCACAATACATAGTGACGATGATGATGACGATGATACCAACCTGATGAGATCTATTATACCTCAGGACAATGGTAGCAGCCACGTTGACACATTAGTGAGCTCACCTAGCACAACAGTGGAGGGTGGTTCTAGCGCTCCAGAGCAGGGTGTAGAGAATGAGAGTGAGGAGGAAATCAGGTAAGCGGGCTCCATAGTAGAGACATGATAGAGCCCAAGCAACCTATACAGATCTATACTCATATATTTATATATCTCCAACAACTATTTCAGATAAAACATCTGTCAAGAAGTTGTTAATTGCATGACATTATGTAAATACTGTTTTTTTTTTGATAATAATAAATACCTGCAAAAACCGTTACGTAAGGCTGGCCACAAATGGCTTGGCTTAAGGTCGCGTTGTCTCTATATGCCGAGGTATCGCGGTTTATAAGCGGCTCTATATCCTTGGCAGCAGAACGTCATCTTGTAAGGATGCGATGCATGCACCAGGGTGCTCGGGGTCAACCTATGTAGCAGGGCTCTCTCTGCTGAGGTGGGCTTTGGAACATTAAGTGGACACTATAAGCGACTCAAATATTCTCCCATTGTACTGCAAACTCCTTGGGCAGAACACCTCCTGCTATCGCTAATCAAGATTCTGCATTGACAGACCTGATGTGTCAGATGGAGAGAAGCATCATTCCTTTCTGTGGGGAGAAGTCAACCTACCGAGAATGCAGAGTCAGTAAAATAGTGGGGCCCGCCCCTACCACCTGTTCTGCAGGTAGGCTATTTTTTCTCTTGGACCAGCTAGGACTCTCCCAAAGGGACGGCAAAGGAGGGGTCCAGACCTACGGTAAATTCTGTTTTCGAACCAAGATATATTTTTAAGCCCTTTCACCAGCCCAGGACAACAATATTAAGATGTACAATATATTGACTTTATTTTATACGTCTGGTTCGAAGGTTCGGCCCTATTGTTTTCTTTGAAAGTGGCTCTTGTTGTTTACCTGTGGCCGCCGGCTTTCTGCGCCATAAATGTTCCACGTAACCGCCGCGCATCTCTTCCGAAAGCGGCAAGTTAATCCTCCTTGGTTTTCCGGATCCTTGGGTAGTGTAATGGCCATAAACGTTGCTTGCTCATTTTTGCTGGTGACTCAGCGCTTGCTAGAAGGGGATGTCTCCTCAGAAGAGATTAGAGGGGCAATTCCTTCAAAATAAGCGCGCAGGGCAGGTGTGCGGTTACCGTGCAGAGCGACTACCCACCACGCATGCTCACTAATCAACATCCAGACAGGGAACTGTGTGAATTTTAGCTCCTTTTTCGATTGAAAACACTGCGCTAAGAGTTTTCCTTTGGTAGTTTATAACTGTTCCCAGTACTTTACATTTCATTTCCGCTTGGATTTGAGGTTTCTGTTATTCAGGTTCCTTCTCAAAGCGTATTGTTCAATTTTTCACTCTATATCTGACAGATTTGTCAGTTTTTCAAAAGATTTCAACATAGGGGACCGGATTCAGGTATTCTCCCCCTTCTCTGAATGTCATTCCAGAACTCCCCAGACTACATTTCAACCCTCAATGTTGAGGGTTGGGGTGGTGAGCCTGCCTACTCTTCTGGTGAGGATCTCTCACTATTTATCAACTCTGAGTTCTTTGATTTCGATGCCAGCACCGATGGTGCAGGACAACTCAAGGCCTCGCAGGCTCTTCAACTACAGCACCAGAATCAGCACCAGCACCCGCAACAGACAACACAGCAAAGCCAGACCGTACTGGCATCAGAGGATTATATCAGCAAGTTTTTAGACCTTGATGACAATGTTGCTCCTGGTACATCGGACTTGGACCACGTTTCAGAGAGTGTTGGTTTTGATGAGGTGGCTATTCCTATCAAGCAAGAAGTGCACTCTATCCCGGTACCTGAGATGCAGTTTCAGCAAGGGTTTCAATCTCCAACTGAGCCAGAAGAATACGATATACTATATGATGAACAGCACATGTATTCGGCGAGGACAAGAGCAGATGAAGATAAGAGACGCCGTAACACTGCTGCGTCAGCAAGATTCAGAATTAAGAAGAAGCTTAGAGAAAAGGAGATGGAGATGAGGTCAAAGGAGCTGATGGACAGAGTGTCATTGTTGCACCAGAGGGTGAAAACACTCGAGATGGAAAACAGATGTCTGAAAAACTTGGTGATCCACAAGAGGAAAACTGCCGAGGAGACTTCAGGTAGTTCACGGGGTGCAGAAAGTCCACTCACGCTAGAGGCTAAGACTACCGTTCAAAACTTGGTGAAGCGGGAGGATGCAAAGGACAGGAGCAACTATGAGCTGTTGCAGTTACTGAAGAGCAGAGATACTGCTTCAGAGTTTTCGGTTACCAGCATCTAAGGAATGCGGGTTGAAGTGGCTACTGCCTTTACAAAAATAGGGACAAAGTTTATGAATTTTACGAATACAGCTGTTTTTTTCAGTTAATAAGATATGAGCAAAATATTAACCACCTGATATATATTTTTCACTGCTGAGGACTGATTCGACTTCCCCAGGATATAATAGAAAGTAGTAAACATTCCCAGGCTTCTGGAATTTGTAATCATAGGTTGTTTCTCCTCTGGAGGGTCCAATAGGTGATCAGTCTCCAGGCATCGTGCACGCACTCGCTAAGAGCACTGCGCGCTCCTTTATGCTTGCAACGGGCCGGTACCGGTCACCCTCACCCTGCATATACACAATGTATAAGGAGAGTTCTCCATATTCGCAATCAGTTAGTAGAGGTATGATTGAGATCCCAATTGAACCCGACAATTCAGCTATCATTACTCAATGGCATGAATTTGTGTAGATTGTATATAAGGGCTGCCGGATGCTTCGGTCCTTTCACAAAAGCAATTCCACTGATATCACCTGAAGACGAAGCTCACAATGGCCACTTACTCCGACAAAACATACAATACCGATGACTACACAAGTTTCCGGCCCACGTACCCTAGTGAATTCTTTGATAGAATTATAGATTATCATGATGGGGTCCGTGACCTTGCCATTGATGTTGGTTGTGGTCCAGGCCTAGCCACTTTCCCAATATCCAGATTCTTCAAAAAGACAATCGGCACGGACTGTTCTCAGATCATGGTTGACCAAGCCTCTAAGAATAGACATACAGAAGCTATACCGGAGGAAACAGACTTGGAGTTTAAGGTCTCACCAGCTGAAGACCATTGGAGTTCCATTCACATCCCTGACTCAGCTGTTGATCTAGTCACGTCTGCTGAAGCCGTCCACTGGTTTGAACATGATGCTTGGCTCAAAGAGATGGCCAGAATCATTAAACCCGGGGGCACACTTGCTTATTGGCTGTATCATGAGTCAATTTTCCCAGAATCACCAACCGCAAACGAGCTATATAATAAATATGTATACGATGACCCACGTTATATGGGTCCTTGTTGGCAGCAGCCTGGCAAAAACTACTTTAGAGAGTACCTGAAAGAGTCTTGTAATGAGAAATTACTGCGCATGCCAGAGTTCACTAATGAACGTGTTGTATACTTCAAACAGCTCTCAAAAGAAGAGAAGAGTTCCAAGTACCCGCCACTTGTTATCGCCAAGAAAATGACGGTGCGAACCTACATGGAGTTTATAAAAACAAATTCCGCTCTGCATGAGTGGTACAGAAGACATCCTGAAATCAAGCCGGGATCGAAGGAGGATATGGCTGAATTATTCCACGATGAGTTGCTTGAAAAATGCAGATGGGAAGACGATACAGTCATAAACGTGGTGTGGGACTCTGTTTATGTTTTTGCAAGGCGAAGCTGATACGAGATGCTGTAGGTCAAGACTAGTTTAGTATACACTTAAATAAACTATAACATATTTGAGATTTATAAAGCCCTTCATAGAACGGAAAAGGTGGAAAAACAAAAAAAGAATTAACAGTACTAAAATATGTATTGGATGTGTAAAGACTGATTATTCAGATCAAAAAAGTAACAAATGTCACTCAAACCTGATTTATACTCTTTCAGAGAGTGGTTCAATGTTCCAGATGTTCTCAGCATACTCCTCCATACACCTGTCAGATGAGAAGAAACCCATGTTGGCAACACTGACTATGCACTTCTTGATCCACTCAGAGCTGTTCTTGTATTCCTCATCAACAAGCTTCTGGGCCTCCAAGTAACTTTCAAAGTCATCAGAAACCAAGTAGTAATCGCCATGGCCCGTGACGTTGTCAATGAGAGACTGAAACTCTTCTGGAGTACCAAACTTTCCTGAAGAGATTGCCTCGAATACAGAAGTGAGTGAATCTGGGATAGAAGAACGGCCAATACGGTGTTCATGACGGAGATCCTCAACGTCCTCTGCAAGATTACCAAAAAGGAAGATATTGTCCTCACCAATCTCACGGGTAATCTCGACATTAGCACCGTCGACGGTACCAATGATGAGGCCACCATTGAGCACAAACTTCATGTTGGAGGTACCAGAAGCCTCAGTACCAGCTGTAGAAATATGCTCAGAGAGATCAGAAGCTGGACAGATGATTTCAGCCTTCGAAACATTGTAATCAGGGACAAACACAACCTTGAGCAAATCTCCGATTTCGGGGTCCTTGTTGACAACCTCACTGACAGCGTTGATGAGCTTGATGATTTTCTTGGCGGTGTAATATCCAGGGGCGGACTTACCTCCAAAAATGGACACCTTTGGCTGCCATACAGAAGTACGCTCAGCAGCAGGAGTGGCCTTGATCTGGAGGTATCTCCAGATAACACCAAAGATGTTGAGCTGCTGTCTCTTATATTCGTGAATGCGCTTCACCTGAACATCAAACAGAACATGAGGATTGATCTCAATTGAGGTGAGGGTCTTGACTAATTGAGCAAGCTGAACCTTGTTCTGGTATTTAGCCTCTGCCCACTTGTTTCTGAACTCGGCATCATCAACATACTTTTCCAATTCCTTGAGTTGAGTGAGATCCTTGAGGTAACTATACCCTCCAAGCTTCGAGGCAATCAAAGCAGCCAAAGCTGGGTTGGCTTGTCTGAGCCAACGTCTTGGCGTGATACCATTGGTGACATTGGTGAACTTCTCTGGTCCATAAATCTTCACAAAGTCTTTGAAGATGGTTGTCTTGATGAGCTCCGAATGCAACTCTGCAACACCGTTCACCTTATGGGAACCAATGATAGCCAAGTTTGCCATTCTGATGTTCTTAGGAGAACTCTCCTCAACGATAGAAACATCTGCAAGGAGCTGCCTATCGTTAGGGAACTTCTTCTCAACTGCCTGGAGAAAGAAAAGGTTGATGTCGTAAATGATCTCCAAATGTCTTGGCAAAAGGTTACCAAAGAGATCCAGTGGCCACTTCTCGAGAGCCTCCTGCATGACAGTATGATTTGTGTAACCGAATGTCTTTGTAACGATATCCCAAGCGGTAGCCCATTCTAACCCTTCCAAATCGATCAAAACTCTTTGAAGCTCAACAACAGCAAGAGTTGGGTGTGTGTCGTTGAGCTGGATAGCAACCTGCTCAGGGAACTCGTGCCATGGTCTCTTGGTCTTAATGAAACGACGAACGATATCATGCAGAGAAGCGGCAACCCAGAAGTATTGCTGCTTCAATCTGAGCTCCTTACCTTGGTAAAAGTTGTCATTAGGGTACAACACAGCGGTGATGTTCTCGGCCCTCTGCTGCTCAGAGATGGAGTTCTGGTAGTCACCCTCGTTGAACTTCTGGAAGTCAAACTCAGTGGTCGGCTTTGAAGACCAAAGTCTCAGGTTGTTGACGTTACTGGTATCGTAACCAGGAATTGGGAAATCATAGGCAATAGCGAGGATACGTTCACCTCCAAGCCATTGCTTCTTGGAGACACCAGTGGCTGGGTCCTTAACCACAGCGGTTGTACCGTAAAAATCAACTGGGATCTGAATTTCAAAACGAGGAATTTCCCAAGGGTTACTGAAACGCAGCCAATAGTCTGGAGTCTCCACCTGGTAACCATCTACAATCTTTTGGGAAAAGATACCATACTGATATCTGAGACCGTAACCCCAACCAGGGTAGTTACCTGTGGACAGGGAGTCAATAAAGCAAGCAGCCAATCTACCAAGGCCACCATTTCCGAGAGCTGCATCTGGTTCTACCTCAATGACATCCTCAAGGTTGAACCCCAAATCGTCAATGGCCCTTCCAGTGAGATCTCTGATGTTAAGATTAATCATGGCGTTGTCAAGGGCCCTACCCATGAGGAACTCAAGTGAAAGGTAGTAGATTCTCTTCACATCCTTTGCTGTGTGAAGCTGTTGGGTCTTGTTCCAGTGGAGAATCAACTTGTCTCTAATAGAGTTAGATGTAGCTTGGTAAGCGGCTAAGTTGTCACAATTGTACATAGATCTAGCAAGAGTGGTCTCAACGTGCTTGATGAAGGCCTGCTGAAGGCTGGCTGAATCTGTGAACTCATGAGCACCATACTTCTTCCACAGTTCTCTACACTTGAGAGGAATTGAGCTATCAATTGACAGAATCTCCGTGGGAGTGAACCCTGTAAGGGTTCTCTTGTGGATTCTGGGTCTGGGAGTTTCTTCAGACATAGTTGCAATTGGATGTGTAGGTAAGACTAAGCTGTGTTGTAAAGATTATGCCAATACACCTCCACTGTTTCTGTGGATTGAGAAGAAAGAATATCTCCAGAAGGAACTTAGAGCGCATTGAGTATCAATATATATTTAGAATTGGGCGGCAAGAACAGAAAGGAGCGATCATCGGACCAGAAATTGGCCTCAGGGGTACGGAGTCTTGGAAATCGCGGCATTTAGCAGCAGCAACGCAGCAGCACGGCCAGCAGCAGGAGTGGCAGCAGTGGCTTGCAGCATAGAAACAGCAGTTATGCAGCGCACATACATGAGGCACGGGTCACAGAATCAAGCTTTACGGCACCAACATGTGCTACTGACGTCCCAAAACGGTGTTAACTGCTATTTTGTAATTGCCTAGCAATTGCCGGCAAAGGAACCAGGCCATTGGAAATTGGTTTCTTAAAACAATAGTGAGCATTTCGGAAACAAACACCAGGTTCACTGTTATGCCGCAGTCCAGACAATTGCGGGGCAGACAACACTCCTGCACCTTACACACATAGTTGAAATAGACACGAAGCCTTCCCGATCTGGTTTGGCACCTATTGGCCATACCAATGAAGCATCGCAGCCACCATTGTCCTAACCCCGAGCCACGGGTGAATTGCTATAAGACCCAAGTCAGTTTTGTTTCGATACTGAGATAATCTATATATGTACTTAATTGCATCTTTCCAATTGAGTTGCCAGCATATTTGGTGTATCACATTGAAGAGACTAAACAGGTGCGATCATTTTGGATATATAACTTACCCAGCAATAGGAGGTTGATATTCATGTATGCACCTCATCGTATGACTTGGACTAGTGCATCTTATGCAACTGCCCTGTCAGCTGGTGCAGTGCGTTGCTCGCAAGAGCGAGGAACTGACTGAACGATTTCAGGAGGGTGCCTAAAAAACAGCATGGATTTTTTTTAAATGATAAATCTTTCTATGTAAGGAACAATGAGACATGCAACGCTGCTCAAATTGTATTGATACAAGCGCGCTGTCCTCATAGACTACAATATGAATCTCATCAACCCTCAATGAACTGATACAAGAAATGATGTCAGTGGAGGAGAGCGAACTTGCCAGAATCAGAGGCATTCTACAACCATTTGATGGCAGATTCCAAGGTGTGCCGTGATAGAGATAATCATCCAAAAACACTCTCGTGCTGATATTGTATGAAGGTGAAATAATTTGAAGTTTACGCATTGTGCCCCCGGTTGTTATCGGTACCTTCATCTCTCCACAGTATTTGAATCAACGACACGACCTTTTCAGGTACGCATGGGGTCAAGATTAAGGGCTGAGTATCAGACACCTATATGTTAGCATGGCAGACTATGTGCGAGGAAAAGATAAGTAAGGGAGATATCGAATATTATCTGAGAAACAGAAAATCGCGGGTTAGCATTGATTGATCCTGGCACAAAATGACCACTCCAGCTTCACAGCCCGTTGCTATATCACTATCGAAGAACATATCCGATCTGTCCGTGGAGGATCATGAAGGGGCCTCTCCTCAGGAACAATTGTTGGAGGCGGCGCGCCGGAATAACCAGGAGCTGCTACACGAGATCATAGCGCGTATCTCCAACCCAGATGAGTTAGCCTCGTTGATCAACGAAACTGCTGATCCATTGGGAAATACTCCTCTTCATCTGTGTGCAAAGTATGGAAGTTACGAGGTTTTGGATGTACTCCTAGACCAGGAGGGAGTTGAGGTAGATCCTGTGAACAACACAGATGAAGATACCCCACTTCATCTCGCTGTCATCTACGCCAATGAGGAAGTGGAACATGGCACATTCATAGTGGAAACACTCATAGATGCTGGGGCAGATCCCAAACTAAAGAATAAAGGAGGGGTCAAACCATTGCAGTTGGCAAGACCAGATCTTACCGAACTGCAGGCCGTTCTCCAAAATGCGGAGTATGCAAGCGAAATACAAGGAGATGATGCTCTTATGAAGCAGCTCGAGG
Organism: Kuraishia hungarica; assembly: GCA_030567555.1. Classification (NCBI taxonomy): domain Eukaryota; kingdom Fungi; phylum Ascomycota; class Pichiomycetes; order Pichiales; family Pichiaceae; genus Kuraishia; species Kuraishia hungarica. The sequence goes on from JAJLSL010000004.1 coordinate 375,610, forward strand.
GTGAAGTAAAGGGTGACGGTGAAGTAGAGGGAGACGGAGAGGGTGAGGGAGAGGGTTCCGCTTCCGATTCAGATTAATTACAGTATCAGAAATTTACAGGTCTCTGCCACTCTGGTCTATATTACCATCATATTGCTTGATTTTCTTATTCATTTTCTCGTTGAATGCATACTCTATATAAAAAAATCGTCTTCCGTAGTTCTTATCCAGTTTCCTAATGCACTCTGTCCAATTGACTTGATTGCCTCCCTTTCTTTCTGTAGATTTCTTTTGATCTGCGAGTAACTGATACGGAAACCCGGAGACGGTGTGGAACCAGAAGGACAAGAGCCTATATAACTGCAGAATGCATGTAACTGCAGGGCTAGTTCTATCATTCCCCTTCTGGACACCATGAGCTGTTGGTTTCTTTGAACAATCCCTTTCTTCCTAACACAGCCGTCCCTAACACCTTGACATCCCACCTCTATTAGTGGATCCACTGTTCCACAGCTTGGAATATATAACAATGAGACATTAGAGGGGTCTTGAGCAACATTTGAATCCGTTCTCTGTCGTGCGAATTGAAATGATTTCGATGAAGGAATAACTCTCAGAACAGTAGGTTGGAGTAACGGTTGTGGTCCAGGCAGCTTCTTCAATCCAACATCGATTCTGCCTTTAAAACATCTTTGACAGGAATCTTCCATACCATCACAAGCAGTTACAAGATAAGACAGGAAAAAACCTTCGCTGGATATAATGGTGCTCGTCACTGAGTTTAACAACCCAGTGAACTGTTTGAGTGCAAGCTTGTCCGAACAGCTCTTGGATTTTGAGACCAGAGCGTCCCTACGTCCTGGTTTGGTTCTGACTTTGCCCAACTCTCCAAACATTGCACGTCCTCTGAGTATCTCCTGCTCATTTTCATATACGGACTCCGATGTGCCGTGAGGTGTCTCCCAAGGAAGGTGTGGTTTTTGGCCAGCTTTCAAATCCATTTGCAACTGTTCCATGGAACAATCTCCGCAGGGTAGCTCATTGACGTACAACGCCAACTTCACCCCTGATTTCAAGAAATACTTATGCCCTGGTAGTCTCTCTCCGCGCGGTTCAAGAATTGTACTTTCAAATGCCTTATCTTCCTGTAACCGCTTGCACTCTTCCAACAGGAAATAATTGAACAACCGGAGTACCAGAATCTCCGCGTGCATGTCATGCAACATGCGTCCGTCACTCCGCTCTCCTAAAACTTGGTCAGGTATTGCCTTCATTCCAGTGGCCAAGCACACCGGAATAACCTCTTCTTCCTGTAAATGTGTCGCTCCTGTGTCTGTATCGTCTAATTTTCTCTTACGCGAAAGCGTTGCCGGTAGCAATGCAACTAAACTCGCAAGTATGGTCCATTCTGTATTTCCATTGGATTTGTGCTTGGGCCTGGAAGACTCCAACCTCCTGTATAGCTTCGGATGGGTTTTTGCCAGTCTGTTTCCCTGGTACTCATTGAGGACTGCATCGGCTACACGGTCTCCAAGGGGCCCTAAAGCATGTAGCACAATGGGGTCAGAGACGCCATCCTTCTCCAACGCGCCTTCATCCATATATTTTCCACAAGCCTTGAGCTGAGAGGATAACAAAGGAACATGGGTCAAGATTCCAATTATGTTTCCGAGTGCTGTGAAAAATTATTACGTCGTTGTTCCTAGTTCTACAGGACGCATTAACGAAAGTTCACCTTTGCGCTGGTTTTCCTACTCTTCAAAAACGCACGCTCATGCAGGCCATCTCATCTCCTGGATTGTACGTAGGCTCAAAACACATGGCTAAAACACTCTCAATAACGCAGAGGAGTATACTACTATACAGCTATATCCGAGTACACCAAAAACTGGAAATATATTGATGTTTGGCTAAATTTTATATACAAGGGCACGAAAAATCAGATTGAATCATTAAACTGTTGACCAACATCCAGGTCTGGAGGAGGGCATGATAACACTTCGCTTACCGCTTTCTGTTGTATCTGAACATAGTGGTTAAGGCTGCTGCCCCTACGGCAACAACACCGCTTATTAAAGCAATTCCGATCAGTCCATCTAAAGATACCGTGTTAGTTTAGTCGGACAACAAATACTAAATACACCCTTAGGTGACGAGGTTTGGCGGAGAAGCAGAGCAACACATGTGTGTTGACGGACTTCTCCAAACAGTGAAGTGAATTCGGATCGATACATACCTTTTGCAAGTTTATCTTCTACAGCTCCCTTCAACTGTACTGCCTGTAAGTTATCAGGCTCATGCTGCAGCAAGGCATCTACATACCGCCTTGATTCGTTGAGCTCCTCTATCTTGAAACACCCTACACTCAAATAGTATAGACACTCTCTTCTTCTCTGAGGCACACTTTTAAAAATGTCCACCAAAATATCAATTCCTTGCTTGTTGTCATCCACATTGTCAGATTTTATCAAGCCCCAAGCATAATTGAATAGGGAATGTGTAGAGGGCGTTGGCTGTTCTGAAGCCACTTGACGCTCGAGAATTGCTAATTGCTGCTCTGTCAGGGGGCTGTAGGTGTGATTTTAAAGTTAGCTCCAAAATTCTCGGTAGTTAAACATTATAAAAATATCTGCTGTACATACGTATTTGCATCATCCAGTGCTAATCAAGATAACTGTTAGTATGAAGTTGTGAGGTCAGACAGTCACACAACATGGTGCCACCATAACAGAGCAATACCCAATGTAAGGTCCCTCTAACATACCTGGAAGATAATTTAATTTAGCTGGCATCCTCTTTAATTATTAGTTCAATATATACAGTGAATAACTCCGCTACAAGCTTCTGGGCGTTCACGTTTCAGTGTGAGTCTCTACAAATCATTATATAGATGAGGAGATGTTAGATCATTATTCCCCCCGCCCCTCATCCTATGCTCATCTCTAGCTCTATGTTTTTGCTGTGTCTGGGGCGTCTCTCGCCCTCTTGTGCTGTGTTGTCTCCGGAATACTGTCAGCACACGTCAGTAGCACATGGAGAAGGAAACGGCTAGTGCCCCACACAATTAACACACATCATCCTTCACTGCGTGCCATCTGTCGGCCGGCAGGTCATTGCTTTCGCTGTGCCTTTCTGACGTGGAAGGAAGAACGGCAGACTGTGTGGTGTGGTAAAGAAAAAGCAGAAATTTCCGTTTTAGTGAAGCGCGGTGACAGATCTCATCCACTCGGTGAGAGGGGCATGTCTGAGTTAAAACTCTGCGTCCGCAAAGGCAAGGGTTGGAGTGAGTCGCCAGAGACGCTGAGAGGCTACGACAATGTAAATTTTTATGAAGCAGACTATGAAAGTAAAACTGGATCTTTAAATTTCCTCAAAGATCATCTCCCTAATTTTTTCTTACCTTGAGCCTAGAACTGCACTGCCTTTTTTACCTACCCGTCTGAACTATCTGTGACTAATCGTTCGTACTATGCACGTGACTTGCACGATGAGTACTATCTGTATACTTTTCTACTGGTTTTTCCCGCACGTCTCCAGGACCGACCTGCAGCACGGCCTGTCTCTCCAGATGACGCTATCTAAATTTTTCACACCCCGTCTTCATTTTTTCCTTTGACAGGTGGAATAGAGTTATTTAAGAAATCCTGTTTACAACTTTCTGCTTTTACTCTTATCCACCCAACTGGTGTATATTTGTTCAGAACATACAGAAATGCTCAGGGCAAGCATCAGATCCTCTTCTGGCATTAGAACGGTGGCAGCACTTTTGGCTGCCCGCCAGGTTCCAGCCACGGCAGCCTGGCATGTTGTTAACAACCATAGCACCTTCTCTATGGCTACCCCTAAGCATGCTACCCCAACTGGAATGAGATACTACACAACCAGATCTACTGTCATCCAGCTCCTAAACAACATTGGTTCAAAGCGTGAGGTGGAGCAATACCTGAAGTACTTCACATCCGTTTCTCAGCAGCAGTTTGCCGTGATCAAGGTTGGTGGAGCCATCATCACACAACAGCTGCCTGAGCTTGCTTCCTGTTTGGCTTTCCTCTACCATGTCGGTCTGTATCCTATTGTCCTTCATGGAACAGGTCCTCAGATCAACGAACTTCTTGAGAATGAGGGTGTCGAGCCTGACTACATCGATGGAATCAGAATCACAGATGAGAAGACTATGTCTGTGGTGAGAAAGTGTTTCCTTGAGCAGAACCTCAAACTTGTCACTGCTCTTGAGAAGATGGGCGTACACGCCAGACCCATCACTGGTGGTGTTTTCAACGCTCAGTACCTTGACAAGGACAAGTACAACCTGGTCGGTAGCATCACCTCTGTGAACAAGGCAGCCGTCGAGTCTGCTATTGCTGCCGGTGCCCTCCCTATTCTGACATCTCTGGCTGAGACTCCATCGGGTCAGATTTTGAATGTCAACGCCGACGTGGCCGCTGGAGAACTTGCTCGTGTCTTCGAACCTCTTAAGATTGTCTATCTTAACGAGAAGGGTGGAATCATCAATGGTAACACCGGTGAGAAGGTCTCTGCTATCAACCTTGACGAGGAATATGAGGGTCTAATGAAGGAAAGCTGGGTAAAGTACGGCACAAAGCTTAAGATAAAGGAGATCAGAGACCTCTTGATGCATCTTCCAAGATCTTCTTCTGTGGCCATTATTGATGTCAACGACCTCCAGAAGGAGCTCTTTACCGACAGTGGTGCTGGTACCCTTATTAGAAGAGGTTACCGTTTGTTGACAAGAGAATCCCTTGAAGAGTTTTCTCAGCCAGACCTTCTCAGAGCTGCCTTGAACAGAGACCCGGAAATCTCATCAGGAAAGACTTCTGTGGCTTCATACTTGAAGGAGTTGGAAGACTCTCCTTTCAAGGCATACGGTGATGAGCCACTTGAGGTTTTGGCCATTGTCAGATCTGAGGATGCAGCCAGTGTTGCCCGTCTCGATAAGTTCCTGGCCAGCAAAGCTGGCTGGCTGAACAACGTTTCCGACAACATTTTCAACGCCATTAAGAAGGATTACAGCTCCTTGCAGTGGGTTGTCAGAGAAGATGACCCTAACACACCATGGTTCTTTAGCAAGGCTGATGGCTCTTTCACCAAAAATGGCCAGATCCTTTTCTGGTATGGCCTTGACAGCATAACAAGTGTCAATGATTTGATCTCCAACTTTTCTCAGCGTGTTTCTAACATCAAGAGCGATTCTTCAAAGGTGTTCCATAGCGGAAATCAGGTACGTGGATTCAAGACTCTGACATCTTCTTTGCTCCAGGGACGGAGATTTTACTCTACGTCAAACCCTAACCCTCCTCTGCGTGAAGGAAGTAACACCAGGAGGGCCAAGGTTGCTCTGATTGGTGCAAGAGGTCACACGGGCCAGAACCTCATATCCATGATTGACAAGCACCCATACCTAGAGATCTCCCATGTCTCCTCCCGTGAGCTCCAGGGACAGAAGCTCCAGGGTTACAACAAAGCTGACATTGTCTACGACAACCTCCAGATTGAAGATATCAAACGTTTGGAATCTCGTGATGAGGTTGATGTTTGGGTCATGGCTCTTCCCAACGGTGTGTGCAAACCTTTTGTGGATGCCATTGACTCTGCATCTGGATCCGGTAAGTCTAAGATCATCGATCTTAGTGCTGACTACAGATTCGATGAGACCGGTGAGTGGGTATATGGTCTCCCTGAGTTGAATTCTAGAGAGGCCATTGCTAACGCTAGAAAAATTTCTAATCCAGGTTGTTATGCCACAGCTGCCCAAGTTGCAATCAAGCCACTTGTTGAGTTTGCCGCAGGAACACCATCTGTATTTGGTGTCTCCGGCTACTCCGGTGCAGGTACGAAGCCATCACCCAAGAACGATCTGAAGGTTTTGACCAATAACCTCATCCCATACTCGTTGACTGATCATATTCACGAGCGTGAGATTTCCTCTCAGCTTGGTCTCAACGTGGCGTTCATGCCACATGTTGCACAGTGGTTTCAGGGTATTACCCACACCATTTCAATTCCTTTGAAAGAGAAACTCACATCCAGAGAGATCAGAAACATCTATCAGGAAAGATATCAGGGAGAGCAGCTCATCACCATAAGTGGTGAGGCTCCATTGGTAAAGGATATCAGTGGTAAGCATGGTGTCGTTGTTGGTGCTTTCGCTGTCAGTGCCAAGCAGGACAGAGTCGTTGTGGTTGCCACTATCGATAACTTGTTGAAGGGTGCTTCCACTCAGTGTTTACAGAACATTAATCTTGCTATGAAGTACGGGGAGTACGTCGGAATTCCAGACGACCTTGTGATTAGAGGTTAAGCTGCGGAAGCAGACTACAGCTAGGCGGAGATGGTAGCCCTATATGATGAAATGACGGAGAAGGCTGACGAGGATTTTGGAGGTGATTATCTAGATGGAAAAAAGTTAATTGTGAATTTGTTCATTTATAAGAATATTACATGTAGTATTGGATATTAAATTTGTTTTCCTGCTCTTACACAGCCAATTTATTAGAGTCTCACTACAGGGCTCAAACTAAGTGACCTGCGGCTCCACGCATTATAATGCAGAATTGTCCACTAAGGCGATGAGCTCTCTACGTTTTATGCAGCAGGTGAAAAATGAGGCCTTCAAATAACAAGGTATATTACCTGTGGCATGCGATGGTCCAGGTTTGGAGAGACTATAGGAAACATCTTCAGAAGTATTGAATAATGACAGAGGACACGTCTAAACTGAATCCCTCCAAATTGGGAACCAAGAGATAGTGAGTACGGTATGATCTAGACGTTTAGCGGTGCATGTTATTACCGGGCCCCAGAGATGACTTTTCAGCTAACACTTTTCACAGTTGGGATGACTTTTATTCCCTTGAACATTCTAATTTCGAGGAAAATCCCAATGATACAGGAGAATGTTGGTTTCAGGACTCTGATGCTGAGGACAAAATGATTGAGTTTTTGTTTGAAAACCTGGGCAACTTGCCTACTCTCACATCTGAATCTAGGGTATGTGACCTAGGAACAGGCAATGGCCATCTTCTGTTCACCATACGAGAGGAAGGATTCAAAGGACCACTTGTGGGAGTAGACTACTCAGAAGTATCAGTACAGTTCTCAAAAGATATTGCAGAGTCAAATGATGTCGAAGATGTGGAATTTGTACAATGTGATATTCTGAATCCGGCCGACCCCTTCTTTGACAACGTAAACGGCAACCACTTTGAAGTAGTGATGGACAAAGGAACTCTCGATGCTATTGCTCTCAGTGATACCAAGTACGAAGGTGAGAAGAGTGGTGTGGAAGTATATCCAACTACCATTAAGAATCTGGTAAAGGTGGGAGGTATCCTTCTGATCACAAGCTGCAACTTTACTTCTGAAGAACTCATCAAAATCATGACAGACGATCGATTTAAAGTGTGGAAATCCATTAAATACCCATCGTTTGAGTTTGGTGGTGTCAAGGGGCAGACGATATGCAGTATTGCATTCTTGAGAATATAAATGGAGATGGCGTATTTACATCTAATATACGGCTAGCAGAAGTAACTCATACGCAATAATGGACTTTTATTTAGGTTATAATCTCTATTTGTACATGTTACATAAACGTAGTAGAACGATTACTTGAACATACTGTCATCTATAGGGGGATCAAATCCTGAATTGCCGAATATAGCCTCCCAGTGCTGTCTGCATTAGAAGTTTTGATAGCATACTGGACTGGTTTGCTATCCTCCATATAGCCCACACGGAGGAACTTTTCCTTGCTTAGTGAACTCTCCAGACCCCTTTGAAGGTCGAGCTTTTTGACAATCGGTATATTTAGCATTAGTTTCAGCACAACATCCTGTCTCATCACAACTCTAGCCGAGTAAGAATCGGTAGGATCCTGTAATTTATTAACTCTCAGCATGCCAACACCGCGCTCTTTCCAACCCTCTGAAACATTTGTGAGGTCTAAACTGTATAATTTAGCCTTTACTGTGAATACCGTTTCTTCCGCCTCTTCGCCAGATTTCACCTCCTGCTTTTGAAGATCGATCTGTTTGTAGTTGTCTTCTTTTACTGTGTCATTATCAAGCGAAAAATCCCCGCTTATCGAGGATGAGCCGTCAGTTGGCTTATCCGTTGACGACTTCTCCAGGGAAGCCGCACTTGGAGCGTCAAAGATGGACTTTGATGTTACGCTTTTTTGGAAAGCATTACCAAAAGACGATCTGGAACCGAACACAGAAACTGGTGTCGAGGTAGGTTTACCGGGGGAGTCAGTGATATCACCTTCGGACTTGTCAGCTACCTTACTTGGGGATGAACTTGAAGCTGTAAACACATTCTTTCCACTGCCAAAGCCAGAAAAACCGGCAGAGGAGCCAAAAGCTGTACGCGCACCGAAGACAAATTTGGGTGTTTCTACCTTCTTTATAGGTGCTGTAGCCTCCTTCTCTGTCTGCTCCGCCGTGTGAACAGCCTCTTTCAGAGTTCCATTTGACGAATCAGCTGGTTGCTCTTCTTTCTCTTCCACAGTGAACTTCTCATCTTTATCAGCCTCCACAGGCAATACAGCTGGAGTCTCTTTTATAATCACTGGTTTGTCGTTGACTTCTTCTTTCTTCTCAGTGTCATCTGTTGCAGCCTCCAGCTCGTCCTCCTCCACTACTGCCTCTTCAGATACGAGCTCAGCATTCTTGACCTTTCTGGTTATAATTGGGGTACCATCGTCACTCTTGCGGCGCTTTGTTTCCTCCACACTATGTATATTGTCTTTGGGAGTTTCTGTAGCCTCATACTCCTCTGCCTCTTCATCTCTTGCACGCTTTAAACTCTTCCTTGCGGCAGTAGTATTACCATTGGCCGGTGAGATATTCTCGGTAGATTCAGGTTCTTCCACTTCAGCAGTCTCCTTCAATCCAATTGACTCCTCTGTCTTTTCCTTCTCTGTGTTTTCTTCCTTATTCTCTTCATGTTCTACTGAAATTGTCTCTTCTGTCTTGCTTGAGGCACTAGTGGCCTTTGGCTCAGAAATAACCTCTGGGAAGCCAATCTGGGCCTCATGCTCCCCTGTCTCCGCCATTGCAATCAAATCCACTACGGCGAATAAAGATAGTACTACTAGAATTGGGGATAGAATCAGAATCTTATCCATCAATTGTGCACATTTTATTGCAACAACACCTCACTACCCATCACTAGCGTATAGTGACATCATTTGCAAACAAACAGGATACACCAGAGGTTATCAACTCCACCCTGCCTTGCCTACACACGACTTTATACACGACTTTATTGCCTTGCAATGGAGCATTCGCGGAGGAGATGCACCGCAGCTCATCTTGTGTGTCGCTGCCAAAGGCCATGGCGAAAGGCTCTCCCCTCCCTATGCTAATCTGCACGCCATGGTAATGAGTGCCTCTACGCATATAACGGTGCTGAGCTCCGCTGCGCCATGCACCTCAATTTACATAGAGGGCAAAAGGTAAACAGTGCGGTGCCAGTATCTCAACTGAATATTGTGCGTACGTATGTACGGATATATGTTCGTGCTCAGGGTTCTCAAGTAGAGGGGATCGGAGCACATGTTGATAGCTTGTCATAGCTTAGTGAAAAGAAGAGAAGGGTGTCTGGAAAAGGTACAGTCGAGCCCAATTGACTACTTCAGATTGTCTCACTGGTCATGGAGTTGTTTCTTCGCCTGAAGCCAAGCAATCTTGCACAGGAACCTATTTTCAACCTTGTTGAAGGCAATTCGATCAAGCTCAATGTACCAAAACATAAGGATGTATGTTTGAGTTTTGACAGAGTATGTGGCCCAAAGACCACCCAGATAGAGTACTTCACCCAAGTTGTTCAGCCACTCATTGAGAAACGAGTGCTCAACAACTTCCAAGATGCAACTTTATTCACTTTGGGACCTTCTAATAGTGGAAAGAGTTACACCATATTTGGCGAGAAGGGTGACGAAGGTATCATTGGTGAATCGTTGAAGTTCATATTTGATAAGATCCAGCACCAGCCCACCGTAGGGTTTGAACCATTAGCACACCATGTAGGAAATTCCCTATTCAGAGGACATGTGCCTGCCCGAACTACGCAAGCAGGCAACTCTTCCGCTATACCCGTAGATGGTTATGCAGTTACAATCAGTATGTTTGAGATATACAACGAATCCATCAAAGACTTACTGACAAACATGGAGACCCAATCCAAGTCATCATTTGATATTGTGATTGACGCGAAAGATCAAAAGATAAGACCTGTCAGCTTATCACAGTTTTTGGTTCATGACCAGGAATCTGCATTGAATATTATCGAGAGAGGAATGAAGTTCAGGAGGAATGGCAGAACCAACATCAATCAAACATCATCCAGGTCTCATTGTTTTGTTTACATCAACACATATAGAGTGTCGAATAACGGCAGATCTCTGAAGCATTCCAGGCTCACCGTGGCCGATGTAGCGGGTTTGGAGAGAATAAAGACTGCCCAGACTACTGGAGTCAACAAACTTGAAGGTGGATTCAATAATGCTTCGCTAACAGAGTTGGGTAGGTGTCTGGAGTTGTTCAGAACCAACCAGTTTGACAAATCCCTACTCAGAACTAACAAATTGACCCGTCTGATATTTCATGACTATGTCAAGAAACCAAAGGTCGCTTATATTGGGATACTTCTCAATCTAGATCCACATGGTGAAGAGGGCACAATATTGCAGACCTTGCGGTACATCAACCCTGTCAAAATTATCAATAGCAACAGGAAAAAATCCAAATCTCTGGAACACCACGACGCATCCATCAGTGAAAATGAAGAACTTGCCAGAGAGATTGAGAGCCTCAGGATCGCAAAGGATACGCTCGTCAATAGAGTCGCTGCTCTAGAAGCAGAATCGGTAGAGAGAGAAGAGATCGCAAGACAGGCGCTTGTCGATAAATATGAGTCTTTGATAGAGAATCTGACAACTACCTTTAGAGTAAAACAGTTTGAGATGGAAGAGTCATACCGTACAGAGACAGACGCAAAATTACAAGAAGTGTCTTCCGAGTACTCAATGTTGATAGCCAAGCATACACAAGATTTAGCCAAGCTAGAGCAGGAGATACGGTCTCTCAAAGATTACGAGACTTCGAATGCAGGCCAGCACAGTAAGATGGTGGAAGACCACAAATCTGAACTCGAGGTGATCAAGGAAGACTGTAACTACAGGCTACAACAGAAAGATCAAGAGATAGAGGAACTTAAGCAGACAATTGAATTTAATAGGAGACATATCGATCTGATGAAGGCAAGGAGGGTAGTCTCTGGCGGTGAGAAATTGCAACTAAAGTATCATGAATCTCTGGAGAAGGATACTGAGTACCAAGAGAAAGGAATCAATTCTTCCAGGTCGCCAACGAGGTCGCCAACGAGGTCGCCAACGAGGTCACCGCGGAGGTCAAACAGATGTAGTGCTTCCAAGATGCCACCACCTCTGGATGGTATCAATTCCGACGATGACAAAGAAAACTCCAATATGAGTATGATTATTCCTCATATTTTTCAGGATATCAAGCCGGATGCCGCCTGTGCTTTATCTCCCGCAAAGTTTCGGTTGAAGTCTCGTAATTCTCCCGGGCGTTCTGGCCTTCCCGATTTAACAGATAAGAGACAAGGTTCACCTTCTCCGCCTAAGGGAAGGAAGAAACTACGCAAGAGCAAGTTCACCATGGAGGATGAGTTGGAGGTAGACTACTAGAAGACAACAGCCTGAGCAGGATGACGGGGAACTATGAAGAGACTTTAAAAATAATAGCAATTCCTAAACATAAGTCATTTTATTTCTTTGCAATTGAGACACAGTTTCAATAACTCCCCTAATTTCTTACTTTACATAACCACCAGTGTAGCAGTAGCACAACCCCTCAACTGGGATGACACTCTCATAATTTAAACGGTCCTTCTGTCATTCATGTAACGGCTAATTGGTCCAGTGCCTGTTACTTCGATTGTCTTATCAAACCAAGCAAGCAAATAACCGCCCTGCTTTTGACCCTCCTTGCTTTCCATTCCTTTATACAAATACTTGACAAGAGTGTCGTGCTGGTCCGGGTCCAGCTCTTGGACAAGCCCACTGATCTCTGACTGCTTTGTGGATGTGAGCAGCTCAACCACTGCTGCAAGATACAAGCTCTTGGCTTCATCATCACCACCGTATGGGGGATCATCGAGAGCATATGCCAATGCGTCGCCAAACTGGGCCCTCGAGAGGAGAGTGCGGATCTGTTGCGTCTTTACTTGTACTTCTTGTGGGCCAACCGGAGGAAAGTGGAGGCGCAGCTCCTCAGCGTACTCCGCATTCTCTGGGTCGAGAGCATCAACATCAATTCTTCTCCAATCACTCATGGCGGTTATCTGTATATATATATATATGTGTCGTGATTGTTGTTTCTAGGCAATTGGTGTGGAAACACTTATGGGACGGGCTTAGATATATCATAGCCCCTTACAATCCCGGCTCTATGTGCCCTGGGGCTGGCAGCAGCATGTACATCAAGTGTTTGTCGATAGTGGCACGACCAGATCTATGAAGTACCGCTATAAGGAATTCAAGAGTTTAGTTTGTTAGTTGCACAGGATATAAGAACCGTTGTGTGTAAATACTGAACTTATATTGACTGTCTAATATATTATAATATATTATACATGACTTAGACCAAAATAGATCTAGATGCTGACCACCTTCCTTCCCGTTCTTGCCAAGGGCATGTCCGTATCTCGATTTGCTTTATCGCTGTCAAGTTCACCCTTGTACCCATGATTCTCGATGCCCATCACAAATTACTGCGTCCTCGTCACTCTTATGTGATAATGATACCCTTTCCAGCCTATAGAAATATTCCTCTATTTATCCTCATATGTCAGTAGAGCTCTTAGAATATGACTCTACAAACTCCAGCACTCTATCATGAAGGTCTTTGGAAGCGACCAGTACCACAACATTACCGTCACTTCCAACATCGTACTTTATATGACCCTCATTAGGGTATGCGATCTTCTCGTCAAATTCATCAAAGAATTCATTCATCCCAGTGAAAGTGTTGATAGAGTCAAGAGTCTTCTCTGTCATCTCACTCGCATCTATCTCACCGCTGCCATCGGTGGTGAAAGGTTCCATGATGATGAGCATCACCTTAAAGTCATGCTGCAACTGGTCCTCCTCAGGCACCCTGTAGGTGATGTCCTCTGATACAGACGGCATGTTTCACGAGAGCCACAACTACCACAGTATAGATATGCCAACACATAGAAGGATTATGCTTTTCAATGTAGAATATAGTTTCATGTCTAACAGGTCTTGTTCTGGCATCAGCCATAATGTGCTCATCTCATCCTCGCTGCGGGCCAATGTTTCGCGACAGACACTACCTAAGATAAGACAAGAGGGACAGTACCCATTTGAGGATGTATAAATGGAGAGAGGTTACGAAATGCCCGTAGTTGAGCGATCATACTAGAGTGTAACTGTGCAATGCTATTAAAATCATTAATCTATAATACAGCTGAACGGCGGATTCATCCCTAATACCGCATTCCACCTTGCCTCCGCTGGTCATCATAAGATTGCCTCTCCCTGTATTTTCTGTCCTGACCATCCGTTCTTCCGCCGGTCTCCCCCTCCTCGTCACGTCTTGTATATGATTGATATCTGCCTCTACCAGACTGGTATCTATCTCCAGACTGATATCTGTCGTTATTTGAATTGTGTCTGTCATTGTTTGACTGATATCTATCACCACCACCGGATTGATACCTATCACCTGTCTGATATCTATCATCATTTGATTGATACCTTGGACCCCTTGAATATTGGGAGGAATATCCTGTGTTATTTGATCTCTCATACCCCCTATAACCGCCTTGATCGTTGGAGTATCCTCTGGCACCATCTCTGGCGTCACCTCTTTTGTTGTCCCTTGTGTAATCACGACTGAAATCTCCTCTCGCGCCGTTTCTACCTCTGTCACCATCTCTTCCAGCATTACCTGACATTAAAACATTCACTGTTTGAGCTATCATACGCTTTGTGTAATGCCTGCCACCCATACCGCCACCCAATCTTCTGGGTTTCCAGTTCTTGACCGTTCTACCACGTTCGATATCTACAACAATGAGCCTGTTGTTCAACTTCAGGCCATTTGCGCTGGACAGGACCCTTTTTGCATCTGTTTCATGCCTGTATACTATGAATGCATAACCTTTTGATTTTCCATTTTTATCCCTAACTACTCTGACTCTGTCAACCTCACCAAACTCCGAGAATGTCTGCTGCAGATCCAGTTCAGAAGCTTCATAACTGAGGCGACCAACAAATACAGTCTTGTAGGGATCTCCATTGACAAAAGGATCTTGTTCTGGATCCCATGACACCAAGTCCAACTTAAGCTTTTCAGATTCTTTCTTGATCTTTTCCTTCTTCAGCCGCTGTTCTCGCTGTTGGGTGCCTTCTACAGGTTCATATTTCACATTCGAGTTGTAATCCTTCAATAGGCTTAAGTATGACGATATTCCATCTACTTTTGCTGTACATCTATCACTTGGAGAGTAATCAAGATGTTCTATAAACCTGGGAGGGGGCCTAGGCTCAAACAGTTTCGCTATATTTGGCGGGTATTTTGATTCATCAGACTAGAGGAAGAGAGTTAGCAATGGTACAGGGGGGTAACAAACAACATAACGGAAAGACTTTAAGCAATGACAAAATGTATTCAAGGTTACTTACCATTCCAGGAAACTTGAAATATTAATGCCGTATGCGAGTTTGACTTTTCAGAGATGAAAGATAAATAAAGATCAACACCAATATGACAACGGCCGGCCCAAACAGAAAATTAATATTTTCGTCACTATTGCTATTCAATCGCAATTAATAGGAAATTCTTCCACAAGCCATATTAGTCCTGCCGCTGCCTAGAAAGACGATATTCAGTTCTGTACAAACAATTATATATTACCTAAACCAACTACATCCCATAGCAAAACCATTATCATGTGCATGCCATGACATCTGTACCGCTAGCTATATTTTGACAATAGCTTCAAACTCTCCGTTACTCTTAGCAGATGCACGCCAGCCTAGTCATGCTGGGGCAGGCTCATAGTTACATCATGTTCTCACGACAAAAGAGGAGTCAGCGGCGCTGATTGCATGCAGGATTTCTTCCATTTCTTCCATATAGTCCTATCATGTGGATATCCTGGGTTGGAAATGTAATACCAAAGTCCCTCATTCTGTTGTATTAAGCTGCAGCAAGAACAGGATCTATTTCTTTCTTACCTCCTCCCCACCATATAGCCCTCCACCACTATGGTCGTGCGACTAACTGATCTATTCGATTCACAGATGCATATGTGAACAGTAACGTAAGCTGAGGAAGGAGAGTCTCTCTAACGCGCAACAGCTCATCCATGCAGTATAGAGCTTGGACCGTGTACAGACTGTGGTGGAGCACGACTGATGAGGTGCCTGGCTGAAACATTTGGTAGGCAGACGCGGTTATGGGGAGGGCGGCTGGTGAGCATAGGTTCTAGGATGCTAATGGAAAGGAGTTCGGAATGCGATGCTCTCATTCATTTGCCTTTCGCCTGTCTCTTTTTTCAGCCAGCTCGTCGGATATACTTTCTGCAAGTACATTCTCTGCGATTCTGTTTATTGCCTGTTTGCCTATATAGATTTCAACACTGCAGGGACTTTTGAACACTGATCTGCAAGACTCGCTCCTGGCCTTATACGGTACATCGACTGTGGTATGTCTGCATTAAATGATGGGCCAGAGGAGGTTCTTCCTCTTTACAGCAATTCTTCTAACCGTCACAATGAGGGCCTGAAACCTCAACATACAAGCTCTCATGGAGGATCGGGAATCTCCTCCCCAAGAATCGAGGTATCACGCTCCCACAAACTCTCTCCATCTCCTTCCAAGTCAGCAGAGACTACACACTTACCACCAATCGATAGACCACGGTTCTTCATACTGGTGCTTCTCTATCTTGTACAGGGTGTTCCGGTGGGTTTGGCCTTTGGTTCTATACCATTCCTTTTGAAATCCAGCAAATTGTCATATGCTCAGGTTGGTGTCTTCTCATTGGCAAGCTATCCTTATTCTTTGAAACTGCTTTGGTCTCCTATTGTAGACTCCTTGTTCTTCACGAAGATTGGCCGCAGGCGATCCTGGATTCTTCCTGTTCAGACCGTCAGTGGATTTGCCCTGGTTTGGCTGGGCTCCAAGATCAATGTGTTACTTGATGACATAGAGCCAAACCTTATGTGGTTTACATCTGCTTTCTTCTTGCTGGTGTTGCTATGTGCTACTCAGGATATAGCTGTGGATGGCTGGGCTTTGACAGTTCTTTCTCCACCTGCACTATCCTATGCTTCAACGGCTCAGACTATTGGTCTGAACACTGGTTACTTTTTATCCTTTACTGTCTTTCTAGCATTTAACTCGCCTGATTTTGCAAATAAGTATATGCGCAAGATACCTTCAAATGATGGTGTGGTTAGTCTCGGCCAGTACATGACCATTTGGGGTTGGATTTATTTGTTGGTCACTGTCATGCTCCTTGTATTTGTTCCTGAGGACCCTCCACACCTTGCCAGATATGCCAAGAAGTTCGACGGCGACATCGAGCTGTCTGAATACGACAGGGATCTCAACAGCGTCACAAACCCCGTACACACTCATACTCACATGGCCAATTTCGAAACTTCAACATTTCAATCCTTAATCAACGTTTACAAAACCATGATCAGGGTGCTTAGATTGCACAATGTTGGGCTGTTTGTGTGTGTCCACCTTGTTTCAAAGATTGGCTTCCAAGCCAATGAGGCTGCTACAAATCTGAAATTATTAGAGAAGGGATTTGCAAAGGAGGATCTAGCAATCACCGTCCTCATTGATTTCCCATTTGAGATCATCTTTGGCTACTATTCTGCGCGTTGGTCTACGGGATCTGAGCCCCTTAGACCATGGCTCTACGCATATCTTGGTAGAATTCTGGCGGCAGGAATGGGTATCATGCTTGTGTGGTGTTTCCCCAAGGATGGCGTGAATACTCCATATTTCTTATTTGTGATCTGTCAACATCTCCTTGGGTCTTTCATGTCTACAGTTCAATTTGTGTCTATTTGTGCTTTCCATACTCAGATTGCAGACCCTGTGATTGGCGGTACTTATATGACGACCCTTAACACTATTTCAAACTTAGGTGGACAATGGCCTAAGATCATTGTGCTCTACTTAATTGACCGTCTCTCACTTTCTTATTGTGAACCAACGGAAATATCATCTGCAGTTATCAATCCGTTTCTCGACACTGATTACTATAGATGCGTGAATCCAAGACTTAAGGAGAGCTGTATTGCCCACGGTGGAATATGTGTTGCCGAAAGGGATGGTTACTATGCCACCAATTTACTCTGTATTACGGTTGGATTAGCATTGTATTTTGGGTGGATCAGGAAAACAGTGAAGTACCTCCAGAGTCTGCCTGGGTCAGCTTGGAGAGTGCCCCGGTGAATGACAAGACGTGATGAGGGACGGAAGTGAATGAGTACAGTTGTACCAATTGGTAAGGCGATAGTGATCATATCGGGCTCAGGCCCTGTATAATACATTACATACAACTACATAGATAGTAGAAATGAAATCATCAAGTTCAATTCATTGTCTCTCTCATAACACATCTCTAGAAATCCGTAGTGTTCATCACCAGTCTCGGAACTATATACGCCAGCAGTATACCAAGATAACTCCACAGTAGGCCAAAGAATTTTTCGCTCACAGAGTGGAAATATATGCTGGTCATCAGCAGCATCCAGAACCACAATAGACACAATGCGATGACAAACACGTTGGCATTCTTTATTATTGTCATTACTGTACCTCCAAAATTCCGACTTCTAATTGATGAGGCCATTTCAACAGAAAACCTGGATAAGATCCCGACAACAGCACTGCCGTCAAGGCCTATAGAGGAGAGAAAAGAGGGAGCTGTTTCAAATAGAAGAAATAAAGACGAAAGAGATAACAGGAATACATGACCAGACGGATCATGTCCACCATGCCAGTGCCCCCTGATACTCCTGCAAGTCTGCGATCCCAATGCGTCAGATGAGAACACATCACCGATCTGTGAGTTCACGAATGGCCTTCCTGGAATCTGCAGGACATCAGCCATCTTTACAAAAGTGGATATAAGGTGCGGATTCCTCGCACCAAACTGTTGCATTCTGCTCTCAGGGATGTTGTAGCACTTTCCACCTGTGAGCAAGAATATGCGATCCATGATGGGATGCCCGAAGAACCATTGGGTATAGAACCACCACCACAGCGTGACAACGATGAACCTGACAACTGGAATATAAATGTCTCTTAGAAATCTCTTGCTATTGGTTTTCTTGAATCCTCGAACCTCTTGGGACCTAGACACCGTGTTGGTCAGAAAGCGGTTTACCAGCACAAGCACAAACACCACGGTCGTCCACCCCCACCCATTCTTCACAAACACCACATTGAAGATATTTCTCTTCGAAGTAAAGTAATTGTTCACCTCTTCAACCGGTGATAATAAATATACCAACTGACCAAGAACCAGTATGAAAGGATAAACAAGACCTAGTAGTATCTCGTGTTCTCTGAATCTCGTCAGAGCAGATGCCCTTAGAAGCACTGCATGGATCTGATTCAAATGCGAAGCATACACCTGTTGATTTCTCTGTGACATTATGCCACCAACAAAAGCAACTGGGCAACTTAAATTGGTACAGTCTATATAATTTTATTGACTCGAGTAACCTGTATTTGTCCTGATTAATTTTTTTTTGAGAAAGGAATAGCAACAGTGGCAAGCACTTCCCTCTAAGCTCAAATAACGGGGAGAAGCATGATAGGGACACCCTGCGGCTTGAGCCATGCGAAGAGCAAGCCGAGCCCCATCATAGAAAATACTCTCACAGAGAGAAGAGATATAACCAGCCGTGTGAATGATATATCCCTGTATAGAGTTTTGTCCTGAAATATTCTACCACTTAGTTGGTTTTTGATTTGGTGTTGCTGGCAGGACATATTATATATCTTTTCTCCGATTGTCATCGTATATATAACATTAGTCTTTATAATGGAGGAACTACCCACTCGGTGGGAAGTGGAGTTGGAGGTGAGTGTTATGTATCACAGAACCTCCTACTGGATAATCGAATAACCACTAACCTTGTTTTAGTTTGTCCAATCTCTTGCAAATATGCAATATCTCACATATCTAGCACAGACAAAACACTTGGAAGATGAAAACTTTCTCAATTACCTGAAATATTTAGGCTACTGGAGGAATCCAGAGTATGCCAAGCACCTGATGTATGTAATAGCCGAGGATCAACGAATTACTCGATCTTCATTAGAGAACAATACTAACATCGCTTTTCATAGATATCCTAATTGTTTGCACATACTCACTCTTTTGCAGTCCCCAGAATTCAGACAACAGATATCACGGTCTGATATTAGTGGTATGCTATATAATGACATGGTGGATAGATGGAGGGAACCGTTGTCGAATAGCACGGCTAATACAGGCGCTGGAGTAACGGATCAGACCGAAAATAGTGATGATTTAAAAGAGGCAACGTCATATACGGAAAATGGGGAGCCCTCAAATAAGGGGGAACCAGGTGTGGGGACTAACGGCGTCGTATAGGCACATATACTGCTTTGAGAGGAGAAGTTCGGTCTATTATAACGAAAAAAATAGCGCTTAGATCCTGAGCTTGTATTATAGCAATAAATACTCTTTACACGGTTAATATATATGGGTAAGCCTGAACACAATGTAAAATTCACCAATTATAAAGAGATCGTTCATAACCTTATCTGCATATACTTGCACCTCGAGTGGGGTGCTGCTTCACCGCTCAGCGCATCACATATCATAGTTCATCTAACATTGATCTGTGCTGTGTACATACATCTGCTGCACGCGTACGCGTAAATAATGAGTATACATAATTGTAGGCTGGTTGGCTGGTTATGCTATATCTGCAAATCTGTATTAAGAACATATCGATATCGACTTGCTGGCCACATTCCATTTTAAGAAATAATAGAACAAAATCATTTTTCGGGTGCCAACTTCATATCGTTGATCAACATCAAAGTTATTACGTTTACTTATTTAGGCTCATAGTCATAATGCATCAACCAGTTAGTGCAATTAGAGAGCTGGAAAGTGGGATACGAGAAGCCCAGGAGGTAATTCAGAACGCTGCAGAGCAGTCACCTGTATCCAACAGTCGTGATAGAGATATTGTTTTGGGGAAAGAGTTGGAGCAGCTCAGCCTGATAAACACCACCCTGGGGCGAGTGTTAGGGTCGCTACAGGTGACAAACGCAAATATTGCCCAAGTAGTAAGCAGCAGTGCGCAATCCAACCATCTTTTAGATTTGTGGACACGAATTCTATCACAGGACAAACATACGAATCAGCTTCTTATGGATCCTTCTTGGGACGGAGCGACGAGAGATGACACAATCTGGGGAGAGAAACTGGATGAACTACACAGGCTCCAGAGAAGGCAGGAAGAGCTGAAAGAACAACAAGAGCTTGAAGCACAGGCCAAAAAGACAAGGGAGGAAGCAAGGGAGCAGAAACTACGGGAGAGACAAGAGATGCTACAACGGCGTGTCTACGGGGCCAGAGGCACCCCTGCCATAAGGCGAACGGAGACACCAGCTCCAAACCGGGGAGGAGCTAACTCAAGGGCGGTTCCCAGAGGCTAATCGTATCTCAATTTTTTTCTCTGTGAAATGTTCGATTTATAGTGTCTGCACAGTCAGCATTGGGTGCTTTCTATTGTGTATAATAGATAAGACAAACGACATAAGGCTAAAATCAAAACTAATTCAGTAACAAAAAGAAAAAAGTAACTGTAATTTAAAAAAATAGAAGGAAAGATAGAATCAACACAGAAGTAAAAAAGTCTTGAAGCTAGACATCAAAAAATCAGATGACGAGTCTTATTTGACAATCTTGCAGACAAGATCGCTTGCATCAACAGAATCGTTCTCCTTGACTAGCACTTCACCCACCTTTCCAGCGACCGGTGAAGAGATCACCATCTCCATCTTCATTGCAGAGAGAACACATAGTGGGTCACCCTTCTTGACCTCGGTACCTGGGTTGACCCTGACTTCGACCACCACACCGGCCATTGGGGCTCCCACCTCGTTGGGGTTGTGAGCGTCGGCCTTTGGTCTGCTCACGCTTTCGATGGCAGCCGTCTTATCCTCAACGGTAACCTTACGCATCTCACCGTTCATTTCAAAGTAAACTTCTCTCGTACCTGTCTGGACGGAAAGATCGCCAACAGCCATACACTTGATGATGAGAGTCTTACCTTTCTCGATCTCAACAGCAATTTCCTCTCCGACCTTAGGAGGAGAAAGGAAGAATCTGGTGGGGAGAACAGAGAGATCACCATACTTCTCAGTGATCTTTCTGTAAGACTCATACACCTTAGGGTACATGTTGTAGGATGCCACGTCACATTCAGTGATCTTGGAGAATCTAGAAGAGAGGTCCTCTCTGATGGCTGGCAAGTCAAAGGGTGCCAATTCCAATCCTGGCCTGCGAGTAAGCATTCTCCTCTTACCAGTGATGACATTGGTTCTAAGTGGCTCTGGGAATCCACCATATGGAGTACCCATGAGACCCTCAAAGAAGTCCAATACCGAGTCTGGGAAATCGAGCTCCGGGGCGAGTCTCGCAACATCCTCAGAAGAAAGTTTGTTACTAACCATAAATTGAGCCAGATCGCCAACAACCTTAGATGTTGGTGTAACCTTAACAATGTCACCCAGAAGCTTGTTAGCAGATTCGTATGCCTTCTTTGTCTCAAGCCACTGCTCACCCAATCCCAGCTGCTGAGCCTGGAAGAGCAAGTTAGTAAGCTGACCACCGGGGATCTCATGCAAGTAGACTTCTGGATCTGGTCCCTTGAGGTCTGCCTCAAAACAAGAGTACAGCAATCTCATCTCAGCCCAGTAGGAATCAAGTTCTCTTGCCATGTTCTCTGGAACACCGGTCTCAATCTCACCATCCAAAGCTGCGATGAATGCACTCATTGATGGCTGTGATGTCATACCAGACATTGAGTTAATTGCAGTGTCAACAACATCTGCACCGGCCCTGGCACAAGCGATAAGGGTGGCAACACCAGTTCCGGCAGAGTCGTGAGTGTGTACATGGATTGGCAATGCAGGGTACTTTCTTCTGATGCTGCTGATAAGGATCTTGGCAGCTGATGGCTTGAGAGTACCAGCCATATCCTTGATACCCAAGATGTGGGTACCCATCTCGACAACCTTCGCAGTCATCTCCATGTAGTATTTCAGGTTGTATTTCTTGCCTGGCTGCAACATGTCACCAGAGTAACAAATAGTGGCCTCGACCACGGCACCAGCCTTCTTCACAGCATCTACACCAACCTTCAATTGTTCGATATCGTTGAGAGCATCGAAGACTCTGAAGATATCAACACCGTTGTCCTTCGCTTGCTGAACAAAGTGATCAATGGCATTATCAGGTAAAGACGAATAAGCCACACCGTTGGCACCTCTGAGAAGCATCTGGAATGGCACGTTTGGAACAAGCTTTCTCATCTTTCTGAGACGGGCCCATGGGTCCTCGTGGAGGAAACGCATAGCCACATCAAAGGTGGCGCCACCCCAACACTCAATGGCGAAGGCATAGTGCAAAGCATGGGCGGTAGTTGGTGCAATGTTGAGGAGGTCAATTGTTCTCACTCTGGTTGCCAGAAGTGACTGGTGGGCATCTCTCCATGTGGTATCCATAATCATACAACCATCGTAGGCACGGACCTGTCTGGCGAAGGTCTCGGGGCCTCTCTCCAAGAGGAACTGTCTCCATCCATCAGGAGGAGGAACAGAGACATCAATTGGCCAGCCATTGACGTCGTGGATAACTGGGACTGTTGCCTCCTTGTGAAGCTTTGGAAGACCGATCTGTCCCTTGATGGATGATCCATTAACAGCCATATCAGCAAGATATGCCAACAGCTTCTGAGCTCTGTTCTGCGAGGTGACCATCTCGAAAAGTGAAGGAGTGTCATCAATAAATGTGGTCCAGCAGTCTCCACTCATAAATGTTGGGTGGGTTAAAAGAGCCAGCAGGAAAGGTATGTTGGTCTTCACACCTCTGATTCTGAATTCAACGAGTGCCCTAATCATCTTTCTTCTGGCAATCTCGTAAGTGGAACCAGAGGTGGAACACTTAACCAGCATAGAGTCATAGTGTGGTGAGATGATTGCACCAGCAAATCCATTACCACCATCAAGTCTGACACCATTACCTCCAGAAGATCTGTAGACTTCAATCTTGCCTGTATCAGGCTGGAAGTTCTTGGATGGATCTTCAGTGGTGATACGGCACTGGATTGCAAATCCTCTAGTAGTAACCTTATCCTGCAACAAGTTAAGCTGCTCCAAAGAAGCACCTGCGGCGATCTGAATCTGAGCGGCCACAAGATCCACACCTGTGATCTCCTCTGTAATTGTGTGCTCAACTTGAATTCTTGGATTAATCTCAATGAAGTAGTGTCTGTTTTGGTCATCCACAAGGAACTCTGCGGTACCAGCATTTCTGTAGTTGGCAGCCTTTGCCAATCTCACAGCATCAGTAAGGATAGCATCCCTCACCTCTACTGGAAGGGTCTTGGCCGGTGCAATCTCGACAACCTTCTGGTGTCTTCTCTGAACAGAACAATCTCTCTCAAAAAGGTGGATGACGTTGCCATATCCATCAGCGAGCAATTGAACCTCAATATGCTTGGGTTTGTTCAAGAAACGCTCGATGAAACAAGTACCATTTCCAAAAGAGGTCTTGGCTTCACTGGTAGCTCTGTTGAAAGCATCAGCAATGTCATCACCCTCTCTCACGACTCTCATACCTCTACCACCTCCACCAAAGGCAGCCTTGATAATAACTGGGAATCCATGCTCTTGAACAAATGCAAGAGCCTCCTCGACGTTCTCAATTGGACCTGGTGTACCAGGGACCACGGGGACGTTGTTCTTCAAGGCAAGGGTTCTGGCGGAGACCTTGTCACCGACAGAGTCAATCACATTGTGTGGGGGGCCAATCCAGATCAGACCATTCTCTTCAACCTTTCTTGCAAATTCAGAGTTCTCAGAGAGGAAACCATATCCAGGATGAATCATGTTAACGCCATGTTCGAGCGCAATCTTGATAATCTCATCAATCTGAAGGTAGGCCTGGACGGGGGAAAACTGTCCCCTCTTACCAATGACATAGGCTTCATCGGCCTTTAGCCTATGCATTGAGAGTCTATCCTCATGGGAATAGACAGCTACAGTTTGCATAGACAGCTCATGAGCAGACCTGAAAATTCTAATGGGGATTTCACCTCTGTTAGCAACGAGAATCTTGTTG
The DNA here is from genome assembly GCA_030567555.1 of Kuraishia hungarica. NCBI lineage: Eukaryota > Fungi > Ascomycota > Pichiomycetes > Pichiales > Pichiaceae > Kuraishia > Kuraishia hungarica. Next base: position 400,090 of record JAJLSL010000004.1, read on the forward strand.
ACAGATCCAAGAATTGTGGAGTTCCTGCGCAGCGCATGGAGAGGGCTGTAGTCTTCTACTGCCTCGGCCATTGCTCCTAGCTATTCAATTACTTCTGGAGAGATATATTCAGTCAGACAATCGACACAAACAAGTCTCAAAAAGGACAGGTACGATATATATATGAGTTTTACTTCCAGACGGCTTACTCCAATCGGGTGTGGTCGTCTCCAAAGTCGCTACAGACATCAGGGTGAGTAATGCTGCCGCTGCAGTCTCTCTGGGTGGTGCGACAGCGCTACAGGATACCCGGAGTGCAGTTACAGCCCGCATACATATAGCAAATAGGCGGTCTTTGCTGCACTTTTCAAGGGGAGCGGTGCCGGAGTTTCGCTAGCTGCAGCAAAAAAAACACTGGATGAACCAGCAAGAGGTCACCCGTAATCATTTGCACATGATGCTTTTGTTATCTACAATGAATAGAAAAAAGGCTAGAATGGGCTTGCAGTCACGAGCTGCCAAGTGAAAAAATCTCTCTCTGATAAGAAGGCATCTTTAATGATAAGTCTAAATTTTCAATCTAAAATACATTCAGCTGAAGAATTTATCATTATTCACCCCCAATAAGCTACCCGGCGACATGGGAAGCACCCACAAATGTACAAGTGACCCTTACATATTAATAGGCTGTGGTTTCTCAATAGGAGGAGCGATCCCCACCTCTCTCAAATTCTCGGGCCACATAAAGTGTGGGGGGTTGCAATCTGTTTTTTGTTCTGCCCATCCCTCTCTGGGCCTGCCCTTCGCCGTATGTGTCATCGCTGCTGATGTAACTACCTTTGCATGGGTGACAGCTACCACTAATTTTTTGGAGGAGAAGCCTCGTGTTGTCTCTTTTGCAGGTACAGCAGCGGTCACTCCATTCTTAGACCTCGCTATCGCCCGGGCCGAAGAATTACTTCCCGTGGCCGCGCACCCCCACCAATAAGACCTGCTTAGGGGCTTTGCTTTGCTGTCATAGGTGACTAGAGCCATGGAAGTTTTTACCCCATGACTCTTGACTTGAGCTGACCTAGAAGTAAATGTTTTTAGAGATAACGGACGAAAAAATCATCTGGAAAAGCCATCCAGGCGATTACCGTCTCAACACCCATCTACTTTTATGAGCATAGCACTTCTCTAGTCTACTCATACTCTTCAGACCATCGCCTCAGAGCTCACCCCTCAATCCCCTGCCCCTCTCTTCCCCCTCCTACATCTATTTGGTGGGGTTAACATGCGTAAATTGGTCTCTGGTCAGTTGTCCTTCTGCCGCCTACCCCGCTAATAGAGGTATATTGGAATTGGTCGTGTGTCTGAGGGTGCCCCGGGTTTATTGGTTTCTACACGAGTATCTCACCTGAAGTCCTCCTTCATGAAGAGACCGCTGCTTCGATGAGTATAAACTTGACATTCAACTGAAATCGCTGCAGCAGTGTGAGTGTCTTCGGGCAAAAGACATGCCGTCTCTGTTGACAGCCGCTGCGAGAATTCTCACATTGTATATAGGTACAAATTGTAATATCTTTTTGCATTCATTCTCTGGTTATACGGAACATAGTTGTTACCTAGGTTTTTTTTCCGGGGCCACCCGGGATTACTGAGAAAAGTCGAGTTTTCATAACTGGTACCACCAATGGAATGTTGTTAATTGCTGTCGTTTCTCGGAGATACTGTCATTGCTTTGCTCTCTGCTCTACATACCTGAGAAGGATGCCTTTGCATCCTAGAAAAAGTAAAGGTAAAAAAATAGCAAGGTACCCGTAGGAATTGTGAGATACACACTCCATACATTCCCTTGGAAGCAACTCCATTTTAGCTGATCCATATTTCAACCGTCTTATCAGACGTTTGGCCATAAATGTAAGGTATACAGCGCTTATCTGGGGTCCTAAACATGCGAATTTATGGCTATATCAACTCCACAAACCAGAGTGGAAGAATCGCGGAGTACATTGCATAAGCAAGTGTCTCTGGAGAAAACGGCCTTTATCATGGAACTCCAAGAGAGACGAACAGCGATAAAAACCCCATTAAGCGAGGGGTACAGCTGCCCTGTCCCTCCACCGTTGTATGTCCATCTACGCGGCGTATTCAGAAACCTTATGCATGTACACTTACCTATTGATAACGGGTCTCGATGTCTGGGGTTTAGCTCCGATCAGCTTTGCAGCGTTCGGAACTCCTTTGCGGTCTAATTATAGATAAGGAACGCCCTTTTCCTCTGCCCAAGCAGGATTCCAGGCATGTCTGCAGCCATCATGGCTTCGCAAGCTGTTCTTTCCTTTTGCTCGACCCACTCCTTGTTAACAGGGGGGGAAGGCAGAACCAGACGCAAGTGTGCTTCAACCAAACACACACAGGGTATGTCCACTATACAGACTGGCACGACGGGGTTCCGCCCCCCATTTTGCAGAGCGGAGCTCAGCAGCCACACGATTCTAACGTTGCGTGCCACTGTAGAGACTGAGCATTCACACGGCTACAGTTGGTGTTTCAACGTGTCTGCTGAGGGATTTTTTGACAATTAGTTGGCCTAGAACCACAGAGCCAGCTGATTTTCTAGAAGGTCATAGATAAAGGATATACATTATCGCTCGAGTTCTATGTTCCAGTACAAGTAATATTAACAAAGTCTGAACATAATCAATATTTCGGAATAAATGTATCATTCCCACGACGTTATTTAATGATCTGTTGTCAGGTCACATAATTGCGTTTGTTTTCGACCCCACAACTCTATTGCGCACGTATATGCTAAACTTCTCCGGCCTTCCTGCTCGTATCCTTACCCCGTGCAGAATTTTAACGCACATGGACGCCCACGGACGATCGAGAATCCACAGAAGCACGCTAAAATGATCTGTCAGCTGCGTGCAGACCGCTACGCTTGTGTGACCTGGAAATCCATCTCTTGGACGGAACAACATCCTTGGCCCCTAACGGAGAGACATGAAAACAAATTCAGTTCGCACAATTTCTTTGGGAATAATATCGTACAGCTGAGAGTTAAATTCGCAGCCAAGTCCGGCTGATCCCCGTTGGTAGGAAATATGTTTAATCCTGAAATAAGAGCTGTGTGGCCCTCTCGAGAATGAACGGTTAAAAGTAACGAGGAAGTCACCTACGGTGCCGCACGCACTACATGCATATGCATCGCTCATTTCTTTTTCTGGCATCTTTATTTTTCCTTCAGTAAGCAGTGCATGGGGGCAGAGCACAACAAACACCTTTGTCAGGATGAGGTATAAAAAGATGCCCATAGCTCCCCCTTCGTCGACATTTTTTTCCGGCTTGTTAATATTATACTATCATCACATATTATTCATTCGTGCAATCATTATCACAACTACACACATCCATATATAACTTACTATAATGGCTGACTACGCTAACGTTGTTCCTTCCTTCAGACTTGATGGAAAGTTGACTATTATCACTGGAGGCTCCGGTGGTTTGGCTTCGGTCATCTCCAAGGGACTCTACTCTCAGGGATCTGAAATCGCCCTTTTGGACATGAACCTGGAGAGAACTAAGGAGGCTGCTGCCGTACTTACCAAGTGGGGAGAGGAGAACATTCTTAACAAGCCAAACGGTGTTACTGAGCTGCCAAAGGTTTCTGCTTGGGTTTGCGATGTATCTAGCGCCAGTTCTGTTGACGAGGTCTTTGCTGCCGTTGCTGAGGCCCACGGAAAGCTTGCTGAGCACTTGGTTCACACCGCTGGTTACTGCGAGAACTTCCCAGCTGAGGAGTACCCATCCAAGAACGCAGAGAGACTCATCCAGGTGAACCTTTTGGGAGCTCTCTATGTTTGCCAGTCTTTTGCTAGACCTCTTATCAAGGCTGGTGAGAGCGCTGGTTCTATTGTTTTGGTCGGCTCTATGTCTGGTACAATTGTTAATGACCCACAGCCACAGGTTGCTTACAACATGTCCAAGGCTGGTGTTATTCACATGGCAAGAACCCTTGCTTGTGAGTGGGCTAAATACAACATCAGAGTCAATACCCTCTCCCCAGGTTACATCCTTACCCCACTTACCAAGAATGTCATTAACGGCTCCTCTGCTATGAGGGACGCTTGGGAGTCCAAGGTGCCAATGAAGAGATTGGCTGAGCCAAAGGAGTTTGTTGGATCCGTGCTCTACTTGCTCTCTAATACTGCTGCATCTTACACCACTGGTCACAACCTCGTTGTTGACGGTGGTTACGAATGTTGGTAATTTATAAACGACAACTCAACTAATGATACTCGTCTTGGCAACAACATGTTCCAAAACAGAATTTTATAGACATCCGGGACTGGTGTTTCCAAAGACATTGTAAAAAAAAAAGGCATTGCATTTATCGTTTTGTTTGGTATATACTTCATAGGTTTCTTAATAATAATGAATTTTAAAACGGTTACAAAGAAATTATTTGTGTGTTGCAACAGAAGTAGAGCAATATAATCTGAATGTAACCTGCATTATTGTATTGACTCATCATATGTAGGAATATATCAGAAGTGCCTAGAGTCATTTGCAGTCGTAGAATAGGAAAACGAGCGAGGCTCCAGGCCCATCTCCCTCTCTCTCCGCATTGGTCCCGTCTAATCACTCACCGTACGGGAGTGACTCCCAACACCGGCATGTATGTGGTCAGCCTTCGTCGCTTGCCCCATCTCACCTCTCCGCGCCTCTGCATAGTGTGATAAAGGGTGCCCGGTTGCAGCTGCGGTACCGGCATAATGGGTGCACGGGAAGGATGGCATGGCATGTAGGCAGCAATGCATGGCTGGCCCTATGTGCTTGCTGGATTAGGAGTGATATCACGGGAAAGTATTAATGAATTTCGACTATCTGAAGGAGCTAGTTAATTATAGTTTTGTTTCCTAGCTTCAGAGTGGTGTTCATTGTGCTGGTAATTTTGTGTCGTTCTTCTTCTTGGAGCATTGCAGCGTCCATCAATACCATTCAGGTTTGATAGCAATCATCCCCCGCTATTGCCAACATGTTCAAGCCATCCACAAGGAAACACAAGTTTCAGCTTTTCCTTAAGATACATGAGCTCACAAATATCCCCCAACTCTCTGGATCCTGCTATATCAAACTCCGTATAGCAAACTCCAGATCGCATGGGGGCCTTTCATCGCATGTCAAGTTCCAAGATACTACAGACAAGGCAGAAGTAAGCCATCATAGGTGTGTTTGGAACTACGAGGCCAATGCCCTCCCCCTCAAGCTCTACGAAGATGTGAAGACTGGTTACCTTAGTGATAAGTGGCTGACTCTTACAGTATATCTAGAATCAGAGCCCACGGCTTCAAAAGATACTATAGATGATGATTCGGGCTCATCGCGACTGAAACTCGGCGTGATAGAGCTCAATCTCACCTCCTATGTTAATGAAAGCAAAGTCATTGTCAATAGGCATTTACTACAGGATTCCAAAGTGAATTCGATCTGCAAAGTGTCTATTTACGTCAAGCACATAGAGGATGACTCGGCAACCTCATCTATCCCAGGATCCAACACTGTTCAGACTTCATTCAAGGTGCCTGAGATGAGAACATCTCATATCTTCAGAGGCCTCAAAAATGTGTTAGATGTGGACTCTCCATCAGATGAAAGAGGCAGTCATAGGAGTAGCTCCTCACAACGTACAAGCCATGAAGGCACCAAGGATGACATTCTTGATACTGGGGATAGGTCTCGAAGGACGGGCCACTCACCAGCTCCCTCCACTAAAGGAAGACTCTCAAGAGCTCCAACTAATCAGTCATCACATGGAGGAAGTTCGTCTTCAAATAGGAGTCAAATTGCAGCATCTGGTCCATCGTCCTTGGTGGAAGCGAGTCATCACCACGACTCATCAAACACACAGCCTATCTTCTTCGACAGGTTTGAGTCTCTTGCATCAGATCCGGCCCTCAATTCGTTAATCAACCGCACCCTGAGATTTTCTTGGCATACCACTGACAAAGCACCCTATGAGGAATTCACACCAGCTGAATGTGTAGAGGATATTTTTGAGAATGGTGGTACTGGGTGGAAGAAGAACGATGAGGGAATTCCCTACATCGATCTCTTCAGTTCAACTACTAGGCAGTCGCGTTCAAAGCAGCAATGGCAGAATGACGGCAGTGGGGACGATCACGAGATCGATGACAGTGACAGTACTGGTTCTTCAGACTATCACGAAAGGCACAGAAGGAGATATGGTAGGAGAGCAGGCCCTTTAAAGGAGAAGGACATAAGAGAAGATCTACGTAGTTGGCACGTGAATGTTGCCCAGTAGAACTTGTAGGGTTTAATGTATCTGTAGATGAATTTTTAAGGCTGCTGAAAGAATATATAACGAAAAATATCTACTATATCCACAATCCTATATACAACCATAAATGTATGCTAACAATCATTCAGAGGTTGATGATCCACTGAATAGTTCAGTTCTGGGATGGACGTCTTCGTCGTCCACATCTAAGTCATCCAGCTCCACTGGTTCACTTGCAATTTCTCCTGCCTCTATATCCGTTAGCAACTCGGCATTTCCTATGGGTCTATATCTGGACTCAAACAACGATTTACCGATGATTCCTGTGGAGTCTCTGCCACCATTAATGACACGACGAAAATAACTGAAGATATTTGCCCGCTTTGTCTTCCCCAATAGCAAATGTGCGATTATCAGGACGAGTCCTAAAAACACCAAAAAACCATAGACTCTGTGATCGCTGATGGTCTCCCATCCACTATTATTATCATCATGACCCATATCAGTGTCTCCACTACTTGAAATATTGCCTGCCCCAGCGTCTTCCATTGACGATGCAAATCTTGGTCTCTTGGTCACTCCGTTCGGTTCACCACCACTCACAAACAAGCCAGGTGAAGAGGTACGGAAGTATCCGACTGCGCCATCACTTTTGGGAGACCCTACATTGTGTCTAGCATGAGCCTCTGCTGCTTCTGCGGATGCGTATAGTATTGCTCTGCCAATGGTCCATGAAAACTCTGAGCCTTTGATCGTGTCTGATATTTGGATTGAACTGAGTTCCTTAGAAGATGCCTTATCTTCGATTTCTATTCTTGGGAATCCAAGACCCTTGTGTAATACATTAAGAACCCATGAAGACTTGAAGCACAGCTGGCTGAGTTCATCGTCGCTTAATTCATAGAAGGAGTTGGACGAATCAGGATCCTTGTCTTCATCATTCAATTCATCAAGCTTATCCCAACTCATGTCACAAATCTTCTGTGTTTGTATGCTCAAAGAGTCGTACGAGTAAGCTTTCCCATACGTCATTGTGTCTATATCAAGCATGTATGAAATAGCGTCCCAATAACCTGACACACCAAAAAAGTGGTCAACCTCGAAATCGAATGAAGGCATTGAATCGGTTAATAGGCATGAACTTATCTCCTGTGGCTCACTCCGGGAACATGCTGAATCAACAGATGACTCCGCATTTGATAGCAATCCTGTAAGAGATGTTAAACACTGAGTGTAGTTACCAGACCCAACTACATTCATGCCAATATCCACAAAACCAAATGGAAGGCATGGGTCATAGAGGACAGGATGTTTATCATCCTTTCCACTTGTATCAACTATATTTGTCTTGAGATAATCCATGTATGTATCGTGAGCTTTGGACATACCATAGCCAAGAAATGAAGCACTGAAAACACTGTATTCTTTCATCGCTGTGCTCTCAAGGCCCGTCAGCCGAACTTTGAATAGAGACCCAGCATGGGCAGCCTCTTCTTTTGGATGAGGCTGGAACGCTATCTGAGTGGAGGCCCCACCCATATCTAACAAGCCGAACGTGGCCAATGATGAATCCGTTGGTGTATCAAGGGCCCCCATGAAATAATTTATTGCAATCCATCCATATAGCCCCTCAACATCGCCATCTATTATGTTGATGTGTGAATTACAGTCAGGAAGGAAGAAGTTACTTTTGTTTTGGACATATTTGCAGGTTTCTTCAAGTATTTCTTCCTGTTCCTTGGGTTTCAACAACCTCATTCCTGCTGTGGCATGCAAGAATATGGGAGTTCTATAGTGTTGGCTCTCGGGTACTATCTTCTCGACAGCCTTGAGTAAAGGTTTGATATGTTGTGATCCCACCGTCTTCGGTGATGCTGCAAATGATGATATTCCCGGTCTTATCTTTTTGTTCCATTTTTTTTGCGTTAGAACTCTGGGTATATGTACAATCTCATCGGCATATTTTTGAGTAGAGTGCAAGGCATCTGCCGCTGCTGCCCCACCTTCAGCATCTATGCGAGAAGGAGATATATAGGGATCGAAATTTGCAACGCTATGTAGCCTGTCAGATACTGGTGGCAGATTCTCAGCCCCAGAGTCAATCAAACTATCGTGATTGTCATGATTATCATCTGAGTCTTCGTCGCTGTCGTCACCGTTATCGTCGTCATTGCTACTAGAATCTCTGCTCAAGCGCTTTACTAGACGAACCGCAGCTGGGTCAGAAATTGTTCCTAGTCCATGCTCATATAAATAGTCGGCATTAAGATAATTGTAGATATATGCTCTTGAGCCTTTAGAACCCGAATCGATAACCACTATATAGTCATAAGGTACTCCTCTTTCATCGGTGATTGGGCCGGCGTGTTTGGAGGCCCTCTTAGTAAGATCTGCATGCATCGGGAAGGAGAGTAAAGCCCAATCAAATCAGGTTATACGACGGTAATTCGGTTGCCGAAAAATATGTATTCTAGGGAGCTGTACTCATGAGAATTGTGGGTGGTCGTCTAGTCATGCAAATACACCCTATACGGTTGTGATGCACGTCGCGTTATTATTCCAATGAGATCGCCGAGTCGTGTTTGAGACAGATTGCTAGAGAGAAAGCAGCACATAGAGAATCGTAGTACGAACAACTGCGAGGCTCCATAACGACGTTATCAGTAAAAAGTGGAGGCATAATACATGGAATTGTTTTCCACTTAACCACGCGAGTTTTAAGAGCCATCTTTGGTATTTTCACAGGAGGTATGGTTGTCACACTAATGAAGGACAACTCTTCAGGACTAGCAGATGACATATGCACCTCATGTGACCCTGCATGCCCAGGCTTTGCAGGAGGCCTGACATGCAGGAAGGGTGTCCTGAGCAGGAGGCACGATTGTGGGGAGGATTTCAACACGAATCATCGTTGAGTAACGATCTCCAGGTTGGGTAAGGTGCATTTTTTTCTCAAATCCTGTAAATTCTGAGATTGCTATTATCAGATTGTTGCACTTGAGGATACTGACACTCCCAAATATATTTTGTTGCGAAAACTTGATAATGGCGGAAGATATCTTACACCGGTAATAGAGGGCAGGATCTGGGATTTTCCGGGGCGGATCCTCATTCATATGGGAACTAACCTTACAACACTAATCAAAACATCTATCAACCATCTGGATTCAACCAGACAGACGGGAAATCTCAGTGGTATAATCAGAGAGCGAATGATCAACGCCCACCAGATCAAGCACGTAGCTCTCAGCACTATAATTCGGGAAATCAGAATTACGCTAGGCCACCAATTGATCCACCGCCTGGTTGGAGTCAACAGCATGTTCAGCAACAAGTTAGCTCACAGTCTGTATATCACCAAAATCAAGTCAGTCAGGGAATTCCAATAAATTCTCCGACTCATAATTTGCACATCACTTTGGGGTGCAAGGGTATTCGTATCAATACTCCAGTTGCACTGGTAGAGTGAAAGCACTGTTGATTGGCATCAACTACATTGGAACCGAGAATCTTCTTAAGAGCTGTATCAATGATGTTACAAATATGTACAACTTTCTCATCCACTGTCATGGCTTCACCCCAATAGTGTTGTATTGCTCACAGACAAAGATGCCAATATTCGCTCTGATCCTTTAGGCAGAATATGACTGATGCCATGAAGTGGCTGGTTAAGGATACGAGACCAAATGGCTCTTTGTTTTTCCATTATTCTGGCTATGGCAGTCTGATAAAGGACTTTAATGGACATGAATACGATCCGGTGAAATTATATATCCGTTGGGTTTTGGAAACCGCTGGCCAAATAGCTGAGGAAGAAAAGTGTGATATCATTGTGGGGTTCTCACCCCCCTGGTGTCGGTCTGACTCCTCTTTTTGACTCGTTTCATTCCCGTAGTGCTCTAGATCTACCCCACTGCAACGCAACGAATGGGACTGTTAAAGAGCCAAACTTGATGAAGGAAGCAGTAGAAGGTCTACTTGGCGAAGTGTCTTCCTATATGCAAGGAGATATTGGTGATATGGTAAAAAGGGCAGGGGCACTGCTGGTAGCAGGTGGAGTTCCAAGTGAATCAGCGATTCAAAAGACCAAAAAAACAAAGCCCTCACCAGCAGATGTAATCATGGTTTCAGCTTGTAAAGATGGTCAGACTAGTGCCGATGCAGACGAAGAAGGGGTAGCTACGGGTGCAATGAGCTATGCATTCGCAACAGTTATCGGCAGCAATCCACAGCAATCCTATCTGTCACTGTTGCAAAATATGAGATATGTACTGAGCGGTAAGTACCCCCAGAAGCTACAGCTATGTGCCTCTCATCCAATCAACACCACCCTGAAGTTCATCGTTTGAAGTATTTGTATTCATTGAATTTAAATGTCATGTTTTCTGTCAATTCGTTCATTGTACAAATGATCTATATAAAGCCATTCTGATTGTAAATCAATTTACAATAAGTATAGTCAAAAAGCCAAAATATTAACCCCAGATTCACATTAGGATACATTTATCATCTCCACCCTCACTTGCGGTTGGATTCTGCACCTTCTCAATCTCCTGTATCAAAAGTTCAAATGCTCTAGCGATATTCTCATTCTGTCTTGCTGAACATTCTACATATGGACATCCGCCAAATTCTTGGGCTAACTTCTTGGCTTCCTCAACTGTCACCTGTCTCTGTATTTGCAGGTCGCTCTTATTACCGACGATTACCACTGGGACATTTTCGGAGCCAGTACTATCTAAAATCTTGTCACGGATGACCCTCAACATTTCAAAACTGGGCTTCGAAATAATGGAATAGACAAGGATATATCCATGTATTCCAATGAGGTGTTTTTGACTCATTATGGAGAACTCATCCTGACCAGCGGTGTCCAAGATCTCGACTGCGTACTCATGGCCACGCAGTTTGATTGTCTTGCTGAACTGGTTTTCAATGGTTGGGTAGTAGCTCTCAACGAAATGTTCTTCGACGTATTGCACAGTCATGGATGACTTACCAACGGCTCTGGAACCTACTACTGCAATCTTGCGCGCTCTTGACATTATTCAATGGATAATTAGGAAATGTTAGGACGTGGGGAAATTGGGCAAAGGGGGTAAAGTGCGACTTGTATACGTCTGAGGGTAGATGCTCTAAATTAATGAACGGTAATGAGATAACAGCGTTGTTTCTGACTCTCTAATCGGTTAACGGCGACTGGGTGAACACAGGTAGCTGGGATAAACTGATAGTTGGGCTGGGCTATCCTTCGATTTAATATCGGCTATCACTGATTTCTCGTTGAAACACCGACTATGTGATACTGAGCAGAGATATTTAGCAATCAAAGTGCTTTTCACCCCATGTAACCAGCAATCGTCTTCCACTTCTTCCTATGCAAATCCGGCTCTTTCGTTCCCGTAACTATCCCACAAAAGTCGTCTGCAGCAAGTAATGCGCTCACTGCCTAATGCCAGATAGAGATAATCACATCCACCTCTCACTACCTACCTGCCTTCTCGCTAGAGCCGTATCCTTGCCGATGAGTGCCTCAACGAGCGGCGGCTGGAGGCTGAACAGTAGTCCGTATCGGCCGCTGCACTCGGGTAGTGTGTCAGTGGGAGCTGCGGCCAGCTAGATGGCTGTTGGGCGGTGGGGCAGCGATCAGCGCTAACTCTCTCTATGCTTGCTCCGCAGGAAGTGGAGTGGTGCGATAATGGCTTAGCTAATGTAGCGGGAGCGCATTAGAGTAGATGCTAATTATTTCTCTCAGCACATACATATATGTTATATAACAAGTTAAAGGTACAACATTTGATATACTCATGAATGTCTGGTACCTTTCGGTATTATGAATTAATATATGCCTATATATATATATATACCTAAATATAACGAAAACTTGGCTTCATATCAATGGAAAGTACATAGTGAGTGATAGCGAGAGCCAGTAAAATCCTTCCGCACGGTATGTGTTTTGTGGAGTAATAAATATGGACCGAAACCAATTTCGATTGGAATTGGAGTAGTTTCTGCAACTAGGATGTAGCCCAGTCTAGAGTTTCAAGACTTGCTACAACGATGAAAATTGTGGAAGGTAGAGTGAGAACAACGTAACCCCAAAATAAGACGCCTGCCATCTCCTTCTCGTAAAGCTCATTGAGCTGGCATATCTGTGACAACTGGATTGCTGGAGGAGCGGCTGTGAGAATGAAGGCAACAATTAAGAAAATTGGGTCATCAAGAATAGACAGCCCAAGGTATTTTGTTGACAATGCAATGAGGGGTAACAAGATTATAGAGGGAATGACCATTCTAGAAACAAGAGAACCGAAAACAATACGACTGTAATGTTTGCTGGCAGGTGCAACTTCTGAAGATGGCGCGAGATTTGCACCAAGAACAACCAAGATGAGGGGGATCGAAACAGAGCCCAACTGCTTTATAGATAATGCTGCTGTATTCTGCACAAACCCATCAGTCTCAAAGAATGCAGACTTCACTGAAGGAATTGATGCTACAATAATCGAGATAAGAATAGCATAGAGAGGTGGATTCATCCAGCTGGTAAATTTCGTAACAGCATATGTTGCCACATTTTTCAGCTTCGTGTATAATGAAAGCTGACCCCATGTAATTCCTGCGGCAGCTTCTACATTCTCCTGTGCAGATTCTTGTGCGCTGGTGACAGTCACCTGTTGTTTCTTTCCCGATGATCCCTCCGAAGACACAGAGGAACCATCAGACCATCTAACACTGAATTCATCTGAGGAGTTGTGCTCAGATATCATTGCTGCAGAACTTGAGGCTTGCGCAGAATCTGCGAACAGAAGTGGAGAAGCCTCGTCAACCTGCTCAGATCTCTCAAGCCTCTGTTCCTCGTCATGAGTGATGTTAATATCCGGTATTTGTTCCGGTTCTCTCTTCTTAAGCAATGTATTGTAGCCCCAGGACCATCTCAGCATCTGTCCCAACTGTTGAAAAATCAATAGATACAAAATACCTCTGGATGCCACCTTGTCTGGAGTATCATCGGGGATATCAGACCATGACAGCCCCGGCAAGGTATATGATAGTGAAAGAGTCAAAGAAACTGGTAGGGAGTTTGAGTTTCCAAAGACTGCCATAGCCGTCACAAAGTTCCCCTCTGACTCATCCAGGTTGAGAAATTTGGAGACAACCAGCGCGGAAATGTATGAAATGAGTGTTGTGATAGCATAAAACACTGGTATTATTATCACTTCCAACAATTTGCTCAGTGAAAGGGAAGAGGCAAGCTTTGTAAAAATAAGACACGGCGTGAAAAGGTCAACGTTCAACCTGGAGATATTCTTCATGGCTGATCCATCAAGAAGACCGGTCCGAGCAGCCCAAAACCCTGCGAGACATATTATTATCACTTCCACAACCGCCTGGAAAGTCAGAAAGGAAATATGTGCGTATGAAACTCCTGCCACCATTTATCAGTTGGAGCAAATTAAGCAGAACGGTTGGTATAAAAAAGTAATATATAATAAGACTAAGCAGATCAATACCAAACTTCGTCGATGAGATATGGATTCAGCAACAAGTCGCCGTTGTAGCTTGTACAAACAAGCTCTCTTATATTCGGTGGCAGATTCTGACGCCATCACAAAAAGGTACCATTAGGCTCCACCGGAATATAGTGGCTTATCTATACATGCTGCCCGTGCTGCGGCTGGTGCTGCCGGACACTTCTTGCTTGTGCTGCTGTCGCTGCAGGCGCCGAAGCGCTATCGTATCCTTCTTGTGAACGACCTAGCCACAGAGCAACTCCCTGTGTGTGCTGTTAGTCTACTTCTTCTACTCTGTGAACAAACATTACAGCAAGACTATAATACACCCGGTAAAAAATATCTGAAACGGTCTGACAGTCATGGTCAGAATAGTACCAACATGAATGAATGCACACTGTTTAGCGCTGAGCCGGAGTCAGCCAGTTACGATGTACTATTTCATATGTATGCATATTATGCACACGGCTTCGACAATAGCTAAGCTGAGGGAGATAGTCAATTTCCGGGGCCTACAAGCGTCATATTCTCGATAAGAAAGGGTTGTGTTTTGTGATACTGTTTACTGTAAATCATCTGTATTCACAATATCACCCCTCTGATGAAATATATGCTGCAATAGCATTCCTTGTTGGTTTTGTTTGATTGTAGCTAAAAGAGTAGCTGAATTAGGCCATCGATCATCGATGCACGTGGCCAAAAGTAATATCTGGGGTATGTACGCACATCACATACAGTGAGAAAATCTATATAGTGAATGGACATTGGGCCACAAAGACGTGCATTATTCATGGATTAGGAGAGCAGGGATTGCTTCAAGGTGCTGTTTGTATATTGCAAGCCGCCTTACCAGGTTAAGCCCGTTTCTTTTCGGTGCTGCTGAGCACGAAATCACAAAGCTCAGCACAGACAGGGACTTACCAGTTTCCCAAATCCTGCGCTACACATTCCCTTTGTGATACACTTATCACTGTGCAGTATAATTCGTCTATCAAATTGGGTATTAGTACCCATGAGTGCTTCTTCTGTTGGGCACACGGGGAATCAAGACGGGGAATCAAGCTGCCTCTCCGGAGAGCAAGCATTGAAAAGCCCTCGAGCATACAGCCCACAGCCACCCAGATGGCTCCAAGGACAATATCCCATATCTTTATCATTGGTTAAAATCGGTGTCAATCTTCCCAATTTTGCTAATCAATCTTGTCTTTCAAACAAGGCCAGCTGCATCTGTATATTCAAAACATTTAGTGGGGAAGAACTCGGTCGTTAACTGTGGGTGGATTTCCGATCACACGCAGAACAGCCAGTTAAAGGCTAACCTTTGAGAGTGCTGCCCGCTCTTTGGGGCGTGTATTGCGGAACTCTGCACCCCTTTTATTCTTGGCCCGAAGGCTTATCTTATCTGCAATGCTCACCCTTGATCTGCACTCTCTCGATAGTAGCGGTGTTTTTGTATGCAGCCGTAGTGTCAAGGGGGCAGCACTGAGGACAACAGCAGCCGATAAACATCCCTTGCGGGATATCTCACAGGAAGCAGCAGCGCTTGACATTTCATGCCGGCTACCACTTCCCCCGTCAGAGGTTTTCAGGCTCGTATGGTCACAGCTGCCATTTCTTTTGGCTACAAACACAAGACCAGACCAGCCCGTTTTAGCTTGTCCTGCCTTCTATTGAGGATTATTGCATCCTCTCTGGAGAAGCAAACTCGGTCTCATGCATAACGAATATCTCAATAGCTCCACATCATATGTGCGCCCACCGGTGATTTATCGTTCCGAGGCAGCATAGGATGTCTGATTGGCGGGCTGTGGATGATTTCCAACCTCTCGCAATCTGCACGATTTGGGACATCTCCCGGTCTAAACAGTTACTGAGATGTTTTACTTTGCGCATGAAACTCCTGCTTCCAGTAATCCTATTACCATCGATGCTTCGAGACTAACCCCGATGCAATACATCACCCATTTTCATTTCTGTGGGGTGATATCACATTTCATACCCTCTGTTCAACCCTCGAACCTTCCGTCGAACCCTCCCGGAACTCAATTGAGCTCCGTCTCAGACAAAACCTGGCAGCCCTTCCTTCTTCGTAAAATTACCTATGTTCCATCGTACACTCAACGGTACGTGGTTAAACGCCCGCATATCCGGCCCCTCGCATTAAAGCATTATTTCTGTGTCTATGGGTCCTTGGCTTTGCTCACCCATGCTGCATGCAAAAAACCTGTTTCGAGCCCCCACTCCATGCCTTTGTCGTTTCCACAGACGTTGAATCCTCACAGGTGTTTGCATGATAGGAATACATAGCGCCGGGACAAGGTGCACTTTGCTTTTCTATTTTTCCGTGTGGTTATCAAGCATAGCAAGCCATGGACTGCGGGTCCTGCCTCCTCACATACGTACAAAGCCTCTCTAGACGGTAAAACTGGTACATGAGGTACATATTCGTACATATGGAGGCGTATGTATGTTTCTCCATCTCCTCAGGCAGTGGTAGGCAGTCCGTTGTTTAAAAATCTCGCTCTCTATTCTGTGATATAGAGCCCCATCTTCCGTAATAAGGCTAGGCCTCTTGTTGCGTGGTAGTATGCTGACGCAATGATGCATTTGCACTGCTGAGTCTCTTAACCCCTCCTGATTTTGATACCATGCTTCCTTGTGAGATCAATCGCAATTACTGCCGAGGGGAAACGTAGAGACCTAATCTGAATATATTTACAGTAAATCTCGTTCCTGTTGTAGTCTCCCCCTGTATAATTTTTGAATTGAATACCTCTGTTTTATTTTTCCACGGTTTTGGCCTTGTCCGGTTACTTCGGCTTACACCTGCACTACATACAGACGCCCGCTAATAAAGCACCGGAGGGGCCCGCACCTGTTCTCAAGATGTTCAGAGGTGGAGGCAATAACTACAGCACGCTAAGACCTCCTGGTGATAACCACGTTCTTACTGAAAACACACCTATCCCCTCGGGCTTACCCACTTCACACAACAATTCGGGCCTTATGCCCATGATCTCAGTTCACCATATACAGAATACTCCAACATCTTCTTCAGACAACCGAAGTAGCATATACCCTAACGTATCCAAATCGCTAACTACCGCCACCGGAGTCATGTCTTCTTCATCAACCAGACTCCCACCTTTAGGATATAATGATTCTTCCCCAAATCAACTTCCCGCCTCCCAGCTCGGTGTGAATCAGTCAAGGCCGTTCACTTCATATATGGGTGGCCCGTCATCTACAGCCCCTACTGATCGCACAGCAACCGCACCAGCGGTCTCATCATCGGGCCCCCTAGGAATTTCAAATGGTCAATTGCTTCCTTTCCCGTTATCTGCACCGAGCACCTCAACAACACCATCTTCGTCCATGCCCTCTGACCATTTTGTGGGGCATCATTTTATACCCACATCTCCAAATACTTCTAGAGACAGCGGCATGTACGAGATTTCAACTAACCAAACACCAAATGCTACTCCCATAATTTTGTTGGTACAAGCTGATGGCTCCGGCCAATATCCGATGTACCAACAGGCGGTACCCCAAGCAGTCCTGCATACCCATCACTCTCAGAAGCCAGATGTGACAAGAACAAATGCAGATTCGCTTCTCCACCAGAAGAACTCAATATCCACTATCAATCAAATAAATTATCCCATACATTCTATTCCTGCTAGGAGATTGACTGAAATCCCTCAAGATCAGTATTCAATGATTCCACACGAGTCATCAATTTCCAAGCGGAAGTATTCAACAAGTATAGATGAACGGAGCTTTCTAACTGTTTTTGAATTTCAGCTCAATTCCAACTGGATCATTTGGGACTACTACACAGGTTTAGTTCATTTGACAGGTCTTTGGAAAGCAATTGGAAACCATAAAGCCGATATCGTAAAGCTTATTGATTCGTCTCCTGAACTGGCCACTGTGGTAAAGCGTGTGCGTGGAGGTTTCCTGAAGATACAGGGAACTTGGGTACCATTTGATGTTGCTAGGAAGCTCGCTAGTCGGTTCTGTTGGGCCATAAGATACTGTTTGATACCAATGTTCGGTGAGTCTTTTGTTGATGAATGTCTCCAACCCAATGAAAGGGGTTTCGGCCTATTAAGGCTTAGCCTTGGGGATGCTGATGGGGCTGGTGGGAAGAAAAGACGTAAGCGCAGATCGAGTAACTCTCTCACTGCAGCTGCAAACACTGGCTCCGGTACATTCCATAAAGGATTTGGAATGTCAAGTTTGTCGTCCGTTGGTCTGGAGGATGTCAAAGCAGAAAAGAAGGATTCTTTACTTCTTTCTGCTAATGGATTGCCACGGGTTGCCCATAGCAGTAGTAGCTTATATCGATATGACAACAACAGCAATGGGCAGGCTCCTTATTTCCAAGCCGGTCACAGATACACACATAGCTACCCTACAATCTCAAATATGCTTGGCCCTCCCTCTCACCATCACCAAACCCATCAATTGTCATCTTCTATGGGTGGCCTATTGACCACCCCTTCGCCGGAAAATAGAGGGGACGGTATAAAGCCAATGGCAAATATGGAACCATCAAGTGTACCATCTAGGCTCCCTTCCTCAACCCGGACTGAGACCAAAGATTTGTCTGACATTCTCCGTGCCTCCCAATTCTTGCAAAAGTTGGAGGCGCCATCTGATGATATCAAACCATCCGTAACAGGTAGGGATCCAAATTCAGTTTCTTTATTATCCCCTATTTCACCCCTGCCATCAAGTACTTTGGCCAGCTCCCCACTTCGACAGAGACATTCGGACAGTGATGATACCCTCAGCAAGCATTATGATAGTAATTGGGAGCATGCCATAGTCAGTGATGACGACGAAACTGATGGGCTTGGTCATGTTAAAGCCCGCAACTCCGAGCAGGAGATAATGCGTAAACTGATGAAGTCCAACTCGGATCCTGGCCGGTATACATATGATGGGTTGATAACCGTGCTGAAGGCCGCTCGCATGCAAGAACAGAGGGACAGCAGCCGTAATGTGAGCCAGGAAACAGCCAGCAATCCCACAAGTAGCACCCCATCATTAGTGTCTCCATCTATCGCATACGATAAATCGGCATTCGAGGCAGCTGCCAACTTGATGCGAGTGAGCAATAGCTCTGGAAGCTATACTCTCGAGCACACTGGTCCTTCAATCGCCCAAACACCGAACAGATCCTCTACTTATCCATATACCTCCTCCGATTACAAGCTTGGCATTACTTCCGTAGATGCATTTCGGAAAGTCCCTCAAGGTAATTTTGAGGATAATAGAGAAGAACGCGATACTTCGTCCTCAAAAGGGAAGATGGATATCAGCGGACTTCTCAGTTAGAAGTGGGTCTAGTCCATTGGTGGGTATACATCACCAACTAAATTGCTCTTCCTTTTTCATTGTTTTGTTTTATCCTTTCCAGGCTTCAATGGCGTTCAAATCTTAGTCGGTATTCCTGTTAAGTAAGGTTTTTAACATGATCTGTTTTTTAGCTTCTTTTTCTTCTCGTGATTTACTTTGGTTGCTACACAAGTGACATCGTATATATTTATTTCTACTGGTTCATCTTCTTCTTTTGCGTTTGTGGCCCTATTTTTATTTTTCATAGGAAAGGTTTTTGGCTTGTCTAAACCGCACTGCCCTTGGTTCTCGATTGCTGTTTGTATTTGTGTCTTTTTTCTGGTCTCTAGGTGAGTTGTGCGTTTCATTTGTTATACACTTGTTGGTTTGGGTGGCTGGTATGTTGTTTTGCAAACATATATAAATGTATATATATATATGTACGAGATATTTGGAGCCTCTGTCAGTAGATTTTGATTAAGACCTGTTTAAGATTATTTTATCCAGTACCTCGGCCCTATTCAGGGTAGAAAGTGTATACCTCATGTCTCAATAGCCTAACAAAGTAATTTTTTAATGATATAATCATTACTCTGAACAAACGATTACAAACCTCCAGCTTTCAAGCCCATCTCGATCCTGGACAATTGTTGTTTCATACTCTCTACAGTTATCTGCCACACCAGTAGTATCACTTCGTGCAGGTAATGCAATATGGTTACGATACGCTTGCAACTCCTGGTGATGAGGCTGGTGGATACCCACTACACAGTGCCCCTCCCCCAGAATATATTGAATAATGGGAATTCAATTCACACTAATCAACAGACACATTGTAATTGTATTATTTGTTAGGAAGCTATCCTTTGAAGCTTGTTAAAGCAGAGTTCAAGGCGATTTGTCTTCTTTTTATGGAGCCCTCAGTTGATGATAACAGTGTTGATTAGTGCATACATATTACGGCGATCTATTCCCTGTGTGTCTTTTTAGAAGAGTGAGAATCATTAATTGTGCGTTTGGGGAGGTAGTTTTTCGATAATTACATTGCAGTGTGTCCATTTTCAGGAGAACTGGTAGATAAGCTCACCCTCTGACTGTTTATTAAGTTCTCTGTGCTGAATATGGACTTCGTTTTTGACACATACTCTGTTCCAGAGGAGAGCAACACACTCGGCCTGGGACAAGAATCGCAACGAATTGTTTCGTTGCCGCCAATCCCCGCGCCCCCCATTAACCTTTCATCACTCAACAACTACAGGGATGACATTACACGCAAGTTCTCAGGCCTCAACATCCTGAAGAATTTCCAACACGGTGGCCTCGCAGATAGAGGCAAGTCAAATAGCGATGATGAAGATGGCGATAGTGACGGGAGCAGCAGTAAGCACAGAAGTAATAAAATGGCCGTCACATATGCAAAGGTGTCATTGGATCTTTTGAATGGCAACAAAGATGGTATAAATTCAGAGGCTTCTGTAGCTGATGAGGTATCTACGATTGCAGGAGCCAGAAATCGCAGAGACTCGGGCTCCAACCAAACAGTGACTGTTTTGGGTAACAGACTGGCTAGAGTTCTCGATGCCTCAAACTTTGACTCCTCACTCCCTGGTGCATTGGCGATATTGCAGAGCAGAATCAATGAAATGTCGTCCTCAGGCCCTACGGGAGTGTCAGTGGGGATTGATGAATCATCATCTTCCATGGCCGTGCCTGATCCTAAACTGCTAGCGGACACAGGTGTTGCTGGTTCACTTGCAAGGCGTAAGCTTCGAGGAGAGGTGGAGGCGGATCTTTTAAAACAGCATTTCCAATCGTTAAGGAGTCTGCAGCCTGTTGTGCGTAAACTACAGGAAATCAAGTATGATCTGGATGGATTGAATGCTGTGCATGGCCAGATTACAACAAAACTTGGAAATTCTGAGAAAAGAAACAAAACTCTCAAGACCAGTGTAGAAGAGCTGGGAAAACAGAAAGATGACATGAATCTCAAGAAGGAGTTGCTCGACAGTTTCAGGGCTAACTTCACACTGAGCCATTTCAAGGAGCATTGTCTGGAGCATGGTGAAATCAACGAGAATTTCTTTGCAGCCCTCACTAGTGCAAAACTCATACACTCCAGATGTACAATCCTCTTGAGTATGAACAACCCAAAAATCGGTATGGACATCATGTCTCGAATGAGCATGCTGATTGATCTCGCAATGAGTAGAGTTGTCAGCTTCATAAAAAGGCAGTTGAAGTGTTTCTTCTCCTCTGTGACTGATCCATCGTTCGAATGGGAGACTGAGCAGCAGAAAATGTTTAAAAGATGTCTCTCATATCTCACAAGAAAGGGAGGTGACAGATTCACCGACATTGTGAAAGATATTGTTCAACATAGAAGCAAGTTGGTGGTTGATGAGTTCCTTTATCAACTGAACGATTACAATGAGCGTATGAAGCAAAGCGCCAATCCAATCCCTAGAAGTGGCGTAAGATCTGATTCAAGTAGGCCATTGATTATGACAGCTCATGACTCCAAACGATTCCTTGGTGACTTGTTGGCGTACCTTCATAGTGCCATTGTGAATGAAAGAGAGCTTCTTGCGAGTCTTTTTGAACTAGTTGGTGAAGAATCATTTCCGGTAGATGAAGGAGAGAGGCTTACTGATTCGGATATAGCTACAGTGGTTAGCTTTACCGTTAATAAAATCATCGGCTCACTCTCAAGACCTTTTCGTGTCAGATTCGAGCAGGTCATACGTCCAGAAAATAAAGTAGCAGTGGTGCAGTCATTGTACAACCTGCTTGAGTTGTATTTGATGATGTTCAAAAAGGTGTTGCATGCAGCGCCCTCGGAGATTTTCGCTTCTGTTGATGATGATGATCAACCATCTATTTCAGCAGATGGCGAGTCTCCGATAGTCGAGACATTGGTCGGTCTGAAAGAGCTTACTGTCGAAAAGATACTCACTATCCTCAATCTGAGAATTAAGGCAATCAAGGGTCGCTCCGAGGAGGTTAAGAAAATTACTGATGATTCCAAGGACGATATAGAAGCCGTGGATGAGGATCTCAACCTTCCGGAATGGTTAGTATCATATTATTCTGAGGTAATGCCGTTGTTCGACAATTCGAGTGTTGGTGATGAAACTGTGATGAATCTATCTAAGGTTGCAAGCGATAGCATATTGGACCTGGCTGTTGACGAGGCTGTCAAAATAATCAACCTGCAGGTGAAACAAAACATGCTCCACTACAAAGTTGCCATGATCTTTACTTTGAACTGCTTGGATTTCATATCTTCGAGGATTGTACCGATTCCACTGATGTCAAGCAAAAGTGAATACATCAATAAACTGATCCTGGAACAGAAATTGAAACTGGAGGATACCCAGTTCAAGCTTCTACTGGATGTGTCAGACCTGATGGATATGTACAATCTCATGAACATGATCTTCCAAGTAGATGAAGATGACAGTTCTCTCTTTGACGTTGCCTATTATGAGCCTATCAAGGAGAACCAGCTGTTCAATTACGCCCAATTTCAGCTCATCAATAAACAGATTGAGGAGGTACTGCCCTTGGCATTGATAGATTTCCAGCAAAATGAGGTTTCTAGGTTGGTTTCCCCGACTCTAGCTAACGATATCGTTACAGACTCGTGTATCCGATACGTGAACGCATACTACAGGATCGCACTTGTAGCAGAGGCATACCTCGCGATTCCGGATTCAAACGACCGGCATTTCAAGTTTAAGTGGGATGATCTTCATATCGCTACAATGCTAGGATGCGAAGAGGCATACGTGAGGCAAAAGGTTGATCTTACTGCGTCTAACGAAGAGTGATTCATGTATATATTCATTGTCAATAAATAATCATGGGCTGAGAAACATATGTGTGTCTACTCAAAAGCTATTGTATTAAATCTAGAATCATGCAGAGACATCGTTATGCGAGGGCAGTTTCCCTCTTCCATAGCCTTCTTTGGAGTAGTAGTCCATAGGGTAATAGTCTTCGCTCCACTTTCTATCTTCATCTAACATCACCATCGCCTCGTAAGGTGTTAACAGAGGTTTTGAGAATGCATACCCCCAATCAATAGACAGTCTTGGGCAAGCAACTTGAACGAAAGCGTCGATGTCATCGAACATAGCAAGCTTTGCAGGAAAAATCTCGGATAATATGATCTTCACGACGGTCTTTCCATGACGGGTTAGCTTTTCTTCTAGCTTCTGTAGTGTGTGAGGGCTTCCCTGACGACCCAAAGCGCCCAAAATCAGCCCAATCTTCTGTCCTCTCTTAGCGGTCTCAAGTGCTTCCTCTCTTATGCTGAGCATTTCCTGCTGATCATATCTCTCTCTTGTGAATTTTCTTGAATATGGGTCATAGCGGTAGGCCGGAATCGAAGGGTTATGAATCATTGCACTTTCGAGATGGAAACGGCCATCTCCAACATAAACCATTCCGTCTATTTGTTCTTTATCCAATCTTGCTGAAGTACATCCGAGTACCTCTCCTTTTGAAAGAGGCATCGTCTGGGGTGGAATCACATAGATGATATTATCTTCTTCGGACGATGGATGTTCTAACTTATACTTCACACTGTGAATAGTTGGGCTGAATTGAATAGTTCCAAACATCGACAGTCTTGTTCCGTTTCCAAAGTTTCTTCTTATTGTTGCCAAAAGATGGGTCTCGTCAATGTCAATGGTCACGAATATATACAATACCTTTATCAGCGTGATATCAATGGGCACAAGACAGGAATGGGCATAATGGACTATAAAATCGCAGTCCAACGACCTGGCGGTGTAGTCGTCTATACAGCACGCGCCATAAGTTACATCTCCCATGACAAGCGTTTCACAGTTGCAGAACTGTTCGATAATGTCAGCAACAATCAGCGAGTATATCAGCAAACCCTCAGGCATCTGAAGCGCAACTCTCTCTGCGCCAGCCTTTCGTATACTCCATACTGTTTTATGAATTTCAAAGTTGTAGTTAGATGGTAAAAGCTTAATGGCAGCGTTCAGCTCTTTGTCTTCAAGGATGTCCTGTGGTATCTGATGCAGCACTCTTCCAACACTTCTTGCCTTTCTGGTGGTTGCTAGAGCCGACTTAGACTCTGTCTGGGAACAAGTCCCCACTGAAGCTGCTGGTCTGCTTCCGGCAAAACGTCTTCTTTGACGTGTAGTGGCATCTCCACCAGTTGCAACTTTCTCTGCCTCCATTTTCAACCTCTGTATACTGGTATATCTGAAAGATGCAGGTGAACTATACCACTGATGATGGTCAGGAAAGTATTGTAAAAACACTTATCTTCAGGAGTATACGTGAGCAGTATCACTTCGAATCAAAATAGGTGTATGTTGTTTCAAGTACTTTCAGAAAGACTCAACTTCCCCACCAGAAGTAACCCCTCCTACTAATGTGGTCACATCTCATCGCCTCACTAAATTCCTGACTTTTTTTTTCGATATGCAGGTAGGTGTTAATCTAGCGAGGGCACATATCTGTGCATGTACTTCATACAGCCGGGAACATAAAATAAAGATCAAAAGAGTGGTATCAGCCCTATATTTCTAGTGACACTCACGGTGAATCAGCACTGTTGTATATATTTGAAAATGATCACTCCATTTTTCACAGTTTCACAGGATGAGGAGTTTGTGCATCTCAAGCTGAAGATATCCAACGTGCGCTTCAGCGCTGCTGGTGTAGAGATGGTAGTTGACAATGACCTTTTCATCTTCTCCTTGTCACCTTATTACCTCAGGCTGCGATTTCCTGGACCTTTAGTCGATGATGAGAGATCGAATGCAGAGTTTGTGTCACAAGAAGAGTGCATTAAAGTGAGGATTCCCAAACTGAACAATGGCCAGAATTTCCCAGATTTGGATCTTACTGCCAAGCTTCTGGCTAGAACTTCGGTCTTGACTCAACAGGCCACAGGAAAGCCCTCGGAAGAGCCACTAATAAAAGAAATCAGCTCAAGTTCAGCTGAGGTTTTACCATCGCAGGGCATTTCGAAGATCAATACGAATGTACCAGCGGTATCTGGCTCGACCCCACTTATCCAAGAGTTGGATGCGGCAATCCCTATTATGGAAGAGAAACCTAACGAAGCCGAGGAAGAGGCTTTGAAGTACAATTGGGAGATCGAACAGCAGATTCCCATTGAAAACATTACTCTCGATGCAGGCGCGGTCAAATACGGCTTCAACAACAACTTCAGCAAGATGTTGGATGTATCTGTATCGAATGGTAACGATATCAACGAGCTGTCTTCTCCGGATGCACTTGGGTCCGATGAACGCATATTAGAGAGGTTGATCAAGGAAAACATTAAATTCGATGCAGAATATTATGTAGCAGATTTCATAATGGAAACTTTTCCAGCTGCTGATGATGACAAGGACATTGCATCTCTGTTGGAGTGGAAATCCCCCGTTACGAAGAATTTCATGAAGTGGAGCAAATCACAGCACGCTCTTAAGGTGGCAGGGGAGGCGGATAAACTTGAGCAGCGTCCTACAATCGAATTTACAAAAGATGAACAGGAAAAGATGTTTGGTTTGCCTAGGAAGACGTATCTCCTAGACGACCCGAGAGATGCATACTACTGTATTCTCTCCCTGTTGTTCAGTTATGCCTATGACATGCGCGAAAATGAAGGTGATCACAATGTGGAGAGTGCCTGGACTGTGGGTAAACTGACTCCACAAATTGCATTTCTGGATAATAGGCTGATCCAGTCAAACAACGAAACGGAGAGTCAGATGCTTAAGGTGTTGGTGGTTACAGCAGCAAGGAGGGCCCTATCGTACCCACTTCATCGGAGCTATTCTCTCGTGCAGAAATGCTGGGATGATGTGTATTACATTCTCCGTACAGGAAAGAGGCAGGTATTGAAGTCACTTTTAGATGTGAGAGAACTCTTTAGAGTGCATGATGTATATTATGTATACAGCTTGATATGGCTCGATGATCTTTGTGCATGGATAGCGTCGGATGATTGCAAGGAAGCGATCATACGAAGCCTTGCCCATGACGTCAAGAAGGAATCTAGTGCCTTGAGCAAAGAGGAAATAACATTTGAGAAAATACTAGATCCAGAAGGCGAGGAAATTGAGGCATTCAACCTTGCAGATTTGGAGGCTATGGCAGAAGAAGCATATAGATCGCAAGAGCAATAAGCATATATTGAAGAAAGAAGGGGAATAAAATAATCACACACAATGTCCCAGAATAAAATAAATAAATATATGTAAAACAGTACCGGCATGCAGCATCAACAAAATAGAAAGCTAAAAGTACATTCATAAAAAACACGATAGATTAGGTGAGTATGCGCATGTCATCAGGAGCTAAGGATATTATTGGGGAATTTCGGACCTTTCCTCTTCTCATCTGAACCGGTGCCCACCGGCGTGGCAGCCTTCTCGGTAGGAGACGATATATCCGCAGACGCAGTTCTGCTGAGTGTGAACTCAGACCTTGACCTGGCATGTGCAAATATTCTCTTTTTAGGAATCTCTGGTGAAGGTGCCTTTTCTGAAACAGGGGACTCAACAGTCTCTTTGGCCTCCAGGTCACTATTTGACCTCCTCCTCTTTGCTGGGCTCCTTGAACTAGATTCGTCTGCCTCTTCTTCGGGTTGCCAGTGATGGAACTGAATCAGATGATGTGAAGAAATCATGGTCTCGGGAGGTGGAGGGGGTTCCGAATGGGGATTCTTATGTTCCTTTGGGGCCTGCCTTTTGGCAGTTGGTGAAAATGTCAATGCAGTTTTCTCAGGGATCGCCACCTGTGGTGGGAGTGAGAGGTGGCGCTGGTGAGTTCTCTCAGGGCTGGGGTATCTGCCCCGATCAGTACTCAAGGAAGCGACTGCTGCTGCTCCGATCTTTGCCGGTGAAAGCTGCTGCTGTCTGCTGAGTGAGCTTCTTAGTAGCTGTGTAGATGCTTGCTGAGGGGTAGAAGGACCTCCACCAAATTTGAAGCCTTGTTGCGGGTTGGTGCCTGTATTAATGTTTTGGAAAAAATCTCCCGTATTGCTTATCGTGGAGCTTCTACTGTGTCTGTGATGGGGGAGCCTCATCTGTTGCTGGTGTTCAACAGGTCTCTCCTGCATGGGTTCCAATGGTGGTATGTGTTGCAGAGGCATTTGAGACTCAGCTTTGGGAGTTTCTCTTGGTCCCTCATTCAGATATCTTATGTATTCTTGTCCTATAGTCTGTCCTGTAAAGAGGAGCGGGATCATGTTTCCCGGCACTTTAGCTTCTACAGCATGTTTTAAAATTTCGAGAGATCTGTTGAGGGCTTCCAATTTGTACTGTTCTTGTTTGGTTCGCTCTTGTTCGGACTTGAGAGCTAAAGCATGAATTAATGAAGTTTCTGTATATGGCCATGAACCAACCCCAGAACCAAGCAGTTCAGCGAGGCCGACTGGCTCAGTTGGGGGCGGCGTAGACATCTGGCGTTTCTGAATCGAGGGAGTAACTCTCAATTTGCGTGGCTCCGCAGGCAACGATTTAACGGTGGTGACAGAAGAATACGTTGCCATTCTTCTCGGTACAATGCAGTTGTGTGAAGGCGCTGGCTGGTGCTGTTGGAGAGAGAGGGTACGTGAACACGGCTAATCAAGGGAGCGTATAGTGTTTGGCAGAGGCATGTCAAAACTGATGGCAATAAATATTCTATATGTTGCCTATATCATCATCATCATCTATAAAACTATGCAGTTGAGTTGCTCTGATGGTGCCATATCGAAAACACAGAAAAAGCCCAAGAGAATCGCCAATTTTGTATGTTTCGACTGCCAGGTGTGACTACCACACGCATGCACGCAGAGCTGTGGAAGTGGCCCTACAGGATAAGATCTGGGTACCAAGCCTACTACTGTAAAGATAGAACATGATGTTGTCAATTAACTGCTTTCGGAAGAAAATAGGGTAGGGTAATACCCACTTTTGTCCTCTGATGCAGGTGACAAGCATACGCGTGCACAACCAGGTTTGGAACAGAAGGCTTAGGATGGAACGGTATATGTGTGCAGGTTATTGTCTCGCAAGATTGCCCGGCCAATTTTGCTGCAGCACATCGAAAATTCAGGTCGAATAGTGTGGGTCCAAATGGAGCTGTAGGTTGTTAGTCTGTGTCTCTCTTCCTTTTTGCAGCAAGATGAAGGGATACATTCTGCACCATCCTAGTGTGTTAATAACTTCAGGAACTGCAGCGCCTGACGCATTAGGCAGAAAACTTACCTCTCTCAGCATGCGTACGTTCGATGCGTTATCACTAGCATTAGGCTTGCTGCTAAATATAATCCAACGATCCGAGACCAATTCGCAGGCTGCATTCAATCTGTATGATGAAGGATGCGCAGTTTGCATCACCCGATGAGGAGGTCTACATTCAAAACAGAGAAGAGACAACAAAACAACGAAACAGACATCCCAACATGCAATACTCCTTGACCCCAATTGCACGCTTCGTTTGTCTCTTTTGCTCTAGGTCCTCAATTTCGCAGCTTCTGTCCCCCTGCAAGACCCTACCAACCTTCCAGCTACTTAGGCTGGTTGCAGTGGTGGCCCTCTTGATAATGTTTTCTTCAAGCAGCACGAAAACGCATGACAAAGTTTTTTTACATCACTCATTGTGAAGGGAAGAACCACCTTGTGCGAAAGATTCGATACCCGTTTCTGTTATCGAGACACAACTCTATTCCCCTTTTTCCCACGTTTCTAGCAAATGGGGCAATGCTATAAAACTGTGCGCACCTGAAAATGCTTCTCCCTGTAGCAGCAAGCGTGCAAAGGTAAGCTTGCCCTCAAATCAGAATATGCTGTGCAGCACTCAGAGAGAGACGCCGCCATATCCTACATATCCTCTAAGTATGGTCGTGTGTAGCCAACGTGTTTTGGTACGTCTCACGACGCGTCTCGCTCGGTTCACAATGTCAACTAAATGAAAAGTGGTTCCCTGAACCATACAGGGTTTCGGAAAAATTTCAATTCTCTATGACTTAAGGATTTGCCTCGTCAGTTTCACTTTTTCCTGCATTTTAGTATAATATTCTCAAGTTGGTTATTTTAATTTTGGGTGCTATCACTCTTTAGTCTACCTGGCCATAACACTGACTTCCACAGTTCAGTTAGAATACATATAGTTACAAACGTTCACAATGTCTATCGTGTCACTTTTAGGAATAAACGTCTTGAACAATCCAGCGAGGTTCACCGACCCATATGAGTTTGAGATAACATTCGAATGTCTAGAACCTCTCAAGGAGGACCTTGAGTGGAAATTGACCTATGTGGGATCCTCGAGGTCCCTTGAACATGATCAGGAATTAGATTCCATATTGGTTGGACCAGTCCCTGTGGGTGTGAATAAGTTTCTTTTCCAGGCAGATCCCCCTTCACCAGAGCTCATTCCCGCTTCTGAGTTGGTGTCTGTGACTGTAATACTGCTGTCATGCTCGTACAACGAAAGAGAGTTTGTAAGAGTCGGTTATTATGTCAACAATGAATATGACTCTGAGGAACTCAGGGAAAACCCACCGAGTAAAGTTCAGGTGGATCATATCGTCAGGAATATCCTTGCAGAAAAACCAAGGGTGACGAGATTTAACATTGTGTGGGACAACGAGAACGGAGATGCCGATGAGTTTCCACCAGAACAGCCAGACGCTGATCTCGCAGAGGATGCTGACGACCAGTACGAGCAGGAAGATGAGGAAGACGAGGAGGAGGATATAGAGAATGGTGTAGATGAAGGGGGAGAGGAAGAAGAAGGCGATGAGGATCCTGAAGACGATGCTGAAGAAGAAGACGCTGAGGAAGAAGACCTTGACGAAGAAGAGGCAGAAGAGGATGAAGAGGATGATGAAGATAATGAAAATGAGCCAGACTCCAAGAAAAGAAAATTGAGTGAACCAGTGCCAGAAGAGGAAGGGGGTGAAGATGATGCTGCTGAGGATGAGGATGATGCACTAACGATAGGCGATTCCCCTAAGGAGGTGGAGGAGACAGCTACACAGGAAGGGTAAACCCAAAAATATAATTGCCGCCAAAGGGCCATTCATGTATCATAGTTGAAGATATACATATATATAAAGTCTCTAAATTGCTTCC
Source organism: Kuraishia hungarica (assembly GCA_030567555.1). Taxonomy (NCBI): domain Eukaryota; kingdom Fungi; phylum Ascomycota; class Pichiomycetes; order Pichiales; family Pichiaceae; genus Kuraishia; species Kuraishia hungarica. The sequence goes on from JAJLSL010000004.1 coordinate 430,344, forward strand.
ATGCGTTATGATTTGCGTACTTCTCGCTGCCACATATTATCAAATATCTGGAAAGTCTTCGTGATCTGCGGGTCCAGTTGTGTAAATTGATCCTTTGTCATACAGTTTGCAAAATTCTTGCGGAAACGGGTTTTCATCTGGTCCGGATGCCACCTGATCCTCTCCTTCTTGATTCTTTGCCTGAACTCCTCTTCCAAATCATTAGATTCTAAATTCAGTCTCAAAAAGTCTCTGACATTTGCATAATTCAACTCCCTACAATTATTGGTCACCACTGGCCATATAGGCATCGTTTGTTGGTCTGCTTCATCAAGTGCACGGCCCCTCATCTTGCTCCAAAAATGACTGTATTCCTGGAAATTCTTCTTGTGTAGCTGTGCTTTTTGGAATTCCGGTAATGGATTGACTCTGTACTTTTCTTCAATGGTATCTTTACGATCGCTTTGTTTGTATGATGGTTGATTTATGTACGTGTTTCCTGTGTCAGGGAGGTCATTTGCAAACACAGAATGTCTAAGCAATGTGTTTGGATCGACCTTAAGCTCTTGTGGTTTTGAATCTTTAGAAACTAGGCGATAGCCTTTAATCGGAGGCCCGTATTCATAACCACCTCTTGCTCTTGGTATTTTTGACTGTGTGTTTCCTGATTGGTGACTGTGGGAATGCGTGCGGTCCCGTGGGGTGGTACTAGGAGGAAGGATTGGTGTATTATATTGAGCAGATGTAGGGGCTTCCTGGTCCCCAGTATCACTTGGGTGTTCCGTAGACAGGGTGCGTGGGAAAGAAGCATTACTATCTTTGAACTTTAGAATGTTTCTCCGTTTCTTCTTGATCTTCCTCGTAGTTGTTGAGGGAATGCGTTCCCTATCATTGGTGCTTTTCTGAGCATCCATATTGTTATGTACAACATCATTTGAATGTTCTCTCTTATCTCCTCTCCTTTGAGATCTCGCTATGTATTGAATTGGCCCTAAGCTTGGGATAGAGTCGGACTCTGGCTCACTCTTCAGCATGGTTGCACTATTTGAAAGTACACCATACTATGTGATCAGTTAGGTCAAGAACTCATAAACTCAACTGATCTTCGGCTAAATAATAAACCTTTATGAGGTGCAGGTGCACACGTATGAATCCTGATGTAAAAATGAAAGCCTGAACCTAAATCTAAACCTAAAATTGCTCTGTCTACTGTCCTCGAAACAAAAACCTTACTCTCTGAACCCCCAAGAAATATCCAGACCCCCTAGCCAAAAAAGAATATATCAGTGAGCAGGAGCCGCGCGCGTGCGTTGTCTGGCCTGCATTCTCCACACATCCTCTCCCCCCGATTAAAACGCAGAGCAAAAGCCATAGCAGGGGCTCCACTACCGCTAACCATCCAACTTAGCGTGATGCTCCGTACATACATAGTGGGTAGGCAGGTCTGCACAAGCAACGGTATATGCAGCCTTCTGCTCTGTGCTCATCTCACGGGGAAGTAATTTTTGACAATGCAAGAAACGGGTGGCATGTTGTTCACTATGGGCTTTTTCGTGCTTTAGTCGATTCTATAGGCATCTTCAGAGGGAGCATAGTGTAAGGTTGAAACTTTTCTCAAGAGAAGACAGGAGTTGGATGTAAATGAAGAGAAATTAAATATTTCTGTTATATTAGTATTATCATTATAGTTATCGGAACTGCCTCTATCACTTTTTCGAGTTTGAGGGAGCCATCGTCTTGTACAGATCTTTGGAAACTGAGGATATCAAGAAGTTTGTGTGAAGAGGTTGGTGTGCTTAAAAGATGCTGAGATGTTCGGTAGCAGTGTTGACGAAGATTTCGAAACAGCCTGTTGGATCAGCTTTTAGAATACCGATAGCACGAACTGGGTTTGTAAGATTTACATCTACTGGAAGTTTGAAGGCTTTCATAGAAGACAAAGAAGAGCTACGAGGTATCGATTTGTTTCAAGGTGTCACCACAAATGCAACTACCCTAGAGTATGCTTACCGTCGTGAGGGGGAGACCTTCGGACAGCTTGTGAATTCTGAGCACTATGAGCTTAGTAATGAAGACGAACCCAAAGTGCGAGTAATTACCATGGAAGATTGGGAGAATCACTCTCAATATCGTGATGCCACCACTAGTGAACCAATTCATGGTGAGAATAGCCAAGAGGCCAGATTACACCCAAGTACCCTTGAGGGCCGTGTGAATAGGAAACAAATACAAGTACCGGAAATGATTGCAAAGACCATCAATAACAACATTCTATCACTCAACAGCCCGAAGAAACTGCGAACCAGAGTTTCTGAGACTTTTGTTCACCTCAATGCCTCGGACCTTCATGCACCCTGTCAGACTGAGCTCGATTCTGATGCTCATATTGCAGCCATTTTCATACAGAACTATGCTTCTTTATACCAGGTATTAACAGAGCTAAGGAAAAGAGTGGGCGAAGAAAAGTTCAACCCCGACAGTGTGCTTGATGTAAGCTATGGTCCTGCAACAGGTATGGTAGCCTTGAATGAAATCATGGGTGATACATTCAACCCCAAGATAAAAGAGGCTGTGATAGAAGGTCCGTATGATATGCTTAGGAGGGCGAAGATTATTCTCAGCAGACAGATGGCAGAATATAATGGCCTCCCCGTCACCGATGATTATGAACGGCCCCAAATGCTCGATGTCGAAGAGGATCAAGAATATGTAGGAGAGGTTATGACCAAGAAGATAAAAATCAAAACCAAGCTCTCCAACTCGTTAAGGTCATCAACTGAGAGAAAATATGACTTAATCATTTCAACCCATCAGCTTCTTACAAAGCCGGAGAATTTTCCCAACGAGGTCGATGAGAACCTTGACATTCTGCTACAACGTCTTGCACCGGGTGGGCACTTGATCCTAGTGGAGAGAGGTAATCCGCTAGGCTTTGAAACTATTGCAAGAGCCAGGCAGGTATCAATCAGGCCTGAGAACCATGGCAACTCGCCTTTCAAGATCCCTAGGACTTACAAACAGAGCTATCTAAAGAAGGAGGTTTCTAGACTACAGCAGGATGTGGGAGACGAATTCGAGGTTATAGAAGAGGGAGATAACATACCCAGTCCATATAATCTAAAAGTTGTAGCACCATGTTCACACCATGCAAAGTGCCCCCTGCAAGTGCATAAGCCTGAGTATTTCAATTACTCTAAGATTGGTGGCAAGCTTAACTTTTGCCGTTTTCAAACTGAAGTCATTAGGCCCAAGTTTTCACTGGAGTTAAAGAAGGGACTTCTATTGGCAACAAAATGGGCAGATTCTACCAGCGGAATTGGAATCAAGGGCCAAGCCAGTAGTGGTAAAGGTAGAGCAAACGGTCGAGACTATGAGACCTCTGGATTCAGCTACCTTATACTAGAGAGATCCCAGAATGATTCTGCAACCATCAGATCGATTGAGCAAATGACAGAAGCACATAAGGACTCTGTCCTTGAGGTGGGCCACAGTGGTGACAGCGTGGACGAAAGGCCAAGAGTAATGAAGACACCACTTAAGCGTAAGGGTCTTGTTATCGCCGAGATGTGTGCACCGTCAGGACATCTTGAAAAGTGGCATATCTCAAAGTCCATTGGAAAACAGGCTTATCACGATGCGAGGAAACTTGCCGCCGGTGATCTATGGGCCCTGGGTGCTAAGTCCACCGGTCTAGCCAACAAATCAGGTGATAACTATCTGGAAAAGCTTGAGCAGAAAGAGAAGGAACTACGCAAGGAGAGAAGAAACGCTGAAAGGGATATTGCAAACCTTCAACGAAAGGAATTAGATGTTTTGAATGCTCATGTACCTCAAAGTTTGGAGGAAAAACTACATCAACTTTCGATTTCTGTCTCAAGTGAGTTCGCCAAGAACCCTAAGGTGAAGAGAGCCGCCTCCAAGAAATACAGATACTAACGCATGGTATTCTTTCCTGAATAGACAGGAAAATCCTCTCATCTGAGTTTTTATTTAATTTCTTTCCATCATCTCGTATGTTTGGTGGTTTTACATGTAAATAATATCAATGAAAAAATTTATTATGATGCTTAGTGTTATGTAGGTCGCTCCGGTGCTTGAGTGTGAAGGTATGGGGTAGTATGGTAGTGTCGTTATCAGTAAGTGGGGATAAGATGATTATATACAGCCCCTCCTTCATCTTACGGTTTCGCACAGTTGTTATCGGTTATTCATTTACGAATTGGCTATTTATTTCCAGCATCCAATTGAGAATAGCATAAAATTCTGAGAAATAGCCCTGCATATTATATTTCAATGTCAATTTTTTTCAGAGCTCCTCTTGACATTGAGGTGCGCCTCGATGGTGAGGACACAAGAGAACATGTGGAGGTAAAGAATACCAAGGGCCGCAAGGAGAAGCTACCGCTGTATAAGGATGGAGAGACTGTGAAGGGTCAAGTGACAGTGAGGATTAAAGACAACAAAAGGGTTGAGCACCAAGGAATAAAGGTGCAGTTATTGGGAAGCATTGAGACACAGAACGATGGAGTACAGACCGACGATTTCCTTTCCCTTGCCCATGAGCTAGCCAGCCCAGGAGACCTAAGGCACCCTGAAACGTTCCAATTTGAATTCCGTAACGTTGAAAAGCAGTATGAGAGTTATAGAGGTGCCAATGTCAGACTCAGATATTATATAAAAGTGACGGTATCAAGGAAATCGGCCGATGTAATAAGAGAGAAGGAACTCTGGGTCTATCAGTATCAGGCGGCGGTGGCGGAGCCTGCACAGCCTGTGACCTCCAGTGTGAAGATGGATGTTGGCATAGAAGATTGTTTGCATATCGAGTTCGAATATTCCAAGAACAGGTATTCGTTGAAAAACGTCATCGTTGGAAGAATATATTTCCTGCTTGTGAGGCTAAAAATAAAGCATATGGAGTTATCGCTTATAAGGCGTGAAACGTGTGGAGCTCCACCTAACCAGCTGTCGGATAGCGAAACACTGGTGAGGTTTGAAATAATGGACGGTGCTCCGGTTAGGGGTGAAACAATTCCTATCCGGTTGTTTTTGGGTGGCTTTGATCTGACCCCTACCTATCGTGAGGTGAATAAAAAATTCTCGACAAGGACATTCCTAAGCCTTGTGTTGATTGATGAGGATGCAAGGAGGTACTTCAAGCAAAGTGAGATAATATTGTACAGAGAATAGACTATGTAGCGATAAATATTGAGATGACCAATTTACAATTTGTTTTTTTTCTATTCTTAAATAATGCAGGTCGTAGCCTCTGTGTATATCTATCCTAGTCAATTTCATTCCGAACGATTTATGGATATGATGTAGGCTGCTCTTTCTGCCATGATACATAGACACAGAAAGTGCCAACCTTAACAAGAAGTGATGCGGTGGCTCAATGGTAGAGCTTTCGACTCCAGTTGGAATACAGTGCAATCGAAGGGTTGCAGGTTCAATTCCTGTCCGTGTCAATTTCTATTTTTTTTGCTCCTCATCACTAGATGAACGAAATTGTCAACCGTCAGTCGCAATTATTATTTTATTTTATTTTTCATTGAAATAATAATCATCTACCTTAGCAAGTTTGATTTTTTAGAAGAGCCTAAAGTTGAGCTAGTCACTGCTGCATTCTTGAATTTCGACAACCTCCGAATACACCAAACTATTCCTGAAAGAGGATGAGATATGTTTTTTACTATTCACAAATGATTTAAACAAAAAAATGGATAGATACATAGAATGAAAAATAGACCAAAATTAATGGATTTTAAAAAATAATACAAGGTCATTGCTGGACCGAAATCCTCCACTCCTCTGCAACCTATCCCATTTCTTTGGCTTCCCCCAAGATACTTAAGCAACCACACCAAACCACTCCACACAGACAGTTCCACTGTGCTGCGTAAGGAAGCCAAGCCGATCTGTGGTTATGCAGCACCGGTCCCAGGGTGCGCACTTTCAATTCAGCACCCACTCTCGATGATCCCAGCAGGGCACGACGACACGGGACAAGTGTCAACAAGATACCAGGCCAATAGCATGAATTCATCAACGGATCATACATTTGTATAATTGATAAGACCATAATCTATAGCTAGAAAGAAAGTGACATCAATTCACATCATTGTTGTGCTTGGTATTTGTTGCCTGGACAGATTTTACATTAGTTTGTGTCAATTCCTTAGAACAGATCCGTTCCGATCACAATGGTTGTCCTCGCTGCCTCTATCTGCACACACGGTGGTAAGACCATTCTGTCGAGGCAGTTCAAAGACCTATCCAAGGACCGTATAACAGCTTTGCTGTCTGCATTTCCCTCTCTGCTGGCTGACAAGGGTACCAACCAGCACACCACAATTGAAGATGACCACGTGAGGTACGTCTACCAGCCATTGGAGGAGCTGTATGTCGTGTTGATCACTAACAGACAATCAAACATCCTGCAAGATATCGACACTTTGCACCTCTTCACACAGACCATCACCTCGCTTTTGAGGTCTATTGATGAACGCGAGATTTATGAGAGCGCGTTTGAGATCCTCAGCGCGTTTGACGAGATTATCAATCTGGGTTACAAGGAGAACCTCTCGCTATCACAAATCATGACTTTCTTAGAGATGGACTCTCACGAGGAGAAGATCCAGGAGATCATCGAGAGAAACAAGGAGTTGGAGGCTGCAGAGGAGAGAAAGCGCCGCGCTAAGGAGATTCAGAGGAAAGAAATGGCCCGTAAGAACATGGAACACTTTCCAACCAACCAGGGCTTCGGTAGCGGAGGCTATGATTCTTCCAGTGTTTATCAGCAACCCCAACCCCAGGCTTCTGCCTACTCCCCATCCCCATCGCCTGCATTCTCAGCACCTGCTAGACAGCCGCCAAGAGGACGCGGTTTGCAGCTTGGAAAGAAGGCTGCAGGCAGCTTGGGAGACTCTCAGCCTCTTCTCGTCGAACCCGCACCTTTCAGGCAGCCAGCCCCAGAACAGCACTACGACTCATCAGCAAGTGCTACACCACAGCCACTTGCTTCTTCCAAGCCAAAGGTCACCAACAATGGTGTACTGATCACTATCAACGAGAAGGTATCGGCCCAGATCACTCGTGAAGGCTCTGTCACCACTTCTGAGGTGAAGGGTGATCTCCAACTAAGAGTGAGCGACCCAACTCTGGCCCACTTCCAGATTGCCCTTGATTTCACCAAAGATCCTGCTGTACAGTACAAGACTCATCCCAACGTGGACAAGAACTTGTTCAATACTTCGAACAAAATTGGTCTCAAGGATCCATCTAGACCATTCCCATCAAACGATCAGTCCCTTGGCGTTCTGAGATGGAGAGCTGTGGGCAAGAGTGATGACAATTCATTGCTTCCACTGAACTTGTCCACCTGGGTTAACAACAATGGAGATGGTACGATTGGAGTTACATTTGAGTACGAGCTTGCTGCTGCCTATAAAGAGTACGAGCACTCTATCAACGATGTTCTCATCATAGTGCCAGTAACAAACAGTTCATTGACTAGCGATGAGCATGACAATGTGACTATGTCCCTTGTAGATGAGGGTGTGGTGTTTAAGATTTCAAAGGTTGCTGAGAAGTTCCCACAAGGATCCTTTGAGTTTGTGGTACAGAGTGACGACGATGAGGTTTTGTTCCCTATTGAGGTCAGGTTTGAATTGGAGAACAACATCGACAACCTTAGCACAATGAAGGTGGATAGTCTAGTAAACTTGGGAGGTGATGAGGATGAAGAGCTGCCTTATGACTTGTACTATAATCTGGACACTGAAGGCTACTACGTTATTTGAAGAAAAGACCTAAAGGCGGAGAAAAGGAAAGTTATAACTTTCAATGCAATTAGAGTTTCCATTTAAATGAGATACATAACAATATTAAATCAAAACGTGATAGACAAGTTTTCTCATAGAAATTTGTCTCTGTAGTGCACTTGTATGACATCTTGCCATTTATCATAGCAAGTAGGTCATTCCTGGCAGAGCCATAGTAAATGATAACCCTAAATCTTCCACTTCACTCAGCTCTTGGAGCTGTTGCAGCACCTGCCTGCGCGGATCCTTGTCTACAAACACCTCCTTTACGTGAACTATCAGAATACGAAAGTTTTCAAGGGGGCGCACATTTGTGTGCTTGGTGTAGTGCCTGCACTCATCCCGCAGGGCCACAAACTCTCTAATAAGGTTCCTAGGTGTCATATGACCAAATAGAGGGGTTCCGCTTGGCTGGTTTACAGTTGAACATTCGATCATTATTGCAACTATTTCGCCTTCCACCACCTCTCTTGCTATCGACTTCCATATTCTATGATTTCTGGCATGAATGCTAGTATGATCAGCTTCTACGTCTCCAAACATTAGAACCTTCTTTCTTGATGTTGAACTGCCCCTGTTCGAAATTAGAAATGCGGAACTTTCATATTGATGCACTGTAGAACCAGCGGCTGCATCATCCCTATAACAACCATGAGATACAGTAAAGGATTTGACGCTGAACCATTTGTTAACTTTTATCCATTCATCTTCATCATTTCCATATACGGCATCATCAGTGAGTGCAGCCTGCCGTAGACACCTCAGTGTTATTGGAGAACCTGTAGAGCTGGAGGTTAGATCAGGCCACATCCTATTGTTAAAAACATACTTTTCCATATCATCGATCGTCGAAGGTGTACCATACACCACTTTGGAGACGGGACTGGCTGTCTGCGAAGAGGAATTAGAAAGAGGAGGGGCATACAGCAGGCCTGGAGAGTTTATCACCAAACCCGATAGGTGATCGAAATGTGTATGCGTTATCAGATAGCATGATAACAACCTGAAAAGTTTAACTGAATATTCAAGAGGTGTCAGTCGTGATATATGCAATGGATCTAATTCCTTCGATGAGAGCTTTTTGTACGCTGCTGTAAATGGATTTGATATGGGGCAATTCGTGTATGCTTCCACCGACAATGAATCGGAATATATATCCAATAGTGGGTTTGATTCATCACATGACATTTTCTGCACACTGCGATCAGTTGTTACATTTGTCAGATTAGCCTCAGCGAGTTTCCTCTTCTCTTTGGAAACAATGTCAATCAGGCCGGTGATGCCTGTCCCAGCATCAATACATATGAAACAATCATCTTGGTATTCGGTGAGGATCTCCTCGTATGTAATACTTGCTGGCTTCAGTAGATACGCACATGTCCTACCGTCGAGCGGACCACCTGAACACCCTAATACAGTCAATTCAAAAAACCCAGACATTTGTGAACCCACAGGTGTATCCCCCTCTTCATATATAAAAAGATCGACCACGGTGATAAAAAGATGTCCTTTAGAAAGAAGTATATGCTGCGTCCCTCGTTGCGGGGTATCTACACTAAACCCAGAGCACCGGGAGGAGAACACCGAGAGAGAAATATAAAACAGGGAGTTGAGCGGGTTAAAATATTTGAACCAAAGCCAAATAAATGATGTTTATTCCTTTTGGAAAATTATTCACAGTGTTTGGGAACAACCCTAGGAACTGCTAAGATGCTCTCGCCTCGCCCTATTGAATAAATCTCCAGCTGCACGGCGCTTGGAGTGTCACCGTGATGAGGGGAACTTCCTTCACCTCAAACCAGTACATACAGGCAGCTGTGCCTAATGCATCCTACAGCTGGCATGAGACATGAGGCAAGGACAGCGCGGTGAATGCAAAGAAAGGCAATGCTGAACTCTGATTAGTTGTCAAGGAAACCCAACAACGCAGGTTTTCCACGCAAATGCTGGTTATCAGCATATATCCCTATTCCTTCAATCACATGAGGGTGAGTCGGGGGTTGCCTAAAGGGCGGCTTCCATTTTCTCCTGCAGAAGAAGACATGCTTCCAGAAGATATTTGGCGCTTGGGGCCCCAACCTACTGTACTAGCTTTGCAGCAGGAAGGTGGTTCCCTCCTACAGGAGGGGAAATAAGAGGCCAAGACATCCACCCGCAATAGAAACGCACGCATAGGGGCAGATCGTGGGTGCATAAAGACTGCTTACGAGTACGAAAAATGCTCGATTTACATTTGTTTAGGCTTTCTAGATCTCTGTGCTGCATCACCTTGCTGCACAACATACTCTATTTTGTTACAAGCACTAGTTTGTTCGGTCTGTGTCTCCGCAGTTCAACAGTGCGCCCCATTTCAGCAATACCATTCGGGCGTTCAATAGGCACATTGACGGACGGTGCCGTAGCATGTTCGCTACAGGATGAATCTGCTGTTGCGTATGCAGCGGGTTCACCGATGTAGGTTCATATCGATGGAAAACACAACAGGGCATTACACTCTATTCCACCCTGGTAATGAAGGCCCCGGAGGCTGATGGCCCCCATTTTCCGCGATGTATTGCGTGATGTGCCGCAGTTTCCAGCTGGATCTTTATTGTCCCTGATTACCGACAATTGCAGTTTCTACAGATGAAACTAGTATCGTGGATAAGCCTCTTATTTTCTAGCTTCTGGAATACAAGCTCACCTAGCAGGTGTCATGGTGGCATGTTCGACCACAGATGGCGGACCAAAGAATATGTTACCAAAGCATCCTTCTATGCCGCCGTATATGCACCTTACTTCTTCCAACAATTTCCCTTCTCAAGCCCCGCACCTCATCACCTGGATCCAACACATCTCGTGGTGGCACCCGGGATGTCCTACACAAGTCATATTTATAGATAGCTCTGAAGATTACGTTGGGCCAAAAAAGCTGGAGTAATACCATTGTCCGTATCAATACTTGTGTCTGTCTGGGAAGCTGATGTATGCCATCCCTTCTGCAAACCGAGAGGCTTGTAACAAGTTGCCGGTGCAGGGCCTTTTGCCTCAGAAATCTCTCGAGTAGCGTACACACATCGTGCTCTCTCCTCTATGCACAACTTCCGACCGTGCATATAATGTAGGCGGCCTGGGATGCGCTCTGTCATAAGATGAAATATACAATAATGCATAAAAATTTGGCAATTAAGATACTGTAGGGTTATATTGATATATATATATATATGTATATATATGAAACGTCGGAATGGAGTTCACACAACCTGTGTGCCGTAACCCTTGATATGCTGTGAAAACTCCCAGTTCATGCCCTCACACTTGACATCCTTGTGGAAGTCTATCTTACCTCTCGACTTGCTGATGACGCAAAGAGAGTACTTGTTCAATGCTCTTGCGTCTCTGTAGTACATAACCTTCATACACTGCTTCACGAGATCAACTGCCTGTTGTTCTTCTAGTTTGGCAGCATCCTCCTCTGTCTCAACCTTCTTTCTCAGAAGAGGAACAGCAAGATGAGCACCAAATCCGGTTGCAAGAGATGGAGATGAGTATGTTACACCCAACAGGTCAGCATATTTCAAAAACAATTCTCCCTCAGCATCAATTCCAGCAACAATACAAGAATTCCAAAGGGGGTCCATCTTAGATCTTCTGTTATAGAGCACACGCGACAGATATTCGTGTACGTGTGACGCGGCCAGATTAGGAGCCTCCATGTCATACACGTCTTCAACCTCCAAATCATCCAGCAATCTCTCAATCTTTTGCATATCACTAATATCTCCACTAATACCTACTATTGTCTTGTCACCAACCTTGATCAATCTCTCAATATCAGTGAACCTAGCCAGCGAGCCATAAGATCCCAGGTTGTCTGCAGCTATAACGATACCATCATTGTACTTAATTGCGATCACCGATGTACCTGTGATAATTGGCTGCTGTGTATTCATCTTTGGGAAAGAACTGTCGCTCTGTTCATGAATCCCCGCATTGGCAATGTTGTAGTTGTATTGTCCATAGGTCTCAGCGGCTGGGCGTCCCCAGCTAAAAGGGTCGTGATTCATGGCTGATGTCTAGTTGTTATCAAAACAAGTGGCACAAAAAGGGAAATCCACAAATGTTAGTTTGAATCAAATGTGTTCAATTTCTCTCAATTGATCTTCATAATCTTGTATGTTTTATATCACAAAATGATAGATTCACCAGCTTGGATAGGTATTATACTCTATACCGTACATATGTGTCTGTAGTTGTATGTGTGTGGCGAACCTTGGAGGCGTCGTCGGATCCCTATACTCTTAAGCTGATACGTGCACTACCACTTATGAGTAATGGGGGATACGCTACTAGAAAGTGAAAGGAGAGGGCATACATATGGGTAGGATGCGCTACTCAAGCATATCTTAGGTAAATATAATAATAACAAAATTGAGTCAATGACAATTCATTGTCATGTTTGATATTTCTTGCCAAATAAAATTGGGCCATTCTTGGAACAATCGTATCGTACGTACGTTTGGCACTAAATGAGCAATATGCAGGGCTCGTCTATATAGCAAGCATTAACACCATGATACTATATATTTCAAAATCTATAAAACACTATTTCGTAAAAGAGTCGGCACCACCAGTGTTGATAGTGTCGATTTCAAGATCATTCAAGTAACCATATGAAAACCTAGATGATAGCTTATTTCTGGATTCAAAAGCAACGGGAGGAATGCTAGACTGAATAGAGCTCACCGCTCCACTTGTAGCGCTGACACCACTTGGTAACTCTCCGTTAGGCGCACATGGGTGCAGCTTTGGTACATGTGATATACTGCCTATATAAACTGTGTTAGGAAGCAGAAACGAACAAACAAACAGACAAACAAGACACAATTACCCAGGCGATTGCCTTTTTGTCTTTGAGTCTGATATCGCTATACCAAACAAATCTCATCACACTGGATGCGTCATTGGTGCAATTGCGGACCTATACTTACTAGGAGCGATGTGAGGACCACCGACAAATTTTATAAGCGGTATGTGCTTCGCAAGAGAGATAGTTGATGGTCTCATCTTGTGTTGTATCTTGGATCAGTAAGTATACCAATAATTTTTGGTGGGAAACTACAATTTGATCTTTTTCATTCAATTTTGTGAGCTCTGCAATGGCCCGGGGAGAAAGTAATCTCTGGTTTCTGTTTGGCCCACATCGGATCTTCTGAGGGATGGCCTGCCATGCATTATCGTGTCACCAAGACATGTTTACCTGTAGGTTGACATAAACCAGATATAATACTGTTTTAACTGAAAAATATACAACCATACTATATATTGAGTATCCTCACAGCCACTGATACACCTACAATGGTCCCCGACAGTGTTGTGAATGGAAGCTTTGAAGGGTCCAATCCTGATGCGCACTCCTCCTCCCTGTTGTCTGGTGCTGACTTAACTCCGATCAGCCACAGGCAGGTGAGTGAGAATCCCAAGACACCTCTCATGAGATCAGAGTTGCGTTCCACTCTATCGCGTGCTGAGGCAGGCAAGACGATTACTCCTGTGAGTTATAAGAGCAACCTTGACATTAAAGGTGCTAATGCGGAAAATGGAAAGCTGGCTCATTTGCTTGACAGCAGTACACAAGATCACAAGCAGGGCTCAGCCAATGGTGTGCTGGAGGACATACCGGATACGTACAGCAACAGACAACTCAATCTCAGGGCTAATAATTTGAATGGGAAGACCAAACTACCACCATCTAGACCCTCCTCACAGAATCTGTCTCCTCCACGTTCAATACTGAAAAAGCCGGGCAATTCCAACTATCAGCTCTCAAAGTCTTTTGTAGACTCAAGACCAGAATTGACGGCTGCCATTGGAGCCAATGGTCGTTTGAACCCAGTACGAGCAGCTAAGGTAATGTTCTCTCCGAGCCGATCGCCGCTGCTGAGGACTAACTTTTTACAAAACGATAACCAGCCAAAAAATACATATTCAAGTCCACTTGCAAGGGCCTCAGCATCAGTTAACCTTTCCAGAGCTGAATACGGCCAGCGAAGACTTTCTACCAAACGAGCGTCAAGATCAAACCACAGCATAATGTCCAGTCCCAGTAGAGGAGACAAATCGGATTCCACTGACATGTTTTCAGGTTCGGGAGTGGATAAAGCAGATGTGACAGATATTATAGCCGACGAGTCGGAGACAGATGAAGGGAGCATGACTTCAGAAGGGTTCAGCAACAGAAAACCCAACAGTAACGACAACAATAGTAATGGTGATCCCAAGGATCCCTCTGAGAAGACACTTACATTCCATCGCCTGATGACAGACCCATCTATACCTTACATTCTTTCGTTATATCTTCAACTGTTCTTCAACATTGTGTTGGTGTCTATAATTGGTTATTTCATTTATTCTTTTGTCTCTACAGTGCAGGCAGATGTGGAGAATAAGGTAGAAAATTTCGCAACAGATGTACTTCAGGAGATCAGCTTGTGTTCCAGAGAGTATTTGCGAAACAATTGTGATCCAGGCAAGAGGGTACCTGCTCTTGAGAAATCATGTATGGCCTGGGAAAAGTGTATGAATAGGGATCCTGCATTAGTGGGGAGGGCCAAAATAGGTGCAGAGACGTTTGCAGAAATTATCAATGGATTTGTAAAGCCTATATCGTGGAAGTCAATCTTTTTCCTGCTGTTGATGACAATCGGTTCTCTCTTCTTCATTAATACTGCCTTTGGTACATACAGAAGTTTTTCAGCGGGTGATGAATACGATGGTGCATCCTATTATCACCAATCACAGCAATATCAGCCACATCAACAGAGTAATCCTCCTGCTTTGATAACAGAGGGAGGATCACAGGAGGCAGACAACAGCATCTATTATCCCACGGCAACGCCCCGTGGTCCAGGTTCAGCGAGAAGAATGCCCGCGAGTGCCAGTATGAATAGAAACAAAGGGTATGCAGTCCCAAATGGGGGAAGTGTGACAGGCAGTGCTAGCCCCGCTGTGAACTCACCTATACATAGACAGTTATTTTACAGTTCAGACCGCTCCAAGGGGGTTTATTAATCAAGGTTTACGGGACATTAGTATAGTGCATACCAAGTGAGAACTTGTAACGAAATAAGTGCATTAACGAAATATAAACTCCAAATAATGATATACATTTCACAAAGCTAGTTACGATCAACAGTAGAATACAATATGCATAATCCGTCTCCTGGGATTCTCATCCTATGCATCGCACTTTGCTTGCTCTTACTCCTTGTGTGCATCAGCCTCCTTTGTATCGAGCTTTTCCTTTTCAATCGCCTGAAGTTCCTCTCTCCAAGATTTAAATTCTTGAGTGAGAATGGCACCTTCGCCCCAGAGAAGAGGCGATGCAAGATCTGCTGTAAGTTCGGTAAGTGAAAGGTAGTCTTTGTTTGTCAATGGACTATAGCTCAGCCTCCAGACCTTCGTCTCATCATTGGGTATAGTATCAGCCAGCCATTGCAATAATCCACCATAAAACTTCAACGAATCCGTGAATTTATTCACCGTTTTCCTCTTATTCTGTGCGTTGGAACTTTCCGCCTGAGCCTGATTTTCGGGGTTGAAGGGGTTCTGTTTGAATAGTATTGGGATCTCATCCACCTTATATTCCTCAACTGACCTCAGAACTAAGTTATCGTCTCTGAACCCATAGATTACCTTCTTTATACCTAACAAGAAACATTGTGCCCAAGTTTTATAGAGTTTCTTCTCAAAGGTCATAACCTGGCCTGGTTGGTCCATCATCTTTGATGTTTTCAGTTCGACATAATGTGGTAGAACATCATGCTCTTTTTCAAATTCACCATTAGGGTCTGGCTTGTAGTCCCAGACACAGTCAACCTCTCCAGCAATGACTGTCTTGAGGGAGCCAATACCAGTCCGCACAACTGAGCAGTACTGCTCCACATTGTTTACAGGCAGCCTACCACGCCTCTCCACTTCCTTCCGTGTGCACAGTGGCCATGGTTTGGGTAGAGTAGAAATAGCCTCAAACTTGTAACCCGAATACATCATCTTTTCCTGGAGCGGATTACGTTGTGATTCCTCAGCCAATCTCCGCTGTGTGTCAAGAGCCTTGTCGGACTGGATGAATATATGGCCATCGAATTTTATGATGTTCAAGTCTATAGGATCTCTATTGTTGTATGGGAGAGTGAGAAGCTTGGTCATGATCCCTCTCCAGGTTATTATGTCTGCCTGTATCTTCTCTCCATTCTGTCTTTCATATTCGGCTATTGCCCTTAGGAGACCCACAAACTCTCCATCTCTGGATTCGTCTGCCTTGATAAACTTTTGAAATCCTGCTTGCAGATCAATCCCTGCAGGGTCACTTAACTCACTATCAGGTAGGTAGTAATAACTTAGCCCAGAGGCATCCAGGATATAGTCTCCTTCGAAGTTCCTCGTGAAGCACGTCAGCTCTTTCGGCTGCCTCAACTTGGTCTGCTTAGACCGAGTAATGAGAGGATAAACTTTATGCAATGACATTACTGGTCCTCTTCACCTGTAAAATATTAGCAGTGCACTGTTATTCGATAGATCTAGCCTAATCCTTTTCTCTCTAATATCTAGTAAAGTTTCACCACCGCCCTATTGTTAATATTTAATACACCCACACCCACACCCACACAACCTTGAAATTATCAGATGCACTAATGTAGACGGTTGTACCTGTGCACATTAGTCGTGAAAAAGTGGAAATTTGTCACAGGCATACAGACACTTCGCAGATGAGCAGACCACTGCAGTTGACCAACGGTTTTTCCTCTCTTGCCTACATAGGATTCAGATCAGGTTTTCTATAATATAGTTTCAGTTTTTTTATTATATATATGTATATATCTACTGGTCATTTCTTGCAGTTCATATTTAAGTTACATAATGTCGTACCAATTGGTTGTGGCTGGTAAGGCTCCTCTGGTTGATTACTCTGCCCTCATTGCAGCTGCCTTCGTGAACAGCAAGTCTGAATCTTCCATTAATATCAGCTTTGTTGATGACAAGACTATTGCCAAGGACTCCAAGGCTACCGTTGAGCTCAGCGGAGATGCTTCCACTTCTGGCTCAGCTGAGGTGCTTAATGTGCTTGCCGACGCTTTTCCCCAGATTCTGACCGCTAAGGCAGAGTCACAGGAGTGGATCAAACTTGCCCTTGAGAACCTCTCCATTAAAGACTTCAAGAAGCTTTCTGTTGATCTTGAGAAGCTTGATGCTCACTTGAACTTCCGTTCATTTGTCGTTGGCCACGGTATCTCCCTCGCGGACATTGCCATTTGGGGTGTCCTTAGAGCCAATGCTCTCATGGGATCCGTTATCAAGAACTCTGTGTACATCAACATCTCTAGATGGTATTTATTCTTGGAGACTGACAAGCGCTTTGGTGGTATTGTTGAGCTCATGACAAAGTCTCTTGCTGAAATCCGCAAGGTTTCCAAGGCCGCCGGTGTTGGTAAGAAGGTGGGTCACAAGGCCAGCTTCGAGATTGACTTGCAGGGTGCCAAGGACGGTGAGGTTGTCACCAGATTCCCACCAGAGCCATCTGGATATCTCCATATTGGACATGCTAAGGCTGCTGTTCTCAACAAGTACTTTGCTGACCTTTACCACGGCAAGCTGATCATTAGATTCGATGATACTAACCCATCCAAGGAGAGAGTTGAGTTCCAGGACTCTATCATCGAGGATCTTCGTTTGCTCGGTATCAAGGGTGATGTTGTGTCCTACTCTTCCAATTACTTTGACAAGATGTATGAGCTTGCCGTTCAGATGATCAAGGATGGAAAGGCTTACTGTGATGACACTCCACTCGAGAAGATGAGGGCCGAGAGAATGGATGGTATCAAGTCTGAGAGACGTGACAGACCTGTCGAAGAGAACCTCAAGATCTTCACAGAGGAGATGGCTAACGGTACTGAGGAAGGTCTCAAGAACTGTGTGAGAGCAAAGATCAGTTACGAGGCTCCTAACAAGGCTCTCCGTGACCCAGTTATCTATAGATGTAACCTTAACCCTCACCACAGAACCGGTACCACTTGGAAGATGTACCCAACCTACGATTTCTGTGCTCCTGTCGTTGACTCCATTGAGGGTGTTACTCATGCTTTGAGAACTAATGAGTACCGTGACCGTAATCCACAATACGAGTGGATGATCAAGACACTCCACTTGAGAAAGGTGCACATCTGGGACTTTGGGCGTCTTAACTTTGTCAGGACCCTGCTGTCCAAGCGTAAGCTTCAGTGGTTTGTTGACAAGAACTACGTTTCTAACTGGGATGACCCCCGTTTCCCAACGGTCAGAGGTGTGAGAAGAAGAGGTATGACCGTTGAGGGTCTTAAGAACTTCATGATTTCTCAGGGACCCTCTAGAAACATCGTGAACCTCGACTGGAGTTTGATTTGGGCTGTCAACAAGAAGATTATTGACCCTGTTGCAGCAAGACACACTGCCCTCAACGCCAAGAACGTTGTTACTGTTCACCTTACAAACGGCCCTACTTCCGTCACAACAGAGATGAAGCCAAAGCACAAGAAGAACCCAGATGTTGGTGAGAAGAAGGTGCTGTTCGGCTCAGAAATCCTCTTGGAGCAGGAGGATGCCGCTACCTTGTCTGAAGGTGAGGAGCTCACCCTCATGGACTGGGGCAATGCTATTGTCGACAAGATAGTCAAGGATGATGCAGGCGTTGTCACCTCTATTGAAGCAAGACTTCACCTAGAGGGTGACTTCCGTAAGACAGAGAAGAAGGTCACTTGGTTGGCTAACACCTCTGACAAGGTCGAGGTTGACCTCGTCGACTTTGACCACCTTATCACCAAGGACAAGCTTGAGGAGGGTGATGATTTTGAGAACTTCCTCAACCCGGACACCGAGTTCCACACATCTGCTCTGGCTGATTTGAACGTCAAGAACATGTCGGTTGGCGATGTTATTCAGTTCGAGAGAAAGGGTTACTTCAGGCTCGACAGCGCCACTGACGGCAAGTATGTCTTTTTCACCATTCCAGATGGAAAGACAGTTAACAAATACGGTGCTAAATAAATGACCAGCTCCCCCTTTTTCTAGGTACGAAATTCTGATGTCTATGTAGCGTAGTAATGATAATAAGAATGATAATATAGAAGTATTAAGAGGCCATTAAATTTCAAAACCTGGTAGTATATGTACTGGAAAAAACGCTCTACTCCTAATAATTATATGCAGTTTATCCCCACCCGTCAGAAAACCACCTTGGATTTTCACTCTAGTTGTAAATGTGCTTTGTTATTCCTACTGATGATCAGATACCGAACGAGAATCTCAACCAGAGACACAAGAACACTTAACCCGATAGCAACTATCATCATGAGGGTAATCTTGTTCATGTTCTTTTCGGCAATGGAATCTGCAACTATGTCGAAGAAGTCAAGGAACACTTTACACCTATCATTGATCACCTCAACCCTTTGGTCAATCTCCAGATATTCCCTGATAGCGTTATATAGAGGATGGAGAGCAGGCTCCAACGACCAGAAAAACTCAGGTGTGTCCAAAACATTCGAGGAAAGGTTCACCTCATTACGTAATTGGAAGAGACGACCAGTCTTCATCAGTAGCTTCTGTCCAGTGTAACTCTGAAGCTTTCCAGTCAAAGCTAGCACCTTCGGAAGTTTTGAAATACTGCTGAGAATTACCGACATCTTGGATTCGAACAACGAGAGCTTCGTAGACTGGGCAATGGAATGTGATATAGACAGCTTGATAAGATGATCTCCTGCTTTGAGTGTGATCATATCGTTATAAATTCTGGGAGTGCTCACCTCTCTATTATACTCAAAGTGGAACTCTTCTGTCTCAATGTCCTGTTCTGGCAAAGGTTTGGTTATAAGCTGGATGGGGTCTCTATCATCTTCCAAATCGCCTTTACGGTTATCGTCATCATAGTTGTTGCTATCATTACCAATCGCACCATACTGTTTTTTGTGGATACCCTCATCATCCTCATCATCTTCTTCATCCTCATCATCCTCATCTTCCTCATCGTCAAGTAATTCATCAGGATGAATCTTGGCAAACGCCAAATCAGCTAGGATGTTCTTCTCATGTACCTCAGAGAAGTTCCAAAAGACAACAACACCGTATTCAAAGATGAAAATCTCAGCGTGCTTAGAAAGATCCGGGAGGCTCGAAGAGGGGAGACTGTCAGCCTCTGGTGATACACTCCCAGAGCTGCTCTGTTCCATTGGAACTGCAGAACCCTCTTCTCCTATGATGCTCTGCGTCTCCTTTGTAGTCTCACCATCTTCATTGTTTGCAGGGTTCAATTGACCGAAGTGGTCACTATTAATTGTCTCAACGGGACTGTTGTTAACGAAGAATTGTGGCTCAGAGGGGTCAAAATGTGGACTTGCCACGACATCAACCGGGACTCCAGCGCTATCTAATGAACCTTCAGCACCTAGACCCATTTCTGATGATGCAATATGTTCAGGTTCTCTGGAGAATTCCACACCGGAATAGTATCCAAAATGGTGGTCTTTCTGCTCCGATTTATCTATAAGGTTTTCCATTAGTTGATTACCACGCAACATCTTCGCAGAATTATTAGATTGAACACGATAACCGTTGGTTCCTGGTAATAATGGAAGCGAATATGGCACATACAGTACTTCATCATAGAGACGAGGAGATACAAGATGATTTTTCGTTAGGAAGGAAGATGTAAGTTTGAGATTAAACTCATCGGCAATAAGATAAGCCGTTACTCGCGAGTAATCTTTTGCTCTTTGCTCCTTTGTCATTTGTTCTGCCCTGGATCGCACATATGACTCGTTAGTGAACATATTTGTGGTGGTACCTGATGCGGCAGAGGATGGTTGGTGCGGAGGATGTATAACTTGCCTGTGTGAAGGCTCTGCCTCATCTGGGATCAGAACCAGTCTCTCTGACATCTTAGATGTACGTGTTGGAAGGGATTTGGTGGGCTTGGGCACTCGCTTGGAGAGCAGCCTACTGCTACCCGGGCCAGAATCACGAAGATAAGACATGCCAGGATGATTCTGTGAAGACTGAGACGAGCTTCGTCTATAGTGTGAGACAGAAGAGGAACCAGACAGTAGCACTGTAGGTGGTAGCCTTCGCTGCGATGAGGGGATGTCACTTATATCTGATATTATGTTTGACACTGAGATGTCGCTGAACTTTGTGGGATGCTGCCGTTGCACTGATGACTTTGACTTTCTGTAAGGAGGTGCTGCCCTCCCGGAAGTCTGATGTGGAGTGGCATCATACCTGTGTCCAGCAAACGGTGCTTTGGTGGTGCTGTTTCTAGCATCAGTCACAAGAATAGAGGGAGACCTCTTAGCAGTGGGCCGTTGTGATGACATTGTACATTCACAGATGAATGGATTTGAATGCAAAATAAAAGAAAAGCAGCCAGAGACTGAAAACCACGCGGCTTCAATTGCCTTGAGCACACAGTAGTACTTAGGAGTAACTTGTTCAACCCTATACAGCTGGAGCCTAGCTCGCTTACACTTATATGCAGCATGATACAAATCAACCATTGCACATACAGGGCCGTTATCTACAGAGCAGAGACGGACCGACCGTTGGGACAGGCACCATACGAGGTGTGGTGTAGGGGGAGGGAGTGCGAGTTATTGGGCACTACACCTATGCACTACATATTACCAACCCCCATCGGTACTCTATGCACTGCCTGTGTGCGTGCTCTACCTTTGTAGGCGTGCCATATCTACTCATAGATAACCATACACACCCAATGGACATATTGAGACGGCACCGGGTAACTGTGTCCAGCTGGACTTGAGAGCGTGCGGGATGATGAAGCACCAAAGGACAATAGATACGTAGCTAGCTAGCTGGTGAGCCCTTTGAATTTGTTTGACGATTCAAACCGGAGTGCCAGAATGCAATAAAAGAAACCCAGTATTCAATAAGCAATAATATTTGTGTGTTTATACACATTTGATAGCAATTCTACCTTGACACACATATATTTTTCACAAGGATGTCTGATCTAGATGAAGATCTCTTGGCTCTTGCCGGTGCTGGCTCTGAGTCTGAAGACAACGACAGCGACGACTACGAGCCAACGCTGGAACCCAAGAAGAGAGTATCATCAGCAGGAGGTAGGAGTAGCAAGCGAGTAAAATCGTTTGATTCGGAGGACGATGAATCGGAAGATAATGGCGATGGAGCAGCGGATCCATACCCTTTGGAGGGAAAGTACAAAAATGAAAAAGATAAGTCTGAGCTTTTGGCGATGGATGAAGTGACTAGAGAATCGATTCTCTTTGACAGAACCCAGGAAATGGAAAGATTCAGGGAACGTAAATACCTTGCACTGAGAGCAAAACAGAACCAGGTAGAACAGAGCAAGATTGAGAGCGACAGAAAGTCAGGTCGTTCAAAGAATGTCAAATCCAGCAAGCTTTCGGAGCTTAAGAGGCAGAGAGAGAAGAAGACCAAGAATGAAAGCAGGGGCCGTAGAGGCGATGACTACTTGGATGATGAAGATGAAGACGAGGATGACGAGAGGAGGGATGACGGTTCAGAGGAGGATGACTACTACGACTATGAGTACGAGAACCGTAGGAAGAAGGAGCGCGAGATTAACGCTGCATTCAACAAGGAGGCATCACTTTCCGATCTCAATAAAATAAGAGTTGGAAGAACTCAGTTGTTGAAATTCTGTTACTATCCAGAGTTTGAGGAGGCTATAGTTGGTGCTTGTGCAAGGATAAATATTGGTGTCAATGCTCAAACACGTGCTAACCAGTACAGAATGGTTATCATCGAAGGAGTAAAGGAGGGCGGTGCCTATAGCGTCAACAACAAGATGACCAACTTGTACCTTATTGTATCCCAAGGAAAGAACCAGAAACTGATGCGTATGACATATTTTTCGGATTCTCCCATCACACCAGAAGAGTTCGCTAGTTGGAAAGCACGTTTGGATCAGTCCAATGTCTCTCTGCCAAATATTGGTCAGGTTGACTCCAGATTCCACAACCTCAAGAACATGTTTGCCAAGCCTCTCACTGACGATCAGATTAATAAGGCAATGCAGAAGAGAGCTGCTATTTCTGGAGCTGCCCTGGAAGCCAATGACCGTGTACAAATCACCACTATTCTCAAGGATAAAATTACCGAAGCTCTTGCTCATGATGATGTTATCAGTGCCAAACGCTTCCAAGAACAATTAGAGCAGTTGGAGAGGAGTCGTGTCGACGACAATGAGCAATCGGCGTTGTCCAAGGTTAACGAGAGAAACAGGAAAATGAACGAGGAGTTCATCAGGAAGGCTGAAGTCCTTGCTACTGAAAAGAGAAGGGCACAGGCCCACATGGTTATTTCTGACCCATTCAGCAGACTCAGAACAACAACTAGAATTTTCTATGCAGCTGACGCCGGAAAGGATTCTGGCGCTTCAGACGCCGATGGTGAGAAGAGTGCCGTCATCATAAAGAATGACGCTGTTGATGTAAAGACTGGGGGAGGCAACAAGTACAGAGGGCTTTTATTGGATGATCTCATAAAGGATATTTCTATGGATATTGAGATTGACATTTGAATGTTTTTACTGTATATTTTACTAATGAATCAATAACAATCATATTCTATGAAGAATAACGAATATTGGTGAATATTAGATGTAATAAATGTAATTACATAGATGCATATCAGTCAAACACTATGTACTCTGTCAAGGTTTTCTTTTCCTCATCAATGAGCCAGTCATAGAGCTGTTTGAAGTGGGATACATCCTTAATAGCACAAGTTTTGAAGAAGGACTTGAGGATATCACGCAACTCGTCTTCCTTCTGATCTCCATCGCGAGAAGGCTTGTCCCCGTCAGTATTGATATATGACTGCAGTTTTTCAAAGCTGGGAACACCAACATCTTCGAGTTCCTCCCAGCCTTCGTCTTCATCATCAGCTTCATCACCAAGACCAGAATTTCTGTCCATGCCTGCAGATCTCAAGGGATCATCTTCTGAATCCTGTTGACACTGAAATTGCAATTCACTGATCAACAGCTTGATTATCTTGAGATTTGCTGGAATACGCTCATACTGCTGAGGCATATTCTTGGCCATGGATCTTGTAATGATGATGTCCGGGTTTTGGTCCACCAATGGAATTGGCTCGCCATCCACAAGCAGACTCGACAGCCTTTCATCGTTGAACTCGAATATCTTAATAAAAGCCTTAACGCTCGACAGGATCTTCTCGTAACCCCTCACAACTTCAAAAGCATTGAACCAGATAGGCAATACAGTTTCTAGGGCAGTCTTCACATTTCCATTGGCATCAGTAACTGGGAAGTCATACAAGAACTTAATCGTCTCTTCTGGTGATGCGAGCGCGAGATTGCTGAATATAAGCACCAAACTCTCAATAGTCACCATTTCCTTTGCTGCAATTAACCTTAATGTGACTGCCTTTAAGATCTCTTCCAAATGTTGAGCAATCACCTGTTGGTTGCTGAACTTGTCTATGAGAGTGACAATCAGATCACCAAAGTACATGATGGCGGAATCAGACATTTGAGGAGAAAGGAACTTGGAGATTATCTGAAGCAACAAGGAGAGACCAGTTTCTTCTACATTTTCAGGGTTCACATAGGCTGAAACGAGACCGGCAGAACGGCCAATAAGTGTGTTAAAAGTCTCATTAGATGTTTGAAGGATCTGATCATCTCCAGTTGTGAGTACCAACTTAGTGAGGACAGGGAAAACGTAGTTGAATACATCAGCAGGCAATTCTTTCGTTTCGGAGGCTGGGGAGTTGTCTAAGAAAACCATCAGTAACTCCAATGAGAGGTCCAGGTGAGGAGCAAATTCGGCTTTTTTCTCCATACTCTCCTGAATGATCTGCAGGAGGTAAGGTAGGCCAAACTGGCACTGAGCCATAAAGTCACTTGGGGGCAAGTCTTCAAGTAACTCCTGCAGACAATCCTTAGAGGTCAGCACATTATCTATGTTGGATGGATCCTTAAAGGCAATAGTGTAAACAAGCTGGAGTGCATCAGTTTTCCCGCCTGATGTCACCTCCGAACGGTCAATCTTGAACAAAACTGAAAGGTCTTCCAAAAACAAAGTATTGGTATCTTCATTTGCCGATGAAGAAAGAGAGTGAATGATGGCTAATAGGGATGATTGGACACCAGTACCTATTTCTGAGAGAGAAAGAACATGATGGAAATAGGAAAAGCTGATGAGCAAGGCTGCCTTGACGATATCAAATGACAATTGAGGGTGGGCAAATCCGCTTTCACATATTGAAACAAGATGCTTCAGCGACCTGAGACCAAATGATTGGGAGTCAATGTTTGCTGAAAATTTATCGAGGAACTTTGGAATAACCACCACCAGTCTTGCAATCAAGAACTGCAATTCCGACGAAGAGGCATCTGTTTCAACTAACAGCATGAAGTACCTCTCGGTCATTGCGAGGAGAGACTCCAAAAGAGGTACCAATGGCAGGCTATGTTTCTTTAATTCGTTCTCATTTCTGAAACAGCAGTGAAGGAGGAAGACTATCGCCTCCCTATGCACGTAATCCTCTGCAGAAAGTGCTGACCCGGATACCAAATCAGGGGAGAGTGTTATTTCCAATCTTTTCACAAGCAGCTCTACAAATCTCCAAGAATCGGGTCCATTGACTTCTGAGAGGAAGGTATCAACACAACCTCTCACATCAACGGTGAATGACATTCCTGTTTCTACAGTAACAAACTCATTATAGTCACCATCCCAGATGATCTGAGTTTCCAAGGGCAGCAAACTTAACTTGCAAAAAGTTTCCACAAGAGTGGAGAAGATCTCATCCGCATCTGGTATTCTGCATATTTTAGAGAACTCAGTGAGGGATGCAAGGAATTGTAAGCTTTCTGCGAATAAATTTACGAGCAAGGAGTTTAACTCCAGCTGTTCCACTTGAGATGCTTTAAATTCCTCAAGGTCTGTAAACATTGATTCACCGGGAGAGTCACCCTCATACACAACCAGAGAAAGGTACACCTGCTCCAGGTTGTGCATATCATTGACTGTCATGGTGATTAAAGACTGGACGAACTCTTTATCTTTAGCCGCGAACAAAGATGAAAACTCATTCACCAATGCAGATAATGTCTTGTAGATCTCTGTTCTATAACCGAGGACCAATGCTGATGATTGGTACTGAAGATCGGAATATGTTTGCAGCAGCGTATGCATAATACCAAACACCTCTGGAAGAGCATGATTCACAAATTGAACTCTACTGGGGTGGTCTTGAGTTTCAGGGCCATGAAGCTGTTTCAAACACGCATTGAACAACTGCAGGGATTCCCATTGCACTGAAACAGGCATCTCAGGTCTCAGCAAACTCTCACAAGTTCCCATAACTGTGACACCAAGTCCCCCCTCAAAGAACTGCTCGTCTGAGATAAGGTCATCAAAAAGATCACGGAGCAAACCCAGAGAACCGAGGGTTCTATATATGTCCGATGTCTGGGAGTTCGTAGACCAGTAAAGATCATCCAAGAGTGATGGCCACTCATCTGGGTAGTCAACAGCAGCAATCTGAACAATTGCATACGCCGTACCGTTTCTGATCTTGGAATCAGGGTCACCCACGAGTTCCAATAACCGTTGCCTTATGACCGCCTTAGCATCCTGGCCGATTGGTGGGCCAATGAAAGAGATGAATCCAAGGGACCAATACAAGGGAACCAACCTCTTCAAGTGCAGCAACGCTGCTTGTCTAGTAGATATGGCAATTTCAGTGTTGCTGGCCACAATGGCCAAAGAAATAGTCGTCTGAGTAGGATCAGAGGCAACTAACTCGTTAAAGCGGGCTTCCGCAGCAGTTCGCACCACGTTTGCAGGATTGCTCTGGCCAACCAGCAAAGAGACGAGATTGTCAACAGAATCCATGATGAGAAACTATAAGGAAACACTCAACTAATATGCTAAATATCTAATCACCAATGCATAAAATGACTGGCTGAAAACACAATGAATTGCCAATGATATGGGGCCCTCGATTGTAAGGTGCGGATATTTCACTAGCAACAGTGTACTTCTATATAGCAAGAGGGCAAACAAAAAAAAAGGTTAGCACTTCTTGGATCTCACAAACATGCAGAAACACAACAACTACTATGGCGTAGCACAAGTTGCCTCAGTTACCACCACCAACATTCTTATCATCATCATTATTATCATTGACACCATCTCTGTCTCCATGCTCATGGTCCAACGGCCTCATCATGCGACACGCCAAAATGCCCCATACTAAATCCGTGTAGCGTGTCGTAGTGCTGTACTCAATGTAGTTCAGTCGTCCTCTAATAACTGCTGCCCACTGCTTAGGCGCTATATAAGTTTGCTTAACAAGGTTGGAGATGAGGAGTGATGGGCGGGCGGATTTGAGAAGCGTGATGAGGAGAAAGGACGTGTGCTTGGGAGAGAAAGAGCGAGAAGGACGGACACTCACAGTTTTATTAGAAATTACCAGCCTGCGGGGATTCTTCACGTATATATACGTGATTTTGTATAAGACCACAGTACCCATACGCGACACATCAAGACTGAGTATATAATTATTACTCATAACGTTTATTTATTTGTTTTACTTTCTTTGTACCGCATAGGTTTTGTTTTAGGTGATTGCCACACTCTTGATTACATTCAGCTCTCAATTTCGTTATCCAGTATCATAAAAGTTCAACCATGAACACAGACGACACATTTATCTCCGATGAAGAGGAAGAACTTTGCCCACTTTGTGTGGAGGAGATGGATATCTCTGACAAGAACTTCAGGCCATGTCCATGTGGATACCAAGTGTGCCAGTTCTGCTACAACAATATCCGTCAGAATCCTGAGCTGAACGGCAAGTGCCCTGCCTGTCGTCGGTCGTATGATGACAAAAACGTAGAATATAAAGTTGTGTCTACTGAGGAATGGAAGGTGAACCAGGCCAAGCAGGTGAGAAAGGAGCGTGAGAGGAAGCAGAAGGAGAGAGAAAGGAAGGATGCAGAACAGGCTTCCAGACGTCACCTTGCTGGAATGCGTGTGATCCAGAAGAACCTCGTCTACGTTGTTGGATTAAACCCACCTGTGAGTCCGGAAGAGCTTCATTTGACACTACGCACAGACAAGTACTTTGGGCAGTACGGTAAGATTTTGAAAGTTGTTGTTAACAGACGTAACCCTCACCCCACAAACCCTCACCACACTGCAAACGCTGGTTTCAGTGTTTATGTGACATTTGCACGTAAGGAGGATGCTTCGCGTTGTATTACAGCTGTGGATGGTTCGATTTCCGATGGCTGTGTGTTGAGAGCTGCTCATGGAACCACAAAGTACTGTTCGTCATACCTTAGGGGACAGCCTTGTCCTAACCCAAACTGCATGTTCTTACACGAGCCAGGTGAGGAGGCAGACTCATACACAAGACAGGATCTTTCCACAAGACAAGGCCTCAAAATGGAAGAGCGCTCGGCCACTCACGGGCTCATCCCTCCACCTCCAGCTACTTACTCATCTGGCAGTAATGAGGAGGAAGACAGCAACGATGATGCACACTCGGATGGCCCTGCCCTACCTGTTACTGCAGCTTGGGGAAAAGGAAGCTCCAGCACAAATGTTGCTGGCCTAGCTTCTTCTGCTAGCACAGTAAGCAACACACATGCGTTCCCCACATTGGCTGAATCTGCCTCATACAGTGCTGCTCCAACCGTGAATGGTTCCTTCACTCCATTGAAGAGAAAGGAGAGGAAGGAGGCTCCCCGTAGTGATGAACATGATTCTTTGGGTGCATCTTTCCAACTTATCTCAGATACTTTGAAGATGCTCAACAATTTGTCTGAGATCTCTTACACTATCAAAGCCGGACTTGTGTCAGATTCGGTGCTGGAAAGCTCTGTGCCACTATTCCAGGTGAGTACCAACAACTCTGCTGCTGCTGAAGAAACTGACAACGACGATCAAGTGTCGACCATCAAGCTTGTTGAATCTTTGTTATACACACCATTTGTGAAGAACTACGGTCAAAGCAAGGTGGCACAACAGCTGGCACAGCCTCAGGCCGCTTCTCTGCAACAGCAACAGTTCCAAGAGCTGCAGCAGCAGGCACAGGTACGTGCTCAAGCTCAAGCTCAAGCTCAAGCCCAGGCCCAAGGACAAGCACAACAGCTACAGGCACAACAAATACAAGCACATCAGTTACAGCAGCAGCAGACGCAGCAACAGTTTCACCAGCCTCAGCCACAACGGATCCAGCAGCTTCCTACCCTCAACAATGGTAACTCTGATGTGATGTTCCAGCAGAGTCGGGAGGATCAGCTACTTCAACAGCAGTTCTTGCAGAAGCAGCAGCCCCTTGGTACTCCAAACGCCAACAGCGTTGATTTGTTGAAGGCTAAAGAACTCAACCCTGCCGCTACACCACCTCCTCCAGGTTTGTTCGCTGGCGCTCTTGCAGCTGATTCGGGTGTCAATGGAGGCAACTCTTCATCTGAGCTGTTGAGCCACTTAATGAATGGTAAAAGATTGGCTGTTTAGCTGAGGTCGTATTAAGAATAAGCGTTCCTCTACGAATTTCTTGAGTTGTTTTTTAATGTAATGGTGCTAATGTATGTTTTACTTCACAAACATGTGTCATCAAATCCAAAATTTGATATATATATATATATATATGTATGTAGATGGCGTATCAAATGCGTAGTACCATTATAATACTGTTATGCATGGCCTAAGATTTTTTTATTGCTGAATTTACAAATTGATATTGAATTAAACTTAACTTATTAGGAAAACCGCTGCCTACACAGAATAAACACAAAAAGCCAAAAAGCAGAGAGTTATCATTCACTTCTTGATGAATATTCATTGCTGACAAGAAGGTGGAGCGAGCTCTCCTTATATATCATCTAATTGCTTGAACAGCCGTCTCTTCTTAAATCGTTGCACCCAGTTTAGGTCTAGCTAGCTCGCTCAACTAGCTAGCTCGCTCACTTAACCACCCCGGCCCGTGTGCCTGCCTAATTTCTCCGATCCTTACATATATTGAGGTTGACACTACCATATACATCCAACTTTGCCCGATTCTTTGCGAGATGCCTGCACATAGTGCAGGAATTACCCGGTTTGTAGCGAACAGCGTAGGCATTTTTTTCTCCCCTTCCAGTTGGATGCCGCACCTTAGTTGCCCTGATGGGTAAGTAGATTGGACGCTGCCATTTTTGTATGGCAATTTCTGTGGGAGGGGTTCTCCTTTTTCCAGCGTTCCCGTTGGGTTCTGAGGTTGTGAGCGGTCGAACACTTTCCGTCCGTTGTGATTGATAGAGTACCAGCGCCCGGGCACCTAGGGAGCACACACCACGGAATCGGAGTAATTGGTTCGAAGTGGTGAGGAATGGAATCCAATTGCTGAAATTGCGGTTATCAGGTATTTGAAATCCTGGTATGCCTGCTTAGTCAGTTGTTTTCTTGAGCAATTATCTGTTGAGTTTTCGTCTACTCGTTGCAAGCCGGTAGTATTTCATTACAATGGTGCAGAAGATCTCGCAAGTTGCAAAATTGGCAACTATGGCCTCTTCGGCCGCCAAGAAGGCTGGTACTTTCCAGGCTATGAGAATGAACGCCATTCCATCAGTGAGAGCTGCTTCTTCTCAGTCAGGTCCAGTAACCATGACCGTCAGAGATGCCCTTAACCAGGCCATGATTGAGGAGCTCGACAGGGATGATGGTGTTTTCTTGATGGGTGAGGAGGTTGCCCAGTACAACGGTGCATACAAGATTTCCAGAGGTCTCCTCGACAAGTTTGGACCAAGGAGAATTGTCGACACTCCAATTACCGAGATGGGTTTCACCGGTCTCTGTGTTGGTGCAGCCCTTGCTGGTCTTAAGCCAATCTGTGAGTTCATGACTTTCAACTTCGCCATGCAATCCATTGACCAGATTATCAACTCTGCTGCAAAGACCTACTACATGTCTGGTGGTAAGCAGCCTTGTAACATCACTTTCAGAGGTCCTAACGGTGCCGCTGCTGGTGTCGGTGCTCAGCACTCCCAGGACTATTCTGCTTGGTACGGTTCCATCCCTGGTCTTAAGGTTATCTCTCCTTATTCCTCTGAGGACTGTAAGGGTCTTTTGAAGGCTGCCATCAGAGACCCTAACCCAGTTGTTTTCCTCGAGAACGAGCTGATGTACGGTGACTCCTTTGAGATGTCCGAGGAGGCCCTTTCCTCTGACTTTGTTATCCCAATCGGCAAGGCTAAGATTGAGCTTGAGGGTTCTGATATTTCTATCATTGCCCACTCCAGAAATGTGCTATACTCTATTGAGGCCGCTAAGATCGTGAAGGAGAAGTATGGTGTTTCTTGTGAGGTTGTCAACCTGCGTTCCATCAAGCCCCTTGACGTTCCAGCCATTGTTGAGTCTGTTAAGAAGACCAAGCACGCCATCACCGTCGAGGCAGGTTTCCCAGCCTTCGGTGTCGGTTCCGAGATCGTTGCCCAGATCATGGAGAGTGATGCTTTCGACTACCTTGATGCTCCAATTGAGAGAGTCACCGGTTGTGAGGTGCCAACTCCATACGCTAAGGAGTTGGAGGACTTTGCCTTCCCAGACACTCCAACTGTTGTTAGAGCTATCGAGAAGGTTTTGTCTTTGAGGGAGTAAGAAAAATGAACTCTTGACATCCTACTGGAATCGCTAGTATATATAGAGCCCATTGCATGGTGCTGCGTTTCTATTTTTGAAAGAGTTAGAAAATGAACACACTACTACTCATATTTTATTTTTTCTTAATCAGTGTATCATGAATCTAATGTGTTATAGATATAATTTATATATCTTTTGTGCAATTCTCTCAGAATCATTAAAACCTAGTGTAATCGTTTTTATATATCTATTCACTCTATATGCTATTAAATTCCATTCCTCTTACGCTTACCGGTCTCTCTTACTTTTCTTTACCTTTTTGCTAGCCTCTTTTAGTTTATCATACCTCTCCTTCACCCTCTCCATACTAAGTTTCACATCTCCTTTCTGGAAATTTGCGAGATCGTAGTATACTGGGGCTAATTCAATAAGCCACTCTGGCCTGATTGAGGTCACGGTACGAATGTAGTTCTTCGAAGTGAGCACAAACTCGTTGTAGATAACCCATTCACTCTCTTGGCCAAGAACGGTGCTGGGGTGGATCAACACTTCCTGGTTGTCCTTCACGGTAAGATAACCCTTATTTCCTGAGCGCTTTTTAGCCACTTGCATGAAGAAACCGGCAGTCAAGGCTCTTCTAATATTCTCATAGTAACGACGGTCCTCAAAATCAGTTGAATTGAGCTCCAGATCAAACCTCTCCATCAATCTTTGCAACTGTGCTCTCACACTGTCTGCACTCTTGAGGGATCTGTAAGAAAGGAAGTGATCTCTACACCACTGATGCTGACCGATTTCAAGTGCTTCATCAGAAGTAAACGCATGATACACATTGAGAAGAGACAGATGATCACCATCAGGGTGGGCAAACAAGTTCTTCATTTCATCGGCCTTCTTACGAGCAGATGCTGGGCGAACAAACACGTTGGGAACCGAGAGTAGTGCAACAATAGAAAGAATCTCATTGGAACAGTTAAACTCAGAGGATCCAATCAACATGACACCCAGCATTGGGTCCAATGGGAAGTTGGATGCAAGACGGCCCAGTGCAGTAAGCTCTCCTTCATCGTCAAGGCACGCAAGGTAGTTCAGCTCCTCAAGAGCTCTCATCATTGTCTCTGGAGCAGGTGGGTCCATAAAATCAAAGTGAACCAAATCGTCCACACCAAGCTTTTTGAGGTCTAACACAGTACTTGCAAGATTACTACGCAGAATTTCTGGGTAGGTTTGTTCCACTAACTCCTTCTTGAAGGCCTCTTCAGTGTATAATCTGAAACACTTACCTGGTCTAGTACGACCAGCACGACCAGCTCTCTGCTGCGCAGATGCCTTGGAAATAGGAGAAACCAAGAGGGATTCCACTCTAATACGAGGGTTATAAACGTTCTGTTTAGAGAAACCCGGGTCTACCACGTACACTATACCATCAATGGTGAGCGAAGTTTCAGCAATGTTGGTGGATATGATAACTTTTCTACCAGGTCTTCCATTTGGGCTAAACGCAGGAGGTGCAGGTTCGAAAATTCTCTGCTGCTGATTAGGAGGGAGGGAACCATAAAGTGGGTACACCTTAATTGGGCCGCACGATTGTTCTCTGATGAGCTCATCTCCCTCAAGAGATATTTTTCTACAAGCATCCTCAATTTCTTCCTCACCCGTCAAGAACAGCAAGATATCACCCTCTTCTTCTGTAGCATGGATTTGCAATACGGTTCTGATAGCAGCATCCAAGTAATCTCTCTGGAACTCTGGGGTGTAGTAGATCTCCACTGGATGGGTACGACCGGGAACAGCGAGGAGAGGTGCATTGTTGAAATAACTTTGGAACTTCTCGGCATCAAGAGTAGCAGACATGATAATGATTTTAAGATCTGAACGTCTCTCAGAAAGCTGCTTCAGCAGACCCATGAGGATATCAGTGGAGAGGGTACGTTCGTGGGCTTCATCGAGAATCAAACATGAATAACGAGAAAGGTTGTGGTCCTCCATGGCCTCACGCAGGAGCATACCATCGGTCATATACTTCAGAATTGTTTTGTTGCTGGTTTTGTTCTCAAAACGAATACTGTAACCAACCTCATTTCCAAGTTGCACATCCATCTCGTCAGCAACTCTCGCAGCCACAGACATGGCGGCAACACGACGGGGCTGCGTACATGCAACCTGAGTACCTGCCAAGTGTGGAAGATCATCGTACAACACAAACTGTGGAATCTGAGTGGTTTTACCAGAACCGGTTTCACCAACGAATACCATTATCTGTGTGGAGTGGAAGATCTTGAGGAATTCTTCTCTCTGTGCATGGACGGGCAGATCGCGCCTTCCCCTGAGGATATCAAAGTATTTCTGTGTGAATGGCTTTCCGGTGAAGGGATTGTTGACTGCTGATTCAAGAACTTCTGCTTGTTTAGAAGTGGTCTTGTGCCTCTCCATCTTGGCGAATTCTCCACCATTGTATGCCTCCAGCTTGAATTCATCTCTTGGGTGTGGATGCCTCTTCAGCTCCTCCTCTGCTTTCTCTGCAGCATGCTCAGAAACAGAGGTATCCACAGTACGTAGCTTCTTGCTTGGCCTTTCAAAGTCTGTCATTGTTGCTGTGATCGAATTATTATACAGTGTGAAGCTGCTGCTCTACGCTCTGCTATCACCGGTATATATATATCCTTCTGAGCTTCGGATACAACCGTTCTTTTATATGCACAAGTGTTTATCTAAGAGAAAAATATATTTTGAAAAAACTGAGATGAGCTTCGATACGTACACTACTTACCTTACTGCTTACTATGGTAACGGGCCCTAACAGATTTCATAGTATGCAGAGAAGAGGCACTGAAGGGCCCCAGTATTCGAAGACGAACGACTCCATCCCCACCAGTAGTGGCATGCAATGGAGGGGGCTCTTATGATGCAGATATCACAAGGCATATAGAGGAGATAAAGTATATAGCAAGCACAACAATTTGCCCAGTTGTCTCCATCGGTTGAGATCCAAACAATTGAGATCGAATGCTTGGCAGAAGGTTCTACGAGCTCTGCTCGGTAGCGTTGTCGGCAGCCCGTGTTGCAGGTGAGACTGCACATATCGCATCTGCTGATATCCAGCAGGGCCTAAAGGGCATAGTTCCCACGAGGGCTTATAGTGAGAGCGACAGGTTGTGGGATCTGACACATGCTGTCTCTGATGAAGCACGCAAGAATCCAGAGAAGGGGGTGGATGCGATCAAGGATATAGAGACCCAAGAGAGATTCAAAGTTGAGAACGAATCACCCGATATTTTCCAGTTGGCCAAAGCGAAGGCACAGGAGACTCGTCTGCAGCATTCTGCGGTCACCAGTTCTCAAACACAGACAGGCAACTCTCCAATTGTAGGGACTGAGAAGAGACCTAAGGCTAAGCCCAAGAAGGTTTCCAATGTAAGGCAGTTTTCCACTTCCAATATCTTTCTTCAAGATAAACCAAAGACACCGGTGCAACCCACGATCATTGGAGAGGCCGACAAGAAAGATTTTGAGTTGGATCAGTCTGCAGTGCCTTCCACCAGACTAGGAAGATTATTCCACTATGGTGCCCTTGCTGCTGGTGTGGGCTTGAATGTTGCCAAAGACAGCGTTAAGCACTATGCTGCCGGTAAAACGCCCCCATCTCTCAGCTCCCTTATCTTATCACCCAATAACATTGAGAGGATGGCCAAGAAGTTCAGTAGGATGAGAGGTGCCGCACTGAAAATAGGCCAGATGCTGTCATTCCAGGATGCTTCAGTTTTACCGC
This sequence comes from Kuraishia hungarica, assembly GCA_030567555.1. NCBI lineage: Eukaryota > Fungi > Ascomycota > Pichiomycetes > Pichiales > Pichiaceae > Kuraishia > Kuraishia hungarica. The sequence continues at coordinate 465,596 of JAJLSL010000004.1, forward strand.
CAGAGATTCAGCAGGTGTTGCTTAGGGTTCAGAATAGTGCTCATTACATGCCAGCAGGTCAGCTCGAAAAGGTGATGTCGTGGGAGTTGGGAGATAACTGGAGAGCACGCCTGTTCACATCATTCAACGATATTCCTATTGCTGCTGCGTCAATTGGACAGGTGCATGAAGCCGTCACCAAGGATCTCGTCCAGGTTGTTGTCAAGGTGCAGTACCCTGGAGTGGCTGATAGCATTGACTCCGACCTTAACAATCTGCTTTTGCTTTTGACTGCCTCTAGATTGCTTCCTCCAGGTCTGTTCCTCGACAAAAGTGTGGATAATGCAAGAATGGAGTTGAAATGGGAATGTGACTACATTAGAGAGGCACAGAGTTTGGTGAGGTTTAGAGAGCTTCTTGCAGATGACCCCGTGTTCGTTGTCCCAAGGGTGATACACGAGTTGAGTGGAGAGCACATCCTCACCATGGAGAAAATGAGAGGAGTTGAAATAGCAAAGGGCAACTGGACTCAGGAAAAGAAGAACTGGATTGCTACAAATGTGATGAGACTGTGTCTTACTGAGATTGCACAGTTTAGATTCATGCAGACGGACCCCAACTGGGCAAACTTTTTGTACAACGAAACAACTGACAAGATTGAGCTGTTGGACTTTGGAGCATGTAGGGACTTTGGCAATGAGTTTGTGGATAACTATGTTGGCTGCCTCAAGGCTGCAGTTAACAAGGATCGTGAAAAGGCAAAATATTACTCCGAGAAGCTGGGCTATCTAACAGGCCTGGAAACAGAGGCTATGGTGAAGGCTCATGTGGATTCGATCATTGCTCTTGGAGAGCCGTTCTCGCCTGTCCACAACAATGGTGCGGCCTACGATTTTGCTAACCAGACTGTCACTGAGAGAGTGAGAGGAAATATTGGCCTGATGCTGAATGAGAGACTTACTCCTCCTCCAGAGGAGACTTACAGTCTTCATAGGAAACTGAGCGGTGCATTCTTGCTCTGTGCACGCCTGGGCGCCGAGGTTCCCTGCGAAAAGCTTTTTGAAGAGATCATAGGGTTTAAATAGACCCATCTGTAAATAATAATATATATCTCTGCCTGCACATGTGTCTATGTATCCAACTAACAATCCATCCAGCTGAGATGCTTCCCACGCTGCATGATCTTCCTAATGCATACAGATCGTCACACTACATCATACAACGCGCTTAGTTAAGTTAGCTACAATATATGAAAAGTCTCACATCTGGGCAAAATATAATCAAGGTATTAAAAATAGGTAAGTGAAACAGAGTAAGATATATATCTGTATCTACACTTATATATTTCCGACACAGAACTTTCCCCCCTTGCCCACTGTATGAAGACTGTCTTCTGCTCTCTATACTTTTTTTCGGTACCATAGACACCATTGGGCACCTTTTGCCGTTATCTGGCTGCAGCCACGCGCAGTAGATCTCCTGTGTTACACTACTCCACCAAAATAGATGGGGTGGGGCGGAGTATGAGAGTTTGACTGTTAGAGAGGCTCCAAGGGTGTATGTTTTTGAATGGGTTCATCCATTCTTTTTCTTTCAAGACAGGCTTTAAGTTGCTTAGATCCATAAGCATACGATCAGACAAGGTCACCTTGTGATCTGTTACAGGTGAACAATATTTCACATGTCACATGAGAACTGGGCTGAAGAAGAGGCCAGCACGGGATCGGGGCCATCACCACACCTTAATCATGGTGCAGATGAATCCCCGGTAGAGCCGTACCGTGGAGAAACTGAGGAATGGAAAGATGGGAAACCCATCAGGCCGGATATTTCAATATCACATCTCCGTCAATCGTCATCTGCACCTGGTCTTCAAAGGCGAAGCTCTGTGATTATGGCCGAGACTGGTCAAAAGGTGAGCAGGACGTTCTCTTTCTTTGATGACCGGCAACCGACCCCAGACCACCAATCTGATGAGCCTTTGATTGGAGGTCATCGAGGATCTATGAGATCCAACAGATCACGAGTTAACTATAATTCAGAGCGGGGTATCGTTGGCAGGTTTACCTCGAAAATAATTGCGTTTGGCAAAAGTGAAAGATCACGAGGGGTCCTCAAGTCGTCATTGGCATATCTGATAGGGTCTCTTGCAGTGTATTGCTCCCCAATATCCAGGCTTTTTGGACGCTCAGACTCCAAACATTTGGTCTGTACTATTGTTGTTTATTTCCATGCGACGCGAACAAAAGGATCAATGGTGCAATCGGTAATATATGCTGTGCTTTCGCTGGCATTTGCATTCGGAGTGTCGTTCTGGTGTATGTTACTGGCTTCTCATTTCTTCAACATTGGGGAACCTGAAATATGTTATGGAATCGATCTGATAGTTTCATGTACTTCATTGGGGCTCATATCGTATCTGAAGCAGAGGGTCAACAAACAGACGTTTAATACTGCATGCTCTCTTTCGGCTATATCGCTCATTTCTTGCATCATAAAAGAAGGAAGCAGGAACGGTGCAGATGTTCCTTATCAAAGAATCATATCTATTTTTGAGATCGTGGTGGCTGGTTGCATTATATCTGTATCACTGTGTTATCTTCTATGGCCCACCAGTGGCATTGATATGCTCCATAAGTCGATGAACGAGTCATGTGATCTCATGGCTTCCACGTTGCGCTTGATAACCAACAACTTTCTCACTGGTGAGAACATGGACTCTGCGGAGGCACGCACATTTGTGTCCAACCTGAAATCAAATATCAATTCCTTGGACACCAAACTAGAGGAATCTATGTATGAACTCCTTCCCAGAGGAAGGGAAAGGCAGTATCAACTGCTAACGAAAATGGTCGCCTCTTCAAAGAGATTAGCCATTCACCTCGCAGGACTGAGGACATCGGCAGAGATGCAGTGGGATCTTCTGAACTATGCTGAGAATCATGGCGGAGATCTAGGAGACGACGCGTCAACTCTAAACAGTCTCTCCTCACAATACCACCTATACCGCTCACATGACTCTATGGCCAATATGGCCAATTACAGCGGTAGTTCGTTGCACTCGGAGGAAAGCTCAGATGAACGGGTTGTTGCTCTTAATTCGAGAGAGTTATTTGATCTCTTTGTGTACCATCTGGGACCGTCACTTAAGTCGTTTTCGGTGACCATGCGCCAAATTCTTGATGGAGTACCCTTTGAGGATTCCAATAAGTCTCCAGTCAGAGAGACTCCTCAGTATGCTAGGAGTTTGGTGTTGGCCAGAGAACTTTTTGATCAAAACCAGTCCAGAGCACTTGCAAAGTTGTATGACCAAGCTATCTTCAAGACAGACACAGATATAGCCAGTAAGATCGATCAAGAAGAAGTAGCTGCGAGTTGCGGTAATTTTGCGTCCATGTTGTCTGAGTTTTCTAAGGAATTGGACACTTATCTCCAACTCTTATCTCAGTATGGAAGAGTTTTGAAAGAAGAGGATAGGAGTTGGGAGTTCTTGAAGTTTTGGAAACGTAACAGCAGCTCTGTTTCTCGCAGAAATACACTCAACGATGCCTTGATGAGCATGCAGCACACTAACCCTGGTATGGTGACCCAGATGAAGACGTCTGCTTCGTACAGGTTATGGAGATGTGCTCGATTCTTTAGCCGGGTAGACGTTCAGTTTGGTATAAGAGTTGGCCTTGGTGCCATGGCGATTGCCATATTTGCATTCCTGGAAAAGACCAAGTATTATTTTGCAGATTGGAGAGGCGAATGGGCTTTGGTGACGTATTGTATTATTCTCAACAAATCGGTTGGGGGAACGACGATGACAGTAAAGTGGAGATTCCTTGGAACTTTCCTGGGAGCGTTCAGCGCTTATGTGATATGGATCTTTTTTGAAGACAATGAGTTCATGATGGCCATATCTGGATTTTTGATATCGCTTCCTTGTTTCTATATTATTCTCAACTGGAAATCGAACAATGCGTTTGGCCGGTTTATCCTTCTGACCTTTAACTTGACTATCCTGTATTCTTACACTATGTCACAGAAATCAGACTCAGAGTTTCATGACTTGCCAGGCGATGACGAAGGAGGAGATCACCCCATTATTATTGAAATCGCCTTCCATAGATTTATGGGTGTTTCGATAGGTGTCGCATGGGCAGTTTTGATGACGATGATGTTCTTTCCCAATAGTGCTAGGAGCAGGCTGAGAAAGGGCTTTTCAATTTTGTGGCTGAGACTAGGTGTGATCTGGAATAGTGATCCTCTTAGTTACGAGTACAATGTAGAGACTCAGGATAATAATTTGGTTGGCATACGTGACAGGAAGATGATTCATCATATAATTGGAGAATTGGAAGTGTTGATGAAACAGGCTCCGGTAGAAGTGCGTTTAAAGGGACCGTTCCCTACAAAAACTTATGAAAAACTACTGAAGACGACAAGCAAGATAGTTGATGCATTTGAAAATATGAACAGTATGATTGAAGTGGATCCCAGATTGTCTCCAAACGAAGTGGTGGTTATGAATTACATCAAAAACGAGAGGACAGAATTGGAGCATAGAGTGTTCCTTATATTCTATATGATTGCATCGGCTATGAAACTAGGGTTTCCTCTGGCTAGGAAGCCTGCATCTACCGAGCATGCCAAAGACCGTATGCTGGCTAAACTAAGTGAAATACGACAGAGAAACGCTGACGCCGAACAGATGCTGAAGAACGAGGACTTTGTTCTCCTGTACTCTTACAATTTGGTTACCTCGGCGATAACTGAGGAGTTGGATGAGCTGATCAGGTTAGTCGGAGAGTTGTTTGGATTAGTGACAGAAGACACATTTGAGTTATGAGGGATATGGATACTGAGAATAATTTAGAGGTGATCGAAGCGAAGCAGTTTCAGTCGTATGACACGAATTAGTTTAATATATACTTTATTTCTCACACATCTTTTATTTATATAATGATTACCATTTATCTACCATATCTACATTCGTTCAGATAGACCTCAATAGAAATGATGTACTCACTGCAATATAATCTTAATTCTTAAATGTTCTCGCACTCACTCCTAATTCTCATGCGTCTCTTCCTGGCTAATGCTAGTACAAGCCGTCTGCAGTGAGGCGCAGTAGATCAACATTGTATGGCAGACGATGTGGCAGTGCACTCCTCCTTAATGTGCCAAACACCTCATCTGTGGCACATTACAAAGCGCACACCAAAAAACCAGCCATTGCTAGCGACTGCACATGAGCCCCGGGTGGCAACTGCCAATTTTTTTGTGGGCTTCTCTTTCTTTTGATCGCCCATAGTTAACACAGCGGTTATTGTGTATCTGCAGCTGTAGAAATAATAGACATGAAAATAGAAGAGAAAGAGCGTCAATAATAATTACCTTCTTACATCTTATTTTAGATATTATTGCAATTTTCGATTGGTTCTCCAACATAGTCGGCAACCATATATAAAAATAGCTATATCGTTGCCATCTTGAGTTTTATATCTTCAGAGCAAAGCACGTCATATAGGTTACAGAATTATACACCTATTCACTCCTCGCGTTTTCATATTGAGGCATGTCGGACTTTCAAATAGACATAGATAGCGAAGTTGGCCAGCAGCTCAAGGCCTCCATCAGCCAAAAGCTCACTCAACTCCAACTCTCTGAAGACACTGACTATGTTGCAGAGTTCATCATAGTATTGGTGTCGAACAACAGATCTCCCTCTGAGATTGTCCAAGAGCTGTCGAGCCTGTTTGGTGATGTGATCAATGAACAGTTCGTGCAAAGCGTATACGATGAGGTGACACGTCTCAAGAACCCCGGTGCTATTCAGCCGGAAGTAAATATGGAGGCTGAAATGCAGGCACAGCAGCCTCAGGTACAACACGAGGAGCAAAGACAGCAACCAGAGGTGCATTTTGACCAGAGCACAGAGAAGACTGCTGATCTGCGTATGGCCGGCATCCCAACACAGCCTAGATCATTTGTAAACAAGAAGACCAACAATGGTATCGGAAAGACCTTACAAGGTAGAGTAAGGCCCAACTTCGCCATGAAGAACGAGGCCAACTTCAACAAGGCATTTGCCATGGCCATGAACGGCAGCATGGCTGGCCAGTTCCCTGGCCAGGTGTTGAATGTCAACAACAATGTACCATTTGTCCAGAAGAAGGGTAAGGGTAGATGCAATCAGTTTCCGTACTGTAAGAATAAGGAGTGTCAGTTTGCTCACCCAACAAGAGTTTGTTTTGCTTACCCGAACTGTTCCAATGCACCTGGGACATGTAACTATCTCCACCCTGGTGAGGACGATGCATTGATGGCAGAGCTGGAGAAGACCAAAGAAATATACAGACAACAGAAATCAAACACCCCTGGTCAGAGGAACCAGCATGCTGCCATATCACCATCAATCACCCTTTGTAAGTTTGGATCAGTGTGCCAAAAGGAGCTTTGTCCCTTTGGACATCCTACCCCATCCAACAAGCTGGCCAAGGTCATCAACATGGAGTGGTGTGCTGCTAACAAAGAATGTGCAGATCCGTCTTGTGCTAAGGCCCATGCTTCTCCAAACTATACTCCTTCTGCTGAAGATCAGGAGCAGAAGATGCAGAAGCTTCTTGAAACTTGTAAGTTCGGCAGCCACTGTATGAACTACAAGTGTCCAAGAAGACACGCCACAAGCCCTGTGCTTTGTCGTGAGGGCGCGAACTGTACAAGATTGGACTGTTACTTCACACACCCATTGAACGAGGCATGTCGTTTTGGAGTTAACTGCAAGAATGCCAACTGTGCTTTCACCCATCCTGAAGGAAGGGTTGCTCCAGCTGGTAACACGCACAAGTCTGCTGTTTGGGTCAATGATCAAGCAGGTACTAGTGAGAGACAGTTTGCTGTTCCTGACGACCAGGTTATGGAGCAGGCACCCCCACAGGAGGTGTAGGCCATGCGATGAGCTATCATCGTTGAAATTGTATGAGCTATTTATTGTTTTGCCAAAGGCATACCACTAGGCAACATGTATACTAAGTTTTGGCTTCTATTTTATTTTATGTTATTGTGCCGGGTCTTTTAATTTTTTTTGCCCTTTTTGATTTTTTTTTGATTCAGACTTGTAGTCTTATATTACATCCATAGTGTATAGTGATAATAGATCCTTTCAATGTTTGGAACTCACATGTCATGCAACTATTCATTGCATTGGAACTCTCGGAGCATCGAGACTTGATTTCTAATATTGCGCACAATTTACAAGGCCTACAATTTAGTATAATGATTTTACTGAAAACTAAATATATTTAAGGGTTTACCTAATTAATATACACAGCTTAGTACTTCTTTCTGGAAGCAAGAGCCTCGTCAGCGTAGACGTCAAGTGGGTTCTCAGTAAGACCGAAGTCCTTCCACAGGTTAGGAGTCAAGAAACCGTAAGTGTTACCGATGGCGACAAAGGCAGCCTTGAGGGTGTTCTCGAGGGTTCTGGTGGAACCAGAAGAGGAGGTGTAGACATCTTCAACACCGGAGAGCTGGAGAAGCTTCTTGACAGCTGGAGAAGCAACGATACCAGAACCTCTTGGGGCTGGGATAAGTCTGACGGTGACAGAACCACACTTACCGGTGGTCTTGGCAGCCAAGGAGTGAGGAGCACCAAGGTTGGAACCCCAGTAACCACGACGGACGGGGATAATGGAGAGCTTGGCGATGATGATGGCAGCGCGGATAGCGGTGGCAACCTCCTTAGCAGTCTTGATACCGAGACCAACGTGGCCGTTAGAGTCACCAATGACAACAATAGCCTTAAATCTGGTTCTCTGACCGGCACGGGTCTGCTTCTGGACAGGCTTGATCTTCATAACCTCATCCTTAAGCTCTGGGAGGAGCTGGTCAATGATCTGGAACTCCTTGACAGCAAGAGAGTGGGTGTAGATCTCCTCAACGGAGGTGACCTTACCGGCCTTCACGAGACGACCGAGCTTGGTGACTGGAGTCCATCCCTTCTCCTCGGTGTCACGACGACCTCTTCTTGGCTGACGGCCCTTTGGACGACCGCCGAAGGCTCTCTTTGGAGCCTCACCTTGTGGAGCAGCTGGAGCAGACATTGTATTTAATTAAATGACGTCGGAATGTACGTGGAAAGCCGATGGTGGTGGTTTTCGATCGACGATGTCTAATCTTTTATAAAACTATATCGTCTTCACAAAGTGCGCAAGTTCCCTTTCACTTTGACCTAGGTTGAAGCCGTGTGTAAGAGAGATGAAAATTACCTTACCCGGGTAACAACGATAGGGGAGAGGCAGAACGGGTTGGTACGCCATACCGACCATACCTCTGCCAACGAGAAAATGAAACCCTGACATGAGTCATGTGACCTAAAACATATCCCAGCCATTACCTGTCGGTTCACTAAAAGGCTAGATTGGCGCACGACTGATAGCTGCCCGCACCCGGGAGATGAGCTGATAATGATTGCTGCCTCCTGCGTCACACTGCATGCATACGTCTTCAGGTGTATAGGGAGGATAACAGCCCAAATTGCCCCAGGATTCGTGCTGTTTGTATTGCTTTGTATGGCGCCTGCTTCAGAACTACAATGCGAGAGGCGGACCATTACGGCTCTAATCATAGCAGGTCAATTGGCGTAACTAAGGCGTCTGATTCTATGGCGGGATTACTTGCAGTTGTCAAGGTTTGCCTCTGGCGCTTCTCCTAGCCTAGCACATTGAAGCAAAGATGGTTGGCCCACTTTTGTGCTGGTTTCAAGTGCGAGGAGGGCCTTTGTTGCTGGCGTTGCTTCGTCTCAGAGAAAGTCCTCAATTAATAGTCTTCCATCGTATCGCTGTAAATATTCGAGAAATCTGTTATTGTGAATATAGTCGTATCGCACAAGAAGGTTTATTACTTTAGCCAGTTACATCTACCTTTTCGCAATAGATCGACCCCATCGAGAGCTTCTGCTTAGAGGAGCTTTTCTCAGTGGAACGTCTTACAATAACAATTGCTTTTAACACCTATTCATGAGGTAAGTGTCAATCCCATGTAGATTCTTGAATCCACTCAAATCTATCTTTACCTTAGAAGACTCCTTACTAATACATTATCCCTGAGTACTTACGCCGATATAGCAGCCGCTTCAGGCCCTCCAGGGGATACCAGAATTCCTTCGCCCCCTGCGGTTGAACATACTGAGCCTCAAGGTAGCGTCCAGGTTGTTCCTGAGGAAGTGGCTAACGCTGCAAGAGATACTGCGGAAGATGTAGTTCTGGACACAGTCGGCAAGCTAGAGGATGCGATTATCACCGAGCCTAAGAACAAGCACAGCGAGAAGGCAGTCAAAGGCTACCTGGAATTCATCAAGGAACATGCGCTAGCCTTTGGTTATTCAGTATCTTCATATGCCTCCTATGCTGCGACTACATCTAAGAGAGAGATTCAGAACCCAGTGGTTGCCTCACAGGTAGCCCTTGGCCTAGGTGCACTAACAGCTGTTGCCTTTGGTCTCACAAAAGACATTCAACTTCCCAGAACACAGAATAAATATGTTATAGCCCTAGAAGCCACCATCCTGACAGGATTGGTGCTGGCAGATGGATTCTTAGTCAAGAGCCTATACCCTAAGTACAAAAAGCTCTAGCTTATTCCATTCTCGCCACAATATACTACTGTATTCAGTGCATTTAAGTTATAGGCGATTGCTATGTTCCCATATTTTATGAAATTGAGTATGTTCAGCAGTTTGTTAGGTAAGGCTATGGCTTTGATCCAGACGTATGCTTTACCTTTGATGCTATATCTTTCAAGTTAGTAGTTTGGATGCTCGGCGATTGCCGTGCATTCGGGTGAGGATTGTGCATCATGTATTTGTCCATAGTTAATACTAAGATTCCACAACTGCTATTTCAGTTTGTAATGTTTGATATTCAATAAAACTCAAAACATCTTCTAATATGTTGTATTTAGCTTGCCGTCTGCACCTAAGTGTATTTGCTGCCCCTTGCCACAACTTGTGTGTCTGTGGTGCGCTACATTGCACCAACCGCCACTTTTACATGTGCTGCATACGTAGCCTGCATGAAACTCTAACGTTCAAGCATGGATTTTCGGCAAAATCAGTCGATTGCTTCATCTACAAGAATTAAAGAATACGTAAGAAACGTCACCGATAACTCTGATCTACCCAATCCATGGACTTCTAAAATTTCAGGTTCTTGACACTATTTTTCTTATCACCACTAGTTCTGCCCTAAACTTGTATCTAATGTGGCTTTCGGTTCACCGAGTTGACGTACAGTTATGCAGGTATACTCCAGTCTGCAGGCGGGCCACCAGAAAAAGCGGAGCACGGTCTTATCCGGCCGGGCATATCCTCTTATCAGTACAAGCAGAGGATGCACAACGGCCAGCCAATCCGTCGTACGAGATGAGCAGGAGCAGCAACACGTATTTGAAGGAAGATAGATGCCTTCTGTTCACAGGAATTCCAGATGGTCAGATAGATATATAAGAGTTGAAGAGTATCCCCTTTACTATTGTTGATCTAGGTTTAGTTGAGTACTCCCAACCAACCACCGCCAGACCTTACACAGCGCTGCCACACACAAACGAGAACAGAATCCAATATCCAAAACACACAATGTCAGCCACAGTTTTGACCGATTCCACCTATGGTAAGGACCTTGTTAAGTTCTTGAAGATCAAGAAGGACCCAAAGAACCCAAAGGTGCAGGATGTGCTGGAGGCTACAGTCAGAGTCCTGTTAGTGGGAGATTTTGATGTCTCTTTCACCGAGGCTGATAACTCTCCCATTGTTCCTACAGACACTATCAAGAATACCGTCCTCGTGGAGGCCAGGACGTTTGACGTGTGGCCTATAGAGAGATTTGCTGTCCATCTTGGCGAGCATTTTATTAAAAAATACGCTCACATCTCTGATGTTGACGTACAGATCAAGCAACACCGTTGGACAAAGATTGCCAACGGCTCGAAACCCCACGACCATTCTTTTATCCAGGACGGTGCTGAGCTCAGAACCACTTCTCTACACTACTGGAGAAATGGTGATTTTGAGCTTGCATCCGGTATTAAGGACATGACTGTGCTCAAGTCCACCAACTCAATGTTCTATGGCTACAACGTCTGTGACTATACCACCCTCGTACCAACCGAAGATCGTATTCTTTCCACTGACATCGATGCCTCTTGGAAATGGGATTCAAAGAAGATTGGATCTATCAAGAATGTCTACAAGCTTGCGGATGAGGGCGTACTTGACAAGGCTCATCACACAGCAAGAGATGTGACTTTAGATCTCTTCGCTACGGAGAATTCTGCTTCCGTGCAAGCAACCATGTTCAACATGGCATCCAAGATCCTTTCGCTTGTGCCATATGCAGAGACTGTTTCATACGCTCTTCCAAACAAGCATTATCTTTTGTATGACTTGAAGTGGAAGGGTCTGGATAACGACAACGTACTTTTCTACCCATCCGCACATCCAAGTGGTTTGATCAAGTGCACTGTCGGCAGGCAAGCCAAGTCTAAGCTGTGAGCCTGCGTTTTGGGCCGGGTGAGGTATTCTTCCCGAAGTGCTTTATTATCAAGAGAAACTTAGTAATTATAGTGAAAAAAATAGAACAACTACTTGTATAGATTATGGTGATAGTTGTGTATAGCGTCAATCATAGGATATGTTTTTACATATTTAGCTTCATAAGCATAAGCATTAACTTAAGAATCAACCCACGAGAGAATACTATCGCCTTGCAGGTCATCTCGTAGACCGTCTCGCAGGTGTATGCAAAGAGGTTCCTGCATTCAATCCGGACAGTTCAAATCAAATTCTGATCGGAAATAATCCATATTTAATTTCCACGCCTTTGTTTATCTTAACACCTATCAAAAAGCTTCTCGCTTCGCAACTTACCTTGGTAGTGGCTTTATTATAACTGAGCAAGCGGGGCCATGGCATGCTGATGAGTACTCATCGTAGTGCAGCCGGGACGATGGGCATCTGCTCCCTGCCGTTGCCACTACGAGCATCGGGGCCTCAGGCCCTGCTCTACCAGCAATTTCCCATGCCTTGCTTGAGATGAGGAGATGTAATATATATTGTATATACGCTGTTGACATTGACTTATATAAATACAGAGAGCTAATTGTTCATTTTTATATAACCTCCTGGTATAGGGGCACACATTCTCTCCTTTTACGTTACATTTGCAAATAGAACATAGTTGATATGCTGGCGGGGCGTTTACTTTCTAGGAGGCTAGGACTAGGGCCGGGTGGAGTGAAGATTGGCCAAGTCAGTGCAAAATGGCCCGTCACCGCAAGAAACTGGATGCGCTCTAGCCGCCGATTCGACTCTACTACCACATCAAATGCCCAAAAGCCAGCACCAAAGGGCATTAAACGACTTGTACAGGAGTATGGATATAGTGCTTTGGGTGTTTATCTGGGGCTGAGTTTTATCGACTTCCCACTGTGTTTTATCCTCGTTCACTCTATGGGTGAAGAGAAGATTGGTGAATATCAGGATAGGTTCAAGCAGTGGATAGGATTAGGTAAATCACATAAAGATGAATCAGATGAGAAGTCGAGTGGAAGTTTGCTGGCTGAGTTGGCCATTGCATATGGTATCCATAAGTCGCTAATCTTCATTAGACTACCAATCACAGCCGCCATCACACCAGCAATTGTCTTCAGGCTAAGGGCTCTCGGATTCAAGGTGGGCAACACACAACTCAAGACCTTCGCTTCTGCAGCCAAAGACTCGGTAACAAAGCACGGTATCAAACATACCGCATCCTCCGTTGGGGCCAAGAATGTGGTTGCCGATGCCAACAAAAGGGCTGCTGGTGTCACTGCCACTGCCACCACCACCATCACCCCCAATGCCGACCCATCAGCCCTTAATCCCAAATTTGGCACTCGTCCAAACAGCAAACAAAAATGGTGGGGCTGGCTCTTTTAGATGAGAAATGATCAAAACTTATACATATTTTCCTTCGGGATCGATCCCATATACATATTACTACTTATACTATAAGTCTTTATATACATATAATAATACAGGCCATCGGCACACTTTCTTATGATTCAGATGCTGGTCTTGACAAGACAACCCTTTCTCTACCTATATTTAGCGTAATGACTCTCCTCCCTGAATCTCCTGTTCACAAGATCCAATACCTCCTTAGAGTATACATCCTCCAACTTCTCGCCCCCCGTCAATACTCTGACTTCATGCTTCTTTTGCTCTTCTTTGGTCAATATCACTACATTCTGTAGCGAAAGCTCACGCTCCGGGAACCACCTAGAGAGTGTCAACCTGGTTGAGTAGCCTGAAACTGGTGATTTACCTCTGAATACTTCCTCGACGATATAGTTTACATCACTCATTGCAATAGCAACTCGTTGATCCTGCTCTCCAAGACGTGTCTGCTGAGCGGCCAAGCTCTGCAAGATACCGTCATACACCTTGTATCTATTCTTTCCCTCAATACTCTCTGTTGGGTAACCTGCAACATTTGTTATTATGAAGGTTGCCAAAGTGAGACCAAACATGAAGGGCATAGTTCCCAGAACCGGAAGGATTCTCACTCTGAAGTTCTTCAAAGCACTAAGCTCCTCAACCTTTCCCTTTTCAAACTCATCGTCTGGAAGAGGAAGCAAATTTGCCTTCTGAGGATCTGGCTTCTCCGAAGAAAACACAACAGGAATTCCGGTAATTATACCTCTCTTCTTAAGCCTACGTCTGACTGATCTTGCAAGAGGATCCTCATCAGTAGTAGAGATATCTCCAATGTTGATTCTAGTCGGGTCACTCTTGCAAGCAGCACCCATGGAAGAAATGACAGGCAGCTTGTGCTGGTGGCAGAAGGCCAACAAATCAACCTTGGTATCAATGTTATCGATACAATCAACAACATAAGTAGGACTCCCTCCCAGCAATAATCTGTCCGCATGGTCCAGGGTCCACAACTCATTCACAGATTCGATTTCACACCATGGAGCGATCTGCAACAAGTGGTTTCTCAGCGTATCCACTTTAGAAACACCAACATCACCGAGAGTGGCAACAGCATGTCTGTTTAATGACGAAAGGGTAACCTGGTCAAAGTCTATCAGACGAATTTTTGACACACCAGACCTGACCAACGCAGTAGCACAGTTTGATCCGACACCTCCTGCTCCTACAACAACGATAAATTGGTCTCTCACTTTTTGCACACCATCTTCACCCAGGAACGCATAATTTCTTGCAAGATGTTCCCTAATGAGCTCCTCTGAATAGTCTTTGATGGTTTCGTGCTGGTTCTTGGAGCTCACAAGCTTCTTGGATGCAGACTGACTACCACTGGAGCGCTTAGAAAAGTTGGTATGATACCATTCTAAGGCAAGAGCAGTAACCAGGGCCGAGGCCATAGCCACACTAAACAATTTCCCACCACTCATATCTGAACGATATATCTGAACGATTTAAATCTAGGTCGACAACGTATGTATATATGGATATGCTGTTTGCTACTTTTTAATTTTCAGAATGGGGTGCACACACAGATAACAAAATTTCAACCTCATCGCCCTCATCGTTTCTTTTCACGCATGAGCGGTGTGCGGCTTTTGGCTCTGATTAGTTGGCCACACAGAAAGAGAAGGAAACTCACCAGAAGAAGATGAGACAGCTGAATGAGTTGAGTTCTTCATTCTCTCGCATTAAAACTAATATGTACTACCTTTATATTGTTTCTCCATTAATTACTTATCATTCATTATATAAATATGTAAAGTGAATATCTCAAAAAATATCAGAATGAATCCTGTCTTTTAAGATGTCTATATCATCACATAGGCGAACGAGAAGAGCACAGTCGAAAGAAGATGATAAAAATACACCCTAGAAAAAGAAATAACCTATTGCTGCTATTGCCACTGGCACAGACAGGGATGATACATGGGCCATCCTACCCGCCGAACCGTTGTAGACCACCTGTTGAGGATAAGAAATGCTTGGTGTAAACATTGAAGAAGTTGATAGGTGTGTACAAGTGTGAACTTCCCTCTTGAGTCTGCTAAAAGCCACGGTATCTGCATTTGTATGCCCTGCACTGGTGGTACCATGTGTGAATACTGATGCTGCTTCTTGGTCATCAAAAGAGTCAGCCGGGCAGTAATTATCTTCGCCATCTCCATCACCATGGTCATCACTAGAACCATGGGGATGGGCGGATGGTATGGCCACTGCGGATACACCAGAGTGGGAGCTAACCCCAGTTGATGCGCTCGACCGTATGGTCGAACTAATCGCAAGTTGTAATGATACAGGACTAGAAGGAACATTTGATGCTAGACTAGTTGAAGATAGAGACACCGAAGGGAGCGATAGTGCTGAGATTGTAGAGGTATGACGAGGTGGATCAAGAGGGGAAGAACTAATCCGGCGTGATGAAGGAGCGGATGATTCGAATGTAGGAGAATAAGAGCTGTTCGAAGGGTGATTGACGATTGTCGAAGAGGGTAGATCACTGTTCTCATCCCGTGTAACTACATCTGAGGAACTAGAAGACACAGAAGATGGTGGAGGATCACTGGATAGTGGTGGGTCATTGGATAGTGGTGGGTCACTTGAGGCTGGTGAGTGAGGATATGAGCTTGTATATCTTGAGATCACGGAAGGTGGTAGTGGTTCACTGAATGCTGGAGGATCTGAGCTTGCAGAGGGCATAGTTGACTTGACAGCACTCGATCGAGCTGTAGTATCACTTCTAGAGCTCAGAGTTGGTGAAGAGACCTGAGAGTCTATGCTTGAGAACACAGAGTAATTAGTGGATATACTTGCATCAGAAGCAGAAGGTGGATCCAAGGATGAATCAAAGCTACTAGAGCGGATGGATCCAGTCACAATGGAGTAAGTTGAAGCAGATGGAACTGTCGCTGCTATCGAACTTGAAGCGGAATGCACGTAATATACGGAGCTGGAAATCATGACACGGGAAGACAGTACATGTTCGCTGCTGATAGGCGCAGGAAAAGAACTGCTTCTGCCAGACCCCCTCGAAGAAGAAGGGGACTGTATCCGAATCGTGGATGACCACTCAGAAGACAACACTAAACCTGTTATAGGCTCATGCGATATAGATGAACGAGAATTCAGCCTAGAAGACGGCAACAAGGCTGACGAGGGTGAACTCCACAGATATACAGATGACGTTGTCTTCATGAAAGAAGAGGATGAACTGCTGGAAGAACCGTGGATTTTTCTTGAAGGCAAACTGGTAACCTGTGGGGATGCTATATCAAAGCTACTATAGCTCAGAGCAATTGAAGAGCTGGATGAAGACATTACGCCAGTTTTCGAGCTAGAAGACAATACTACGCTGGAAATTGTCACAGACCACTTAGCAGAAATCGTCGTTGAAACGGCAGACGAGGCTTTCGTAGAAGATGACTCTTTCGGAGGTGATACAGATGCAGATGGACTCAAACCCACTGAATTTCCAACACTGGAGGACAATATATCTGACGAAAGGATATTTGATGATGTCACAGGGTTGTCACTTTTTGAGGATGGCTTGCGGCATTTCCGTTCGGAGCTAGAGGCAGAACTTGAAGCGGCATTTGGTATTGAGCTTGTAGGCTGGAAAAGATTTGTTGGAACATCAATAATCACAGTAACAGTTGGCTGATTAACAGAATAATGCAGAGTAGAGGTCGCACCATCCGTCAATCCCCAGTAAGAAGTGAAGGTAGCACTACTTCTTTGTTCTGTGAGCACTACTGTCACTCCCACATCTGATGTCACCGTGTTTTTAGAATAGGCTGAAACCACGATTGGAGAACATGTTTGACAAGTGCTAATTATTGCAGGCCCACTTCCAACAAAAGTGGTTGAAGAAATGCCAGGGTAGGGTACATCCATGACAACTGTGACTACCGGGTCATCATTACCAAATGGAATAGTTGAACTTGAAGTATAACTATTAGTCCAAATCGAAGAGTGAGTAGTGGTATCTCTGTGTTCAGTTATCACAGTGGTTGCTTCAACATCTGAGGTTACCTCTGTAATTGAGATTGAGGTTACGACAACAGGGGAACATGTGAGACATGTAGTTACAAGTGTGCGCCCGGATATCTCAGGAACCTCTACGATGACTGTGGCAGTTGGGTCAATATCAGCATACGGCAGAGTAGTGGTTGAACTAAATGATTCATCCCAAGTGGATGTTACTGTTTCAGTACATCTATGTTGAGTGACAATAGTGGTAGCCTCAATGTATGATATTGTAGTTGTGAGCCTTGAGATGGTTTCAATGACAGTCGCACATGACTCACAAGTCTGAGTTGTGGTTATAGTAGATGGAGGAATCTCAACAACTATAGTAATGGTGGGGTCGGTATCTTCGTAAGGCTCAGTGATGAGCTGACTGACACTTCCCGTCCATGATGTGACCGTGATGGTGCTTCGCTGATGCGTAACCACCTGAGTGACTTCCACATCTGATGTAGTGGTAACTGCAGAAGAGGTAGTCAACACCACAGGAGAACAGGTAGCACAAGTGGTTGTTGTGATGGCTACTTCTTCCTGTCCTGCGGTCACCACAGGTAACACAGCTGACAGAAATGATATCAGCAGAAGAAGGTAGGGAGACATAGTGACAGCCCGGAGATATCAAAACAAGGTCTGATTTAACTGACACAAATATCGCTCCAACCACACCCGACATCGTAATGGCGGTATTCACCATTTATATATATTGGAAATGAAATGTTTCAGGACGTGCTTCGTTTATGGTTGATACTCGATCCCACCAGAGGTGGAAACCAGGCAAAAGTCGACTAACTCAAGCCAGTGAACATGACCTCAAACAGAACACTAGTAGATGTAATCCTATGCATTGCTGGTGTTACATATCATTAACAGACGATGTTGATGTTGTGCCTTTTGCAACAGGTGTGTCAGATAGATGGAAATCTGCCCCCCCCCCCCCCCCTAAGTCACAAACACGGGATCCAATCCCTGAATTTGATCCTCGATAGTTTCGATATAATAGAGAGATGACAACAACATGAATGCAAATGAAGTTTCATCTGAAAATACTGAAGTATTTCAGTTTTCATTTTGATGTCGCGTCAAATCCATCGGCGCCCGGTTTCAATCCCCCCCCCCCCCTGCATAGTCCAGTGCATAACCCCATGCATCCTCGACCTGCATAGCGCCTGCATCTGAAACTAACGCACCTCAGAGTTACTGTTTTCGATTCTTCTTGGGGCCCTTTCAGCCACCATTTGCGCCTTGTCAAGATCACTCCTGGCTTAAGAGGTTCGCATCAACCGCCAAATCTGGTAATTGTGCTAATGATTGACGTTTAAGCAGTTGTGCGAGGTTTGTCTCAGATTTCTTGGTCCTCGCTTATCCGGTTGACATGCCCAGACTATGCTGGTAACCTCTTCTCTCATGGGATGTGATATGAATGTCTGTGATATTCCCACATTCTCTGCCCCTGCGGTTTTAGAAACACTCCATTTGTTGTCATGTCCTAAGATCGATTTCAGCACTGTTTCAACAGTTATGGGAACATCCACTGACAGTGTCAGCTTCTCTTTGGGTTGGGTTTTTGCTCCCTCCTTTTATTCTATCGGCTCTGAAGAGAACCAGCGAAAATAAAATAAGGTTTAGTAGAAAATCCATTCGATCTAAGGAGGGATATGCTCAATGAGATGTTTACTACTCTGCTTTCGTTTTTTTGATCCCGAAAAGCAGTGCTGTGCGGTGCGATGCGCTAGTCTCCGCAGTGGGTTGGCTGTCGCTTGGATTTTGTCTGCATTCCAGCGGTTCCCATGCCCACCATTGAGTTGTGCAAAAGAGGCAATTGTTTTGAAGACTTAAATCACCAACATGGTTTTTTTCAGCAGTTCAGACAATGAGGAAACAATTGCACCATTATTTCAGGGAGGTATATTAAATTTGAAGATGAGGTATAAAGAGGTTCAAATTGGCCACAGAGCCCAACTGCTGTGACCAGAAACGGCATACAATTTTGGGCTGTAGGTGAATATCACACAACACTCCAACGCAAGATGAAGTTTACAACTTTCTGGTTGGCTATAACACTCCTCCCTGGAGTCTGTGAGTTATATTTACACAAGTTGGCGACCCAGCCAGAATACTGACTAACATACCATACAGTGGCTGCATCAGAAAGCTTTGACAGCGATGACTATTATTACTCCACCTCCACCTACCTGGAGCAAACCACATTTGTTTCAACTGTGCTCTACACATACACCACTGTCAGTTGTCCGCTGGCAACCTCAACTAGTACTAGTGGCTCTGAAACTTATGTGGTTATCAATACATGCGTACCTGATTACAGGGCGACTGTTACCGTCACTCCGACCTCAACCACTACAGAAGTGTCTACTGCTACTGATCTATCCACCACAGGAACGACCACTCTCATAGTTTACGACTGAAAGGATAAGCTCACCGGGCGTGAAGTTTCGGATTTTCAGTCCAGGTAGTAACAGAAATTGCCTCGCTTATATTCAGAGAGTATCGACTCGACTCCGGTTTGATATTATCATCATTGTGTATTCGAACAATATATGGACTATATATAGACATTTTAATACGCCTGAACTATGTGTGTGCTTCCAACACCCCGAAACCCACTGCACCTCAAACTACAATCACTTCACAATGCTTTTCAACCTGTCTTGAACAATAACACCGCCAAATTCCCACAGTAGAAGTATATGAAGAACCCCATTTCTAATATCAGTTAATACATGTTCAGATCATTATTGTAGTGACAAATTACAATTGAATTACTTACCATGGGAAACATAGCTTCCAAAATTCTTTCCCACAATGCAGTGCCATGTATGACCGTATAGCTTATCCATCTCTTTTTTCAAGTACGTAGCAATCTCTTTTTCTACCTTGTACTGGCTCAGTGCATATTCCGTTATTTCAAAAACCTTTGATTGTATTTCCTCGGGCTGACAGTTTATACCTGTGTTAGTTGAGTCACGAAGAAAGTACCTAGCACAATGATATAGCAAAATTGCTGGAATGCAACCGGAAATGGCAATGAAGAATAACCCACCAATTGAGTGGAATTGGCAGACACATCAACCGGTCACATCTATATCACAAGAGAAAGTAATGATACACACCATATCAGCCGATTTGAGGATGGCTATTTGAGAGTGTTAGTGATTCGGTCTATAAAAATACAGGGATCAAAGCTTCTTTTACATACGTCCCGTCGAGACTTTTTCAGATGCAGACATGCTGGCAGATTGGACCTTTTCCGTTGCTAGAATATCTGCCTATTCTTCAGCTAATTCATGTGAATATCATCCATAAGTAAGACATACATCAGACCTCAGTTGTTACGTGATGTTGATGTACCCCGGTTGTGCACCCTACTCGCGTACTTGGTATTCGCGTGCCTCTTTAGCCGATGCAACGTATGGGGGTCCTTGCATCCTGCACTACTTCCCGCTAACCGAGACGGCTACGTTTACGGCCGCTAGGTGAAATATTTTGCTGAACCAAAAAGAGATAGTTGGAAAATTATCCGTAGCAAGTGATATAGTTCTGCTTAAATGGTCGGTACAACTGTGACTGATGACTTCACTGAGCAAATCGTGAAAGCAAAAGGCAGTAAAATGAACCGTGTGTATGGTTTAGCGACAAGAATATGAATACGAATTTATGTGCAACGACATGTCATTAAGTTTTATATATTATAAGCTACAAAGTTACAATTCCCGCACAATAGAAAGCAATCAGTAGATGATGACTATTTTCAGTTTATTAGAATAACAACTTTTGTACGATATTGTGCGAGACAAAACAAAAAAAAGCCGAACTAAGGCAGTGTATCCAAATGCAGCAAAGTGTCCAATAGGGAACTTCACGAATAGAGCGGGCTCCATCAAATAAAAAATGCATGAAACAACACTTTGTATGACCATAAATGCTAAATAGAACCTCTGAATCTTCCCACACCAAAATAAAATAAACTCGAAAGAAAGAAAGAAAGAAAGAAAGAATGAAAGAAAGAAAAAACCACAAGGAACATTTGCATGCATATATCATGTGCTCCTTGTAGAGTGTATGAGAACAACATACACAAAAACAGGATCGCGTAAAAAAGGCAGCACATAGCAGTCCAGTGTACTGCTATGTGCTGCTGCTGTTCCTCATATTAAACCTTTTTAACAGTATGCGTGCTGGGAATGAGACCACGAGGACTGACAACAAACTCCTCAAGAGGGCGGAAGTTTCTGTGTATATAGAGTGATGATGCTTTGTTGTGACCCACCAGGCGTGAATTTATCTGTGTTCCCTTCACTACACGTGCACCAGACCATCTGTCGTCTGCCATGAGAGTCTGCATACAGCGGATGGCATCTCTGAGCACCTTTTTCGTGGACGGATAATCTTCCTCACTTGGAATCCACTTCTCATCAAGAGAGAGATTCTCAAACATTGGCAGAGCACTGGTTTCAACAGAGCATGGGACTGACACTGTACCCTCTGAAGTACTTCTCAATAAGTCAGATGAAGAACTCTCCATGAAAGGTGAGTCCTCGTAGAGACCCACAGGAGTCAGACGTACTTCTACCAAATCAGCAGTGACACTGGGTACCAAGCTGCTATCATTTCCTAAAACTGCTTCCAGGTAGTCATCTTCATCTTCGTCATCATCTTCCTCATCAATATCATTAATTTCTTCTCGTTCATCATCCATTTCATCCTCTTCTATTCCCAATCCGCGCGCAGAAGTGTCTCCCTCTTCCTCCTCTTCATACGCAACATCATGACTAGGAATAAGATTGGAACGTCTCCTGAGATCCCTCGGTGATGAGGGCGAGACACTACTGGACACTTCTAATTCCAGCTCAAGCGACGGTCTAGCACTGCTGCCTGATCCATAGAAATCGCTATTCCCGTCATGAAATTCTGATTCGTCCTCTACATCTGTGCTGACATAGGAACCTATAGAAAGAGGGGTGGATACATATGCAAACTCCCCTCTAGAGCTCAATGAAGGGGATGGGGGTATAGCAGTGGTTGGTGTATCTGACCTACCTGAAAGCTTCGCTCTTATGAGTTGAAGTGCACTTTTCACAGAGCGCAACTCCGGCGCACTGGATCTACGATTCCTGAAAAGATCGGCCACATCTTGAGGGCTGTAGTGTCTATGTCGACGAAGAAGTTCAGTATCACTGTTATTACGCCTTCTTCTTCTTCTAGGTACAGTTCTGTACTTTGGCATCTCTCTTATGCCAACATCTAAGGAATTATCGATTCCGAGGCAGATGGCCGAGTACCAATCTAACATTTCCTGTGTGTCTGGGAATTGTAAAAGAAACTGTTCAGTTTCAGCTCTCATTCTCAGTATGTGTTTTCTCTTTCTGTAATCTACAGCCATGCCGAGCTTTGCGTGCTGCAACGAGTAAGACCTGATAAGATTGGAAGTGGACACCAGACGAGTACTTTTGAAATACTGCAGTGTATGGAGATCTTTCTCAGCCGTCAAAACAGAATTATATTTGCCGTATTCATCCAGTGACTTGTAACATGCATGCTGTGGGAATGGCGATTCCAGTGAATGACGCTTGGGATCAGCATCATAGATGTTTAACTGTGTTGAGTTCAGCTCAACTATGACATTCTTCCAAACTCTAGAAGGAGCGGCCTCGTAGGGGGACATCCATTCCAGTTTCCTTGGCATGTGTGCTACTTTATACACAGTTGGGGCATAGCTGGGAAGGTCTTCCCTTCCCTCTTTGTGATGGGGGAAGATGGGGTAATTTGGACAGCCGCCCGGTGGTAATGTGGCATAGTCTGGTGGGAGACAAGGGTTTGGATCCAATATTTCAAATGCATCTAGTGGTATTATCATTTGGGATAAACTGTGTGATCTTTCGTTCTGAAGTAACCTATCAACTGAGCTGACAGTGGAACCCCTTGGCCTGGATGTGAAGGCAGGCTGCGTTGATTGATCTGGGAATCGCTGAACGGCAAGAGAAGTCGTCGAGAGGGAGGAGCGGTGTAACCCTTGATTCTCTCTCACCGGGAAACGTCCCGCACCTTCAGGATTGGGGGCCATCTTAGATGTTTATAAGTGGTGATGAAGCAGTTTTGAACTCGTGAACCCTTAGGGTAAGCTGGGTATTAGAGTCTGTGTATGATATGAGCCGATGTGTGCGCGGCTATAGAATGTGTGACATCGACACTTGCAGAACCAACAATGAGCGGTTTAAGTCGCTTGCCGGTTATAACGGCAAGATATATACTCGTATAAGGACCCTGTGGAGACCGTTAAGAAGTTATTGAACTGCGTATTGTAAAACTGGATCGGCCACCCTTCCTAATGCACCTAATGAACACAAAGCCAATCAGAAATGATCCAGAATTTGGGACATAAGCTGATGTATATCACAAAAAAGTCAACGAACCGGTCACCTTCCAACTTTGCGAGGCACCTTATTCTCCTTTCTTCTTTCGAGATCCGAAGGACTGCGGCAAGCAAAGGATATCGGTTAGCCAGGTACAAGAGATTGTATCACCCGCTACTACGCCTGGACCGTACAGAACGGTCGGGGCAAACTTTACTCCGCCCATACGGGAGAAAAGGAGGGATGGGATGCATCGGTTGGAAGTGCTCTGATAGATACGGTCTCAATGGGGCAGCAGATCGTTGCCCGCATTGTGCATAGCTGTAGTGGGGTGGTGTGTGGCTGCCAGGTTCACTATGCGTTATCTGCAGGATGTCGTTTGCTCTAGAATTCAAGGATCTTCTACTGCTGCTGTTTACCCGATCCGTACGCGGGGAGAAGAAGGTCGGCTGTTTTGTGGTTTAGCATCAAACCGGCAGATGCATAGAGCAACAAGCTGCGTGTATGGTGCAAAGTCGGGGCTGTCTGAAAGGAAACAGCAGCTGAAGGTTGTTGCTGAAGGGAGAGGTCCACTTCATTAGTGGGAGTGAAATCACTGCCGCGTGTCTTTGAAACAAAAAAGGTACACCATTCAGTGTCTATGCCGGCCAGCATCTTTGATCCATGTTTGTCCTATGACATCACTTCCGGGAAAGAATGGATTCCAGTGCCGTTCCAAACTGCCGTTCTGCCTTCCCGGGCCTACCGAGCAATGATGACTTGTGACCGGCCGGAAACCGTTCCCTGCGTAGTCTTGGGAACCGTACGTAGGACGTGCACCAGCAGAAAAAACGTTCATGAGATGCGACACCTACAGCTACGCTCTTAAGTTGCTTAGTGCGGGTGAACCTTGACGCCATGTAAGAGCTGCATTCTGGCATGGCGTACATCATAAATCCCTCTCCAGTTTATGCGAATTCGCAACGTTCTCAAGTTGCTCTTGGTACAGGATGATCAGATGGGTGTGCTTATTACGTCATTGCAAGAATAGTGATGAGAACGGCGCTATGGTCATGCCGTCGTATATTCTATTGCAGAGGATAGAGACGAACAATAAAAGGCGCAGGTACCGGACAGCAGGGCATGATACATCATTGGAGACGCAAACAAGTAAGTTTAATAAAATCGAGCATGAATTGTTTTTCTTCTCTATGTCTATATATTACGATTTGTACATAAGTTGATTGATTCTTGCTCCCACGAAGAAAAAGAACTTCAGATCATATATGGACAGCCTAAGTATGGTGCATGCGCGAGTTAGAAACTACCTCTTCAGGGAAGGTGGTCTCAGTTGAGCACAAATGCGAATTTGGACTTCGCTCTGATCCTCTTTCCATAGATGTAAAACAAAACAGGTACAGGTATCAAAACAATACCTACCAAACCTAGAAGCAGCCCTGCCCAATTTGTACCCATACCGTCGAACATGAATTCAGCGAAAAGTGGGAATGCTGCACCAAAAGAAGATCTAAGAAATGTATTGGCAGCCAGCGCGGATGCAGCAAATACCAGGTATGAATCGACCAGATAGTTGATTGCAGGAATGAAAATAGTAATCAGTCCGAACCCAGTAAAGATCCCTGAAGCAGTGGGAACCATCCAATGTATTGTACGGTGATAGTTTCCTGTCCAGCAGAACCAAAGGAGACCGATGGGGAACATGATACCTCCCGCAATCATGCCTGGCAATCTGTTTTCGGGGATAATTTTACCTCCGCTTGCTTTCATCTTTTTATTGTAAATGGTATCCATATAAACATTAAAGAGCCCGCCAAAAACCATACCAATTACTAGTCCAAGATAGGGAAGTTCGCCAACTCCATATTTCATTCCATAGCCTTGATTGAAAACAATGGGATATGCTGTCAAAAACAAATAAAGAATTCCGTAGATGAAGGCTGTATATAGTGATACCAGAAAGATGATCGGCTCGGTGACCAGCATATAAAGCGGTCTAGAGATGTTGTTACGTAGAACTTCTCTAAATGACAATTGATATTCCTCGTGAGGGGCATGAATTCCCCAGTTACCTGTCCTTCTCCTCAGTGTCCTTGCCTTATCCACCAAAATTATGGGATGATGTGTTTCCGTGTATAAGAAACCCACTAGGAGGATACTAACACTGCCTAAGATTCCTGTAATGTACATTGTCCAGCGCCATCCTAAATATGATACTGTGATGAACGCACCAACAGATGGAGCAATTATAGGACCTACAAACACAACCATAGAAAAGATCGCGATAGCAGTTCCTCTGGTCTCGTTACCGAACATATCTGCAAAAGCTGCCGGGACAACAGCTAAAGGTGCTGCACCCAGGAACCCTCCAAAAAATCTTGAGATCAGAATTGTCTGCAAGTTCTCTGCAGTGGCACAAGCAAACTGAAAGCATGTGTATCCAAAAATTGAACCTAACAAAACGTAACGACGCCCATACATTTCGGATAATGGGGCCCATAGAACAGGTCCTGAAGCAAAACCCATAACATAGAGGGAAGTTCCTAAAGTCGCGACGACAGTTGCGACGTGGTACTTTTCGCTCACGACCGGAATGGCACTAGAAAAGATCGAAGAACCAAACACCGCAGCAAATGTTTGTACACCAAGTACTGCAGAAACAATGATTTTTCTCTTTAAGGGCCAGTTCTGTGGGTGAATTGGATCCTTGGGACCATCAAAGGACACTGTATATATAGAAGACTCGGGCAGGCTTGGAGGATAGGGCCTGCCATTACCCATTGGTTGAAGGGGCCCTTCATCCTTTTCGGCTTCCTTTTGAACAACATCAGCATTGGTCAACATTCGTGAGAGTTGCCTATCCAGTTCTGGTTCTGACTCTGCCAAAGAGGTTTCAGGATTGATTACATCTCGCTCTTCATCTTCATCATCTCTGCCTTTATAAGTATAAGGTACGTCCTCATTTCTGTCCTCATCAGTGATTGATGAAGCATTTTGTGACACACCCGTATCGTCTATGTCTGACTGGAGTTGTGAGGACGGTATGTTTTGGCTCTCGGTGGTAGTCCCGTGACAGGGTTCCCCATAAGATAACATTGCTGCTTCGTGTGGAGGTTTCTCCTCGTTATCACGGTGTTCAGATTCCGACATGAATGCTTACAATAACCAGAGGCGACAATAACCTGTTCCAGCTCCCGGGAGGGATGGCCTCCTTATTAATACTTTCTGAAATATTAGAGTTCTCCGTGTTTTAGTCCTCAGCTTGTCTCCGTTAAATCCTTTTGCCTATTTGAGACTAGCCAAGACACCTCACGCACGCAGTATATGTACACCGGGCAAATATGTGCGTGCCGGCCGATACTGCATATAGTACCACCAGTAATCGGGTCCTGGACCTGGGGTTAAGGCAAGAATGTGTGTTCATCCTTCGCTTCTGGTATCCTCAAGAGTCTACAGCAGTGGTGGAAGTCCCCGTATTGAAGAGAGCTTTGCAGCCAGGTTTTCTTTAGCCAAATCGAATGCGGACAAGAGGTTTCTGTTATTTTGGTACTGACCTGAGGCATTCAAGGACTTGAATTCGGTGGAAGCTTCCACAGCAACAAGAAGAACGCAGCCCCATTATCCTCATACGGCTGCGCAACACTGCATCGTGCTGCATGCCATCTGTGCTTCATACCCGTAGCTCCACTGCTTAACTCCGAAGTTGTATGCAGCAATGTCGGCGGGGGCCCCTCTCCAGATTGCGGATGACAGGACGGCCATTGTAAATATCGGCCGGTAGTTCGCCTAGCCGGCCTAGGTCGAAAGACATCGGATATGTAGTCAAAGTATATACCAGATTGCCGACAAGAGTGTTAAAAATATTTCTTTCTCTTTAGTTCTTTTCATGCAGCGAATCAAAGTTGTTGCAGTTGTACTGGTTGCCAAGAACACTAGCAGTGTTAAAGGTGCAGATCACGAAGAGTCAACACTGCCTGGTCTTAAGCGCAGACCTATGAAGATAAACTAATATATTAGAAGGATTACAAGGTTGCATTTAGAAGCATCCCAAATGCAACCTTGTAATCCTTCTATATTGGGTATACATTATGATTACTCTATCAGACCTTTCGAGAAGATTACAGACCTCTTAATTTCATACATATGTATATTTACCGACTGTTTGATGCGATTTGTATCCTTGCATAATGGCATGCGGAAAGCCTGTATACCCGTTCCGTTCGGTGTCGGCCCAACTGCAAGTGGCTCTGCCGACACTACGGAATCATACCCCATCGAGCACACCGCTACACCCTTAGGCTTGTTGCAGGTCATAGTGCATACAGCCAGCCGTGCCCTTTGTGTGGGTGATGTGTGAGCCCCTGCTGACAGTTGCTGCAGCTTGTGGAGGTGTCTTCAGGTTGCTTAGAAGCAATGTCCGAGCTAATCATAGAAGCACAATAAAAGGAACACTATAGGAGGAGAACACCGGAAACACATACGACTGTCCTTCCACCACTTACTACAACTTGCTCCTACTTGCTACATATCGAGGTTGGATACAAAGCAAAGCCTCTTATACGGTGATTTATTGTTTGCGAACAGCCGCACCTAGAACATATATATATATATATATATATGTGTGTATATATAGTCTGCTAAAACTTGAGGAGCCCCTTCGTTCTATGTGATGATGACGCCATACGTAGGCTAGGCAGAGGAAGAACTGTAATTTCAGGACGTGCACCCACCATAATGTCTACGTATTTATGCGTCACGATGAGTAGTAGTTGCTTACTATTGGAAATGTTAGAGAGCCACGATTGGGAGTGGAGACTGGGGAAGAGGCACGTTTAACAATGTCATACACGATGGAACGTGGTTTGAAGGAATGTATATCGATGTTAGGAACTGGAGGCAGATCTATGTGCATGGCTAATGTATATATGCTAAGGGACATATGCCAACTTCATGATATCCACAAGTATTACTTGCTTGTACAAAAAGTTGTTTTGCATCGCTCTGGCCAATATTTTGTCAGTGCGCAACATAGAGGTCTATAATGCCTCGTAGCTCCTCTCTGCCGAGGCCGAGTCTACCCCATCGGACCTCAACCAACTCTTCACACAACTCCCCTGGAAATACCCCAGGAGGATCAGATATCTCAAGATTGATAAGGGCGAGATCTCCACTTGGGCCATCGAATGTGTTGTCGTCTCCAAATACAGGAAATTCAGGATGTATGTGCAAGTGCTTCCAGTGTACATGCCATATCAATAGTGCATTGGCAGTAGAGTCATCAGATCAGAGACACAATGTCTTGAAGAGGGATGACAACGACTCAGAGACAACACCCATACTGACGGCATCACAGCATGCAGGTGGAGGACTTATAGTGCCGGAGGAGGAACGCTTAACGCCAATGGATATGCTCAAGTATTACTTACCTTGTTTTTCATGGTTACCATCTTATACCCTTGATACACTATTTCATGACTTCATTGCTGGGTTATCATTAGCCTCCTTCCAGATTCCATTGTCTATGTCGTACGCGTCTGCGGTAGCACATGTTCCACCAGTATGTGGTCTTTTGGGGCTCATTTTGGCACCTATGGTGTATGCCATATTTGGTACCGTGCCTCAGATGATCGTAGGGCCAGAGGCAGCTGTGTCATTGATTCTCGGTCAGGCGATTGAACTGATCGTGAAGCATAATGACCAAGTTAATCCCGTGGATTTGGTCGTGGTAACAACTTGTATCTCTGGATTCACTCTTCTTGGGTGCGGACTAGCCAGATTTGGCTTCCTTGACAACGTGCTGTCAGGTGCGCTTTTAAGGGGTTTCATTTCAGCTGTTGGTCTTGCAATGATAATCAATTCATCAGTTGATGAGCTAGGTCTTGCTGATTATATGAGTGCTCTACCTCCAGATCAGCATGTTCATTCTCCATACGACAAGTTTTTGTTTGTATTGGAGCATGCAGAGCATATGCATGTTCCAACAGCCATAATTAGCGGTTCCTTCTTTGCCGCATTACTGGCCATGAGACTTATCAAAAAGCGTTTAGTTGAGAAATACAATGTTAAATCTTTGGTATTTTTCCCCGAGATTTTGTTGGTGGTTGTGATGTCCACCATTCTTTCAGAGGTGTACAATTGGCATCAGTATGAGATTGAAGTTGTGGGAGCTATCAAGTTGGGAAAGTTCGAGCTCAGTTTCCCATTTGCCTCCGTTCGCAGACAATGGTTTGGGCCGCTGATGAATGCGGGTTGTATGTGTGCAGTCCTTGGTTTCTTTGAGTCCACCACCGCTGCTAAGGCGCTTGGTTCTACATATGACCTCGCTATATCATCCAATAGGGAACTGGTTGCATTGGGAAGTATAAATTTCTTTATATCGTTGTTCGGTGGCCTTCCTTCCTTTGGTGGATATGGCAGATCAAAGGTGAATGCCATGTCTGGAGCAAAGACGTGCGTTGCAGGTGTATTCATGGGGATAATTACGGTCGCTACCACTCTGTATCTCTTGGGGTACGTCTATTACATGCCGTCGTGTATCCTCTCTGTTATAACGTCTATTGTTGGGTTGTCCTTACTGGATGAGGCCCCCAAGGATGTTATGTTCCATATCAGAACACGAGGGTGGAATGAGTTGATAACGTTTTGCATTACTGTTTTCGCCACTCTCTTCTATTCTGTCGAGGCTGGTATTGTTCTTGGCAGTGTCTATTCCGTTGTCAGGGTGATTAAACACTCTGCCAAGTCAAGAATTCAGATCCTTGCTCGTGTTCCCGGAACCAACGTCTTTTTGAATGCTGATCCAGAGGAAAAAAGAGAGACGAGAGCTGAGAATACTGATGATCGCTTGCAGTTTGGGACGAGCGAGGGAGAACAAGGCAGGAGCGGAGCAATAGAAGATAGCCATGAGATGGTTTCCACGAGGAGCTTCACAAAGCTAGAGGAGGTGGATGGCTGTCTGATTATCAAAGTCCCAGAACCTCTCACGTTCACAAACACCAATGACCTCAAGTCACGTCTCAGGAGAGTGGAGATGTATGGTTCTACAAAGAGCCATCCGGCTGCACCACGTAGAAGAAGTGAGTCTATGACGAGATACATGGTGTTTGACTTGCATGGTATGACTGATCTTGATTCATCGGCTGCTCAGTTGTTGGTGGATCTTGTAGGAACGTATCAAAGGCGTGGTATTCGTGTCCTCTTCTGTAGAGTTTCTGCGGCAGACAAGGTGAGGACAAGGTTGGAGAAGGCGGGGATTAGGGGGCTACTAGAAGATACTTCCAGTTCTGTCCTTGGACCAGAACAGGTGGCACCTCCATATTACAATGATATACCAGACGCTCTAAGAGCTGTAAAAGAGATAGAAGTATCGTCCATGTACTCTGATGTGATGAGTTTCATGTCTTCCATGCCTAGCTTCTAAGCAACAGTGGAGGGCGTGGGGAATCTTGACCAGCTACAACATGACATCGGATCTGACTCTATATTATATTCTTTAGAACTCATTATAGAAAAGGGGACTTTCTAATCGTTGTACAGTATTATAGAAAGTTACAATTAATAAGATGGTTAGATAAATAAATCGATCAACACGGTTCACTGACATAATGCGCTGTATGTAGTGCTCTTACTGAATGCGGGCGCGCCTATCTCACGGATAACTATGCATATATTTGCAAGGCCCAAGCATGCCGGCGATATCGCATGACATTTTTCAGTGTCGTGCGCCATTCACCGGTCTCATTGTAGCGTGGAAGCTCCCATGCTCGTTTACGTGAGTCCTCGTACAGTACAGAGTTCATCGTGCTCTTGGGATAAGTGAACAAGCAGACACAGATATATACATATATACCTCACTCATACCTTTTCTCAGTCTCCTCGATTGATAGGTAGTTCAAGATACTTTGCGTCGAGCAAGTGATAGAAGTGGTACTGCCAAGGATCAACGGCTTTCCTGTCTCGTTTATAGGTTTCACTTACTATCAGAATGGCAGTGGATACTCTTGATCTGGCTGTGTTGGTTGCCATAGCTGCTGCTGTGATCGCATACTCTACTAAGGGAAAGCTCTGGGCTGCTGGTTCATCAAAAGATGTTTCCGATGCTGCTGTGAACAGCAGAGATCTCTTGGAGGTTCTGAAGGCCTCCGGTAAGAGGGCCATCGTGTTTTATGGTTCCCAAACGGGTACCGCTGAGGACTATGCCCACAAATTTGCCAAGGAGCTCCAGTCCCGGTTTTCTATTGCCACCATGACCGCTGATCTCGCTGATTATGATTTTGATTCATTTTCTAAGGTAGGTGATGAGATTGAAGGGTTTACGTTTTTCACCTTCTTGATGGCCACATACGGAGAAGGTGAGCCCACTGATAATGCTGTGGATTTCTTTGACTACATTGATAACGAAGCCGAGGACTTGTCCAGTGTCAAATATGCATGCTTTGGTCTCGGAAATTCTACATATGAGATCTACAACGCCATGGGAAGAAGGGTGGTGACTCGTTTCTCAGAGCTCGGAGCCACACTTGTTGGTGGGCAGGGAGAAGGTGACGATGGCAGAGCAACAATGGATGAGGACTATCTTGCATGGAAAGATGCTCTTTTTGACAATCTGAGAGATGAATTACAACTCGAAGAGCATGAGCTCAAATATGAGGCCGCTATCGAAGTTGTGGAGAATTACTCTCTTAATTCTTCTGACTCCGAAGTGTCGCTTGGAGAACCCAACTCAAAGTATATCAACCCTTCTACCGAGGGAGAGCTGAAGGCTCTATCATTGGGACCATTTGATTTCAGTCACCCTTACTTGGCTCCTATCTCATCGTCTCGTGACCTGTTTAATTCAGACAGCCGCAGCTGCATTCATGCGGAGTTTGACCTCCAAGGAACAAACCTCAAGTACTCCACTGGTGACCATCTGGCCATCTGGCCCAGAAACTCTGACCAGAACGTGGAGAAGTTACTCTCCGTGCTGGGATTATCAGACAAAAGGAATGCGGTCATAGAAATCAAGAAGCTTGACCCTACTGTCCATATTGCTTTCCCTTCCCCTACAACATACGAAGCTGTGATTCGTTATTACTTGGAGATCTCGGGTGCCGTTTCGAGACAGTTCTTGAAATCAATCGTGCAGTTTGCTCCAGATCTTGAATCGAAGGCTAACGTCTCGAGATTGGCTGATGATAAGACGATTTTCCACGAGGAGGTTGCAGCAAAGTATCTGAACATTGCCGATGTATTGGATCAGATCTCTTCTGGAAACCAATGGACAGATGTGCCATTCAGCTTTGTCATCGAGTCTATTGGTCATCTGCAGCCACGTTACTATTCCATATCTTCTTCTTCCCTCACTGAAAAGCAAATCATTCATGTTACTGCAGTAGTAGAAGCATCGACACATCCTAACGTCGACCACACTGTCACCGGAGTGACGACTAATTTGCTTTGGAACATTCAGACAGCCCAAAACAAGGTTAAGGATGTCAAGCACCCAGTCACCTACAACCTCGAGGGACCCCACAACAAGTTTGCCTCTTTTAAAGTGCCTGTACACATCAGAAGGTCTACTTTCAAACTCCCAAGTAACCCAGCCACACCAGTGATTATGATTGGTCCAGGTACTGGTGTTGCTCCATTTAGAGGCTTCGTTAGAGAGAGAATTCAACAAGGAAAGAACGGTGTTTCCAATATTGGTAAGATGTTGTTGTTCTACGGTTGCCGTACCTCAAATGAGGATTTCTTGTACAAGGAGGAGTGGCCAGAATACTCCAAGCTGTTGGGATCAAACTTCGAGCTAGTGACTGCCTTTTCTCGTGAAACCGATCAGAAGGTTTATGTTCAGCACAGACTCCTGGAAAGATCCAAGGAGATCAGCGAGTTGATGGCAAAGGGTGCCTTCTTCTACGTTTGTGGAGATGCGTCCGGTATGGCTAGAGATGTGCAGCATACTTTGGTCAAGATTCTCATGGAGGAGAGAAAGCTCACGGAGACAGTTGCCACTGATATGGTGAAGAATTTCAAGGTGCTTAATAGATACCAGGAGGATGTCTGGTAAACCTTTAGAACGTATTTTTTTGCATATAGCTATAGTGTTTCCTAGATTATATATACAGACTATTGTAAAAAACAGTGTTTCATTGTTAAAATAGTCTGCAATCGCAGATATAGAAAAAGTATACTAACAGTGTAATTGCATTTAATGCTATTTTGAGTGTTATATATTGTGCGCAATAAAGATATGAATTACATATTCTAACGTCTAGATTCCTTTCTTTTCTTAGAGCTACCCAACACAATGCCCAAATATCCACTCTCTACAAATAGAACTTTCTCTTATCCCTATCCATGTCTGGTCTATGCTCCCAATCAATCTCATCCTTAATACCCCTCTGGACCCTTCTCAATCTTAGTGTGAATTGAGGACCCAACTCCTGCAATCCAACTTTCTCTTCATTCCTGAATATATACCTGTGTCGCCTAAAAAAGATAAAGTCTCTCTGGTTATGGAGGGTGACGACCTGTCTCCCTTGGAATTCTGGTCTATGTGGGAACAGTGCCTGGAATAATCTACCAATTGTCTGTCCTAATCTGGTTGTGAAGTTATTCAAGATAAGTTCTGGAATATGATCTGTAGATGATCCATGGCCAGGGATCTTCTTTCCCTCAATGAAATTCGATATGGAGAAGTAAAATGTTGGTCCTTCTGGGAGATGAATGAAGGTCATTCCGTTTACGACTTTTTTGTCTTCGTTGATTACAATGAGATCTGTGAATTCTCTGTTGGCACAGTACTCAGCCATATCTTTCATGGAATATTCTCTCTTACGTTTCACGAATGTCATGTTTGGAATAACATCCATAAGCATATCGGCAAATCTATATGCAGATTTCTTAGCGTTGGCATTAGTGGTGAGCAGAATCTTGGGCTCCTTACCACTATCTGTGAAGTATCCCGCGAAATCGTCCTCACCTTCGAGATCAACATTCACCGTCTCATCATATACTCTTTTGTTCTCAATGGTTGCTGGAATATTCTTGGCTAGCCTCTCCTCCTTCAGTTCGGGATTCTCTCTCTCTTCCTTTGCACGAGCACTGCGCTCCTTATGACGAGTCTTGTTCTTCTCATGCTTCAACTTTGCAAAGAGCTGTTGCCTCTTCAGCTTATTCCTGACGCTAAGTCTGGATTCACGTTCCACAGCCATATTATTGGTTGGTCTTCTATTGTGTATTATTCGATGCCAGAGAATGTGATTTATTATAAAGATAAAGTGCTGGACCGCATTTATAACTCCCGCATCTAGCATGCAAATCAGTAAAAAAAATCTTTTGTGAGCCGCACGCTAGCGATGAGGGCAGAGACGTGCGAGGAGCGGGCTGTATGGAGAAAAGACTGGAGTGGTCGGTGCCGGGGAGAGCTCAAACACTAGAAGAGACAGGAGGTATCAACTTTTATTTTACTTCACTTGGAAATTCTCATGGAACTGATAATACAGTTTTGGGCACGGTTACATTGGGTAGCTGCAGACCGG
Organism: Kuraishia hungarica; assembly: GCA_030567555.1. NCBI lineage: Eukaryota > Fungi > Ascomycota > Pichiomycetes > Pichiales > Pichiaceae > Kuraishia > Kuraishia hungarica. The sequence goes on from JAJLSL010000004.1 coordinate 500,503, forward strand.
TACAACAATAAATTACGTTGTAAGCTCAGCAGTAAGGCGGTAGAACTAGAAACCTTACTGCACAGTGCAAGTTACTTAGAGTAGGAACCGCTGAACTAGCCCGTCTGAAAAGTCAAATGGAAATATTCATTGGATGCGAATAGATATATACAGTAGATACAGTGGATTGATGCTTCAACAGTGAGATACAACACGAAATGGTATTTATACCTGTCAGAAGCAGTTACTCGGGAATCTCCAATCCCACTCTTCTAGCTGTCTTCCTCACCTTATCTTCCTGCTTCATGCTGATACCTGGGTTATACCTCTCCAACAGCTCAGAATAGACTCTCTGGCTATAAAGGAATGTTGTAATTGTAGACAAATGTTCTTTGTCAACTGCGTGCACCTCGTTGTCATCCTTAGCCAAGTGATCCACAAATGAAGTGTCGGGCTTTGGCACGGTTGCCTTGTGCTCATCTTTGATTTTGGCTTCCAGAGCCTCTAATGTCTCAGGGGTTACATTTTGTCCTCCTTGAATCAGCTGCAACTTCCTGTACTGTAACAGAGCCTGTTGTTGCTTTACTGTATCCTTCTGGTGAACCTCGAAAGATCTCTTATGAATGAGTTCGAGCTCCTTCACTAGCTCTTGCATTAACGCCCGTACTGACATTTTGGTTATGTACTTATGATCTAAGCAAAAGAAGGTGAGAAGAAAGCGAAACAGATCTCAATAGCTTTTTAATTTCAATTAGCACAGAAATCTAGCATATAATCATGGTTTTTTGTATCGTAGCCTCTTTATCGCACAGAACAATGCTCATGGATGGCCCTGGCACGTAGGGACTTTTCATAAGCAAAGGACGCAATGTGTGATTACCTCATCACAGTAGGTGTACTAATTAGCGTAGCTTACTTTTCGCAGCTGCAGGATAGAGAGGTGCAGCAGACAGATGCTGGCCTCTGGTGAGAATAAATTAGTGAAGCTCTAAAAGTTAAGTTGTAGAAACTGAGATACAAAAAATTAGACTATGCTATATTGGTAATATACAGTACAGTATACATATGCAGTTTGCCAGCCACCCACTTCAAGGCTTGGATTTCTTGGCTACTCTCCTAGCTTCCTGTGCTACAGCTGGACAGTAGTGTTTCTCCAGTAGAACTGTCTCCCACAGGATAGCCGCATTAGCATTGCACCTGTTGGACTCATCCACCTCCAAATGGAATACACCGTTGGCAATTCTATCTTCAGTAGCGTAGAGACCACCGATCTCGGAGTACCTTGCCATAAGCTTGTCGATAAATTTGAGTAATGCCAGAGTTGACTTTTCCGGTGTGTGCAGCATGGACATATAAAGTCTCTTGGTAAAAGCACTTGCCCTCACCTTGCTGCTGGTTCTGGTCTTAAAAAAGACGCCTTCTAAAGACTTCAAGCAAAGTTCAATCTTAGTAGAAACATTAACCGCTGGCTTGGAGTCAGCATTAGAAAGAGGGTCCTGTAGTCTGAGTGTCTTGTGAGAGAACTCGATTTCGGAGTCGACAGCAAGCAGAGGGAGGTTGAAAAACAGGGACTCGACAAAAGTAGATAGATCCACTTGCATCTTGTACTGGTTTGCAATCAGTGCAAATGCAGTGACTACGCAGAGAAGAACTTGTCTGACCTTTGTTGGAGAGAGCAATTCCTCCTCTGCATCTGCCTGAATAATTCCTGCAATTTCACGCAACACCTCCAAGAAATCACCAAGCATGTCAAGGTTAACCATATGACCATATTTAGCCAGTCCTTCCAGAACGGGAGCCATCAGAGTATCTGGTGTGGTTCTGAGAACATCCAGATATAATGCAAGCACAGTCTTCAGGATCTCTGCCTGAAACTTTTCTCTTTCCTCAGCTGAAACTGCCATCTCGGCTTTTTTCATCTCTTCGTCGATCAACTTCTTTTCCTTCCTTGCCTTTCTCTCCTTTTTGGAAAAATGCACTCTGTCCTTCTTCTTGAGTCTCACCTTATCAGCCTCATCTTGTGTTCCATTAGGGTCATAGTCTGTAAGGACAGCCAACGAGAGAAAGATGTTGAGTGCACTCTCATCAATACGATATTTCTTCGACCTCAATGACTTGGACAATATCCTTACAATATCTGCAGAGATATCACCAGCAGCGACGTCATCAGCCAATAGCTCTTCCAGTGCATTGACACACTTGCTGTACACTTGTTGCTCCTCCGCGTTGGATGGCTTCCTACAAATTCTTCTGATCAAAATCTCAAAGAGGTCATCTCTAAAATTGAAGAATCTCTGAGCAACTGCAAGCTCACAAGCAGCGAGAGTTGCATGTCTGGCCAATGCTGAAGATTCTGCGGATACAGCTCTAGAGCTTTTGGCGAGGAAATCAACATATCCTTTATAGTTTACCAGAAGACCCTGCTCAAATGCTCTTAGCTTCTGTACTTCTCTGGATACCTTTTCTCTCTTCTCTGCATCGGTCAGGGCTCTAATACGATAACCAGGACATAAACTTTTGAAAACAGGTACAAGAGCCAGCATCGACAGCATTGAAGTATTCACATTGCGAGACTCTGTCATCCTGCGCAATCTGGAAAGTGCACCAATGTTCTCCTCTGGATCCTCCACCAGCTGCATAGCAAGGGTTGCTATATCTTCTTTTAGGTTCAACAAGAACTCTTCAGGGTTTAGCTGTTCTTGTTTGTCTTCGTCATTCTCGTCTTGAGCTTCTGTCGGTATCTGTTCTGTGTTATCTTCAGTCCCTTCCTCCTCATCTTCCTCCTCACTCTCTTTTCTTTCTTCTTCTTCTGTTTTGCTTTTACTTTGCTGTTTGTGTTTTACTACTCTCTTGAGCTTTCCGTCAGCTCCTTTTAAAGGTAAACCTTCAAAGACAGCGCCAGTATCCTCTTTCTGGTTCATCACTCTGGGCTGAAGCTCATAGTCTTGTTCTTCATTATCCCAGTCTACCTCGCTGAGCTCCTCTTCTCCCACATCCTTGAAAGAACCCAGAGCAAGCTTAGAGTCTTCATCCTGACGTCTCTTCTTATTACGTAGCTCAGCAGAGCGCTTCACCTTTCTCTTTGCCATTGTGATTTAACGGTGAAGGTATCAATAGCAGATATATCTATAATGCAGTTCAGATATACTTCTCTGCCTGCAACTCTAGTAGACTTTTGGTTGTTCTACTTATGAGCTATGAATTAAACACCTCGCTATGACACTATACAAAAAATATCTTCAAATCATGCCTCTTACCGACCAGGTCCAAATATATATATATTGCCAAATGCCTACAGTATGTATGCTGCTGCAGTTGATTTTTTACCTTGGATTTTCTTAGATATTTTTTTTATATCGCATCGCATATATTTTGATCTTTACACTCTACGCAGATGGGGCCCCTTCATGCACTACCACCATGTATGTCTGTTCATGGGCATCATCTATCTATGCCCATCGTGGAGACCCATAGAGCGAAAGAGAGCAGGCGAGATGAGTGCAACAACATACAGTGGGATAATCAGACACACCCAAGCCTGAAGATGTCTATTATAATGATCGAGCATTTGCGATCTGTGTTGCTTGAAATCGTCTAATTTTTTGAGTATTGTTTGTTCCGCATATAGGAAGCATTCGCTGACACTTAGTATCTACGCGGGCCTATCCGTTTCCATCGTGACAGCATGAACATTGAAGATATCGAGGGTTTAGAAGGCGTGGATAAGGCGTGGCTGCATTTGTCCAATGCCTTGGTTTCAAATCCAACAGACTTTGAGTCGTGGGAGCAATTGATAGCTCTAACTGCGAAGAAAGGAATTACCAAGGGCTCTTCGCAAGTGGATAAAAGTTTGTTAAAAGTGGCGTATGAGAACTTCCTGGTGGAATTCCCACTCTGTGAACAGTACTGGATCAACTATGCTCAGTGGAATTTCAAACTTGGAGCAACACAGCAGGCAATACGTATATATAAACAGGCATTAGCAGCTTTGCCGAAGTCCTTACTGCTGTGGCACAGTTACGTGGAGTTCATGACACTGGTGGAGACCAATCATGATAAGTTGCTTGCGGTACTTGAGAGTGCAAGGGTTGCTGTAGGTCTGCACTTCTTCAGTCACGATATATATGACTTTTACCTCAAGTTTCTGAAGGATACGAACAGGACCCAGATGTACTATAACCTGCTGCGCATGTTATTGGAAATCCCTCTCTACCATTATGGGAAGTATTTTAAGCAATTTCTCAAACATATAGAGGAAGCGGATCACACTACTATTGCGTACCTATTCTCAGAGGAGGAGTTGAAATCGCGAGGTTTTGATTTTGCAAGTCCCAAGGGTGGTGATCCTGACCGCCTTAAGGATCTGAAGGTTGAGCTGCGTAAAACCTTCATCGACGTTTTTATTGCGACTCAATACCACGTTTTCCAATTATGGAGCTACGAGAAGAACCTCAGCAAGCCATATTTCACAGTGGATGAGCTCTCAAGAAAGGAGTTGGATACCTGGTGTAGCTATATCGAATACTTTGAAAACAACGCATTGGGAATATCCAACACAAAGGATGCTAGAGCAAACACAATCAACAAAGCATATATTGAACTCACCTATGAAAGATGTCTCACTGTTACTGCATTATATCCTCAGATATGGATCAAGTATTCAAACTACTTTCTCAATATGAAGGATGTGGAAAAAGCAAAGTCAATTATCAGACGAGGAATATTCTTCAACCCTGTATCAAATACCAAGTTGCGGATGAGACTGATTGATCTCGAAATACTAACAAACCAACTGGAGTCCGCAAGGGAGATAGCCCTTCAATTGGTTGAGCTATTACCCAACTCTGTCGAGCCATTTGTGCGTCTTATATCGATTGAGAGCTTACAGGCTTTTGAGGAGCCAGCAAAGTCTTCTACAACTAATGATTTACAAACCGCCCATGACCGTCACATTCTGGATCTCATAGAGTTTAAGCTGCAGGAGGTGAAGGGCTCTGCGTTTGAATCTGCCTTTGATGAACTTTTCATAGATGCTCTGACATTACCTGTATCAGTCCAGTCTCTGAATGAGTTCTTTCAGAAGTATAGAGATGAGAAGAAATCCCTCAGATTTTGGAAAGCATACCATGAATTGGTTCTTTATTATGACACAACTAGCTCGGCAGAGGTGCACAAATCGTATCTCGAAGAGATAAAAAGTCAGGCATTGGAAAAAATCGCTAGCAGTGAGGAGTTATCCAAGTTTGCATTGCTGAGCCAATGAGTTTTCTTTTCTTTTGGGCTACAGAAGACAGAAGAGACAGTGTAATATAATAAATATTAAATAATAATAATCAATCACAACCAATTTAAATACTTTGTAAATTAACGCGGAACCTTAGAAAAACAAAATGATCCGACTGGAATATATCTATGATGAGGCAAGGCCCCGTTGTGATGCTATATTAAGTCCGGTTATAACAACCCACCACATGACAGCAACGACACCTATCTTCCTGTTGATCACCCAACCGTTCATAGGGGTAACAATTACATAGAATAACAGTACCAAGAACAGACCAATACTGCTTACAACCAACGAAGAGGTGATTTCAAATGTTATATAGCCGGTAAAGAGAGATCCTGCGCTCTTCTTTGAAATAATCAAAAGCCCATTTACGCCAACTCCCAATAGGATGTAGAGAAGAGGAGATCCAAAACAAGCACTGAGTCCCGTTTCAGGGAACCCCAGTCTTGAAAGGGTGATATTTGAGATTAGATCTCCCACTGAATTTCCAATGGCCAGTAATGTGAGTCCCAGAAGGGCCTCATCTATTAAGAAAACCACCCCAAAGTTTTTTAACACTGCTATAACCTCCTCTGCTAAAACGGTTGTCCATAACAAGCAGACACAGAATCCAATTATCGAGTACGCAATTTTGTACAGCTGTCTATAGGCTCTTTTAGAGGTGATATGGAACAATAAATTAATAGCCACAAGTGCAGATGCTGCTAGAAGCAAGGTGCAGTCCTCCTCTACTCCAGCTACTATCGCATTCCATATTGACGATGCGACATTCGTTCTTTGGAATAAATAAGGTATCAAGAAGATCTGAACGTTAAAGAAGAACGTTGTTATACGAAACATATGCTCATGTGGGCTTTCAAGCGTTGACTCTGCAATATGCCTCCAGATATCCCCCTCAGTTTCGGCCTCTATGACAGGAGTTGTAATCGTGAATATGAAGATAATGGGAGCACTGACTAGTGTCAACCATGACTCAAAGGGGAAACCATGGAAGTCTATATCCCGAACTTCTGGGAAAAAGAAATCAAACACAGACGACTCTACATAAGGAGATCCTAGGTTTATTGATTCTGAAATTGTGTGGGCTGACACTGAAGAGATGTGTGAATCGATGCTTTGAATTGATGATGAGGCATCATTAGACCCACGTGGAATGTTCAAAGTATCAGCCGGTAAAGTCTCAGGTATAGTTGGGGGAACACTCATCGGATGGTTCTCAGACTTAGATTTCCTCATATGGCTGCTGGATACAACCCCGTCTACCTGTGGTTTAGAGCCTAGGAGATGTGGTTGTTCAAATTGCCGCAAAGTTGGAAATCTGCTACTTGAGCTGGAAATTGTAATGAATGGTGCTCTCGTAAAGCTTCTAGTCCGGATTGGAAAATTCACTTCAGGATCGGGATTACTTGAATGCCTTGAACGGATAAGCTGTTGATCTTGGTCTATCGACATCAGTTTCAAAGAGTCGTAGAGAGACAGTTTGAGATTGTTGCCAAGTTCGACGGTGTGAAGGTTATCCACAAAGGATCTACTTGGATGTGATACAAATGGAGGGGGTTGCAAATTTATGGCATTGTTATCAACTGCTGAGGTTTCTCCAATTTCAGAATCCAATGAGCCATACTTGACAACAGCAACACCAACCTGCTGTGGCTGAGGTGATGGTCGGCGTAACAAGTGGGTTGACGTCTCATCGAGAGGGTCCACACTTTCTTCTGTGTTTCCCTCCAAAGGTTCAAGTGCTTCTGCCCCATCTTGATGGGGTGTGACCGTGGCTTCCGGTCTTAAAATGAGAAAGACCACGTATATCACATAGAGAATCACCATTGTAATGCATTCAAAAGGTTTCAACTTGCCGTCCTGTATAAAGTAGACTGATATGGAGAGTAAACTGGCAAAAAACACAACATCCAAGGTAAACATTTCTTTATTCACTTCGAAGGGCCGTATAATAGCCATCAACCCAATGATCACAGTACATGCGAATGTAGCCGAGCCAATCAACTCACCTATAGCCAAGGAAGTTGAGTTTGAATTCATTGCAGCATAAGTGGAGAAAATATCTGGAGTACCATTTCCTAAGGACAGGAGAGTCATTCCAGCTACTCTTTCTGGCATTCCACAAACCCTGGAGATATAATGCAATGTGGGGCAGAGGAAATTGGAGGACATGATTCCCAGTGCCAGGAACAAGAATGCTAATAGAAGAAAAAGTCCTATTATGATGATGGTCTTGGCTGCCAGCCTCTTAAATGGAGTTTTTTGCTTCGAGGAGCAATAGTATGATTGTGCATACCCGAATGTTTGAATGTCGCAATTTTCTTCGATGTATTTGCAAGCCTGCAAATCATTTTCATAGAATGGGAGTTTGCATGAGTCGCTGTCCTTATCAGGTTCTTCAATGGTGGGGGAAAAGGTGAAATTTGGAGGGGCTGGTATCGATATTGGCTCCAATTCTGTTGATTCTGGTGATATCCCTCGTATGTTCAATATCGAGGTGCAAAGCAACATACCCATAACAAGTATAATCGCCGTCCCCAGCAACACCCTCGGGGGTGTCTTTTGGTGCATTAGGCCGATTCCTGTCATAGAATATGGAATCCTCGAATCTCCAAATCTCCAAATCTGCTTGATATAGGTTTATATTTTTTAAAATACACACACCATCATTGCTCGAACGATTCTTTAGCCCTCATATTTGCTTCGCCTCCATAATAGTAGATATTGCTATATAAGAGAAGATGTTAAGAGACCCTTGAGGAATCGCCCTGCAAACTGCAAGGCGGCTGGCAGTACATGCATGCTTCTATTATTATCGTGGGTGTCAAGGATGCAGGTGAATGTCATAGCTGTGGGCTACTAGTTAGTAGGCTTAGGCAAAGGAGACAGAGGGAGTACCTCGGACTGGCGATGAGTTTCGATTGCCGCAGTGGGAACTGATTCGGACCGCAATGATGAGAACCTTATTTGTATCTTTGTCAAGTACAAAATATACACAACGAGGACTCTATTGTGATTGAAAATATTCGAATAAACGATTTTCTGTAATGTGGTTAATTAAAAGGGAAACAACCAACAGCAAAAATAAAAAAACATGACTGCCTGGTAGAATTGAAATGACCAGGTTGGTTTTGAAATAGGTTATTGTGAATAGAGGTTGTCATTTTTCAGAAATGGAAAACTGTAATTTGTCAACCATTATTATTCAGAAACAAATAAAAAACCTACAACAAATCCTCTCCTGATAGACCGACAAAGATTCTCATTCTAGAGTGTGTTTATGTCATTTTGCCCTTAAGATAAACCCAGGGGTGTGGACCATTGGAGCTTATTATAATTCCCCTCTCTGCACCCCACCCCCCCCCTCATCTCAAGTCCCAGATCTCATACGGATACGTACAGATGGATTGAAGCAGGCAGGTAATCCGCCGTGCTGTTCGTTACACTTTCACGTGTGAGTTTTCGCATGCCCAACGGCTTCGCGGACGCACATTAGGCCTAACACGATAAGGGTGAGGGGACTAGGGACGAGAGTCCGATCAGGGGCCGCTTCTGTAAACACACTAGCATCCGGTGAATTACCCTTAGGTTTTTCTCTCTGTGTTGTGATATATGATAGGATTCTTGGCAGTAAAGAACAGCTGTGAGGCTGAAACCAACAAAACAAAATAGATAAAAGGCTAAAGGCAACTTGTGAAGGATAGGGGATTACTGCGAGAAAAATGGAGCACCTTTGGACGTTAAGAGAGTTGTACGCGTACGATGATCCACTGGCCTCTTTGAGGCTTCCCTTGGTTGATACCTTGATCATGCCCTGGTTACACGGAAATCTCACCAACCACATACACGAAGTTGTCTTTTCTGTTTTACTCTACCAGGTCATATTTGTTTCAACAAGGGTAACACTATGGGCGTTGGGGCCCAAGGATATGGAGCTCAGACGTAGGAGAGACATAGCCATTCATGCGGTGTCTATGTTCCAATGTCTACTGATCCTGTTGCTATCTTTGCCGGCCTTCCATAACATCCATCTACAGGCCCACCATGTGTTCGCCCGTACGCCATATGTCGGTATGTTGGCATCCATGGCTGCAGGGTACTTTATTTGGGATACATTGATGTCCTTGACTTATATGAGGATGTTTGGTCCCACCTTCTTCATTCATGGAGTGATGTCTTCGGTTGTGTTTCTCATCGGAGTCTCGGGCTACATTATGTATTATGCCCCAATATTCCTTCTGTTTGAGATATCGACGCCGTTTTTGAACATTAGATGGGCCGCCATTAGATTTCCAGGAATCATCTCGGAAACCGCTGAGCTCGTGAATAATGCAATCCTCATTCTGATTTTTTTCGTCGTACGCATATGCTGGGGCTGGTTCTCTGTGTATAGGCTGGCGATCGATCTCTATGACTCAAGGGATGACCCCAGGTTTAATTTAACATTCTCAGCTATCATTCTGAGTTGTAACTTAGTGTTGGATATCCTGAACGTTTACTGGTTCAACAAAATGTTATTTGTGGCATTGCACACTCTGAAGGAAATAATCTTCAAGGAAAAGGTTGACAAAACAAAGTTGAAATTACTTTAGACCCCCACCCAAGTATGATATGGCGACCCTCTCTGGTGTAGGAGTTGCATTTATTGGACTACTCTAGATTTAGATCGATTTATGTCATAGAGCTCATTTATATGTATCGGTATTTATTGACGTCAAAAGGAACAATAAAAATAAATATTTAAACTAGCTCAGTTGCATGTTTTCTATAACTCTCCTTGTCGAGGTACTCCTTTGCGATTCTAATATCTGTGTTGATGTCCTCGATAAGCGCGTCTTTGTCAAGCTAGGTTAGTAATGATGCAAATAAAACAGAACCAGCAAACTTACCCAATGTCGTATAATCCAGCTGTGGTCTTATATATCCGAGGATGTTAAAACTCATCTTCGCACCGTAAAAGTTCTGAGGGAACTTGTGCATTATATGTATCTCCTTAATAGAGGAATAGAGTTAGTATATCAGAGAGAGGGGACGGCAATCAAGTAATACTCACGGCTGTCTTTTCCTTATTCTTGAAGAAGGGGTTCCATCCAACAGACATCACCATTGGCAAGACAATGCCAAGGTCTTTGCCATCTCTGAGACCTCTACCGAACTCAAACTCAACCTGGCCCTGTCCATCTGATCTGGTATGGGTGTATGGTGCTTCCGTCAGTGCTTCCGTCAATTTACACCACCCAAAATATACTCCGGTATCGAGGATATCATGTTTGTCCGAAGGTATGTCATTGATGGGAACATTTGCTGTTGGTATCCCCATTGCTGAGGAGCCTCTTCCAAACCCTGCAATCACTGAGCTGTTATGCACAGTAATGGGGAAAGGGTACCGAGGAGACTCCGGTATATTTATGCCAGGGCGAGTCATGTTAGCTGCAACAAAAGTAGATGTATGAAAGCTTCTTGATATTACTGAAAACGGTTTCATAATTCTAGTCCCTTTTCTGTCCAGTGGATTGTGTTCATGACTTCAAACTAACATTACCCCATTCCTGGCTCCCAGCAGCTACCATCTCATCCACCCCCTCCAGCTCATCGCTCATGCTTGGTGTATCTAACCTGTCCGACTCACTCACAAGCTTCAGCTCCCGCGCGTGCTCCTTAGCATTGGGCGGACGTCAGAGGGCCTGCGGCACTCGCACGCGTGTAGTATAAGATGAGCTTATCTATGTAGGCTATGCAAAGAGTGGGAGTGGCCGTTAGCGGGGGTGGCAGCTAGCAGGGGAGAAGGTGAAAAGTCGGGCGGGGTCTTGTGACTAAGGATGAGGACAATCATCTTCTATGCCTGCATAGATATATATAGTTTCATTTTGTGAATTACATTATGGTCATAATCTATTATTGCATATAGTATACATACAGGATTAAGGATATCCTTACCACTTCTAACCTCCAGGGCTGGCATTTTGTTCTAGTCTAGCCTAGCCCGCTTTCTCTAATTTCAACACCTTAATATCAAGCTTCCATGGCCTTAAGGGAATCAAGATTTCCACTACGTTGCCATTCTTCGCCGAGCAGTCGCAATCTTGCAGCACCACTATACTTCTTCTCGGCAACGCTGGCACTCCAGTCGCACCACATCAGGCTCAAAACCTTGGCAGCTTGTATTCCGTAACAAAGACTGAACTCATGAGCGGCTGCATCCCACCAACTACCAGCCACCATGAAGTGTGCGTTGGATAATTTCTCAGATGGAGTATTGATCAGTCTCGAAATCATTCGCCAACTTTGACTTATTGGCAATGGGTTCTTGCCTGGTGTAACACTGAGGCCCTCTGACCCATTCAGCGATATACGGGTGAGAACTGAGAATACGCAGCATATACCTCCCATTCTTTCGTTGTACTGTATTTCCTCCTCCCATTTATCATCCTGTTTCCTTCTCCATCCCATCCGTAGTCGTCCTTCAACGGTATCCACATCGCATGTATATCCGATAATGAGAGGACATTTCTTTACGAACCTCGCTCTGAGATAGTAAGTCAGTTCGGGGTACAGATTTTGCAGCTCGTAAGCCAAGCACGCCAGCGGAACAGCCGAATGGGGTGATACTCTCACCTCTGTCTCTGCCTGAGAGACAACGGCTTTGGCAATGAAGTTAAGTATCCACTTGAATGCCAAATCGTGGGACTTCACAACCATTACTAGAGCATTCATCTCAGTGAGAATACGTGCGAGCTGACTCTTACTATTGGTGAGCTGGCCAAACTTGGGGTTGATTTTCCTCTTCAACTTGTTCACTTCCATTTTCAGAGCTGAATTCTCTGGTAATTTCAACTTTTCTACAATGTCAGCTTTTATATCTGCAATTTGCTGTTTGTACTTCAAAAATTCTTTCTCGATTGCTCCTGAATCTGTGTATGCCTTTGACAGTTTTTCTGATTGTGCTTCGAGAGCAAGTGCTGCCTCTTCCCTTTGCCTTTGCTCATCCAGAGCCTTGTTTTCAGCGGCCAATTTCCTTTCGGCATCCAAACGTTCCCGCTCCTTTTTCTGTTTGGCAGCTTCTTCAGCAGCCCTGATTTCATGTTCCTTCTTCAGGCGCTCCTGCTCTAGCCTTTGCCTTTCTCTCTCCTCGGCACGCCTTCTCTCCTCTTCCAATCGCGATCTTTCCTCTGTCTCTCTTCTTTTACGCTCTTCCTCTGCATTTTTATACGCCAATTCTTCCTGTTTGCGCTGTTCTTCAATTTGCTTAATCATCCCTTCCACGTCGTCCCTATTTCTTTCAAATCGTGACTCCACTGATGTCAATATCCTCAAACGACCACCTTTGATATCATCCTCCACCACTCTTGCTTCACCTTTTAGTGCCGCGGCCTCCTGATGTAGCCTCCTCTGCGCTCCTGAGGAAAACCTCTGCTGCCAGTCAGACATCAAAGAGTCGAACTCTTGTGTCTGTCCTGGTGTGATACTCAAAGATCCTCCTCTTGCGTGTGTATTCCTCATGCTCAAAGAGCGTGAGTGGCCATGGACTCCATTCCTGCCCATTACCCAGTGATGCTCAGATGTTGGTTTCTCGCCCTTGACAACAACATGTGTGTAGTTGGAATTGACTCTGTTATGAGTCGGCGAAAGTCGGTTGTATATAGATGCAATTGAATACCTCTCCTTGATATCCATATTCTCCAACAAACCAGACAGCTGGTCTGCCACTTGTGAGCTGTGTTTCGCTGACGAGTTCTTCACTTTCTGACCCCTTGCTGGTGAAACAGCAGGAGAAGAGCCAACAGGGAATCTGAAAGACTTGGCATGTAACTGGCTTCCGGAGAGATCTAACGACAAACCGTCATCTGGTGGTAGAAAGTCCTCGTTGACATTGAAGTCCTCGTCTTCAGATAGAGAGTCATACTCCGCATCTATATGGTCCAAGCTGTGCTGAAACAACTCATTCCGATGAGGCACAAACCTCATAGTTTATATATTGTGAGGACAGAGACGTACCAATGACAATTGCCAATCGAAATATAATACAAAGACTATATATATGCATATAACACTGCTACTACACATCAATTAATGTATAGAAGACAGTATGCATCTCTGTCTGTACCTACAATGTATGAGCACGCGTGAAGGACAGCACGCAGCGTACTTTACAGCACTAAGAAAGAGCATCGGCTGAAAAATTAGTGGTACAGGCCCATATGCTGGCAGTCAGATTAGTGGTGTGTATGCCTGTGAGAATGAAGAGCAGTAGGTCCAGCCTGACTTTTTCTGCTCGTTGAGATATATAAACAATATTTCTATTATTCGCTATCTAGAACGTCTAAGTAAAAAAAGATCACCTACAACTGATCGTAAGCCATTTTTGATCATTCTCAAAATGTTTGCTTCCTCGGCGATTGTACGCTCAGTGGGTGGTCAGACCTTGCGCCAGTTCTCCACCACAGCTACCAATTTCAAGGTGGGATGTGCTATGGTACAACCGGTGCACCACAGAGTGAAAATTATAAAGAAACTTTTGAGTCCCAGATTCCCAGAGTTAAAACTCCAGCCTAACGACATCAGATCACCAAAATTCAAGCCAACAACAACACATCAGGATAGAGTACAGGAGCACTACCGCAATACCTTGGCATCGGATCTCCTCCTCATTAACTACGATCACGAACAGCAAGACATAGATGGTCTCCAGCGTCGTTCTTGGGACTACACATCTCCATACCATATCAACCGTCCTTTGAGGGCTCCAAAGGGCGAGAAAGTCCCAAGCCCAAGGATAAAACGTAGAAACTGGAAGAACATCCCTGAGTTGGAAGGAATCACTGTCAGTTGTTGGGTGAAAGAGGCAAGCGAGAACCCTTCCCTTGCTATTGCAGCAGCATTGCAGTTGCAACAGATAACAGGCTGCAAACCCACACCACTTTATGTTAAGACAAATGTTCCACAGTGGAAGATCAGACCCGGTATGAAGATGGGAGCCAGGGTTGAGCTTAAGGGCAGAGATGCTTCTCAGTTCCTCTCGACTTTGTCTGAGTTGGTTTTGCCCCGCATTAGAGAGTTTTCTGGAATCTCGAACAGAGCCGGTGACAGGTACGGAAACATATCCTTTGGTTTGAAGCCATCCGAGGTTCTATTCTTCCCAGAGATTGAATTGAACAGAGATTCGTGGCCAAGGTCCTTCGGTATGGATGTGATTCTCCATACTTCTTCTCAGATAGATGTTGATGCTAGAGTATTGCTTAGTGGGTTCGGTTTGCCATTTACTGGTACTGAGAGACTGCCAAAGGCTTTGCAATAGTAGTCATATATTGAATGAAGCATGAGAGGAATCTGTATATAGATATTTAGTAATAATGAATCTTTATGAAAGGGATGTTTTCTAGCTACACGCAAAGTCTATAAAGTTCAGATTAGTCCTCTGCATTGCATTCGAGTTTACTCTACAAATATGTCCTGCAGTATAATGTATATCATTTACAGTACATAAAATACTCGCAAGTTAACTCTAACATAAATCGAATTAGTTATATTCTTATTTATTTCCGCTTTTCTAGAAATATCGAAGAAATAGCTACCTCAAGATTTCTAACATCCCTTCTAACACGAACACCTCTCGCACCTACTAAATAGTAGTGAGAATAGCCTTATTACTCTGACGAGCAATTGCCGCCACTCTGTCGCCCATCGAAAGAGCCAAACCCTGACCCTTTGATCTTATACGGACATGACCAATGATGAGACCTCCCTGTTTTTCAATACACAGATTGGCAAGAGCATCCTCACCAAACGAGGACTTCGAATAGAGGTTGGCAGAAAGGAACTGACACTCCTCACCAATCACTGCACCAGGAGTGAGACAGTTCATGTTGGTGCCACTCAGCAAGCTGTCGAGGTAGTCCTTCAATGTAGGAAGAGTGGACTTGATGGTAATCTTGTTCTCCCATTCAAACTCATTCCACATCTTACGGAATACAGCTTCTGAGCATGTGGAAGGCTTGATGTAGTCCATAATGTCAACGTGGACATCACTAAGAATGACAATGGTGCTATCATTGGCATGCTGACCATCATAGATGATGTTACCAAAGATGACACCAGTATCAGCAGAACTCACCTTAATGGTGGTCTGCATTCTATGGAAGCCATGAGGACCGATATTTTGTGTGGTTGGCTTGTCAACCACCTTGAGATCACCAAGGGTAGCGAACTCAACACTGAGGTTGCGGAGAGTCTCAGTTGTCTGATTAACCAGCAGGACATCAAGAACAACATCAAACTGGTGAATACGAACACAAGCCTCAGCATAAACAGGATCGGAAAATCCAGTAAGTTGTATGATATTTCCAAGCTTTGAAGAGAGTTCATCCCTAGCGACAGTTGAACCAGAAGCGAGAGCCAAATCTTCCTCAACAACATTAACAGCAACATCAGCGGTGAATTGTCTGAAAGCGATGAGGTCATCAGCCTGCTGAGCACTCTTCTGTAGTTCATTGGCATCTTTCTCAGCCTTCTTTTTGTCTTCAACAGCAAGCTGGGCACGGAATGCCTGCTTGGTATCGTCAAGGAAGGCATGATCAAGCAGCTTTACATCTGTGTAGTCCTGAGCAAGGAATCTCACACACGAAAGGATACGCTCAGCGGAATCCTCATCAATCTTCTTCTTGGCGTAGGAGGTTGAACCAACACGAAGTATGGATACCATTATGAGCATAGCCTCTGCCTTGAGAGCGTTCAACACGGAGGCATTGGTAGAGTCCCTAGCAAATCTGAGAACAAGTTTCACCAGTGTAGTTGACAAAGTGGCGGCAAGGTAAAAGTCACCCTCAAGGATGAGAGAACGCAATGGGGTCTTGACGGTAGATGCCTTTTCAGCAGCAGTTGGAGAGGAGATAAGGGCACTCTCGGTTGCATATGTACCATCGGGAAGAACAACAGGACCATGGCGGCCATTGCTCTTGCCATCTGACACAGGTGCATCCTCCTCGGCTTCGACAACTCCGTGTGCCTTCTTCTCAGCAGCAAGAATTGGTATCTGACCAATGCTGGAACGGATATGACGCCAAGCATCTTGGATATCCTTCTCATCCAGACAGTACTCACCGATAATCCAAAGAGATCCACGGTAAACCTTACCACTGGACACAGTCTTGAGAGCAACAATGAGCCTGCGAATAATGGAAGAACGCAACTCGGGAAACTTCTCAACAACTTCTTTGACAAAACTAATGACATCGGTAGCAGCGGTAGAGTTAAGTTCACCCATGAACTCGAGAAGCAAGTCCACCACGTCGGCCGCGACCTCCTCGAATCTGATTGCACAGGCATGAATAGCCGATATGAGCATCTGGCGGTAGTCACCGAGTTTCTCTTCGTTGGAGGCAGCTGTGCGTTGGAGCTCCTTCTTCAACAGCTTGACGACATCCTCCACATTACGGCTGGAAACCAACTCCAGTGTGATATCGATTGCTTTCTGGCGGACATCCAGTGACTGCGAAGATAAGATACGCAGAATATCAAGACAGAGGTCATCAAGGATACCTGGGTTAAGCTTGTGGAGTTCCAAAACACGCTCTAGTGCAATGAGCTTCACATTGTTGTCAGCTTCCTTGATCGCAAGCTCTACAAATTTGGAAGCAGCACCCAAAACAGCGATCTGGGACTGGGAGAGGACGGTGAGGGTTGTTGCAGCCTCATACACAACAATGTTAGAATTGGCATCCAAGAGTTCACTGACAATGTGAAGGTATTGACTCTTAAGTTCCACAGCAAGAATTGAATCCTTTCTGATGAACTCTATGAACGCGAGTTGGAGAAGGGGTTCCAAAGTTGTTATGGCAGAAAGGTTGTCCTGAATGTAACGGAGAGCCTTTTCGCGGTCAAGAGTTCCAAGGGCGGTGAATGCATTGCGCTTGCAGACGGAGTCAGTCTCAACAACAAGAAAGTCGTTCAGCAGCTCAGGTGCATCCGGGATCAGATGGTCAGAGACCTGGAAGATGGAGAAGATAGCAAATGCAGCATTCTTCCTCACATAAGCGTGACGGTGCTCAAGACACTGACGACAAGATGGCACAAGTGGTTCCAAAAGATCAGGCTCCTTGAGCTTAGATAGGAAACGCAACGTATTGCCACGGATATATTCGTTAGGGTGTTGAAGATCATGCTGGATTGCGTTACAAACCAGGATCATCTCCTGTTTGAGCTTACCATCTTTGTCGAGCTTAGGACACACCTCCCAGTAGAAATAGAGGAGCTTTTTGAGTTCCTTGCTCTTGGAAGGCATCACATAACGAATGATATGCATCAAGAGATCAGGGAGTGGGTCACCATTAAGCATAGTGATGAGGATCTGCCTCATCGCATCGATCTTAGTCTCATCCTTGCCTTTTTCAAGAAGCGACTTGAACTCCTGAAGAGAGGGCTTACTCGCGGTGTTCAACTAAAATTCCATCAATGTTAGAAATTGGCCAATAAATCTATAATTGCAAGCGTAGGAATAGGGGGATGAATTGGGAATCCTCTCCGACCTTCTACGAAGCAGAACCGAACACATCCTCCTTCCTAGCCACAAATCGCTCCACAGTGTAACAGATCATAGCAGCCTATTATATATTTACTCACCTCGTGAACCAACGTATATGAAACGTCAGACATGATTGACACCTCTTGTTTTCGTCTTTTCAATCGCCTGGTGGATATGTGGTTAATATCGCAAGAATTGTAAGATCTATGAATTGCGCCACTTCATGCGTGTATATATGGCCATACTCTTGAACACGTCAATCAACTTGAGAATGACACGAAGAAGAATCAACACGTGCAAAACAATACGGTAACAAAGTAAACAATCGCAACACCAAAATACATCAATGAATTACTCACCCGTAATTATTTTATAATTAAAGCCCGGATCAACCAAAGAACAGGTGAAATTCAATGATCTCATCCGCCTTCATTCATCTTTGGTGGTCACTATTATCTGTTGATGGGTCGCTCTCTCACCATGAGCCGCTTGTTGTTGAACTGGGCAGCGATCGCTCCAGGTGAATCTTCCATTACAGCGGTGCTGGAAGCTGTACATGGATATGTGGGTGACTTCCGGATTGGGAACTGGTGCATGAAAGTGTGCGGTAGGTGAATTATATTTGGTTGAACACACTATCTCCAAAGGTTACAATTCATATATTACAAATAGTGATACGGAGAGATGAATAATTGTATTTTGTACAAGTATATACCAGTCGATAACTGCTTATGAGTGGAGCCAAACCAGTAGTCCAAGTCGTTTGAAATGCATATATTATCACCTTCTCTATTGTGTAGATTGTGTAATATCATACAGTAGCATTATACACTTATCTGTGATGGAATTAGATACCCTGATCCTTCCTTCCTCCAAAAGTATTATATTCAATCATCCTCATCATCTGTATCCGGGTTGGCCACAAATAATCTCAACTTTCCAGTGTCAGGAGGAGGAATATATGTCATGCTACTCATGACACTTGCATGCCTCTGTAACCCACCTCCAACTTCCTCACCTAGGGAGTCACCCGTTTGCAGTCGCCTCAGCTGCTCAGCTGTCGAATCAGTAGAAAAGGTTGGACTGTCAGTGAGTTCATCATCTGCAATTTCAGACGCCAGTAGCCTGGGCCTCAAGTTGCGATGCTTGATATCAGATGTAGTCAATACATTGCTACGCCTCGATGCCGAACTAGCATTCGCCTTGCCGGAGCTGGTACGTGGCCTGATGGCTATGGGTAGGCTATTCAAGATTGGCGGTTTCTCATGATATGAGGTGTGAGCTTTGCGACGTAATGCCATGACGTATTCCGACGGTTGTCCCATGCCCTCTTTGGAATGAAGATCTGCCTCTACCGCGGTCTGGGCTGTACCAAAGGACGATATACATGAGTCGTTTGGATTCCTTGCGGCCAACGGTGGGATATTTGTTGTAACCGAAACAGACCTCCCTGGTCTGCCCGTGCTCGGGAAGTCAGGTGGAGGTCTCCTTATAACCTTATTGGGGATCTTTTCTGCATGAGATAGCGGCTCCACAATGAGTAACTCACGTCTATCATAAACAGAATGTGGTTTTATCTCAGTAGACCCCACGGAGCTTCCAGCGCTTCCCGAGCCATCATAAGCACCATTGATGGGTGTGTCAAGCTGATCTGACTCGATGTCATCCTCATTGCCGTTGGACTGTTGATCCTCAGCCTCAGACTGAGTAGACTCCTCGTCAGTACCACTCGGATTGTTGGTAATGACCATTTTACGAGGAGTTTCTGGAACAGAGAGAGGGTCAAAGATAGGAGATCTCGCAACGAAGTTAAGATCCCCTGAATCATCATTATCACTGCTCTCGCCCATATCATCCGCAAGGGGAAATCTATTTTCCTGCAGAGCAGACATCGCCACAGTTGGCGACCCTCTCGAGATATCATGTGGCGAATGGTATGCGGATGCCGACTTTTCTGAACCGTTTACAAACGTGAACTGATCTGCTTCATAAGGTTCGGGCAAATGCTGGTCATTATGATTGAGGTTGATATCCACATTCACAGAACTGCTGTTGCTATACACGCGATTTCTCACCTCATCAATATCCGGAACCCTGTTGAGCGTCTCCATAGATACCTTGTGCGCAAGACCCGAGCTTCCAGCCAAAAGTGCAACAGTGCTTGACTGCCTGATATGTTCAGCCTCCTCCATATCAGTCCCGCTCGCGACTGCATGAGATGAGTCTCCACCATCACTGCTGCTCACAGAATCGTCATTGGGATCCGCATTGGCAATCGCCAGATTTGCAAACCTGGGTTGCAGATCCAATACAGGGGAGGCATAACTACGATCAGAAGATTCGTGCTCTGGTTCATATGGTGCCAGAAGATGGCTGTAACGGCCATTCAGATCGTCATACTCATCTGCTTCATCGCCAATGGTTGATTCGAATCTGCTGGCATGAATCTGATTCTCTGATTTATATGCTTCGTTTGGATGGGGAATTGTGTCTATATAGTCATCATTGTAATAATTGTCATCATCTTTCTGTATCTGGGGCTCGTTATGTCCCTTGTAACTTCTGGTGTCGTCTTCATTTTGTGGCTCATTCTCCGATTCGATGTTATAACCTTCATAATTATCATCTACGTGGACAGAGCCATTACTCTCAAAGTTAGGTGGCTGTTGTTGATGCACCTCTGCAGCTTCATGATACTCATCCTCGTCTGTGTAACTGAACGTGCTACGGGAGCTGTTAGATTTTGATTGGTCTTCGGTAAATTGTGGAACCTGAGGAGGATTCCATGTACCGGTGTCACTTCCTCCAACATTGGGGGCTCTTTCATTGTATTCCGCCACTTCGTCAACGATTAATGCATTCAGATTATAGTAATTGGTGTCTTTGGCGATAGGGAGAATAGGAGTTTCTTCTCCTGGGTGAGGGTTCTCGTGGTTTAGTTCTGCATCCGAAGGCACATCAGAGGAGTCAAAGGACGGATATGAATTGTCGGGATTAGCTGACTCACTCGATTGCTGATGCTGTAAAATCTCTTTAGAAATGCTCGAGAGTGGCAACTGTGTATACGAGCCATCAGGGTTACGTGTGAACTTGAGAGGGGAATACTCGTCATCTCTGAAGGGAGAATAGACCGAACTGGTTGGTTCTAATGCACTATTAAGGTCAATTGCACTACCGCTACGGTTATCCTGTCTGGCTCTAACACTGGATATCTCGTTATCCAATGTCGTGATCAGCTCCGTTAATTGAGGTTTTATTCTTGCCGCTGAAGCAATATCATCCCTATTCTGGTAAATTACCTGGTTTGCCGACTGTCTTCCTCTTAGAATATTGGCGGCCTCTGATGATGTATTAGTGGGGATGGGTACTCTTGGGGAATCAACAGGTGCATTGGAGACCGCAACATTTGATTCAGAAGATGAAACAGCTTCATCAATCTGTGGCGGGGGTGGTCTTCTTCGTGGTATGCTCCTGCTGGGGACAGGTGATCCCAAGTTTTCCTTTGCTGGAGGCGGTGATGCCACAGTGCGGGCCGGAGGAGACGTCTGGGGACTAATGACCGGCGTACTGCCAGAGGTCACCTTGGGACTTGTTGCTCTTTGTGCAATGAAATTCAGTTGGCTCTCTTCCACTTTCGGCAAAGGTACCTGGGGCACTTGCATCACCTGCTTTGACAACGAGCGAGTAGGTAGGTCTGACCCACTAAACCTGGCATGTGTGGATCTATGGTCATCACTAGGAAGAACAAATGTTCGCTGTCGATCTCCTGGGGCCACTGATTTCGTGGCATGCTTATTTGTTACTTTTGTTTGAGATGACTGAGGAGCTGGAGCACTGCTGCCAAAGATGGAGCCCAGGATGGAAGTTCTCTTACGAGCGTTATCCTTCTTTGAGGACATGGCCAAACAACTTGAAACAAGTGTCTTTTCCTGTATGTTCCTTCAAGTCAAATATGGACGTCCAGTTGGCTCAAGTTAAGGCCCCGCAAAGCAGGGATTACCAATATGTTTGGTCAAATGATCTGAAAGAGCACAATTACCATTGAGATCAAAAAGGAGAGTTTACACAATCACTGTACCGGCGGCAGGTGGTTGGTTATCTTCTCCAATCGACTGTGTGAGTCCCACAATGCACCCCACCGAACAGAGGCTCGCACAGTATGTACCCTTACCTGTGTGGTGCTAGAGCTGTACAGTAAGTACGTCGCCCTCGTGTACCTCTCAGCCTACAGGATATTAATAGGCCATCACTCATCTCTCGGCGCCTGAAGCTTTCCTAGTGCGCTAGGGCGAATCTGTAAGGGACACACAAACGGCGATTGATGAATGTAACCGGGTGGAGGGGGAGTATCCATGCATCCATCCACTGTACTAAAGTTGGGGAGAGCACTACTTCATCTTTAAGAGCAGAGAAGCAAGTTTTTGTATGAGACTAGCTTTGTGAGCCAGAGCTGCATAGTGATGTCCTCTTCTTCCGGGTAATGGTGTATTTTTTTTATTTTTTTAGCTTGCAGAAATTTTGAATGCAGAGTAGAGAGAGGCAGGCAGGTGAGAGAGATAGAGAGTAAGTACAGTAGAGCAGAGAGAATAGTGTGTGTGTATAATTGATATAAAGGAAAGACAAATAAAGATTGCCAAATCTCTTGTTGTATCATAGCATCTATTTACAAATATACAAAATGGCCAAGAAGGAAAAGAGCAGCACAAAGGAGGAGGGTGAAGACAACTACGAGAAGAGGATGCCAGCAGTCCTTGCCTTTGCCAAGCCTTTGGCCCCAAAGAAGCTGAACAAGAAGGTTCTCAAGACCGTGAAGAAGGCATCCAAGGCCAAGCATGTCAAGAGAGGTGTGAAGGAGGTGGTCAAGGCTTTGAGGAAAGGAGAGAAGGGTCTTGTCATTATTGCCGGTGACATATCACCACCAGATGTTATCTCACATATACCTGTTCTCTGTGAGGACTCTTCAGTACCATATGTGTTCCTTCCTTCCAAGGAGGACCTTGGTTCTGCCGGTGCCACAAAGAGACCAACCTCTTGTGTTATGATTGTGCCCAATGGCGGTAAGGCCAAGAAGGGTGATGCCAAGTCTGCTGAGGAGTACAGAGAGGGCTTCGACGAGATTGTGAAGGAAATCCCGGCTTTGTAAGGGAAAAGAGTATCGGTTGCAGTTGTCTGAGGTTGCTCCATTTTTCATAGGAATCATATTATTATGTACATTTTCAATTTAACGAGTTTTAAGTTATATTACAAACACGACGACAACTGAGCAGCAGAGGGTCTAATAGTCAAAGCAGACAAGACGCAAAAAAAAAAACTGTTAACATACCTGAACATTTATTATTAACTACAAATCTAAAGGAAAAGCGCTCTAAATGCTACAGTCCCCATGCTGAATGAACCCCTATTTCTTTAGCTGATTTCTGACCCAACCCTCCAGACCTCCCTCAACAATAATCTCCTGAAGGTTGGGTCCAAGCTCTCCAACCTTTTGCTTAAGAATCTCAACACCTTCATTGTCCTTGACTGTAACTGTAGCCGTCTTGACATCCCAGCTCAAGAACCAACCAGTCCGAGTAGTAAGTTCCTTGGGGGTGTCCTTATACTTCCCCCTCAACAGATCAATAAGCTTTGGAATCTCCAATGTCAGCAGAGCGTTGTTGATAGAATTTCTAAAGAAGATGTTACCAAAAGAACCCGCAACCACCAACTTGATGTCCCTGGCAAGAATACATGTAGCAGCCTGTTCTCTTGAAGAACCAGTTCCAAAGTTGTAACCACTGATTATGATATCACCAGCCTTTGTCTTTGCACCAAACTCAGGATCATAGTTCTCCATACAGACCTCAGCCATCTTTTCACGTGGAACGTCATCCTGGTAGGTATACTTACCAGGGTAGATACCATCTGTGTTGATGTTGTCTGCGTCACACAACACCAATTCACCAACAATCGATTCTGGGAAACCATCCATGACAGAACCTTCAGCGGCAGCAGCAGATTCATCAAACACCTGTTCATGTGTAATTATTTCCTTTGCCACTGGGGAAGGTTGAGTGAGCGGTTGACCTAGCACCTCCTCTGGAGCACCGATTCTACCCAAGACAGCAGATGCGGCAACCACCTCAGGAGAAGCGAGGAATGCCAATGCGTCCTTGTTACCCATTCTTCCCTTGAAGTTTCTGTTGGTTGCGGAAATACCAATCTCTCCTTCCTTCAGCAAACCAGTTCCAAGACCAATACAAGGCCCACAACCTGCTGGGAGGGTAGTGGCACCGGCATCTATGAGAGTTTGCCAAGCACCAATGGCTTCAGCATCCTTCTGAACTTCAGAAGAGGCAGCCGCAATGTAAAATTCAACACCGGGGGCAATCTTGTTGTGTTGAATAACCTCAGCTGCTGCCTTGATATCGCTTAATCTGGAGTTGGTACATGACACCAAGTATGCCTTGTTGATCTTCATATCCTTCTGGGCGAGCTCGTAGAGTGGAGTAGACACTTTTACGGAGTTAGGGCCAGATACATTGGGAGACAACAATGATAGATCAACTGTCAATGTCTTGGCATAGAATGCATCGGGATCAGACTCAAACTTGTTTGCTATCAGGTTATCCAAAGAGGCCTGATTTATACGTGGGTGGTTTGGACCCACTCTGAAGAGCCTGTTCGTGTACCAGTTTACCAATGTGGAATCGACTGGGAACAAGCCAGAAAGAGCACCCCACTCCGTGGTCATGTTGGCGATGGTGAGACGGTAGTCAACAGAAAGGTGCTTCACTCCTTCGCCAGTGAATTCAATAGCATGGTTCAAAACCTCATCATTGTTAAAGAGACCACACAATGAGACAATGATGTCTTTACCTGTCACACCCTTTTGCAATTCACCCTTAAGTTCAACTCTTGCGACAGGTGGGATCTGCCACCATGTCTGTCCAGTTGCCCAAATGGAGGCAGCATCGGTTCTGACTATAGGAGTTCCCAGTGATCCCACACCACCATATGTGTTGGAATGTGAGTCAGAGGCAACAGTCAAGTTCAATGGGAAAGCGTAACCCTCTTCGATCATGATCTGATGTCCGATACCCCTTCCAGCAGGGTAAAAGTCGATGCCCTGTTCTTTAGCGAAGTTCTCGATGTTGGTGTATTTCTCGAGATTCTTCTCAGACTTGTTCTGCACATCGTGATCTAAAGTGTTGACTATCTGTCTGTTATCTTTAACCTTGGAGGCTCCAAGACCCTTGAACTTGAGCGCAACAGGCCAGGAGTTATCATGAGACATCACATGTGCCGGCCTTATGGACAAGAAGTCACCACTGTGCACTTCCTTACCCTCTGCAAGACCAACTGCATATGTCTGTGCGATCTTTTCAGTCAAGTTCTGCGCAAAGACTCCTCTTGTAGAGGAGAAAAAACGGTACGAACCCACACGGAGCAGTGCGCCGCTCTTATGACTGATTGGAAATCTCATACTGGCAATAGTATCAACTTCCACGATCTGAGGCCTTCCTTACCGACGTCTATCTATCCTTGGCATTGTTCCTTCATTAATACTTTCCCCCATTGGTGTATGTTTTTCACTCTCACCCCGGAATCTGGCTAGGAGTCATCCTCTCCATCGATGATTCTTGCACGACAGCTCCTTAACGCTCCTGCATCAACCTAAACGTCCCTCCCGCCTAAGAAACGCTCCTACCAACCCGCAGTAGAGGCAGGTTGTCTTCCAATGGGAGGCTTACACATTGTCAGACGAAGAGGGAGTGCTTATCATCTATTTAGTACGGGGCTCTTCGCTGCTTGGGCCGAGACGGTCCCCGAATAATAGGCAGACGAGCGGCGAGGCAGGCTAGGATAACCAACGACCTACAGATTGTTGCAGTACGTACGATGCGGTGACACTTGGTAAGGTTGAATGAGAAGAGGGTTGGATAATAAATACGGTGGCATGAATGGCTAAGAGATTAACGGCGATAGAAATTGCAATGCTGTGTGAATATAAGCTCCCCGTATCACAGCGCAATAATGATAAATGAACGGTTCAGGGGATGTAGAGTATCCGCTTGTGAAGAGATATGGTATGTAACGTTATCAGCTGTAGTGTGGCAGATGCACTCTGTTTCCCCCCACAACTAGTGTCGTGTCTTCTGTATTAGTTACAAGTATCGTGTCCAAGTACTAACTCTTTA
The DNA here is from genome assembly GCA_030567555.1 of Kuraishia hungarica. Taxonomy (NCBI): domain Eukaryota; kingdom Fungi; phylum Ascomycota; class Pichiomycetes; order Pichiales; family Pichiaceae; genus Kuraishia; species Kuraishia hungarica. The sequence continues at coordinate 526,463 of JAJLSL010000004.1, forward strand.
ATTCCATTGCCCAGAACGAGAACTGTTATATGCAGTTGAGAATCATTCTCTTGTTGAACTCAATGATGTATCAGGTAATTATTCTATAGCCAGAGTGCTTAACGAAGTGGCCCATGCAGAACGCATTCTCTGTGTGGACTCATCGGAAGCGAGACAGAAAGCTTCATTTGAACGCCTACGAGACGAACTGGGATTAGAGGCATACTCTAAATCTGATTACACTTCAGTCTCAACTTTCGCTACTTGGAATTCCCAAAGCCATGTTTCAACTAGATTCACCACTTACAATAGTCTCCTATTTGAATGCTTGACGTGTTTGGAGTCTCACGTTCCACTACGAGCAGACATCATTGTACTGTCCAATTCTGATCTACGATTACAGGATACTGATCTATGTCATGTCCTGCTGGCTAAGATACTGACACTGTATCCAAAAATAAAAATTGTAATGCTGGCTCCAAGAACGAATAGTGAGTTCTTGCGCCAGCTATGGGCTATCAACGGCTATGAAATAGAAACTCTTTGTTTTGGTATACTTCAACAAGAGGGGGCACCTGCCACCAAGTATTTTCTCCCACAACCTTGTGATGATTACAAGGGGGAAATAGTGGAAACAGTGAAAACCATACTGAATAACTTTTCCAGTAAACGCCCCGATCAGCCTTTGGACGGAGATATCCTCATAATGACTCCCTCAATCGAAGACACGAAACAAATTCAGTCCGCAATCAGTGAGCTTTTATATTCCTTCTATGGCATAGCTCATAGGGCGCTGATACCTTTGATTGTACAAATTCTTAGCTACAACGACTGTATAGGCTATGGAGTTATCCAGAAGGAGAGCCACACCGTTGGAACTGCAGCGATTATTTTGTTGCTCGACGATACACAGTTGCTTCTCGATTTTGAAGCTACCAATCATCATGCCTCTCTGACAGCAGGTTCTAGGCATATAAAATATCTGATCGATCCTGGTATTACCATGAGGGGTGTATATGACTACGGCTACAGCTACATAGAGAAACTGCTGAGCCCATCAGATAGAACTGCTATGAGTTTGAAAATGAAGATCTTGTCCAAGTCGCCATCTGCTAGTGCATTTCTGCTGTTTACCAAGGAGTTCTTCCAGACGGAGATGAAGGTCGTTGTATCTGAAGCTTCAATATCTAACATCAATGCGTATGTTCTTATGTTGCTGAGTATCGGACAGACCGAGGCATCCTCTTATGAGGCGGTTCTGTTCCTCATGGGCCAGTTACCAAGTCAACGTTTAGTCCAGAGTATGGCACAACTTAGGACCCTAGGAGTGATAGATACAATAGATAGCAAGCTCGTCTCGTCATGTCCTCTGATCACAAGTGGCCAATTCAAGTTCACATTCGCAAACCCCAAATGGTTTCATCTGGGTTTGGCTCTCTCTCTTGGGTCTGCGAAGAAGCACCCAGCTCAGATATTCATATCAATAATGAAGATTGTCAGTATCCTATATGCCCTTGATGATAACCAATATTCAAGGTACAATCTGGAGTCGTTATTGTTTGACATCAATGTGAGCAAAGACCACAATCTAAGTTTGATAAAGGCTACTGAAAGCGATTTTCTGAGCATACTGAACCTTTTTAATAGATGCTTTGATACGGATGACAGCTCTGGACGCATTACTTTTAGAAAAGAGAGTGGTATAGTGGGTGATGCAGAAATCGCAAAGTATAGCCGTAGACACGGAAATACTTTGACCAGAGTGAAAAATAGTTATTCATCTCTGTATTCTCATTTACACAAGTATATTCCAGAATCAACATTCGTAGACAATGGTATCTCCAACACTGTTCTCGACTGTTTCATATCTGCCTTCTTCGCTAACTGTGGTGTGGTAGAGAGCATCAACGATGTGAAGGACAGTAATCAATTGAGACTCAGTCTGGTTACTAATGAAGAGCACAGATCCCCCATTCCTCTCAGTGTCCAGGTCAACAGCAATAATTCTATTATTGATAAGGGTGACCTGATCCTATGGTATGATTTGCCGGTTCAGCCAAAACCTTCAGGCAAAGATGGTGTTTCGGAGTTAAGACCAGACGACAACGAGCTCAAGAAGTACGCAACAGTTCTAGGCATATCCAAGATCTCTAAACGAGATCTGATCAAGGCATCTAACTCATTCTATTCTACTGCTATATAATAAATGAACTATACTCCCCGACCCAACTTTAGAATTCTATATATATTTATATATATTTAACTTGAGTACTGCCATTGTAAGCTTGTGGCCCACGATTGCTCCCCTGCATCAGCTTTGTAGAGGCATGTTAAAGCCATGCAGTACGTAGGAAACGGTCGGCTTAATAAGAGTGTGCATGGCTCAGCGCCGCACAGGGCAGAGATAAAAAAAAAAATATATAGGCAGCTGAAAATATTTTGTAGGGAAAATGTGGGCTTTGAATGTAGGAGGGGTGCACTAATATTTGATGGACTGTAACTGAAGAAGAACAACAAATCAGTTGATTAGGATAACACATAAACAATATACAGAAAATGTCTATAGAAAAGGAACTGTAAGTTTATTTGCTTTTGTCTCTTTATATTTACTCTGTGTTTTTTCCCCTTGCTCATTCTTACTAACAACGATTCTATAGTAACCCTGTAACGGTAGAGAAGGCCATCCCACTCACCTATGACCTTGGAAACTTGGCCGCTTTTGATCCAAATCCACTGGATGCTTATAAACTCTCTAATGAGAAGGAAGTGAATAAGCACCTTCAAGATGTTACAAGGGACAACGTACAGCTGCTGATAAACCAGATATTATCTCTCCCAGTGGTGAGCACTACCGACAGTTCATCCAGTACACAGAGTGCCACCATGACACTTATTTCACTTCCAGAACCACTCACACCTCTCCCAAGAGAGAAGTCCATACCCAAGGCCAGACCTCCAACCAAATGGGAGCAGTTTGCTGCTAAGAAGGGTATTAAAGCGAAGGGTAAGGAGAGCAAATTGGTGTTCGATGAGGCCACTCAGAAGTGGGTTCCAAAGTGGGGATACGGTGGAAAGAATAAGGAGCTTGATGATCAGTGGCTGGTGGAGGTTGATGACAAGGTCAAGGGAACTCCAGATGAATTGATTGACCCCCGTACCCTCAACAGAATGGAGAGAAAGAAGCTGATTAAGCGTAATGAACTGTTGCACAAGAGAAACCTCAAGGATGCCCAGTAATATTCTTGTATACTAGATATTTTTTAAATAAAGAGCATTCTGATAACACAAGGCTGACCGTATATTTTCTTGTTGTAAATATATTCATTCATTGTAATCTATCCGACAGTCTACGCATCGTGTGACATTGCCTCATCATGTCCCTCTTGCGGCTATGCTCTCTGTCAAGGCGTCGGCAGCAGTGCACTCCTGCATTTCTATGCGCGATAAGTTAAAAATTGGGGTGGAGTTTATGAGGCAATCATGAATCTCTATATTGGGGTGTTAAGTTTCATTTCTCTACAAAACAAGTGTTTGAGGATTTGGCTATTTCAGAAAGTGTAATAATAGCAATTTGTTACTATAGTTTTGTCCTCCTTGTCTTGCACTGGTGGACTGACCGTTATCCGCTCAGGGGATTGGGAGTAATCCATTCAACACCGGAACACACATACTAATGGAGCTTGATACAGACAAGTTTGTACCCACGATAGATGCTATCTTGGGTGTCTCTGACATGCAAGAGGTGACAGTGAAGAAGATCCGGGGTGCTTTGGAGTCGTTGTTTTCAGTAGACCTTGGTCCTCAGAAGAAGATAATGAATGAGCTGATTCTATCCAGGTACTACAAGTTACTGGCAGAGAAAGAGGAGCAGGTTTCTGCCGATAAGAAAGCCAGAGACAAGATGGAGAAGGAAGACGAGTTAATGGCAGCACGGCTGAACTTGACGCTTAATGGACGCTCTACCAAGGAGCTAAGAGCCACGAGACCCATCAAGAAGAAGACTGTAACGAAAAGAGAACCAGGATCAGGGGGAGGTGGTGGTTTAAGCAAACCGGTTATGTTACGCCCTAAGCTTGCTGAGTTTCTCGGGGCAGACAGTTTGCCACGAACGGAGGTTGTGCGAAGGATATGGGACCATATCAAGTCCAAGTCACTACAGAATCCAAGCGATAGGAGAGAAATTCTATGCGACGAACAGATGGAGCCAATATTTGGAAAGAAGATGACAATGTTCCAGATGAACAAATTACTTTCTAAGCACCTCTACTCCGGAGATGAGGTTATTTCTGATGAATGAGGAAAATGGAGTCTACATTTTCCAAGGAAGGTGGGCGCATCAATGTAGGACCTCTGGCGGGGTCCTATCAACATTATTCTTAGACACTTTTTAAGATCTTTCAATGTGAAAGTGCGTGTGCGTGTGTGTGTGTGTGTGTGTATTTGTATCCCTGCGCAGCAACAAACTTCTTGTTGTATGACAGCTGGTTATGTTTTATTTTTCTTCTTTTGAGATTCAGATATCAAAAGCAAACGCAAGAGCTGTTTTGCTCTTACTGTACTTCTACTGTTTCATTATTCCCTTCTGCTTGAAGACGTGCGTGCATCTTTCAACAACACGGCTTCTCATCAGTTTACAATTACAATTGCTGCTATCATAGTAAAGAGACTTATTGATATTCAAAACTATTGACTTCACATAATAAATCTGGCGCCTTATTTATCCGGTCGGCCCTTTAGACGTTAAACCAAGTCGACTTCCTCCTCTGATCCCCTTGGGAGGCACCTGCATTCTAACTTACATAGATGCTCATCCCTTCTTCTGCACTGCTGCTGTCGCTCTGCGCATAGCGCTATGCAACTGCTCCGATGCTCATCGTCAACTTCAAAACATCCAGGAGCACTGCCTGATCTGTTAGTGTGGAGGGTTCCAGGCTGCAAGAGGGATTCAGCTATAGAGTCACCTAGGTCGTGGTGAAGTCTCTTATCGCGGTCAACCTCTGGAGGTTACTTTTTTCTGTTTTTCAATTCATCTGAATATCATATTTTTGCTACCCATATAGCCGCTAGATGGCTTAGCTCATGTTATACACTCATCAAGCCAGCTCTATATATAGATCTATATAGGTGCGAACCACGAAAAATGGCGTCAACAGCTCATAATGGCGGGTCCATGGGAAATGGAAAGATCACATCCGCTTCTGGGGATAGAAATGAGGCGTTGGAAGCAGTCCTGAAGACTGTCCTGGTATTTTATAGAACACAGCCGAGATTCCGTGACCCGATTCCGCAATCACCGCAGCCAATTTCTGTGTCATCGCCACAATCAGGAGCTTCACAACTGGGGAAGAATGGATCCGATACTAAATCCAAGAGGATGTCATTGAGGTTTCTTTCTTCCAAGTTGCCGGTGTTTGATCAACTGCTGGTGAAGCTGGAGGCTGCTCTCGACCAAATCACTCTACAGACATTCCCCCAAAAGTTTGAACAGCAGACTCGTGTCGCTCTGATGGCCTACTCAGCTGAATTCAAGAAGCAGAAGCCAACTTCAGAGGAGCAATTGGTGCGAGGGTTTTCTAGAGTCTGTCAGATTGAGTATGCAAAATATGCCTCGAGGGTGCCGACAGCAGCTCTTGAAAGGAGTGGAGAAGTGGCCGAAGTACAGACCAATACATTTGTTCGCCTCGTCCTGGGTCTGTTGCAGCATATTAAGCATTCTGAAGTGTCCGTGTCACAGATAAGGCAAGAACATCTACTGGTCAGCAGTGAGCTCAAGCGGGGTGTTACTTCATTTGTATTTGTAGAACCATCGTACCATATCTCAGAAGTTCCGTTTGCAAGCCACATCGGCAGAGTGTTTGACATTGACCAACCATCATTACAAAAACTGATCCATGAACTGAAACCATATTCATCTGAGAAACTCATCTGTGGAGATCTCCTGTACTTGAAGTCACATCTATGCCATGCGGCAGATGATTTCCCAAAAGCAGTTGACGGTTTCAATTGGGAGAGAAATGAACGGAAGCAGATTGATGCTTTGATTGAGAGTATGCAGCCATTGAAAGGTGGTTCACAGAACATTGTACCAAATACCAATCTCGTGGTGGTGCCGCAGAACAGAAAAACAATCTTACAGCTATTGATTGAGGCATGTCTATACTCTGATTCCAGCGAGGGCCACAAAACTCCAGAATATCCATTGTCAGAAGACTCCATTGAGTTGATTGGACACTGCGTCTCCTTGTGGAGGATTTCACAACCAGCGTTATCACTTTGTATTTTGAATGCGGCTCGCTCCACTATTTTAAGCCGTAGTGATGGGGCCTTCTCTGCGGTGGAACTTCCTCCACTACTAAGATTTCTAGATGAGTTTGTCCCAACCACAGGCACATTGAACTCGACAGACTCCTGGCCCATAAGTGACAGGACCAGGTGGTCTGAGCAGCTACAGATGCTTTACAAAGATTGCTCAGCCAACCTGATATTTGCCGCATCCCATATATTTCAGTTGAATAACAATGCCGAAGCTAGGAATTGTTTATGGTATATCGAATCATATATTCCAGACATCCCAATAATGGCCCCATTCGCTGGCGAAGACCATTTGCAAGAATTATCAAAGGAGATAAGAAACTCAGTGCTGGTAGCAGCCAAAAAGAGGTATTCATCTATCATGAAGAAGGTTCCCACTGATCCTTCTGTCAATTGGGGCCATGTTAGAATTCTGGCTGATGAAGTAGTGGATTGTGTTAATGAACTGGAGGGTAAAATAAGAAAGCGGCTTGCGAATAGGATGGAGATATCCTGTGTTATTGAGTATATGACTAAGACTGGACTCATCGACTCGTTCAATATTCTCAATTACATTGCAACATATGTACCTGAGAGTATCCATAAAGGAGACTCAGTACGTTTGTTTCAATCGTTATCACATCTCCGTCAACTATTTGTCAATACTCAGCCTGGGCCATTAACAAAGACTCGAAAATATTTGAAGCTTGAATCTTTACTCTACCCATATCTCCTTGAGTGGGCCGTAGAGTCTAAGCAGGATACAGACAAGAGGACAGTTGAGATTTTCAGGTCTGATGACCTGAAGCCTGAGTCTGACGAGCGCCGTTATGGCACATCTGTCAATCTAATGTTTCAAATGTTCAAAGAGATGCTAAAGTTGATCACAGATCTCAATTGGGGTGATGATTATCAAATTGCCAAAGTCACTACCGTAATGTTGCAGTGTGTCACCTCATCTGTAGTCCTCTACTCTGACCTCACTTGGAATAAGATTGCTGCTGATTTGACTGAACCTGATAGGGACACTGAAAGCGAGGATGGTGTCCCTAATTGGAGGACGCTAATGGGGAGATCATCTACATTACAGGCACCCTCCGCATACGCATTTGCACCTGAGACTTGTGTTGCGTTGAATAATATTTCTGGAATTTTGGAGAGGTTGAACGTTTTGGAGGAGTTTGTAGACCCGGAGAAAACTTCACACGTGATTCAGCTTGCCGAGGGTGGGGAGGATGAAGGTAGTGGCAGTAGCTTGTATTCTATTAGGGTCTCAAGTGCGGAAAACTTGCAATCCTTGGCAGCAAACAAGCCACCTAATTCATACGTTGCGATCCATGGTGTCGGGCGTACGAGAATGATATATGGAGATCCTAACCCAGAGTGGGATGAGGAATTTGAATTTTTGGCTGGGGGCCAGAGGGAGTCTTCGCTTACAATCATAGTGTGGGAGGGGAAGCAGTCTTCTCCTAAGTGTTATTCCAAACACTCTTATATTCTCGATCCTCTAAACTTTGAAGGTGATGGGATTCCTAAGGATGTGGTGATTGATTTACAACACCAGGGTAAGCTGTATCTTGAGATCTCTGTGGAGAGGGAGCGTTTAGATGCGTTGTTTTGTATGGGACATGCTAGGAGGTGTCTGCAGAAGGTTCAAGAAAGAGCGATCAAGCTATTTGCCTCCAAATTTACAGAATATATAAGGTTTACATTTTCTCGTGTGAATCTGAAACATCGAGAAATTGACGGCGACACAAGCATCTCAGCTTTATCGTCGTATATCACTGATAGCTTTAGCGTTCTGGGTCCCTACCTTACTTTTGATGCGATGGATAAGGTAATTGTGAGAGTATGGGCGGAGATCCTCTCGAGTGTCGATTCTCTGTTGCTACCCTCATTGGTTGTGGTTAGAACACAGTCATTCGCAAATGCCCTTTCCGGGAATGACAGCGTTGGCAAGAGTTCTTCCAATATATTCACCAGGACATTTGAAAACGTTAAAAGTGTCATTGACGATACCCGACCATTAAGCATCAGAAATATCGACCTAGTACTTTCTTGGGTCAAGCAGCTTGGAATTGAAGAATTCTATAACGAAGGAAATGGTATTCCGATAGAAAGTGTGAGAAACGAAAAGTACATAAAGCTTGAGAGGATATCTGAGTTTTCAAAGAAGAGTATTGCTGAACTAATATCCGTTGTTAATACCAACAGCCCATTCACGATGCGTTACATCCAGGAAAGGAATGTTTTCATAGAGCCAACCGATAGAGGTGCTGGTAAGCTAACCAGGGCAGGAACTATTGCCAGGAACAAGACGATGATGAAGGCACAGGGGTCTGTGAGATACAAAAAGGAATCAGAACAGGCAGCATCAGATGCGAGAATACAGCTTCATGAGAGCAATGCTGCTGTGCATGCAGGTGAGGAGGACCTCGCACTACGTGTGCTTCTCTCCAGAAGGCAAAATGATTTTGTGCACAGTCGCATGACTGAGAGGGAAGAATTTGAAAACTCTATTCGAACCGAAACTGCAAGTAGGGCAGCAATCTATCATTCCTTGGTTGGTTGGAAATAGATAACCACTTTAGTATGACATGACTGTGGTATTGGTTTCGTTGGTGTACAGGAGGAGAAGTCTACATAATATGCATCAGTGTGCATACAGCATGCATATAAGCCCCTTCCTGCCATACACCTATAAGAGCGCGAGTCGTTTATTCTTCATATAAGCGTTTTACTGTATATCGTTCATGAGTAGTAATTACCAAAACAAAATAGCCAAATAAAAATACCATGCACGCAATCGAAAACCGGTGTCACCAATAATCCCTATTTCCATTCGCCTACGCTGCGTGTTTCGACTGGTTCTTCCATCACTTACCTCATCTCATCTCATCTCATCTCCCCACCCCAGCTTATCAGAACTCTGCCTCTTTTAGGTAACCTCGTCGCTTAGGGTTCACGGCCAAGTTAGGCGTATGCTGATGCAGTGGCACTCCGATATGGGGGCACACAGTGGAGAACGCTGGGCGCTATCGTACGTAAAGTGCAGGCGAATGAAACTGTATGGGGGGAGGGGGAGGTGAATGCATAGAGCAATTGAGGACCTAGCAGAACATAGAAAATAAACCGCTCTCTTTCTTTGACAAGATCCTGCAAATGAGGAGAGAGTGTCTCTGACTCTGTAGAAAGATAGACAATTTCAAGATACATTTCCTTGCTTTGGGGATCATTATTCGCAGGTTATGAGTGATAAGCCCCAACAATCGGGCGATATAGAGGGGGATGATGATGCTTGGAGCTATTCGTTCCCTCCATCTCTGGAGTTTCTACCTCTAAGGGAGCCAACTCCTCCGACAGATAAACCAGAACCATTTCTTCCCGACACTCGAAATGGATCCAATGGTATTACCAAACAGAGTATCAATGATGGAATTGACAATGGAACAATGTCAACGCGGGCAGGTGAGGCTGTTGGGGAGACAGAGAGTATGATTAGTGACGACAGCAGTGACTACACTCCAGTTGTTTTAAACACATCAGTGAATGGAGTAAACCATCACAGCAATGCCGGCAATGGTGGTTCAACTTTAGATCAAGCAGGAATCAATAGATCGATCTTCTATGGTTCCTCCGACAAACAGAAACAGGTTGAGGACTCTATGGCACAAGATATAAAATCGTCCAGCAACAGTTCCAAAAATGAAAAGGAGAATGAAATATTCTCTTCGTCGGTCAGCGATGATCTAGAAAAACTGCATAAGAGGGTGTTATCAGTAGATAAAGAGTTACCGAGTCTTCCGGATTCTAACGCTGTAACCACAGTGAGTCCTCCAGCTCCTACCCCTGGCATGACAATTCCTAACTTCTCTGTACCAGAGACCAAGTCAATCTCGTCCCAGCCATCGTCAACCTCCTCTGCCAGCTTAGTTCCTTCATTCAATATCATTAGGTCTGCACCCGCGGATGCACAGACCACAATGACGGATATACAAATATCAGGCAGTCATACATCTCATTCACTGTCGAATGGGATGTCTGGTTTTGAAGCCTCGCTTGAGAGCGTGGTGCTTGCACCGGGTGCTGCACCAGGAATTCCCGTAGCAGGTTTCTTCTCTAACGTGAAATCAGCAGCAGTGACAGCTGCTTCGTCCTTCTCAGGCAAAACAGGTTCCCCATTAGCGACCTCCTCCTCCTTAGCAGGCATGAACCAGCATCAAAGAAACGTATCTGATTTTAGCTATCCTTCCAGCACACAGGATGGCCTTTCCAGAGCATTGACCCCGACCCCAATGCATCAAAGGAGTTACTCAGAAGAGGTCCATCCTATCACACCGACAAACTCCACTCCGGGCGCCACTACTGAAGTAATACCCGAAGATGGCGTAGTGCTGCACATAAACACAGCAACAGGTGCACCCGATATGCTAAGTTACAGACGTACAAAGCGTCCAAAAAGCTCAAGTGTCAATTCACCTCAAGTAAAAGAACCTAAAACTCCATCTTCAGCTGATGTCGATTTATATGAGTTCGAATCTTCTTCTCCTGTAACTCCGAAAATCAAACCAGAATTTGACGAAAATCTCTACAGAGAGGAAAAATATCTAGACACCCAGTATAGATATGCTACAGACAAGCGTAACAGTGATTTTCATGAACTTTTCAAATCGGTGCCCGAGAGTGACTCCTTGTTAGACGATTTCAGCTGTGCGCTCAGCAGAGAGATTCTCCTGCAGGGACGTTTGTACGTGTCTGAGCATTATGTCTGTTTCAACTCAAATCTACTTGGATGGGTAACGAATATGACCATATCACATGATGATATCACTGGCTTTGAGAAGAAAGTGACCGCGGGTCTCTTCCCAAATGGTATCATCATTAGTACTAATTCTGCTAAGCACTCATTTGCCAGCTTTATTTCAAGAGATGCGACTCTCAATTTCTTAGAAACCATCTGGAGTAAATCCATTGCTCTCAGTGGTTCAAACCACAACAACATACGAGGAATGGATGCAGTAGAAGCAATGAGATATACATCCAAAAAAAATGGCTCAAATGGGCAGATTGATGTGAACTCTGCTCTTTTGAGCATAGATGATAACGAGCCGGATGATAATTATGATCCATCTCCTTCTCCGGACCGAAGAAGGAGGAAGAGCACAATTGTCAAGAGATTTACTGTAAAGGATGACTCTGAATACTCCAATCTTGGTCCAGAAACACATCCTCCAACAACGATTGGATTTGATCCCGAGAAAAATAAAGAGAATCTCATCCTAACGGTGGAACTGGAGGCACCTCTAGGACTGGTTTTCAATGTCCTGTTTGGTGAAAATACAAAGTTCCATCAAAAGGTTATAAGCCTCAATGCTGGGCAAGAGTTTTCAGACTATTCTAAATTTGACACAGCAAAGATAGACGGCGAAACGGTTAAAAAGCGCTCTTATGAGTATACCAAGCAGCTCGGATACAGTATCGGACCAAAATCTGCGAAGTGTGAGGTGCAGGAGATACTTTATAAGTGTGATTTTGAAGATAGTGTAATGTTGGTTTCACGTACAGTCACTCCGGGTGTGCCAAGTGGTAATCTATTCACTGTTGTAACAAGGTTTGTGCTTGTGTGGGGAGAAAATAACACCACCAGGCTCCAAATATCGTACAAAGTAGAATGGTCCGGAAGTAGTTGGATAAAGGGTATCATAGAGGGACAGACCTCGACGGGTCAAAAGGAAAGTGCTGCATTGCTTGTTAAAAAGCTGAAGGATACTCTAAGTGATATCGTTGAGACTTCGACTGAAGAACGAGTGCTTGATGAAGATGAGGTCGTTACATTGGCACAACCAGACGAGGTTGTTCAATCTGTACAAGAAGTGGCAATAGCAACCCCTGTTCCTAAACCTTCACAGGAACCGCAGACCAAAGGAGACCTATGGAATGCCATTAGCCTTGATTTGCACTCCATTGGTAGTCTGGTGTGTTCTTGGTGCTTCTATCTTGGAATAGTGGTAATGTTGTGCCTGATAATGCAGGTATCCATGTGGAGAGAAATAAAGCAACTTAGCAAGGCTATGAAATTGGCACAGACATCGTCTCCAGCCCTTGATGGCGTGTTGTGGGAGAGATTGGGTTTTGACTGTGGGCCATATCATGTCCATAATTTGTTACGTTCAAAAGCCAATGGTAATCAAATGGCCTCACTTTCCGATCATGATTTTGATAGGCTTAGGGACCTTGTAGACAGCACGGTGGATACGTTTCTTGTTGAGTTAGGATGAAAGATGTATTCGAGGTTTTGAAGCCTTCCAGCATAATGTTTATATATACAGTCATTAAAATGATGCATTCGTCTATTATTGTTATATGTAGTAATCTCTATCGTATACTGGTCATATCGCTTACGGATTGGGCCATAGAAGCTCTCCTTTTCCTGCGCTCCAGCTTTTCTCTTTCGTCTGTACGCTTTAGGTTATACATCGCCATGGCTTTCCTTAACTTTCTTCTTGCTGTTATCCAGTTCTTTGTTAACTGACTTCTCATAATGATCAACAGCAAAAGCACACTCACGGGAACAGACACGTACCAGTAATATGTCACGTTGTAATCAAGAGCGTCAAAGATGTGAAAGTTCATACCAAAGTAACCAGTCCAAAACGAAAGGGGAAGGAAAATCACAGTCACTATAGACAGCTGTTGCATTGACTCATTGGTCTGTACCGACAGAGTGTTGAAGATAAGTGACGATAAATTCTCAATACTGTTTTTCATCGTCTCTATGTCATCAGTGTATGACAATGTATGGTCGGCAACATCTGCCAGGTACATCTGACAAATATCTGACACCAAAGAAGAGGTCATCATCTTAGATTTAGAAGCTGAATGTAGCGGTGTAGCGCTGGGAACCTCCGGGTGATCTGTGCTTCTAGAATTCCCACCAACTCCTGCAACCTGCTCATCTGCCATCTTTTTCGACTGATCTCTGAGTTGATTCACGAGTGCGGTGATGGGGGAAATCGATCTCCTCAGTAATGAAAGCTCTCCTATCATGAGATGGAGTTCCTGTGTGTGCGACATGGATGGGTTGACCAAAATATCAACCTCAAACTCTGATAATCGTCTATTGTATGCAGTAATGATGGGGTATATCAGGTCTACAATGGAATCCAAGAGGGCTTGTAGCATGATCGAAGAGTCGCAAGACTCTCTCAGAATTGTTTCTCTTGTGCTCAATCTGGATAAAATTGCTTTCTCGATGTCATTCGCAGAGTGTTCAAAGAAGGATATGACAGTTCCATTATTTGTGACAAATATTGAAGCTTGTTCCACTCCGACAGCCAGCCTTCTATAGTTAAGAGGCCGATGTTCCTCAATGAACCTAAGCTTTCTTGAAGCATGTGCGGGAAGACGATAGTCTCTCAACCTTCTCATCTCCGATGTTGCTATCTTTTCTGATAATGATGCTGCTGGTCGCTCAGATCTTGACTGTGATTTGCTGCTAATGTCTGCTACAGTTGGCCGATGAGATGATACCCCTGATCTCGTTGTCATAGGTGTCAAGGCGGCACCATCGTGATCAGTAAAGAGATTCGTGAAACTCTCCCATCTGGAAGTCTGGCGTCCATCCCTCTTCGTCTTGATGAGTTTCATCAATGGTAAACAACAAAACAAATGGTTTGAATACCTATCAACCTTTGTTCTTTGGGGGATATCCACCATGTCTTCGATTGACAGCTTGTGAAGCTGATATGTATGCGCAATCCTTGATATGGCCTCCCATGAAAGTCCATTGACATTGATCCATCTGACTTTAGACCATGGAGGAGGATTTTCTAAAAGATCTTCCAAACGTCTAACACTATCGTTTACTTTATTCATATATTCATCATCGACAAGAGGCTCATCGAATTCGTCATCATCTTGGTTACCATCCGCAAATAATTGCGGGAAATTATACCCTTCATCGTCCTCTCGATCCTCTGGAAACACCTCTAGGTGCTCTACTCTATATCTGTCTTCAGAATAATCGGTAATAGTGACTGCTGACCCCATTGATTCCATCACCACGTTGGTAGTGCTGATATTGATGCCAGGCTCCCATGCCGCACGGCGTCTTGCAGCAGATGATGATACTTGTGAGTTGTAGTATTTCCTCCTGGACTTCTTCCGCCTCCTTCTGGCCCGCCTATGTGCTTTGTGGCGGGGCTCCTCTATTTCAATTCCGGTGGAAACTGCATTCATATCTAATGGGCCACTCCCAGTTTTAAGGATAGGATCCATCATGATTCCGTGCAGCTGACTCTCTTCATCATCGCCTTTGGTTCCATTTGGTGGGAAGTAGCTAGTGGAAGAGCTGCTCCCTTCATTTTCTGGCCCTGTGGGTCCGGCAAAGAAGGTGGCGTGGGGTTGTGAATCGCGTCTGTTTTTTGAAACATCGGACAATTTGCTGACAGCAGCTTGAGGTGATGCTGGGATGTCTCTAGTGACAGCAGCGGATAATCTGGAGCGAGCAGTATATAGCTGGGTCAAAGGGAAACCGGTCCCCTCAGAAGACACCGAAAGATCATCTTCCACATCTGAAAAGTTGTAGTAGTCATTGTCGTAATCAGAATTATCACTCGTCATTGGAAGGTTTGGGAGATCCGGATCCCCAGAGTCATAGACTTGCGAAGGCATCTTGGGTCGGTGGTGACTTGAGCAAACTATTCACTGCATACGCTCATCTCATGGTTCCTGGTACTGATCTAAAAGCCATACTACTTGATTCGATCAAGACAACAGTTTCGATTGCGAATACGCAAATAGTGAAGATAAATCTATAACAGTCACGTATCAGCCCAAATCTGCTGAATCACCCTCGTTTTATTGTTCCAATTCATTCGTCCTCTTCGTCCTGCTTCTCCCCCACTCTGCTGTGCCAAGGCCTCTCCTGTTCTTCCTAGCAGAGCGGCTTTTGGCACCTGTTTGCTGCAGACTTGAGTACAAAAAGCTAACAGCCGCAGTGTATGGCAGTCCTTCCGCCCTGCAAGAATTGGAGCACATGGGTGCTTGCGGTCAGAAAAAGCGTGCTTGTGCCACTAAGCCTGGAGAGAGGCCATAAGAAAGCTTGTTGCGCTTTCTCTGTTAAGGTCACCTATTGCATAAGATGCTTGGTGGGGACACTACGTAGAGTAAGCAAGTAGCCTCTGTCTGCTGTCCTGCGTGGCACAGAGAAAGATTACGTAGAGCAATTGCCTATTAGGAGATAAGATCGAGAAGTGGAGAAAGATGGGGCGATGGAGAGATGGGTGGCAGCAGTTAAGATTCACTAGATGAGTGCAATGGCATTATATTATCTTCTTATTCAAGTGAATGGAAGAGAGTAGCAGTGGGAGTGTACTAAGATATATATGTTGAAGATTTTGAAAGACTTACCAAAAAAAACAAGGCACACTTATTACAATCAGAAAGAGGTGCACGTTTGAACATGTTGGTGGTTGATTGAGATTCTGACTGTAGAGGTGAAGAAAACACATCTGCATAGTATAAAGAGTGATAACTCTCATCTAGTGCAGCTGGAAATTAGAGGCTTTTGCTTTTCACATTTTGGCTTATTGTTGTATAGAAATGCTCCCAAGTCATACGTTTATGCCTCCGAAGGGACTGGCTGTTCGTTCCCTCTTTCGAGGTTTACACAGGTATTCACCAATTCTTGGTGTAGCAATGCACCATGAATATAATCAGGGAATTCAATATACAAACAACAGCAACACTATCAAACTATTGGAACCAGACTGCGTTTTGGATGCGGTGAAGATTCACAGCCCCAATGAGCTATCCTACAGCGAGAATGGTAATCACTTGAAGATAAGGTCAAATATGATACGCCGCAATGGTAACAGTTCAGGTGGTTTAATACGTGTTTTCTCTTCCAATTCAACGCTGCTCATGATTGAGTCGGTTACTTCTTACTCACCGCTTCAAAACGACGATCCCGACAGCCAATACATAGATAAGAAGAAACAGGCCAAGAAGGCAAATCTCGGGTCTATGATACAACTTTTAGAGAAGATAGTGCCGAATATGCTTACAGAATCTCTTGAATCAGATAAAGTCTCCCCCGATATAGTATTGAGAATCAGTCCAACTCTACACCCCGTGTGGCCACTTCTCAAGGGACAGGCAGTATATTTCACAACATGCAAAACATTGCAGATTCTCGTCACCAGCTTCATTCTCAACCCCCATACCAAGCTACATATCTCGGGTATAAAGGTTATAGAATCATCTTCTGATTCAAAACAGGAAGGCACGGAGGCAAGTAGTACCCAGTGTAACCAGAGCTTTCATCCATCATATGATGGCGGTCTTTTCCACGACACCACTAAGATAATAGTGAAGTGGAGAACATGCGCTGAAGGGTGTGCTCATTTGATGGAGGCAGAGAATGACTCTGGGGCAAGTAATGACAAAAAAACAGCGAAGCGCGAAGAAAGCAGGCTTGATAGTAATAGTCACTCTCATTTAACAACAGAGGCATCTTTAGGTTCCCATACTTGGTCCAGCCTTAACCCGCTCCAGCTATTCCAGAGTACCATCGTTAATGGGTTGCTGTTTCGAAGCTTATCTCTCAAAAATGGAATAGGCAATTTGAGAAGAGCTGGACCTGATGATGTAAAGGTTGAGAGAATTTTAAGCGGTACTTTCACATTTGAATTGGATACCAATAATGAAAGGATCAGAGTTCATACCATAGACGATGTAGAACTCATAGAGAATCGAGGTCTGGAAGGTGTGCTCTCAAATGATGGTGACGGTATCGGCTTTGCACCAGGTGTCTAGTTGGGCAAAACCCCTGTATATATATATCCAACCTGTATTTAAATAAATAGATTGACAAAACAAGCGTTTGTTGTTATTAGTAATTTTTTTTATTTTTGTCTTCCCTGTGATGTGAAACCCTCAGGGCTCAACCACAAACAGAGAGAAGAATAAAGATCTCATAAGGAGTGAAAAAGGAGATACAGAAATAATGTACTCTGCTTCACCCTCTTCACGATAGTAAGTTCGCAGACATAGACCAACCCACCACGATAAATGCAGTTCAAAATGCGGAAACTAAAAAAAATAAGGGAATAACCAAAAATGCAAAACGGAAATCAAAGCTAAGAAAAACTAGGAACAAAAAGAACTAAAAATGAAATGCAAAACCAATAGACAAGATATTTTTAAGGTGGTTGCACCATAGAACGGACGGGTAAAGGGGGAAATGAATCAGTCTGGGATATCGTTCAATACAACTTCACTTCAAAAGTAGAAGTCGTGACATCTCCCGCAACTTTGGGTTTAGTCATTTCATGAGGAATTTGTAGCCATGCATCATCCTGGATGCACAGCGCATCATCAAGGGCTCCATCATCATCAAAATCAGCTTCGTCAAACCAGGAAGCTCCATGAGCGAATGGAGAATCACTCATGTAAACGCTATTCTTGGCGGTAGAAGCCATTGCGCCTTTTGATCCAAGAACTCTGTTAGCAACAGAGCCACCAGTGTACGTGGAGTTGACAAGAGATGGGGGAACTGAGTTGAAGAAACTAATGTTTGAGATGGCAGAGACACCACCAGTAGTTGAAAGAGCTGCTGATGCAGAAACAGAGGGCTTGCTGGGTGAGCAGATTTCGATTGGAGTGGCTCTTGCAAAAGGACTTCTAAGAGTCTCTTCAGAAGAACCTCCGAGACTCTTATCGTCGTCTAAAGTTAGTGAAGAGAATCCTAGAGCCATCTCTCCCAACGCTGGCGACTCCTCCATATCAAATAACCCATCATCGACAAATCCTCTTGAAATAGATGCGGATTCATAAGAAAGCTCGATTTGATACTCTTGTTCATGGGTAAATCCGAGTTTACTGGCTGCCAACAGCTGTTCGCAGCAGTTGTCAATGTTACGACGATCTGGAGTAAGGCTCATCAATCCAACAACGATAGCATTGAAAGCCCTGCCAGTGATCTCAGGATAGTAGTCATACATGAACTCGTTGTTCTTTTCGAACAGTCTAAAATTATCATCTGTTGAAAGTGCCTTTCTGAATGGGCACTTGCCAAACAGAGCGAATAAAATGGTGATTCCAAAGGACCAGTAGTCAGCATACTTTGCGTCATAAAAAGAATCCTGCTGCTGGTTCTCGTGTTTGAGAGTTTCCGGTGCCATGTACTTTTCGGTACCCACGTCCCACTCTCTGGATTTTCTGGCATAGGTAGCCAGACCCCAATCGCACAGCTTGATAGAGCCATCCTTCATCAAAAGCACGTTCTCTGGTTTGATATCCCTATGATACACATCCTTTGAGTGCGCATACTTGATTACACCAGCCAGAGAGCTTGCAAGTCTGTAAAAGACTGAAGCATTGGTGGAGATGTCTGATCTTGATGAGTGAACTTCGTCGTAAAGATCACCATTGTCACAGTACTCCAACACTAACACAGTGTACTTCTTGGTGTCAAAACTGTCTACAAGTTGACAAATATTCTCGTGCTTTCCAAGACGTTTCAGAATTGAGATTTCATGCCTAGCCATCAAGGTGACTCCCTGGATTGACTTCTTCATTGATTTAACGGCATACCTAACATTGTTAGAGTCGATTGCCATTGTCACCTTTCCAAACGATCCAGTCTGGATATTCTCAACAAAGCGATACTTGTCATGCAATAATGAACCCTTCTCATATGCAACATACTCGTCCATGGCTGAATAGAGCTGCCCTGCAAGCTCTGAGCCATGGCCAGTGACGACACTGCTAGGTTGGATAGTAGCAGCGGTCGCCATGTCGGATTTTATTGAGATATGACACTTATGAGGAGAGGAGATATTTCAAATCATAAACAACTATCACCGGTTTGGAGGATTGATTGTTGGTATATATGGGAGTTCGCCTGATAAAAGACACGTTGTAGAAATATATGATGTCTTAGTGGGGAGGCTCGATGTGTTGTGGGGTAACAGTATAAGCAAATACGTGCGGGGAAATAGGAGGAGTGAAACAAAAATAAGGGATATAAAAAAGGACAGCCAAAACAGAAAAGGAAACAGGGGAAGACAAACAAAAATATATGATCTGTTCTAAGAAAAACACAAACGTTGATAAACTGTTGTTTTGATGGTGATATAACTTGTTCCGTTTCATACTTGAACGGGGAAGGGATGAGCAGGGGGGCCCTCTATATATTGGGAAAGGCGAAGACTGCAGCGAACAGGTGCGAATTCCCTAGAAGCTATGATGCCATCACCTATTTTGGGAGGGCAAAAAGCAAAGTGGCACACGCTACAATCAGTCACCACCCATTTGTGTGGAGCACTCACAAGACAGATCTGCATGATAGAAGCATCTGGAAACCAAATAGGGCAGATAAGCAGCATGAGGCACCCGGTTGATGATGGCAGATTTGTTGGACAGCCGGAGAAGGGTGCGTATCGGCATTATGGCAAGCCCCCCCTGTCCGTCGGAGAGGGAGAGTATGTAGTGTGAGAGCAAGAGGAGGACGAGCAGGACGAGCAGGACGAGCAGGACGAGCAGGACGAGCAGGAGAAGGAGCAGGCCATACCATACTGTACTAATCACGCGTACTGATGGAAGAGTCACGGCAGGACGAAATATGACGCAGCACAGAAGCTTGGGCTTGCAGAGCGCCAGCGGGCTGGAAATTTCGGAATGTACATCAAGTTAGGAATAACTTGGTGTGTTGTGGAGGCTTTAAACTAGTATTGGAACATCCTGATGGTCAATGATTGCATCAGAGTTAATAAGGAGTGCCGATAAGGGCGATGAATATCGCACATGGATAAGCAATTCTTGCTATCAAAGCAAACCTCATCGCAAGAGAAGAGGATGTTTCTCTTAGATAAGGCACCTCGTCAAATTTGTAGGCGGTCTCCTAGGCCGTATGTAGCGAATATGCCAGCGACCTGTAGATGAAATCAGTGATAGAGATGATAAGGGCGCACGTGAATGAATCAAATGGAGAGCTGGTGAGGGCCTGCTAGGAAACTGGCTTTTGAGGCACAATATTTGCAACCATACCAAGTTCTTAGTATACCTCAACGAGTGGCAGGGTGGACAATACATGGATTCATGCGAGGTTGTTATCAGCAGTGCCGATAACCAGTTGGCACCCTCCTCAGCCCCAAAAGATGCGTCTTATCAGCATCGTCGCCGTGGGAATTGATGCATAACATGCCGTTTGGTACAATAATCAACTTGACTATGCTTTACGAATAATTAAGGCATCAGCAATGAAGAAATAAATGTGATGAGTTACGCCAGTTTCATTAACGAAAACACAAGCAAATGATAATAATTATAATAAAAATAACCTAATAACCGCCAAGAATCATTAAAAAGAACATACCTATATATAAGAACAACATGGAATAACGTTTGTTCAAAGGACCTCCAAGAATTTGGTCACTAGTTCATTAAGTGGCGTCACCCAAGAATCCAATCGTTGAGATTATAAATGACAGGCCAGTTACAACAGCAGTAGCCGCGTAGCCAGACTTTACCTTGCTGAGATTGGTTTTGGTGTCACCTCTTATGATTGCACTGTTTACTTCCTGCTCCAAAGCAGCAGCATCCGCCTGGTCATCTTCCGCTTCCTCTTCAGCTGGGGTCAACTCTTCTTCCTCGGAAGACTCGCGACCCAAATCACGGTAGATGGAGTTGTCCAGAGGAGAAACCTCATCCTCGAGCTTCTTCTTAGTCACAGGGGTTGACTTCTTAACGCGTGGAACAAGCTTAGGCTCAGCAGGGATAGCAAGAAGCTTCTGTTCAAATGGCAATGCCCGCCAGACATATACAACGGCGGCAATAGGGAAACCCAAAGATGCATAAATGAGATATGGGTGCTTGCCTCTTGGAGGAGCACTGCTGAAGGCAAGAGCCAGCAATGTTGTTGCTAGAGAGCCAAAGGACAGAACCAGGCTCCTTGTTGAGTAGATGAATTTCTTGAAAGTAACCTTGGCATCATCACGATTCTTGTTGTAGAACTCCTTCAACAGGATATCAACACCACTCACTGCTGTGTAGGATAGAGCGGTGGTGGCGATGCCTAGAGACCCGATCCCCGCAATCTTCACGATAGTCAGACACCTTCCCATTTTGAATATGACAATCCGATAAACTTGCAAAATAATATCAAGCAATGAGAAAATGATTTGGATATGAGACGAAGCTTCCTACTCAATTGCAAATATTAAATACGCAATCTTACTTTCTCCAAGAGACATGGTTCAATAGTAGAGACATCATCTAGGGATTTTATGGGGGGTGAATCCTGCAAACGCCATCCAACGGCCCCATAGGTCACAAGCGGTAATGGCACACCCATGGCTAGATGCGAATGTGCGTGCCACTCACCTCCTCTCCTATAGCCCTCTCCCAGAATAGGGAAGCCTGCGAAGCCGAGCGGCATAATATCCCTTAAAACAGTGCGCAACATTTGGGTGCAGCAGCTGTGAGGGATGAGAGGACGTGTACGAGTCCAACACCAGCCAGTCGTCCGATAATAGCTCATTGGGCAACGGAGGACAGAGGCAGCAGGCAGCAAAGCGGCCACACAACCTCTCTCCTCTCCCAACATCAGTCACGTGTCAGATCAGCACTGATTTGTTTTAATAATCAATGACACGAATATGCGTACAATGTGTAGGCATCTATGAGTCTTGTTTGCGGCATTCGGATCGTAATGTAGAAGGAGCCTATCATTTTGCTCCATCTGTCTGTTTCATCATCTATACTGTGGTGTATGTAGGAGTTCCCCCACCTTCATACATCAACACTGCTTAATCGTACTGGTGATAATGCTGGCCGCGTCTCAGCGATGCAGGAGAGCCTGCTACGGCGCTGCTCCTGCTGTGTAGAAGGGTAAATGTAGGCGAATCATGTCTCAAGTTTACCAACTGATTACCGCCGGCCCACGTAAATTTCAGTCTGCCGATCTAGGTCCTTTACAGGCCCGACATCCTCATCGCAGAGACTGAGTTCCCCACGCCGGCTGAGTCACAGCTAGGATGCGTCGACGTCGAAATTTCACCCCTATAAAGGTAGCGATGTGGCCATCTTTTCAGATCAAGACAGTTTATTTCTTTTTCTTCAATTCATCTCATTTGAATAATTGATCATCTGTGAGCTACTCCCTCATACAATTAAAAGATGTCTTTCAGAAACTCAACTATGCGCTTGGCCCGCATCGCCGGCTCCCGTGCTGCTGCTGCCCCTTCAAGACGTGCTCTCTCTGCTTTGGCTACCGCTGCTGCCCGTCCAGTTGCTTCGAAGAGAATTGTCGCTGCCTCTGCCACTCGTGGTATCAAGCACATCAACTTTGGTGGTGTAACTGAGGCCGTGCATGAGCGTTCTGACTGGCCAAGAGAGAAGCTCCTCGACTACTTCAAGGACGACACTTTGGCTCTTATCGGTTACGGTTCCCAGGGTTACGGTCAAGGTCTCAACCTCAGAGACAACGGTCTCAATGTCATCATTGGTGTCCGTAAGGGTGGTGCTTCATGGAAGGCCGCTCAGGAGGACGGATGGGTCCCAGGTGAGAACCTCTTTGACGTTAACGAGGCTATTACCAAGGGTACCATTGTCATGAACCTTCTCTCAGATGCTGCTCAGTCTGAGACCTGGAGTTCGATCAAGCCTCTTCTCACCGAGGGTAAGACCCTTTACTTCTCCCATGGTTTCTCTCCTGTCTTCAAGGACCTCACCAAGGTTGAGCCACCAACTAACATTGATGTCATCCTTGCCGCACCAAAGGGTTCCGGTAGAACTGTGAGATCCCTTTTCAAGGAGGGCCGTGGTATCAACTCCTCTTACGCCGTCTGGAACGACGTAACTGGTAAGGCTGAGGAGAAGGCTATTGCTCTTGCCGTTGCCATTGGTTCTGGTTACGTTTACCAGACTACATTTGAGAGAGAAGTCAACTCTGACCTTTACGGTGAGCGTGGTTGTTTGATGGGTGGTATCCACGGTATGTTCCTTGCCCAGTACGAGGTCCTCAGAGAGAACGGTCACACTCCATCTGAGGCTTTCAACGAGACTGTTGAGGAGGCTACCCAGTCTCTCTACCCATTGGTTGGAAAGTACGGTATGGACTACATGTACGACGCCTGCTCTACTACTGCTCGTCGTGGTGCTCTTGACTGGTACCCACGTTTCAAGGATGCCTTGAAGCCCGTCTTCACTGACCTTTACGAGTCTGTCAAGAACGGTACTGAGACCCAGCGTTCTCTTGACTTCAACTCCCAGGCTGACTACCGTGAGAAGCTTGAGGCTGAGTTGGAGACCATCAGAAGCATGGAGATCTGGCAGGTGGGTAAGGAAGTTAGAAAGCTCCGTCCAGAGAACAACTAGGTTGTTCAACATATCAAAACAAACATATTCATAAATGGTCTATATTGAATGACTTAATGATTTGGGCTTACAGTGTACTAAAAATCTTTTTTCTTTGTTATTTCGCTTTTTGGGATCGGTTAAAAATTTACATCGCATGGACAGTGTTTAATGAATAAACAGCTTCTATTAAAAGTCTATTGAATATTTTCTTGTAGTAATTGATAATTGCAGGAGCCTACAAATGTATCGGATCCGCTTGCCATCTCAATTGAGTGTAATCTATCCAGGATTTCAAAGCCCTGTGGGGTCTGGTTATTGTGGTTCACATCTCCCAGTGTAGAAAATCACGGGGACTTTGGAGTGCTTGCAATAATATCACATACAATATCACATACAATATCACATACAATATCACATACAGCTCATCATTATCCTCATGCATGGGGATTGAAAAGGTCGTGTTAATTCTGAACAAATTGACCATCTCACGTGTGATTGAATAATTTAAGCAGATATATGCGGAGTTGAGTTGAGGTGCAGATACGTACGCCGAAGTGGTACCAGAGACGGGGATGGTGTGAGAAGGATTCCCGTATATAAGGAGTTGAGAGTGCCGAAGTTTCAAGGATTCAATTGTTTCTCGACGTGTAGGTAATCGAGTGTATATAGCCGCACAACCATTACAATATGTCTATTCCACAACCAAGGGACAACACTCTCAGATTGGGTGCTACTGCCCCAGACTTCCAGTCCGAGACCTCCAACGGCCCAATCTCTTTCCATGAGTTCATTGGTGACTCCTGGACCGTCCTCTTCTCCCACCCAGATGACTTCACCCCCGTCTGCACAACCGAGCTTGGTGCTTTTGCCAAGCTTGAGCCAGAGTTCGCCAAGCGCGGTGTCAAGCTCATTGGTCTCTCTGCCAACGGTGCTGAGTCCCACAAGTCTTGGATCAAGGACATTGATGAGATCACTGGTTCTCACCTCACCTTCCCAATCATCGCCGACCCATTGCGTAAGGTTGCTCTCCTCTACGACATGATTGACTACCAGGATGCTACCAATGTTGACGACAAGGGTGTCCAGTTCACCATCAGATCTGTCTTCATCATTGACCCAAAGAAGAAGATCAGATTGATCCTCACTTACCCAGCCTCCACCGGTAGAAACACCGCTGAGGTTCTCAGAGTCATTGACTCCTTGCAGACTGGTGACAAGTACCGTGTCACCACCCCAATCAACTGGGTTCCAGGTGATGATGTGATTGTGCACCCCTCTGTCTCCAACGACGAGGCTAAGACTTTGTTCCCAAAGTTCCGTATCATCAAGCCCTATCTCCGTCTTACCCCACTGGACGTTGAGCAGAAATAATTGATTTGTAATGGTTGTTTCTCTTTGGCGTTTTAAAATTGAATACAATGTAATCTTGCGAATGAATATCGATGTTTATGTGTATGTCTGTGTTTTTTCATCTGTAGCTGAAGCGTAGCTAAATGATCTCTTTGTGCACTCATCTCAAGCTCCCGTGCGTGAACTTGATGCTGATGAGTTTCAATCTGCATCAATGGTAAGGTAGAATGCACTTACATGTAACATTGCCAGGATATTTCCGTTGTGTGTAACTGTTTATTCCATGTATACATTAAAATCTACTAGTATATGTAAAGTATGATAAAGGAAGTATTGCTGCTATTTGTAATTGCACTTAAATTCGTAGAAGGAAGCGTCGTCTCTGAGCTCCAAGACGAGATGATCCCCACAGAGAGGGCATGCATTGGATTGACCCCAGAAGGAATATTCAACTCCTATTCCGGATACAGGATAGATAGGCAGATTATAGTTAGCAAGGATGGTGGGATAGGCAACGAGATCCACCTCTTTGTATGCAAAGAGGGCCGCCTTGCGATGGACCTAACTGCTCATCTGGCGAAGGATTTTTCTCGCAGCGGTATACAGTGGGATCAGTATATCTGTGACGAAGAAAGCGATACCTGCTTCAAAGCAGCACGTAGAAAGACATTTGCATTGAGAGAGTTGAACGTGTATTTTCCCGGTACACTTGTCGGCGGCCTTTTCCGATTAAGTAAGAGCACAGTGCCAAATGGAAAGGTTGACACGACTGTGCAGGGCGCAGTTCCAATCGCACCTCTTCTGGCCGATAGTATCTACAACAACTGGATGGAGGCCCGGTCAACAGGGGAGAAAGTCTACCATATTCCGCTGTTATCCTCACCAGACCTAAGCAATAGAAGGCATCCATCACTCCTTTCAGAAGATGACAAATGGGCCAAGAACATTTCTCTCAACGAGTCGTATAATTACTCTGTAGAAGTCAGAAACCTAATGCGTCAAGCCTTTGATATTATGACAATCGAAATATCCAAGTTGGTTGACGGCAGAAGTCGCTGGAGTTCCATTATCGGTGTTAGGGATCATCTCTTCAAATCTTCACCTCTACATCAACTGCTGAGAGCCGATTGGTTCAATGTGAAGCAAGATACAATCGACTTTGTCACCATGCTGAAACTGGCTGATGCTGTACCAAAGAGGATCTTTGAAAGATGTATCACGGTTTTCCAAGGGATAGAATCCACAATAATACAGCAAACGGGTGCATCTTCGTAGAGCTAGGCATAAATCTCATGATTATGGTATATATACAAATGCTTACATTTTGCCAGAGGTTCGACATGTACAGAAAACAGTTTTCATTTATGCTATTCCGTAACCTTCCAAAAAGAAATTTGGATCAATGCTGATTTGATATAAAAATATCTATGTGTTCTTACATGTTTTTACATTTTAATTTTGCCCTATCATCGCCACCCTCCGCTGCCTTCTGCAACCATTTCTTTGATTCCTGAGCATCACGCTCACATCCTATCCCCTTGTCCAAAAAGTGACTCACCGCAAACTGAGCCTTTGGAGATCCAAACATAGCAGCTCTGTGCGCCCACTGGAAGGCCTCTTCTTCATCTTTGTCCAACTTCTCCGAGCCCACGAGATACCATGCACACATTGCTAGCATGGACTCGGGGTCACCGGCCGTGGCCGCTATATTGTAGTAGTGGATAGAGAGATCTGGGTCTTGAGGTATGAGCTCTCCAAGTTCGTAGTACTTACCAAGTAGAGCGGCTGACTTGACATTACCCAATGAAGCAGCCTTGACATACAACTCCAATGCATAGTTTACATCGACTATAACAATATCTTTATACCCCTCCATGTATATCTTTCCCAGTTCGTATGGGGCAGCAGCAGTGAGCTCATTTGCTTGGTTTGTCGCGCGCGATAACCACTGTATTCCTGCCCTCCTGGTGTTGACGTGATGTGTCTGGAACCCCATCTTTCCATTATACATATAATATCCCAGCTTGAACATTGCCGCCGGGTGGTTCCTGCTCGCGGCAAACTTGAGGAACTCCACAGCTTTGCGCGAATCACGCCCGGTTCCTAGTCCCTCCTCGTAACACAATGCAGTTCTATAGCCGCATTCTACATGGCCATGTTTTGCAGCTGCCAGAAAGAGGTTGAAAGCTTCTTTGTTATCCACCTTTCCAAATGCCCCGGCAGAATAAGCGTCACCGAGAAGATACTGTGCGTCAATCATTCCCTTGTCGCTGAGTTTTCTTAAGTAATGCAGGGCCTCCTTGAGGAACTCTTTCTTGGTTTTGTTCTCTTCCACCAGCGAAGAAGAAGAGATATTTATTAGCGAGCCCATAGAAGCGGCTTTTGAATGTTTCTTTTTGCTGAGAGACTGTGACGAGTTGTTTTGTCTCAGCGTAGAGGCCAGGTTGGTATTAGTAGACATGGGTGAAGCTGCATCATCCATCATCAGAGCCGTCTGCAACATGTACTGTGCGTACTGAAACAGCACGTCTGGATCATTGGATTTTTTCGCGTTTTTCCTATAGAGCTCGATAGTCTCAAGACGAGGAGTTAGTGACTCCGAATGATCGCCCAAGTGTTGTGCAATGAATGACTGTGTAGCGTCAGCAGGGCTTGATTCAGTGAGATCTGGTGATATCGATGTTGCAGGCGGGCTGCGTTGATCGCTCCTCTGAGGGGAGGCTACCACCATCTCGTAGGATGATGGGTAGTTTGGGCTTGTGCCGGATGTTGAACTCATTTGTGAGTTATACTGCTCGACTTGGAACATTTAGACAACCCCTATCTATGAAAAACCAGTGCAGCTCGAAAACTAGGTTTTCTAAATTGTTTCGCTTATTCTTCTCCAAAGGGACTTGACGCGTTTATACTTAAAGCCTGCTGCTAATTCGAGCTATGCACGTCACGCTTCTCTTGCTAGAGCAGAAAACCTCGCCTGCAGGATGCAGTTTCAGACAGATAAGGTGGGCTGGCGTTGTAATACAACCAAATTTAGCAGGGTGGTCGGTTGGCGGTTAGAGTGAAGGAATTGGATCTGCAAACTCTAGGACAGCCAAGGCTAAAAGGTGTCAGCAGAATCTTTCAAAGTTGGCTGGCTACTTGCAGTATTTATATTCTTTCACAAGTATGTACGCATTAAATTTCATTTAACAGAGAAAGGGATACCCAGCACACCACATGGGTCACTCTGTGCCGCGTTTGAGCATTTGTAAACATCAAAGTATGCTACGTCGTCCCTTTGAACTATTTTTATCCACCTCGCATTCTTATTTTGACAACATGATTGTGCAATCCTCCTGCAAGGCACACACCACCCGAGTACATGATAGGTGATGGGCAGACAGGGCTGCTTCAAAGGGCAGAGTCATGAATTTTTTTGCGTATTAATAGCGTTTCGGTATAAGGTGAAACAGTTGTAATCTCGGATATATATTTATCAGAAACTACTCTCTGCGAAACAGCACGTGTCTGAAATGCCTTCTATGTCTCCTACATGGTTCTAATGAGAGCCAGAATATGCATTCCTCAGAAACCTGCACCTCTGTTTGCAGTGCGTATAAGGGTTACTGATTTCCCATGTAGTATATTCTAGAAGAGTATATTCTAGAAGGGTTCAACTGTAGCGATAATAGCAATAAAGAGCCCTTGCGAATCAGAACTTTCTTGATTTGGCTCCCATGAATAGATGTTCAGAGAATGTGATTAAAAAGAAAAGACAAAAAACGATCTAATTCCGTTAGCTTGTAAATAAAACTGATTGTCATCCCCAAAATGGTGAATCTGAATCCTACAGATGCAGCAGTTCGGAATGCTCCAAAAAACCTAGGAAATGCATGAGGCACTATTTCCAAAATTATTGGAATGCCAAATAATACGCCCAACATCATATAAACCGTTCTAGTAAGTCCAGAATGTCTGTATTGCTTGTATATTTAGTTTAAATATTTTGCTGACTTGAAGGCATTGGAAAAACTTAAAAAAGAAGTTACCATTGGCCGTATAATAATCGTGACTTAAAAGTAACATACCCTTTCCAAATTATTAGAAGCCGTTCTAGTATAGTGGTGAGTACACTTCGTTGTGGCCGAAGAAACCCAAGTTCGATTCCTGGGAACGGCATTTTTTTTCGTTTCCCCGCATTATGCAGCAGCAGTCGAAACGTATTTTTGCCAAGCAATGTAAATGGGTAGTTGCCTATTGTCCTACCCTGAAAAATTGGTTGTTGTTTATCAGCTCTCTTCTTCGAGCATGACCCAGAGTGAGATAACATGAAAGATATTTCCGTTTGATAAACTCTTACTAATGAAGGGGTGAATTGAGCTTGTCAGAGTCACTGTATGTCGCCAAAGTGGGGAATCCCCAACATCGGCGCAGGTTCAAATGCCGATTGGCCTCACCACGACCTTTCGTCATAGGGCATTAGGGGGTGCATGGAGGAAGCCAGAAGTGGAGGCACGCCGAGCTATATCTCAGACTTGGAATACCGTCCCAAGTTTCTCAATTATATCATTACAATACTGTTTTTCGTTTATTGCAGCTAACCACGGCGGTGAATCAACCGGCAGGCTCTCCTTTATTTATTTGCTACAAAAAGCCTCGGGAGTAGCACTCTTCCCAAGGTCCGAGCTTATCACTGGTAGTATCAGGAGGGGCGAAAAATTAACACCAACTGTAATTTCAAGTCGCTTTATTTATTGGTCATATCTATCGCTTATACATTTTCCATTCTGCCATGTTTAAAAAGTTCATGAATGCGTCGGAGAAATCCGTCCGAAGGGATTCTGCGCCCCCTCCGTTTGAGAATGGGGCCAGGCCACCCACCTCACAATTGAGATCATCCAGTATGTCCAAGATTGAACATCCCAAGGCATTGGATAGGCAGACTTCTACGCTAGACAGTCTCAAAGAACACCCAGTACATATCGAAGTATCGAGTATCCCTCAAGAAGATGATGATCCTGAGTTGCAAGTGAGAGCCATTACGGATGATCCCAATATGCCGTACGGTGACGGTTCTGACAAAGTATTCGGTATGGAAAACTTTGGAAATACATGCTACTGTAACTCTATCCTCCAATGCTTGTTCTATAATGATGCGTTTAGGAGAGCAATTTTGTCATATCCCGAGCGGGATCCTGAGGAACCCAGAAAGAGAAAGACCAGGGTGCCAGGTTTGAAGACCCATGCCTTTGTGGCATCTGTCCTTGCCGCTCAGAATTCCCAAAATAACGGAGCCGATGCTGCTGCAAATGGACAGGAGAAAAAGCCCGTGAGGCGTACCTCAATTTTTGGTCTCAAAAAGGATTCTAATACAGCACCATCATCTGCAGGCAGTGGTGCCAGCTCCAACGGTGGTACTACTAATGGCACATCTGGAGATTTGGGATCCAGCGGTGGTCTTCCACAGGGTAATGGAACACTACAAAACTCAGCCAACATTGAGAAAGTCCTGCAGCAGAGGTATCCAGCATTCAAGGAGCTTAATATTCAGTATATTCTAAACCAACAGAAAAACGTATCAATTGTGGGACTGTCAAGCGATCAGTCAGCCAATTCAGAGCAGCGTAAGAGGCAAGCACTTCTCAAGGGACCAATAGTAAACATAGACCACTCATACAGCAAGACATATGAAATGGATCAGACACTATTCACGGCACTCAAAGATGTGTTTGAGTGTATGTCTGAGAGTTCAAGCAATGTGGGCATAGTCTCACCCTCCAAGCTTATAGAGGTGCTGAAGAGAGAGAATGAGCTCTTCAGAAACTCAATGCATCAAGATGCCCACGAGTTCCTCAACTTTTTGATCAATAATGTTCTGGAGACTATCGATGGAACTGGAGTTTCAAATACTCAAAGACAGATTCATGATATATTTGAAGGTCTTCTCACAAGTGAAACCAAATGTCTTTCCTGTGAGAATGTGTCCACCAGGGATGAAAAATTCTTAGATCTTTCAATTGACCTTTTGCCTGACACCTCTATCACAAACTGTTTGAAGAATTTCTCTCAGAGTGAGATGCTGAACGAGAACAACAAGTTCTACTGTGAGAAATGTCACTCGCTTCAAGAAGCCGCCAAGACGATAAAATTAAAGAAGCTACCAAAGGTTCTAGCACTTCATCTCAAAAGATTCAAGTACACTGAGGAACTCAACAGAAACATGAAGCTTTTCTATAGAGTTGAGTATTCCAAAACCTTGCGCCTGTTCAACACAACCGATGACACTCCAATTCCTGATAAGCTATATGAATTATATGGTGTCATTGTGCACATTGGTGGTGGCCCATATCATGGGCACTATGTTTCACTTATCAAGACGGCACGTTTTGGGTGGTTGCTGTTTGATGATGAGGCTGTGGAGTCTATCGATGAAAACTATGTCCTCAGATTCTTTGGTGATGGTCCAGGTTTAGCAACAGCATATGTTCTGTTCTACCAGGAGATCACAGAAGAAGAGTACAGGGAGAAAAATCTCTACAATGGATTTGACAATGATTTCGATGAGGAAAAGCAGAATGAGGCCAGTGGGGTTTCCTCTGGGCGTAACATGAGCAGCAGCACTATAGTAGACCACGACTCTCAAACGCGTAAAAGCAGTGTCCCAATAAGCACAACGTCTGTCACACACAAGGATATCCCTAACTCTGGCGCGACATCCACCACCATTGTTGAGGGCAACGACGCATTTGATGGAGATTCTGATGTTGTTTTCAACAATGTGAATTATGATATGCATTCCCGCACACAGAACAGGCCATCCCACTCCGGCTCCCTTTCTTGGTCCGCAGAGAACCGCTCTTCATCTATCAGCAGCGGTCAATCCATTCTTGGTTCTTCGCCGCTGACGAAGCTGCGTCATACAAGCACATCAGCCTCTGTCAGCTCAGCAACTTCCTCTACGGGAAATACTGAAACGGGGAAGAAGAAGAGCAGGATGTCTTTCAGCTTCAAGATGAAGAACTGAAGCATTCATTTGCTAAAAGGCATAAAAGGAGGCTTTGGGCCTGAGAAGGTTGTCTATTTGCATGCATATGGTTTCAGGTGATAGCATTTCATATTTAAGGTTTTTTTTTCCACTTTTGTTCTTGACATTGTTTTTATTCGATTTTTTTGTTATTAGGGAGTATCCTTGTTGTAGTTTCAATCGAAATAACCAGCATATCAATTATTCTTTCACTATCGTACAGTCAATACCTCGGAATATACAGGGGGTGAAACATAAGTTACTAGTCATTAATGCGTATATTTATGGTTTGCTTGTGAAGAGCATCACAAATGCTATATAGGGGCGTTGTTGAACAAATATGAAACAGACTCACCAAAATGCAATCTCCTGATGGCTTCTGCAAGAGTACCACTGATATCGATCAAGTGAAGTTTGCTGCAGAATTCCATGTTATCAGCCTGTGGAATCGAATTGGTGCATACGACACGAGACAGAGAACTGTTGTTTATCTTTTCCAAAGCATTCCCACTGAAAATACCGTGCGTTACAATGGCAATAACTTCCTTGGCACCCTTCTGCAGTAGTAGATCAGATGCTTTCACCAGAGTACCACATGTGTCAGCCATATCATCCACCAGGATACAAATTTTGTCGGAAACATCCCCAACCAACACCATCCTGGACACCTCATTAGCACGGGCTCTCTCCTTGTGAATCAGTGCAAAGTTGAGATCGAGCTTATCTGCGATTGCAGCCACTCTCTTGGCTCCACCAGCATCAGGGGATACCACAATGGCATCCTGATAGTTAATATTCTCTTTAATGTATCTCAGGACGCTTGGCTCCGCATAGAGGTTATCCACAGGTATGTTGAAGAAGCCCTGTATCTGTGAAGCATGGAGATCCATAGTTATCAAGTGATTGCAGCCAGCAGTCGTGAGAAGATTAGCAACAAGCTTGGCTGTTATTGGTGATCTTGATTTATCCTTCTTGTCTTGTCTAGCGTAAGGGAAGTTAGGGATCACCAAATTCACCCTCCTTGCAGATGCACTCTTACAAGCATGGAGCATGATCATAAGCTCCATGAGGTAGTCATTGATGTTATCGGTTCCATAACCTGTTTGGATAATGTATACATCTTCATCTCTCACCGATTCTCCGATAATAACAGCGGATTCTTGGTTGGAATATTGTATTCCATTTACCTTTGCAATGTTTAGTCCGATACGCTTGGCTATCTGTTGGCATAGCTCCGGATGAGAGTTACCAGCCAACAGCTTGATGGAGTTCTGATTTTTCTGAAGCGACATGCCTTCTGTGTTAAGTTCTTCCTGAGAGCTGACAGGAGTTACAAGGGGTGTCTGATTTATGCCGAGTGACTCCGACATGTTAAACTTCTGGAACAGCATACCGACAAATTCCAAACTCCTTTAGTGCCATCTTTCTTTGGCTCTAACACAATGAGACGGTTCGCAGGCAACAGCAGGGAGATGAAGAGGAAAGAATTGAAGATGCAGCCTGCCGACACGTGATGGCTGGCAGTTAACTGCTTACTGCCTTCATTATGGGAGAAGATGAGAGATAAGATGGAACCGTACGTACCATGGCTCTCCAAGGCTGAAGCTACGTGTGATAAGTGTCAACGGTCCACATGGTAAACTTTCCAAAAGGATGTTCGTCAATGATTTATGTAGTGGAGTGGTGATCAGGGGTTGTTTAAGAAGCTGTTGTTCTCTACTCTGGCGTGCCCCACAGTACAAAGAGTGAGCTTACATAACTGAGATGAGCCTATACTATACTATACATAACTTTGCACGCATAGGCCGGTTACGGCAGCTACTGCGTGCCGAAAGCCTCCCCGGTCTTCAAAGGTGCAGATAAGTAGATAAACACCAGCGCTCGTTGGTCGTGTTCGTCTCCAAATGGAAGAGAGGACAGATACTCACGTTCAGGCGGAAGGCAAGGGAAGGGAGACGTTTAGCCTCAAAAGCTGGCCGCAGCGGTGGATATAGTTGCATAGGAGTGCGGTTTAGCTGGGTTGTTTGATATAATCGTAACCAGTTGTTGGGCGTATGTACCATCAGAGCATTATTTATTTCATTTCTTTTACATAAATAGATTTACCTATTCACATATAATTATTTTGCTTTTGGGTTTTTGAACGGAAGCATGACATCGAGACAAGCACATAAGAGGCTCACCAAGGAGTACAAATCCATAGATGCCAGTCCCCCTCCATATGTTATAGCCAAACCGGCCGAATCCAATATACTTGAATGGCACTATGTAATAACGGGTCCACCAGCAACTCCGTACGAGGGAGGACAGTACCACGGAACTCTGACGTTCCCATCAGAATACCCATTCCAGCCGCCATCTATAAGGATGATCACCCCAAATGGCAGGTTCATGACCAATACCCGTTTATGTCTCTCTATGAGTGACTACCATCCAGATACATGGAATCCAAGTTGGTCTGTGAGTACAATCCTTACTGGTTTACTGAGTTTTATGACTGGAGACGAACAAACAACAGGTGGTATAGTGACGAGCGAGAAGACCAAGCGTCAAATGGCTCTGAACGCCAAGGAATTCAATATCACAAGCCCACGTTTCGTCTCAATATTCCCTGAACTGGTGGAACAGAACAAGAAGGACATCATATTGCAGAAAAGCGGTCCGAGTAATGTGAAGTCGCAACAAAACGAGGCAAAACCAAAGGAGGTACCAACCAATATAGAAAAGATCTTGGACCCGGAAGACAGAATAAGAGCTGCATTATTACAAGAGACATCATTGTTGAACCAGAATAATAATAATGCCGCAACACAGGGAAAAGGAGGCCTTCTCTCTTACATGATGTATTCCGTGCTCTTCATGGCCATACTGCTCGGGATGACAAGTAAGTTTATGAGCAAGTAGAGCACTTGAGCACTTGATGATTTGGTTTTCCTTCTATCGTTTTTATATACAGCTTATTGGAGTTTTCTTTCTCTTAATGTCTGGTGTTTTTGTGGAGACTTGATATAGTTTCTGTGTGTTTGCATCCAAATAATAGACCCCATGGCATATCACTTTTCCGTGCAGTACTGTAGGTTTTGAAGTACCAACCATATAAACACATTGCTCTAATCTTCTAAATCTTCGATGTACTCTTTTAAATCCTCTTCCTCAAATATCACCTGGACCATCAAAGAGCATGAGGGGCATACCGCCACATCTTCGCCCTCCTTTAGATCATCAAGACATATCTGAAAACGATCACCACAAGGGCATGGATACGTAAACAGTTGTGTAGCCGGATCGAATGTGAAATCTTCGATCTCTATCTGATCATATATAGTGAGTGTCTCAGACATGATATGTAGATGTTTTTGTGTAACAGTACAAAAGCTGCAGCCGAATGAAAAACGAATCTATAATACAAAGCAAAGGCTCCGCCCAAAGCTGTCTGGAGTGAGAAGTACTAAAGTAAGAAATGAAATCGTTGTGCAGGATACCTAGCCAAAGACTACTTTAGATAAATAGATACCTATTAATCTCCACAACTCGACCCATACAATAACAGTATAGGAAGTGTGTGAGAAGCGCGCTGTCTGTCCGCTCTGGATTATTAGACTACGTCCTATGCTTGGTGTTTGCCATACATTACATTATTCACACCGATGAGCTCTGCCACCTCTTGCATGGGATATAAAGGAATATTCATTTGGATGTAAGTGTATTTACCAACTCTGGAAAAGCAATGATGTCTTATCTAAGCAATCAAACTATCGTGCATCAAACGATTCGATTCATTTTCTGGGACACGTGATGTATCATAGGGCTACACATATATGACCGATACAACGTCACAGACCGCTCATAGGTGGAGAGCTGTTTCCCTATTGGGATTCGCATTTTCCACCAGCAGTCCATGGAACTGGAGGGAGCAGGCCAAATGTGAGCAACAGTGCTCGTGACCTGGGCCTAGGCAGCGTGCGCTTTCTCTCTCTCTGTCTCTCTCACTCTCTTCTCAACTTGTCGCTCTGGTCGTTAGTATGCTGAGCAGGGTTGATAAAAAATGAAATATTAGTCCTCTTATTTATAGATACTACTAGAAAAGTGTCAGACCACCGTCAAATAAAGTAAGTCATAGATTATCATTTATATCCCAGTTGGTTAATTACAAGGATCGTTGATTATTGTGTTCCGCTTCCATCAGAGTCATATATTATAATTGGTTCAGTGACATTTCTTCACTGCCTCATTCCACCGAGGAGTAAGCAAGAGGCGAACCGAACAGCAAAACATAAACTGTCGAAGTATTTTAAAACATTTTCATTGATAACACACGGGAGCATCAGAGCATAGTCCACGTATATTTCGGATTTTACCGTTGTCCAAGTTTTTCAGATCCAGCAAAGATCGACTCTCAGTAATACCCGCAGCGACTCAAGATTTTTCAGTCTTCAACGAACCGACGAACCAACATAAAGGGGTCAGCATAACATTTACATTGTTGTTCATTTAACTAACCATCATCTTTTGTAGCATAAAATGGGTATTTCTCGTGATTCTCGTCACAAGCGTTCCGCTACCGGTGCTAAGCGCGCTCAGTTCAGAAAGAAGCGGAAGTTCGAGTTGGGCCGTCAGGGCGCCAACACCAGAATCGGACCAAAGCGTATTCACTCCGTCAGAACCAGAGGTGGTAACCAGAAGTTCAGAGCTCTCAGAGTTGAGACCGGTAACTTTTCTTGGGCCTCTGAAGGTGTTACTAGAAAGACCAGAATTGCTGGTGTTGTCTACCACCCTTCTAACAACGAGCTTGTCAGAACTAACACTTTGACCAAGTCTGCTGTTGTCCAGATTGATGCCACTCCATTCAGACAGTTCTACGAGACCCACTACGGTCAGACCCTCGGTAAGAAGGTCCAGAAGTCTGCTGCCACTGAGGAGGAGGTTAAGAAGTCCAGAAAGCTCGAGAGAAAGTTGGCTTCCAGAGCTGGTGAGGCCAAGATTGAGGGTGCTGTTAACTCTCAGTTCGGTTCCGGTAGATTGTACGCTTGTATCTCTTCCAGACCAGGTCAGTCCGGTAGATGTGATGGTTACATTTTGGAGGGTGAGGAGTTGGCTTTCTACTTGCGTAGATTGACCGCTAAGAAATAAACTGGTTGATGTTTGGTTGCTATTTCTATGTCATATATAATGTTTACTAGTACTGCCATCATAGCTGGACAAAAATAAATTTCATCTGTTATACAAAATTGTATTTTATATCAATATATTTAGTAAAAATGATCAGACCTGCAAGGGATAATGTCTATCTAGCATGGTGTAATATGTATCTGTACAGACCGTTATGGGCCGTCGATCTAGTGTTACCGAAACTGAATATAAACTACGTATCTGATACGAACTCAGAGTCATTAAGCACATTTATTAAGTGATCTATATACAAATTATACGTGTATGGAATACGTATACCAGGAAAAACTATAACAAAACTATATGTTAGTGAACTGAAAAGTTGGCACAGCACGGCTATGTTTGTTCAACAGTAGCAGAGAAACTCCAGTGACATCATATGCAAATCAGCCTTAGGCAATAATTTTATCTGCAGTTAAGCACTCTCGTAAGAGTACAAATCAGTACAGGTCTGTGTTATTTATTTCATCAGAATAGCAATATGTGTGTCTCGAGACTGGGGGTACCAGGGCAAGCTCTTAATGAACATTAAAAACGTTATAGGTACATACTGTAAAAAAACCAAAGCCTCCTCCCTTAGAAGAAGGCTGTGCTAATGGATAGCACTATTTTCAGATCTCAATAAATCAACAAGTGAGTACCACCAGCGTAAGTTCCTCTTATAGAGTGGAGACAGAGATTTCACGCCCAAGACTCTCTACCGCCCAGTTCAACACCAGCATTATTTCTGGGCGGGTAACCAAAGCCTTGTACAGGTAGAAGGCTAAGTTGAGGGCTTACTGAGATGTGAGCAGAATTGTGAGAGCACAAGTTAAAAACATGAAAGATAGGTAATGTAAAAATCTACACAGCAAGATATACATACGTACGCGTCAGTATCAAATCTATCATGTCTTGTGAATATATTATGTAGTTTTGTAAATATACAGGGCGGTCAACAGTGTGAATCACTGTATGTAGACCATTACCCCAAGTCCTTGCGCAGGAAATGGGTTTTACGATTGCCAAATCAGTTGACAAAAATATTAAAAGAACCGCAGAGATATGTGTTTCGATATGAGTGAGTTACTGCCTGAAAGTATTACAAACCTTGTGTTCCGAGCACTTAGTTTGTCTTCTTGGACCTTCTCTCAGCAGCCTGCTTCATCTTTGCCTCTCTTGTGTTCTTGGCAGTGGCACCAGCCTCGGTGTCCAGGAAATAATCCCACATTCTGAAGGAGGAGGAATAGTTTCCAATAAAGTAGTGGTGGTGCTCATCGTGGTGTTCAGCGCCGGCCCAGATAGGCAGGAAGTGGTGAAGAGAGATTGGGAACTCATAGCCAGAGTGTGCATCAATAGCTTGGAAGAGCCTCAGAGTAATCCAGATGCAAATAGTAAACAGATGCAGGTTTCTGGTGAAGTAGCACCAAATGATAGGAATACCAACGGTACCGAAACCCAAAAGCATAACCTCTATTGGGTGAGCGTACTCAGCGGCAAGACCAAAAGGTGCAGCATATCTGTGGTGCTGCTTGTGGATGTACTTGTAGAAGGCTCCGTAATGGAGACCTCTGTGGAACCAGTAGTGCCATGAGTCCTCCAAGAG
This sequence comes from Kuraishia hungarica, assembly GCA_030567555.1. Classification (NCBI taxonomy): domain Eukaryota; kingdom Fungi; phylum Ascomycota; class Pichiomycetes; order Pichiales; family Pichiaceae; genus Kuraishia; species Kuraishia hungarica. The sequence goes on from JAJLSL010000004.1 coordinate 565,204, forward strand.
GAAGAACAGAGCAACCTGTGACACGATGGTAGTCAAACTAGGGAAAGGAACAGAGTAACTGATTCCAATTTTCTCACAAACTGGGTGGAAAAACCAGATAGGGAAGGCCTCGACAGCGAAATGTGAAATAAGCACAGACTTGGTGCACTCCCACTGCTCCTTGTTGGAAGGAAGTTTGGTATCCTGGATCTTGAACTTTCTGAAGTATGGTATTCTGTCAATGATGAACCACGGCAAACTCCTACCAAAGTACATAACTTCATGGAGCGTGAAGAACAACACTCCGGTGGCAAAGATATCGTTGCCCATGAATGTGTAGTAGGAAGCCCATATCTTCTCCATGATACTCAGTTCGCTGACACCGTGTAGGTTCTGGTAGGTCTCAAAGAATGAACCTGACACGGCTCCACTCAAGGTGGTGTTTGTGAAGACTCTGTAGTGTGTGTGTTAGTAGGTATGTAACTTGTAATCGAGCTTGTTCCCTGGTTGATCTCCTTTTTTACTGCTATCTATGTGTATTTATTGGCCCATGTATTGACACACACGCCAGAGGATTCAGACAATAATAGATAGCAAACACGAACAACGTTATCCATAAACAACATTACACATACCCAGAAGACGACATTATGATTCTATTATCTACACCAGATGCTCTGAGCGGGATCGATCACAAATTTCAAATGAGATATATTGATTTATATATCACCAACGGGGTTTGCTGGCTGTACGTTAATCCCGAGAGATTCAGTCCCCAACACTCCCTGTCTAACAGTATGCGTGTGTCTGAGTATCTCTCTCTCTCTCTCTCTCTCTCTGTGTAAGTCGTACTGGTACCCGTACAGCACCATTCCATCGTGTCCGTGGGTATAACCAAGAGAAGCTCTCTGTCGCTCTCTCTCTCTGCATCTGCTTTCTTTTGCACGCTAAGCACCTCGGGAACGAGAAGCGTCTAAACGAGGGATACGACGTAAGGGCCCTTCACTCATAGTAAGCTGGCTCGCTCGCGGTCGTGTCGTGGGGGCATGCATGCCGTATAAGCTCAGATCTCTCCGGACAAAGCGACTTAAATGGATGGCAGTGGCATCGTTATGCGCTGACCACTCTCTACCTTACTATGCAACAAGGGTTAGAGGCAAAGGAGCCTATAGATAGCAGAGGTTTCTTACATGCAGCCATTCTGCAGCTGCGGTATTACTCTCAGATTGAACAGAACCTACTCTAGAGTCTACCGTATCATAATTACATTCACAGTGAAATGAACAACTTAATGAAGAATCATATCTATTGAATCTGCAAAATAAAATGTAACTAACCGTACAAGGGAGATATACACTTAATTCCACATCTGAAACGTGAAACCATTAAGTCAACCTGTGAACTTTCTAAATAAACCAAAAGAAAACAAAAGAAACCGAAAAGTAAAGCATATAACCCATTTATCTATGTCCATCCCAAAAAGTATGGTTAGGGCACCTATGACATACACAGTAACCATCCAAAGTCCATAACCACCTCATTCCAATCAACAACGCTTGATCCATCCGGATTTCTTTCCCAGTACTCTTGGATCACCTGCCAGGCTCTCTTGACATTCCCCACCTCGTAGTTCATTGTAAGCTTGTTGAAACGATGCTGCATTTCCTTTCTATCCTGGGGCGTCACGCATACAAGGCCACCGATAAGCATGGGGAAGCACAATGTGGAGTCTAGAAACGTGCCGATCAATATGTCAAATCTATTAGTAAACTGCAGTAAGAGCATCTGGATCTCCGGAAGCACTGGAACCATGTGCTTGAGGGCCAATCTGATATATATCTCTAACGTGATTTGATGAAGCTCGAAAAGGGTAAGGTGCAGCTCAGCATGTTCATTGTCCTGCAATAGATGCAGCTGAGCTGAGCTAGGACGAGCATTAAGGATCTTCAGCTCAATCAATTGAAACGAATCCTCCATGTTGTTGTAGTAATCCATTCTTGCTTCACGGATCCTCTTAGAGAGTTGTGAAATAGAACTGTGATTGGTTATTCCCTCGAATAGGTTATAGTCGTCTGGTGTCTCCCTTGCAACCTCGTTCCAGCTTGAAACCATTAACTCTATCTGTGCTGCTTGGCTCTTCAGCTCAACACACTTGTTCACTATCTCACTTAGAATGAGAAAGATCTCTTGCATACATCCTTGAAGAGGGTCGACACCTATACTCTCATCATTTGGATCACCCAACACCTTGTAATATTCGGTATGGGGAAACACAGTGCCCTGAGAGATTGAATGAGTTCCCATGACATCGTGGAAGAGAAAATTGGATAGAATCCATTTGGCCTCCTTCGAATTGGCATTTTCTTCCCCAAACCTGGCTAGACCTCCGTACTCAATTAGGAGATCTTTGATCTGCATAAAGAAGTTATACCAGTTCTTCACATCACCTGTAGAGATCTCACAACCCATGACGATGGTGAAAAATGATATCAAAATCATGTAGTCTTCTTTGCTATGTTCCTTTTTGTTAAGCCTATGACGCATTAGGTCGAGAGCCTTTGAAAAATATCCTCTGGCTGTCTCATTCTGGGCACCGGTGAGGAACATCCCACCCCAAGCCACAAGTGCATATAAAATCGATAAATCAACACTTGCAAGTTGCATGAAGTACTTCAAAAAGTAGTTGGTTTCATCAGCACTGACAGTCACTGTACTTACGACATATGACCTGTAGTGATCCAGAAACAGAATAGCAGTATCATCCAACTCTAGCAGAACATCCAGTGAAGGGTTCTTGTTCAGCTTAGGAGAGAACAGTAGACTGAAAGAAGGCTTCCAGTACATGGAAGGCGAATCTGATGAGGACTTCATATATTGCAATGTCAATGACAAAAGTTCTTTCTCTGTCATTGGACCCTCTCTGGTTTCCTGATTTTCAACCACCTGTGATTCATCCATAGGAAGCAACAAAGGAGAGGTGAAATTGCCTCTTGATTCATGCTTTACAAACGATATGAGCGACGAAGAGGGGGTATCTCCTGCTGTGTTAATAAACTCCGAAAGCGACATCGGAGACGATGGAGATTCTTTGTAATTCACAGGGGACCTTGCAAAGTCTCTCAGTTGGGATGCAAAATCCAAGAGAGAGTCAATTGTGATTGGGCTAAAAGATATTTCAGGAGCCTTTGTCGAAGGTCCATTGAAGCGTGTATCCTCAAAGTTATCTACATCTACAACAGCTGGGACATCTGTTTGTTCTAGTACTTCTTGAATAGTGAGACTGATCTGTTTGGACGACTTCTTCTGCTCTGGTTTTGTTACTTTCACTGTGTTTGACGAGCCCTTTCTGCTGCTGTTGCTGCTATGGTTGTTGCTACCGCTGCTGGCCATTGACGTACTCACCAATGGTGCGTTAGATGTAGGTGGAGAATCTTTGGGCACTCTCCAGACACACTCAACTTTACTCTTCTTGCATAATCCACAGATCGGCGTCACTTCATCACATTTCTTCCTAAAATAGAAGTGAGCGTTAGCGTTGAAAATGATTAAAACTCGCTGAAACTCGCTGAAATGGTGATAAGATGGTTGTACTCACTTTCTTTTCCTGCAACACAGACAACCAGTTTTAGACCTGGAAGACGTACCGACGAAACTGTTGCTTTTGATTGTGGGGAGCTTCAGTCTGTAGTGGTCCACTACTGGGAGCTTCATGAGCTCAGTGACCTTTTGAAGCTTAGGGTCAAATGTGGAGAACATAGCTGTATATGAGATGCTTCGGCTATTCTACGATACTTCAGATAATCTATAACTTCCATATATATGGCTCTAAGTACTGCCTCTCATATATCTTCCAGCAACTACAATACAACAGTAGAGGTGAAAGAATAAACCCCAGAAACTAGAAACGAGACCATACCAATGCCAAGGTTGGGATAGCGTACCGTTTCTCGTTAAGCTTACTATGTCACTTGTGTTATCTCAGAGAATCTAATCCCCACTAGGAAATCGTACCTGCCAGATAAATGACTTTGACCCACGTCTGAGTGTATTCTGGCCAACTCAGTATGCATTTGATGATTAGCTGCAATATGTGTCACTCCGAATTACTCAATGGGTTATGCAAAAGCGCCAATGCTTATCTGCGGCCATACTTTTTTTTTAAACGGTCGCAATCCCTCCTGCATATCGTACATACGGCTTACAATTGCGGGCGGATGTTGCCTCTTTGGGAAGCACATCCCGTCTGTGCATGCTGTGTGCTTTTGGTAACAACTTAGGCGCCCTTAGGATATTTGTACACTTAGAATTATAATAGCGCAGGGCTACCCATAGATAATGTGAATATCTGTACGCCTATAAGCACTTCCTAGTATTCAGACCATCTATCTGTTGTTATCCAACTGTTGTATCGTCGACTCTACCCCTAGCAGCACGGCAGACACTAACTACGGTTGATGCTACGGCCAACAGTTCTGTTTACAGTAGAACCCTTATACATAAAATAATTTCATATTTATTTAATCTGCTTAACTTACGTTCACCTACAAGAACCCTTGACTATCTATTGAAGTGTACAACAGACAGCGCGGTTCCGGGACGACTACTCGATCTGGCTGTCCTGGGCTGTGAATGGGGTAATTTATCTGCACTTGTGACTGGGGCAGCGATAATATTTTCCTTTTCTTCTTTGTCGGTGTAAATGTTCAACTCCAGCTGCTGTTCTTCCACCTTACGCTTCTTTTGCACTGCAGAGGCCGAGTGTTGTCTATTCCTACTCTTGGGGATCGGGATATGTGCATACTCGTAGCTCAACCTGTCAGGGAGACGAGAATTGGCTTTCGTATATGAGAATGCAGCTAGTCTGGTTTCAACTTCGTCAGCTGCCGACAACACCCTTTCAGAGAACTGGATGTTTGTAGATATCTGTTTGGCTATATGCTCATCCAAGGTATCTGACTTCATATCATCTAAATTGTGACTGAAAGAGGCAAGCTCATTCCGAAATCCAAGTAGTGATCTTTCCGTAGTGCCCTGTAAACTGAGTAAACAACTCCTAGCAGCGTCCTGTGTCTTTGCGTGTTGGAGCTTGACAATGTGGGAAAACTCATCCAAGGAATCCACTCCTTTGGCCAGCTCATCGGTAACTACCTGTAGTTTCTCAGTGTGTTGTACATCATTCCGGTGGATGTTCCCAATAACTGACGAAAGTTCTTGGGCCAGATATTCACCTGCAACAGTGATTTGTTTCGAGGCACCTTCGTTTCTGGCATCTATCTCATGGCGCAGAGTATGCTGCAATGCAAGAGCCTCGTCAGAGTGACCATTAAGGGACTCGATGAAGCCAGAGTGATATCCCAAGAGCTTTCCGATGGCTTCGGTGCTTAGCAATTCGCATTCTGTCACTCTCCGCCTTTTTCTATCGCTGATTTCACGAACCTTCTCCGTTATACACTCAAGCAATTCCTCTTCATCCTTCACCACAAATGCACTTTCCTTCTCCTGCAACTTGAGAATCGTACTTTGGTACTCAAATAATAGCTTCTTATAAGCACTGGAATGTGACTCCACTTGCTTCTTCAAGCGAGATATCTCTTCGTCCTTCAAGTTGAGTTGCTCTTCAATTGTGGCAACTGCTGAGTTGAGGGTTGATGTTAAAGTGCCAAAAGTGTGCTGTATATTACCATTCAAGCTGCCCATCCGTTGAACTAACTGCTTGTTGAAGATCTGTGAACTCTCATTCAGTGAAGACAAATCACTCACTATCTGGGACTTCATTTGATCCTTTATGGTACTGACACCTTCAATGGCATTGTCTACCTTTAGTGATCCCTCTTGAAGCTCAGAGAGAATGGTGTCAATTTTGGAGTGGCAATCTTCAGTAAATTTCACAAGTGACACTATCCTCTCACCCATTATGTGTTTCTCTCGAGTGATTGATGAATCAAACTTTGCTGTCAGATCATTATTGACGCGCTGCACTTCTTGTTTGAAGTGGTCAACCGCAGATGGAATCAGAGTTTCTGTCACCGAAACAACTTCACTCTTGAGCTTGGTGAGCGAAAGCTCATTCTTGTCTCGTAATAAGTTCCTCTCATGGGCTAAATCAAAGAGAGTATCCCTGGTGGCTATCACCTCCTTCAACATCTTCTGCAAGGTATTCACGAGCAACTGTAGCTCAGACTCCACCCTTTCATGTTCTTCATTGAGCTCCTTTTCTTGCCGTAGACTAATCTCATTCTCTACCAGTTTCATTTCTGAAACAGCCAGTTTGTCAGCTGTTGAAGATAATTGAGCCTGCGTCTCTTCGTATCGAGTATCTGCTGCGTTTAATTTCTCTACGCTCTCTTCATATTTGGACTTCAACTTGGAGATTCTTTCATCCATAGCCACAATCTTGCCCTCATTCTCCGAAACCTGGATGCGTCTACTTTCACTTTCGTCAACCAGATGCTGATAGTTTTCCTCGCTAAGATATATACCATTTTTGGATCTTGAAGCAGTGAGATCTCTTCTCAACCTTTCTATCTGCTGAATGTACTCGCTTATTAGCAGTTTCTTGTTCATGCTTTGATTTACCTGTGGCTTATTCTTGATACTCTTTGCGCGGTGCGCATATTCCAAAGTGCTGAGTGTTTCGTCTAATGATATTTTGGCTGGGGATATTGTTGCGATAATACACGTTTTGGTTTTACCACCAAGAGAATCTTGCAGTAGTCTTGTAAGCTTGGACTCCCTGTATGGAATATGGGAAGAGTTCTCTACGAGAGAGTTGATCACACGGCCCAAAGTCAGAAGGGACTGGTTGATCATTCCTGCCTCCCTAGCTCGCTTGTTCTCTGAACCAGCCCGGGTAATGTTTTCAGACCCTGCAAGATCAACAAGGTTCAATTTACCTATCTTCAAATACTCCTCACCACTCAGTGGATCTGCCACTTTCATATGTACTGTAATTGTAAAAACGGTATGAGATCTGGACGAAAGATCATTACACTTTGTGCTGGCCACTTGTCTTCTGTATGAACCATCACTCAGAATCTTCAATCCTTCTGACGCGTTGGTAATAAACACTTCCTCCATTCCTTTTACTGTTACAGATTTTTTATTATCATCATATATCTTCACTTTGCGCTCACTGTCCTCTGCACCAATAAGATCCTGTAATTCCTCGTTGTATAGCTCGATAAAGGAAATCTTGACTGAGTGGTCAGGTATCGGTTGCAAACGGTTGAACAACTGTACCATGGTACGTGGAATGATTCCAGCTTGTTCAGACAAAGATCCCGATGCTGAAAGTTGGATGTCTCCAGACATGGTATAAGTCTTTCCGGTACCTGTTTGTCCATAAGCAAACACGGTGCAGTTATAGCCTTCCAACACTTCATCCAGCACACCAGCTGCTATGCCATCAAACACCATTTCCTGGTCAGTTCCGGCATCAAACACCCTATCAAATGTATATGTCTTGCTTATGTTATGCAACGGACTTGTTTGTAAAGTCACCTCCTTGCCCCTGTTGCCCATGGTGGATACCACTACTCCACTGTTTTCAGCTATCTCCTTTTGGTTTCTAGACCGACATCTCACATATACACTAATATTTGACTCCTCACCTGCTCCATCTTGACTATTTTGGCTCGACCCATGTGTTTTCCCTGCTCGAGATATTGTCATGGAACTCTTCCTTCCTCCAACTGGAGTCATCTCAGGTATGCGATTAGGAGATGCTATCGCACTTTGCATGGGAGGAGTCCTGGTTGTACCAACAGATGATGTCTTTGATCGACTAGACATAGGCTTCACAACTCTATTCATATTTCATGCCATACACCCCTCCAGTATATGTGGGAACTTCTCTAAAAAGATGCAGATCAGTCAATTTAGCCTGACTAAGGTGTATTTCCTGATCTTCCATTATCTGCGTGCATCACACCTCTCATACCTTCTGTCACTTTGTTTACTCTTTGTGTGATTATGCTAAGAACTGTCAATAGTCGTGCATAACGCGATGCACTAACAAGTAACGTAACGCCTGAACGTTTCGTACATCATCGAAGAGATCACGTGAATTATCCTCATATATCTTCATGCATGTTCTTCGCCCTGCTTAGCCCGCACAATCAAGACGAGGCAGGAAGGCAGTTAGTTGGTAGAGCAAGAGGGAGTAAGGAGAGTGGTTGGGCGGAGTGCACTGAACTATATAATTTATACTTTGTTTCCTTTCACAAGAGTCTAAGAATTGGACACTTTTCAGCCAGGTGACAATTAAAAACACAGCAAAGTCATGTTTTCCAAGCAATTGATCCGTGCATCTGCCTTCGGTGCTCGCTCTACTTTCAGAGCTCCAGTCGCCTCCTCAATTGGTCTTAGATTCAGAACCTTCAAGGCCGAGGAGCAGCCAAGAATCAGAATTGGTTCTGTTGTGCCAAGCTTCCAGGCCAAGACAACCCAAGGTGACATTGACTTCCACGAGTTCATCTCTGGTTCATGGACTGTGCTGTTTTCCCACCCAGCTGACTTCACTCCTGTGTGCACCACTGAGCTCGGTGCCTTCGCTGCTCTCAAGCCAGAATTTGACCAGAGAAATGTCAAATTGATTGGTCTTTCTGCTGAGGGTGTGGACAAGCATCTTGCTTGGGTCAAGGATATCGAAGAGGTTTCCCTCGGTGGAAAGGAGTTTGAGTACCCAATTATTGCCGATGAGGACAGAGAGGTTTCCTTCTTGTTCGACATGGTAGACGAGGAAGGTTTCAAGAACCTTAACGGTGGTCTTGTTCAGACTATCAGATCTGTCTTCATCATTGACCCTTCCAAGAAAGTGAGATTGACCCTCACCTACCCTGCTTCCACTGGTAGAAACTCGGCTGAGATCCTCAGAGTTATCGACTCTTTGCAGCTCACAGACTCCAAGGGTGTTGTTACTCCTATCGATTGGACGGCTGGTAAGGACGTTATCATTCCTCCATCTGTTTCCGATGCAGATGCTACTGCTAAGTTTGGCGAGTTCAGGAAGGTCAAGCCATACTTGCGTTTCACTAAGGTCTAAGTTGGCATGCGATGTCACATATATATGCTTGTAGTTCCAATCTATATATAAAAATATTCATTATTTCGTTTTCCGTTTCTGTGTAGTTGGATAGATATGGATAGATATCGGCCAAAATATGTCTCCTCAATGCACCTAACAACTCAAGCTATAATTTCCCATGCAGTAAGAGGCCTTTTGCCCTGAAGCATCAGAGCCCCACACAATTCACGCCCTCTCATTATCACCACCTCTCTTCTTCTCACTAGACGTGAATAACTGATCACAACTCCTTTATTATTCATTTGCGATTTTCTTAACCAGGTCTGGCAACCACTACCAACAATGCAATTCGGACCAGTAAGCTTTCATTCTTAAGTTAGCAGCACCCTTCCCTGCCCACCCTTTCCCTGCACTGTGGGATCCGGGGTAGCAGACGGGTAACGGGACCCCCACTGCTTATTCTTATACGCCTAAACATGCACTAGTATTGCAGAGAGATGAGGTACCAAGGGCAACGGAATAGGTGAATAACCATGTGCTTGGGTGAATGATTCCAAGGTATATATGGGACAGACAGACTCTTATTCCGTATTGTCAAGAGATCTTGTGGACACTTTCTTCTACCGCACCGGATTACCTGGTTCAAATAGAGAATACGTTGTCAAAGGTTACATGCACACAAAGCGGTTCATGATACAGGTGTCAATGGCATAGACACATACATAGCTCACTGTTTGGATCATATAGAACTGAGGTCAGAGTTCAGAGCTTACAAAATCTAAGGGCAGCAATGTCATCTCAGTTACGAAATAGCAATGGAGATGCTCCATCACGGCAGGTGCAAGACGGCTCGCTGTCTGGAGTAGACAGTGACAGGGCATACACCTCGACATCTGCAAGTGTCACTCCTGTTGATGATTCAGTATCTGCTGAGGGTCCAACAACGAAGAAAAGGAGATCTACAGTTGAGGACCTGGTCGCAAGGAAACTGAGCCGGAATAGTCATGACGAAACACAGCGTCGTGGTCATCGGCCAGTCACCTCATGTACCCATTGTAGACAACACAAGATCAAATGTGATGCTTCTGATAGGTACCCTGCCCCCTGTAAGAGGTGTAGCAGGATGCGTCTCCACTGTGAGATTGATCCTAAATTCACACCCAAAAAGGGTTCACAGATACAACTACTCAAGAACGATGTTGATACTCTCAAATCCAAACTGGAGCAATTCATAGGCAAAGAACCCAAGCCAACTCGTGTTGCGGCTACAAAGTCAAAGGCAGAAAATGTGCAGGCAACGACGGCTCCCACGGTACCCACTGGTCAGGTCAGAACCCTCACGGATAACACAGAGGTGCTGAAACCAAGTGTCTCACATAGAATTCCCGATATTCATTTAGTGCCCCAGTCACAGGAACCTCCATTGGGAACCCCTGGTAACTATGTGGTGCTTCCCCAAGTGCCTCAAAGTAGTATCACTGAATTCAACCTAGGGGAGGTGAGAATACCGCTTGAAAAGGCTGTGGAGCTGCATAATCGATTCTGTACTGATTATTTGCCGTATCTCCCAATCCTTTCCTCGACAAGTTGTGTTGAGTTGTACCAGCAATCGCAGCTCTTGTTTTGGACTGTGATGTTGACGGCCTGTCTGTCTGATCCGGAACCTACGTTGTACCTGTCTCTTGCTACATTGATCAAAAGGCTAGCTATTGAAACTTGTTGGATCAGAACACCCAGATCGACGCATATCATCCAAGCATTGCTCATATTGGGTATGTGGCCATTGCCAAATCCAAAGGTGTTGGATGACTGCTCATACAGATTTGTAGGACTCGCGAAAGGTCTATCGCTCCAGCTCGGATTGCATAGAGGCAAATTTATTGCGGAGTTTTCCAGGAACCAAGTTTCTCTTCCCGATGCTGAAAAATGGAGAACCAGGAGTTGGCTGGCAATATTCTTCAGTGAGCAGTTCTGGTCTTCCAATTTGGGCCTTCCCCCATCCATGCAAACAGACTACCTTCTTGAGAATGCCCGTATAGATCAGAGTCTTCCAAAGAATTTCAGATGCCTGTTGAGTTTAGCTATCTTCCAGTCCAAAATGGTCAATGTAATGGGACACAGTGTCACCAGCCCCGATGGACTTATAGATCCAAGGAATAGAGCCGGCTCCCTGGCTATACTAGAGAGAGAACTGGAACGGTTGGCCTTCAAGCTCCAAATCGATGATATATCTGTGGAAATCTACTACCTATATATCCAGTTGATGATATGCTGTTTTGCCTTCCTACCTGAGACTCCCAGTGAAGATCAGATCAAATATGTTACACAGGCCTATCTCTCATCAACAAGGGTCGTGACACTCATTTCTAAGATATTGGAAACCAAACGCCTCATCGAGTGTCCTATTCATGTAAGGCACACTGTCAGCTATGCCGTTTTGATATTATTCAGACTGCATTTGACTCCATTCCTTCTTCCAAAGTATATAGACTCAGCGCGTCAGAGTATTGTCACAGTTCACAGACTTTTCCGAAACATGTTAGCTTCGTGGAAAGAAATCCAAAATGATATATCCAGAACGGCCAATGTTCTTGAAAAGCTAAATTTCGTCATCATAACACATCCAGAGTTGTTCCAGCATGAGGGGATCATCATGAGGATGAGATCTCACTTGACTGGTTCATTGTTTTATGATATGGTGTGGTGCATTCATGAAGCAAGGCGGCGGGTAATCGAAGCCCAGGCAGAGCAAAAAAATGGTGGTGCAGCTCAACGTTCTACCAAACAACAACGCTCACGTGCTGATTCATCTTATAAGCCGCTTCCACTTCCCTTCTATGACCACATCACCAAGGACAACTTCACAGCTATAACGACGACCAAGTCTAATGGTACCACCATAACAACGCTTGTCCCTACTGATGAGGCCATGAACAATGCAACTGCAAATGCCACAGCGGCTGGCTTGACTAAACCATTGAGAATCAATGGAATTCCTGTTGCCATGCTTGAAGCCACAGGTAGCGTGAACCGTGACAGTAGCAAATCGAACACTCTTTTCTCTACGCGTAGGGGAGGTGAACAGCGGGTGAGTACTTCTCAAAAGCTAAAAGCCAATGCAGAGTCTCAAAATAGTGTTCCTACCCTTAAGGACATCTCATCTGTTGGATTGTCTGGCCAGTTTCGTGAACCTGATGTCAATGGTATCTTACCACCTAGCGCTGCATCTGCTGCGTCTGCTGTGCTACCTCCGTCAAGGAAGAAGAGCCTCTTCTCCTATAACACTACTCAGTCTGTCCCACAAACACCACCAGCACATGCAGAGGTACGTTCTGGCTCACAGGCGGATATTCTTCCAGGGATGTTCACAAACACATCTCCTCAATCCCAAAAGAGTGGTTCCATGTCCGAAGATATCTCACCTTCTGATCTGGCGAGAGACAATATAAACGATCACAGTGAACAGTCTTTCATCGATAGCATATTTCAGCAACATAGCGCGAACTGGACTGAAGGTGCCGATGACTTTCTTGGTTGGCTGGATATGAACATGGTGCCCGAATTCTAAAACAAAAGTCTACGAACATCATCATTATTGACAATTTGCCTGAAAGTTATTATCAAAAACTTATTATTTATTTCTTATGTAGTACATGTACATTATAATTATGCCCCTCCCAAAGCCAGTTATTATATGAGACCTAATCAGTCTTCCTCTCTTGGATCGCCTATTCCGTCCTCGTAGATCGCAAATACACACTCGCTCTCTGGTAGGCATGGAGAGTCGTAAATCTTACATATTCTTTGCTCTGCCTTACCCTTCTTGAAACTCAGTCTTGTAGTCGAAGAATGCGCAATGATATTTCCTCCGATAGGTTTCTTTGGGTCTGGGTTGAAAACTGCTGCTGCATCCACCTGGGCCACAACTTGGTTTGTTATCAGGACGGCAATTCCGAACTCATCAGCAAGCCTCTGGAGCGTTCTCATGTATTTGGCAACATGCATCTGTCTAGCAGAAAGTTCACCTCTTCCACTGAAATCGGTTCTATAGAGCGCCATGATGGAGTCAACAATCAAAAGACTGAAGCGAGATTCAGACATCATAGCAGCAGCCTGATTCAAGAGTTGCAGTTGGTGATCGGCATTGTATGCCCTTGCATAGGCAACGTTGTCGAGGGCATCGTCCTCATTGAGGCCATATCTCTTGGCAATTGACACCAGTCTAATGGGACGGAATGTACCCTCAGTGTCGATGTAAAGACATTTACCTTCTCCTCCTCCCATATCAACAGGCAGCTGGCAAGTGACGGCCAAAGTATGGCACAGCTGAGATTTACCTGTTCTGAACTCACCAAATACCTCGGTAATAGAACCAGTTTCTATGCCACCTCCGAGAAGGGTGTCTAGTTTTTTTGACCCAGTAGTGATACAAATAAGCTCACTTCTGCGGTGATGGAACTCAGAAGCTGTGGTAAATCCCATAGGCACAAATTTGGTAGCCTCCATCAGAAGCTTATCAGCCTTTGCCTCAGAGATACCCTTAATCGTCAACAGGGCTCTCTTTGGTGTATATGCAATGGACTCCACCGTGTTGAAACCACTTTCAGCGAGCTTCCGGATATCAGCCGGTGTGATACCATTTCCCTCGAGCTTGGAAATAGGCATTGGCCCATACATCCCTTCTTCATCCTCATCCGCATCTGCCATGACTGGCCTCTCCTCTACCTGAACATCAGAACTGTGATGAGTCATCGTACAGTTGAGTCAAGCCTGTGTTTTATTTAACCGTCAGAAAAGAATAACTTCCAGATACACAACCGTATTTATTTTAATTTATATTCGAGCGCTGAGTTTGTATATCGATGTGTCTCTACATTTCCTTGTCCTCTGTGCTGCAGTATAACTCCTACAAGCAGATCATTGATGATGCGCTGCATCGCGCGAGGGGGGGCGAGAAAATCAAAACAAACGAAGCCAAGCTTACGCGTTAGTCAGCTGCGAGGGGGGAGGGAGCTGGGTACTGTAGGGAGCATGCGATGAGGTAGGTGTACCGCGTCGGCATCAATTAAATCTCAAATAGGATATTCACCATATCGGGACAGTACCTGCAGGATGCCGCTCCACATATTTCAGTTGGCGTGAAAGAGGAAACACCATTGACAATGCTCTTTACAATTGCTGTTGCTGTTGCTGTAGCAAGGTTGGAAATCACACTGATCGTCAGCCAATTATAACTTATATTGATTAACAATATTTCAACAGTATTTCAAAGAAGAGGGTCACGTTCTCTTTAACAATTAACTCTGCTCTTGTCCCATTCGTGCAGACGACACACCTTTGACGCGTGACGGTACATGTATCTGCTGGGGAAGTTCACCTAAAGCTCGATATCATTCTGCTATCATAAGGCTTGACCAAGTTTAAAGATAAATGTTGCATACAGAAGTTTCTGATATGACACAAGATTTTCCCGCACAGAAAACGAATGCTGATGCAGACGCCATTCTGGATTATGGGTTCCCTGAGCTGGACGATCCAAGCTCTCCAGTGTCAATGCTATTACGCAAATCAAAGTACGAGATCCCAGAGGAGCAAATGGGGCAGCTGAAAGAGATGGCTGCTAAGCTGTTCGAGGGTACGTGTTCTTCTCCTCCTCCAGAGCAATATTTAGCATACTTGGGTAGTGGATTCAATGGAAATAAGAATCCTCAAGAAGATAGCTCAGAGATTGCCGTATTGAGACATCTGTACATGTCCATATTCAGGTGGAATGCTAGTCTTCTGATATCTCTAAGAAACCTCTGCGATCGTTTATATTTCAGGGGTGAGTCCCAGCAAATTGATGCTGTCCTGGATACGTTTGCTAATAGTTGGTTTTATGTGTATGGTGGATCTTCCCAAAACAAGAAAAGCGATTCCTACCACTGCACCTTCAGCAATCAAACAGGCGTATATTTAGTTGCATATTCACTGATATTGCTCAATACAGACCTTCATAGTTCTGAACAGGATCATAGGAAGAATATCAGCAAAGCAAATTATCTGAAGAATACAGTCTCTGCATTGAAGCAAAATGGTGTGTCACTGATAAATCTCCCAAAGATTGAAGCGGAACTCCGCAAGTTCTACGAGAGTCTGGATGCTTCAGAGTTACGGATCAGAGACAATACCACCCCATCGCATCATCCCAGAACATCAATCTCCACTGCCCACAAACGACTGTCTATGGCCTCTTTGAGAGGGCACACTCCAAGACCATCAGCCTACGACGTCCCGACTACCGCAAGGCATTCACACTTAGCAAGAGCATCTATTGCCTCTTACTCAATGGATTCCGTTAATGATAGAGACTCCCTATACTCAGGAAATGCAAGCACACTGGGTGACTATGACAGGAACTCTATTGCTTCTAGACCACCCGCAGCCGGATTCGCTAGCGCCCTAATTGCGGAACGTTCACTGCGTAAGATGCCATCCACAGATAGCCGCTTATCATTCAACACCACTATGTCCAGATCACCATCTGTTATGACTCTCGGTACTACTCTTCAGAAATTGAGCACCAAACAATCTTCTCTTTTCGGTTTTGATGAGGCGTCTCTTGGGTTCATCGAAGAAGATGGAGATTTAGAGCTGGAGCTCAACGGCCCTCCATGGATCAAAGAAGGAATGCTAATCCCACTGCGGGCAGATGTATATGATCATCCCAACTGTAGTTATCAAGGTCAAGAGTCGAGACAATCTCAACGGGGATTCACAGGGTGGTTTCAAAGATCAAAGCCTATTGAAACCCGCAAAGGGACACCTCTTTTTTGTGTGATCTCCAAGGGTGAGTTGGCTTTGTACACTTTCGACCAAACAGTCAGAAGTAGAAAGACCATGTCTGATCTCAGGGAGATTGCTAATTTGCAATCTGACAGTGGGAAAGGTGACGGTAATTGGCTAAACAATGCTACTTGTGTAACAAAGTACAACCTCTGTTCCTGTTTTGCACAATTGATCAAGAAAACTTCCAAGTCTTATCCCCAGCTAGAGGCGTCTTACGGTGCAGCTGTAAGGAAAGCAGGATTTCAAGTCTTCTGGACAGTGACCCTTCCATCAGCTAATCCTATTGCCAGATCAAATCAGAACCTGCTTATTTTATCTGCAGGCACTGAGGAAGTGGCTTCTGAATTTGTCGAGTCTTGCAACTTTTGGTCGGCCCGGACATCTGCCATTCCATCAGACGAGGCTATATCGTCGGTAGAGTATGGATGGTCCAACTCCATCCTCAAAGGTCTCGATAGCGAAACAACAGCTTTGGAAACTTTGAATGCAACGCATATTGAGAAGTGGACACCTATGGTGTATGGATTGATCGCCACCTCATTCACGATGACAGAGCAGTTGTCTAGCCTTCGGTCCTACTACACTGCTTTGAAGGAGCAGTTGAAAGACCACGTTAGCCTACGTCAAAAGTTCAAGGTATTGGAGAACTACACACAGAACATGCGGCCTGTGGTAAATCAGAGCTCAATTTTCTCAAGGAGTGGGAGAAGAACAACCGACAACGGATTCAAGGCTAAGCAGCAATTGCGTATCGTGACTCTCAACTGGAGGAACAAACAGATTTATCTCGAGAATGAAGTATACAGATTTAGAGAATATATCTCATCGCTTCACAAAGCCATCGGTTTAAGACGTGAGAAGTTAGAAGCAAATGACTCTGAGAGCACAGCTGGATTTGCTGAAGAAACTGCCACTGCGGATCACAAGCCTGAGGATGCTGTGTTTGCGCCTTCGGTTAGTGGAGTGGCAGCTGTCCAGGTACAATAGGGATTGTCACTGGAAGTTAATTGTAAATATATATAATATTAAAAACCATACATCTTTGACAGGAAGCAATTTCACTTTATGTTCTTTTTACGTTCCAATACAATGTTTCTACGATGAATTTTCAATTACAAATATTCGTATTCTTGTTAGGCTTGTCTCTACAGTCGAAAGGGATTTTTAAAATAGATAATATGTGTTTTCTTCCTCTTATTGGTATCAAGCAGCATGCATCAGTATGGTGTGTGCCTCCCCGCAAAATAAGCGTGTCCGCACCAATGGCCACCCGAATCACCACCATCAACATCCGGTGTGGGAGACACAGGTGGATGGCCAGATAGGAGCACAGCATAACTGGGTGCCTCAATGTAATTGTGTACAATGCCATTGATCACTTTTAACCAAAATATACTCAGCATTTCTCCTCCTCGTATTTGTAATTGGTTCTGATCACTTGAATATACATTTTTTTGCTGTTGACTGTTTCAAATACAATACACAATGTCTGACCCAAGTTCAATCAATGGTAAGTAAACCAGTGTAGTTAGTCGACTGTATAGTGAATATGCACTCTTCCAAATTGCCACCACCTCAAATCAGGATATTTGGAAGGGATTGTGGATTTCATTATCTCTTTGTTGGATTCAAAGGATATGACACTACATTCAACATCGGTGTCGGCATCTTACTAACAAGGAACCCCATGTTATAGGTGGTTCTGCCGTGGCTATGGTAGGCAAGGATTGCGTTGCCATCGCCTGTGACATGAGACTTGGTAACCAATCATTGGGTGTTTCTAACCAATTCGAGAAGATTTTCAACTATGGCCATGTTTTCATGGGACTGACAGGTTTAGCAAGTGATGTGACAACTCTGTCGGAGGTGTTCAGATTCAAGACAAACTTGTACAAAATGAGAGAAGAGAGAGCCATAGAACCAGAGACATTTGCCAACCTTATTTCATCCACATTATACGAGAAGAGGTTTGGTCCATATTTCGTGGGACCACTGGTGGCAGGAATAAATAGCAAAACTGATAAGCCATTTGTGTGTGGGTTTGATCTGATTGGATGCATCGACTTTGCCAAGGATTTTATTGTTTCTGGAACAGCAACAGATCAATTGTACGGTATGTGTGAATCACTCTATGAACCAAACCTTGGCCCAGATGATTTGTTTGAGACTATTTCACAGGCGCTGTTAAATGCGGCTGACAGAGATGCTCTCTCTGGTTGGGGTGCCGTAGTGTATGTGATTACTAAGGATAAGGTGGTAAAAAAGTACCTCAAGTCTCGCCAGGATTGAACTAGGGAGTTGGTAGATTCTTGCAATTGTGCGAATAATAATTGCAGCACACATAGAGCGTGTAGAACATGTATAGTCAGTTCAAAATGGAGGTTGATACGTTTATTGATGTTCTGTTGTTCCAACAGGTACAGTATATGCAGATAGTATTTTTTGTACACTCCATTGTCATACAGATAATTTTGACGGCTTAACTACAAGACAAGCGGGCGCGGAACCGTCCTTCCAACACCATCGGAAATCCTTCCTTCCTTCCTCTCTGTCCACATTCTATTTTTTCTCTGTCTCCCTCTGCAACTCCAGCTCTTTCTGGATCACTCTCTTGAGCTTCAAATCTTTACCATACTCTTCTTCCTGCAATTTTTTCATTTTCTCCTCAAAAGCCTTTGTCTTAGCCCTTCTCTCTAGAATCTTCTTCCTGTCACCAGCAAGCCTGGTCTCGTGAAGGCAGTCTGTCAGAGCTTGCTTCTTGTCATTACAAGCACCAAACACCTTGTGCATGAAATCCCGCCTGTGGCACTCCTCGAGAGCATCTATTAAATCCTCACAGGCTATATATATGTTAGCAATGATATCTTATGGTGGTGGGAGACAAATCATCATATGCTTGAAGAAAAACACCACTCTCTATATCTCTATCGCTATATCTCCATCCCTATCTCTCCATATCTCCATCCCCAACTCCATCTCTCTCTCTCTCTCCATCTCCATCTCCATCTCCATCTCCATCTCTCTTACTCACCTACGAACTTATCCCTGTCCAACTGTGGATGCATTTTGTCTGCGACTTATTTCGTGGAATATTGTTAAAGTATATATCCAACTTTCAACGGATGTACGTCAATAACTGTTAAAGCTGGAACACCCCAGCTATGCACCTCTCCAAAGCCCGCACAGTGAAGAATATTGTGAACTACCTCTCCCATCCGTATTCTCCCCCTCTCTCGCCCGTACGATGGTGCAGCGTAATCTTCTCCCTATTTATTAACCATGCCACTGCTAGGTGGTCATGGTGCGTGTGGGCTGGTACTATGTAGCAAGACGCATGCTGCTAAAATGTGTGCGAGAGCGTAGAGACTCACTGAGTGTGTGAGTGAGCCCTTCCTTCCTCCTGAACACCTATCCCCATGCATGATCGCCGCATCTCCATGGCAGAGAAGAGGGATGGCTGAGATGGTGTCGCGCAAATATCTCTTGGGCACCTGAGACGTGAATGGCATCGCCATGACTACAATTGAAAGAGATTGTTAATATCACAGATCTATTGACTTTTTCTTGTTGCAGCACTTATATAAACATATATATTGTTGTATATTACCGTACAAACATTCTTTGAAACGCCAATAGGTTTATCATCTCCCACTGTTACTGCGTAAGGCACTCTGAACCTGTCTGCTTTTGGTACGCGGACACCGACATCATCACTTAGCCATTGTCAACCCGTTATTGAACACCAGAAATGACGGAGCCCAAGAAATCCACAGAAGCAGATGATGTGCTCGAATTTCTGAACTCTCTGCCCGAAGGTGATAAGGGTACTAGTCTTCGTGTCTCTAATGGTCCAGCCAAGGGGAAGAGCGATGAGGATATCCTTGATTTCCTTGATGAGATCGCCGCAGAGGAGAAGAAGACATCTGCTACTAAGACCACCTCGAAGATAACAAAGACACTTGCTGGTTTCCAGGAACCGCCACAGGGGAAGAAAGATGTTGTTGCCCCTGCAACTACTGAGGTGCCAATAGACGATGAGGCACTGGAACATCCAAACGCACATGCAAATGCTCCTGTTAACGATCCAATCACATCTTTTTCCAATTGGTGGTCTACAGATGGTTCTACCAAAGTCACATCTCAGGTTTCGTCATTCTGGGGCTCAGCCAAAACTTTGAGTCAGTCAGCCCAGGAGAGGGCAGAAAGCGCAATAAAGCTGGCCCGTGAGAATGGAATTGAGGCTAATGTGAGAAAGGCCATGCGTGATGTGGGTATATCCGGTATACACGAGAATGGAGAACTCACAGATGAGCAGAAAGCTGAATTGTTAAAGCTTCCAGATGCTGCAAAGGCTATTGAGTCCCTAAACAAGGGGTTCGGCTTCTTCTCCACAAAGCTCTCTGATGTGATCGATAAGATACAGACCGATCTGGATTTGACTGCAGGCCCACGAGATGAGGTGTTGGACATCAAGCTTGTTCATGATTTTCAAGGCTATAGTCATATTTCGAAATACATACGCAATCACTTTGACAATGTGATGAGTTCACAAGTTGATGGTGATATCCGCGTTAATGTTTCACAGACTCATACCAGAAGCAAATCTGGTGGTGACAGCACAAGGAGCCTCAGCCTTTTCCAAGGCAAGATTTCTGACGGAGAAAATCTCGTCATAGCTAATATTGATAATGCTATCAAGGACACAAAGGCAGAACGGGAACTCAAATTGTCAACTGCGAAGAAAGAAGAAGACGATGTCAACGAAGGTAAGGCTAATCCTTCTGGGGCAGTGCGAAACTCTGAGCTCTTCATTGGAATCCAGGCCGTTGCTGTGCAGTCTTCTAGTTCTGCAGCCGCTGCTAGTCCCTCTGATCATATCAGTGTCGATCCATATACTCCTGGTTCATTCTCGTTCACTCTGGTGCTGAAGGACACAACGCATGACATCACAATAGTTAGTAGGTCTCAGCCATTCCCAGTTAGATGGGCCACCTGGCTAGAGAGCTCGGACGATAAGGGTGACGAAGGGGGATCAATGGAAGGTGTTGACCCTGGTGAATGGGTCTCTGGATGGATCGACAAGGGTCTCGATCTGTCTTTTGGTGTTCTTGCTCAGTCATATATAATACGGAGAATGGGCTTTTGAGTTCATGTGTGTTCATGTGTGTTCATGTGTGCTTATTGTTACAGCACTCAATTAGTATTTTGTTTTCAACTTTGGGCTTGACTTTTCTGTTGCAATGCTTACGATCTTACTACTATAATGTCATTAGAGCAGAAGTTGATTATAGTTAAATTTTATCGAGCAATGTGATGCTAATATACAATCATACACAATGATCTGCTGAGTTATACTGTTCTTGCTAGCAGTCCTTTCCTTTCTGTGCATTATATGATTCTACAGACAACCTAGCTAGTCACCTTCGTTCGTAGTATGATTTTCGAGTATCTTTTGCAATCCTTCTTGGTCACTGGCAATCAGGCCGTTATCCCAATCAACCACCAGAGGCGGTTGAAAGATTCCTGCGTCGATCGCCTCCTCCAACGGTTTAGAAGCAAATACCGACACATCCTTCGTAGTAACAAGCTTATCAGCGTCAGCAACATGTACTAAACTGGATCCCCATACAGGAAACGCTGATTTATATGCATCCTTGCACATTGGATGCGTACTCAGAGAGTTCTTGATGAAGGAGAACTGCTCTATGGTTGGGAATGAGGTTGAAACATCGAGTGAGTACTTTTCAACTTGGGAATCCCCTTTTACCAAGACGGACGATAATAGCTGCCCTACTCTGCTTTTGCTTTTTGTATTTGCACTAGCCAAACGGTGAGAGGAGCGTTCAAGTTCCTTCAAAAGCTGCGTCGAGCTTGACGATTTGGGTGAATGGCTAAAAGATGTTAGCAACTGTGAAAAATCAATAAAGTAAATAGGCAAATAAACAGATATCCTCGATATCAATTGGGACAATTGTATCTTGAAACCTTACAATGTCATCACCTGACTGCAAAACTACTTACAATAGCGTTATCACTCCTGGCACCCCCTGTAAGCTTCGGAACATAGACATCGGGTCAACTTTGATGGACAAGAGTACCGAAATTAAAATATGAAAATATTTACTATATATGACTTTATCGGTTCACTCAAGTTCCGTCACTGTCTTCAGAAATATGTTGTTCTTAGATCTCTGCAGTGTGGAGAAGAGCAACCCTCCCCTCACTATGGGGAGTAGTCGCCTCTGTCTCTCTATCTTGCAGGAAGTCATCGCATGGTGATCGGAACCCTCTTCGGCTGTGAAAGGGTTACCGGCACCGCACCACATGATAGGCTACGGGGATGTGAGAGAGGTTAATCCATGGTAGATAGGTTAGGTTGTGTAGATACATTCTCATGTTTAAGTGTTGTCTCAACTTAGTGTACGTTTTGTTGAAGTAGTCGTTTTAATCAGAGTGGACATTGGAACACAGATATCCCAGCTAGTACTACTGCCTTCGAGACGCGCCCGGATATGTTTCAACGCTATGTATGCGCCTATGCATATAAAAAAAATCATTGATACTGTGCATTTATTGAAGAATTGAGTTTAGCTCGAATGTCTAAATAAACATCTATTTATACCTCGTATCCAAACACATCTGGTCTTCTTTGTGTCCATAAAGGCATATCTCTTCTAACTGTCTCTAGTCTGTCAAGATCAACGTCAGCGGTACACAGATCCTCCTTGCCAGCAGAGACATCAGAACACTCAGCCAGAATAGTTCCCCATGGGTCAACAATGATTGAGTGGCCAAATGACTCTCTTTTCACTTTTGGAACTTCACCATTGGCTATTTCTTCGTCAGAAAGAGTTTTGTGAGCCCCGGATTGAGCAGCCATAACGACATAAGACTGAGTGTCCACAGCTCTGGCTCTTCCCAGAAGATGCCAGTGCGCAGCACCAGTCCTGACTGTGAATGCGGATGGATAGGTAATAATCTGGGCACCGAGAGTTCTCAATCTCAATGCAATTTCCGGGAATCTAATGTCGTAACAAATAGCAAAACCTATCTTGCCACAAGGACTATCAAAAGGCTTGAGCACTTCCGTGCCCGGCTCAACAGACAAGCTTTCCTTCAGGATTGGCCCATTGCTAATGTCCACGTCAAACAAATGAACCTTTTGATATCTCTGCTCGATCTCTCCTTCATCGGTAATCCACAGCAGAGTGTTCTTAACTCTGTCAGAAGTCTCAGAAGGTTCATGCACACCAACGCTGACAAATAAGGAGGTGCCTTCTGCATGTAACTCCTTGAGTTTCTTCTGTATACCAAGAACAAATGGAGACTCGGTCACCGGCTTGGCAATCTCTTTCGAGTGTTGAGCACTCTTGGCAATGTAATCAGAAGCTTCTGGTAGAAACAAAACTTTGCACTGCAGCGCGGCCGCTCTCGCAACCAGGCGAACCGCAACAGCGGCATTCTCCGCAAGAGAAGAGGAAGAGCACATTTGCCCTGCTGCTATGAGTACCATGTTTTTTTTCGAACTCAAATTCTGAACTGTTCCCACAAATGAAAAATACTACTTGCTTGTAATCCTTATATAACGGCTAATTGAGTTTGTTTTTTTGTTTCTAATTGTATATTTTGGGAGAGAAGACTCTATGCCACCCGGAGCCACTCCGAGCCACTCCCTGCCTTACGTGCTTTTCACACATTAATCACCACCACCTCTCTCTGGCCTTATCGCTCTGTGGTATCAGTACCGGCCCGATAAGTTTCTACAGTTCCCCACTATATGTGGAGAGGGTACTCGTGCTGCAGACGCGCATATGCGCATCCGGGAGGAGGAAAACACTACTGATAGGGCTAAAAGCTGGGGTAAAGAGAGCAGGCTCTCTTCGTTATTTGACATTTCTTTTTTATTTCCAGTATTAATGTATAGTATCTCAAATGTTAGAGGACTGGTCCATATACAAATATACATAATTTTATAATTGAGGGATAGGAGAATCTTCCACCTCCTCCTTAGACTGTGTCTGTTGTATTTTCAGTGCTCTGTGTTATCATCACTTGGAGTCGCTGGCTCTCTGTGATCCAAGTCATCATCAGAAATATCTGCTAGTTCAAACTCATTTATACCGCCTCCAATGGCTTCGTAGTCGTGATCTGTCGCCCCACCACTTTCAGATGGCACATTCACCAACTTCAAGTAAACCTCCAACATGAGCAAAAACCAAAGATAAGTGACAAATGCACCACTTGTGAGAACCATTATATAGGAAGAATGGTCTGCACCCAAACTGTGCACCAACTCAAGCTGCTCCTCATTTGCTCCCATGAATATTATACCTGACAAAACAAGGGCCAAAGAAGGGAAGTACTGAAAGGAAAGGATCTTGAAGGGGATATTTCTCTGATCTTGTAGCAGGAATGAAATCTCCCAAATTCTTGCAGCTCCTCCCAACATCAATACTAGGCCAAACATGGCATGCACTTTTGTGCTGATCTCGAGATGTTGTGCATGCTGTGACATGGCATATCCTGTGAATATAAGGAGCAGCGACGGAATGAACGATCTCTTACCGTTGCGAGTCAGCCATATTCCAACCAGTCCTCCTGCCCACCATATGATGCCCATTGACGTATGCTGATAATCACCATGTGACCATGCTTCTCTGCCCCACCTATGCTCTGTAAATGTGTTCACTATACCCCATGCACACATCACACAGCTATCATAAAACTCTTGACTTCTTGTTTGGCCGTCACCCGCTCTCAACCAGGGCACAACCAAAACCGTCAAGAGGACGAAGCCATACAACACAAATGCTGTTCCCATTATTCCATGAGCAATACATTGGCCTACATGTACCTCGCGACAAAACCCAAACATTGCAACAGGAGCAAGACATACTTTGATCCAACCAGTGAGCACCAGTATGAATGAGCATGCCTTATATGCTACAGTAAGGGTTTTCACACCCGCCAGCGCCAGCCACCTCTCCGATGATCCGTGACTTACGAACAACTCAGAACCCGTAGTGAGACTCCCGAAGAAAATCGTGAGGCAGTAGAAGAATGCCAGAAACCATGCTGTACCTCTGGATGTTCTGTTCTCAACACCATCCACGTCAGGAAACCTTAGGAGCAAAGCTTCAACGACAGCATAGGAAGCACACACAATCTGCAGAGCCGTTGAAGCCACAAACCTATCAGCCCATGAGAGAGAACACGCAAATGATGGTAATAACATCAATGCACCTACCGTGCATAGCCAATGGAAAGTCTTTGAGGCGGCATTCACAGGGTGCGGTGGCTCTCCTGCATCCATATCCATGTCCATATCATCTGCAGCAGCATCTGCAGCTGCTACCCCAACTGTGATCAATAGCAACAACGCCAGTGATGGCCAATGAGCTCGTATTGACATCAACATCATGAAATAATGACAATTACTCCAAGAAATGCTGTGTTTTGTGTTCTCACTGGAACACCAGGCATGCAATTTATGAACCCCTTTAAGGCACCACCAAGTCCCTTGCTGCAATCGAACCATGTATGCAAGCCCTGACATTTGGTAGGTGTACGACGTTGCCAAGAGATGAGGCGAGCCGGCGGGGTTGACAGCCAGGGCGTCTACTGCGGCAACAAACAACCTGGTTAAGACTATTGTAATTACTTGCGCAGACTCGTCTTGTGTTCTACTAATATATTTCGCCTACTATCTAAAAACCAATCCACCCCCACCCCTCGATGTATATAATGAAATATATGTATATATATGTATATGAACGTTTGTATTATGGTGGTACCATTACTCTGTTTTCATGTCTGATGCTTTTGCGCATGCACGTAGTCTATTTTCTTCACTTATCCTTCTTGTAGTCTGTTCTCCTCGCTGGAATGACCCAAGTTCTCACCTTCGTCCTCACCTTCAGATTCTATATTGAAGATTGCACTTTCGTCAATTTCCCTATTGTCCTCGTCAAATGCCTCAAAAAGTTGATCTCTTGGCTGATTGGTGCGCGACTTATCCAGACTGTTCCTGGCTAAGCCTGTAACAGGAAATTTATTATTATCATCCACATCAAATAATGTGGCTCCTCTAGAGTCCGGGTCATATGAACCATGGCCATCGTGATATGAATTATCATCCGGGTCTTCATCAGTGTCAAATTCGTCGTCTGGGGCAATGATATCAAACTCATAGTCTTCTCTTCTTCTTGACTTTCTCCTGCTACCACCATTCCTCAAAAGGGTGAGGCACGCTATGAAACCAATAAGGATAAAGGCCAAAAAATATAAGGTGAACCCACTAGAGTCTCCCTGTCTATACGACCCATCCTCATTGTTTATATCATCATCCTCGTGTCCTCCTGCACCATCGGTAGAGTGAGAGTCATCTATAGGTGGTGTTGTTGTCTCTACAGCATTGGCTGAGCTTGTTGTGGGCAGATCTCCTGTGTCTGTTGTGTGTGAACTAGTCGAAGTCGACTGCGTAGGAACGGTGCCATCTCCTTCCCCTAGTGGCGGAGTACCTAGATCCTCACCGCCTTGCTCACCACTATTACTGTCCTGTCCAACATCAATGCTGTAATCCACATCCAAATCATATCTTTTGGCCTTCAGTGGGTCAATGGATTCCCCAAAAAACCTCAGCTGCCAGCTATGAAACTGAACGGAATTCTGGCCTGAGTTGGACATCACCTCGATCTTCCAGTCCCCGGCTCCCTTCTCACCCCAGTGAGCAACACTCATGAAAGTCCAATTGGGGAAACCGTCCCCGGAACGGTCACGTTTCCTGTATGCCGCAAGTTCAGAAACAATCCCGGACGGAGATGTGAGCACAACCCTAGTCTCACCTCTAAAGCGGGTAGAGATATCCACGACAATAGTCACATGCTCTATGTGGTCCAGATTAACAGCTCCAAGTTGTTCTTGGGTTATCTGTACTGTGTGCTCAATTGTATTTTTTGTTCCATCGGTGTCTTCATTCACAGGCAAAACAGGAGAGTAAAACCATGCCTGGGGCTTGAGTGGGGTCCAGCCTCTTGCCTGCTCTACAAGCTTGTAAGCATCCAGCTTACCATAACCGTACTTATGTGAGTACATTCTTCCCATTGCTCCTTCCTGCCACATTCCGTCGCCATCGTTTATCTCAACGGCGCTCATGAGCGAAAGCTGTTGCACGTCTCTCCATGTTAGATCTGGGTTGGCCTCTAATACCAGTGAGTAGATTCCGGCTGCTAATGGAGCTGCAGCGGATGTCCCTCCGTGGTTTCCGGTGCATTTATCATTTATATCGGTTGTATGAATATGCTCGCCCGATCCAGAAGAGTATGTCACGACCATCACGGCTGAGCATGCCTCTGCATAAGGCGGGTGCAACCCCTTATGATCTATGGCACTCACAGTGATAGAGTATATGCTGTTGGTATAGCCGTCAAAGTTACAGCTGTCACCATTCAGAGCTCCATTACCGCTCGCAAAAACGTAAAGAGACCCCTTCTCATTTCTCCCCTCCTGAACACCCTTGATCATTGCTTTTTTCACCAGGACATCGGGAGCCATCATGGATCTACCATCATCTGGAGGACCCCATGAACATGAATATATATCGTTCACCCCAAGTCCATACACCATGGCTGCTGCTTCTTCTTCCGAGGTAATCTCTCCGGAGAGAATTCTAATTCCAGCAACGCGGGAACCATATGCTACTCCTATACCACAATACTCGTTACCCTTTTCTGCAGCGATTTCAGCAGCACACCGTGTTCCGTGGTTATCGTCGGAAAGTCTCGGTTTGGGTAGGTTTGTATTATCATTGAAATCCCATGATCCTTCCGCGCAGAAATTTTTCTGAAGGTCTCTGCTGTCCATATCAAGGCCATCGTCAATGATTGCTGTCACAACGCCAGCTCCTGTAATGCCATCATACCACACTCCAGTAACATTGACATCATGCCCTGGGTAGTTTACATTTA
Source organism: Kuraishia hungarica (assembly GCA_030567555.1). NCBI lineage: Eukaryota > Fungi > Ascomycota > Pichiomycetes > Pichiales > Pichiaceae > Kuraishia > Kuraishia hungarica. The sequence continues at coordinate 593,002 of JAJLSL010000004.1, forward strand.
TGAGATGCCACTGGTCCTCGAAAATGGGATCATTAATCTGTAAAACGTCCTCTGCCTGCTTCATCGGTTCCATCGCCTTATCGTAGATGGGCGCTCTCTTATGAAACCTCTTGGGAGGTAAATAATGGAACGAACGCAAGTTGTTATCGATAAGGATATCCGAGCTGTCCATCTGTGTTTGGGCTTGTGACTCGTTTGAAGTATTGCTGTACTTCATTACCACATGGTTTTCACTCCTCCCTCTGAAGAAGTCAATCATCGTCAGTGCCTCCGAATGAAGGTTATGCAACGAAAAGACATGATGGTGGTCCAATGCCCGCACTGGGTGTTCATAGTTCCATGCGGGATGGGCCTTCACAATGCTCTGTAATGCAGAGTCATCAACAACTTCAACTGCAAAATACACCTTATTAGCATGGTCCCTCTCTGGGATGTGGACAGCCAGACCGCCAGCTTGCAAGATCAGCACAACGGCTATCCTGCAAAGAGTGCTCAGCCGCATTTCCCTAACGTGTTCACTAGATGATCTTAGAGAGAGCTCTCTTGGCTTTTAAACAAAACGCCAAGCAGCAAAGTCCCTGATCTATCAACTGTGATGCCGTATGCGACTGAATTTCAAATGCCGTCTCCTTTGATTTGAGGTTTCTACAAACAACCTGTCAGTTGAGAGTCCCCTTGCTCGTGATGCGCCTAACTGCCTTTGGATGAGGCACAGGCACTGTTTAGAGGTACGTATCGAACACACTGAATTCGAAACACTAAGTACACGACTGGTTTTAGATATGCACAGTTATAGTTCGCTGCAAGGCCCCTTGAGGTACTCGATGCACGGCTTGACATATTAAAGGTGATTGGACATTAGTTGCCATTCACAGAAATTTAGATACAGATAGGCTCGTTGGTGCAATTACATGCTTCTATATCAGTATATATATATATAATCATCTATTCATATAAACAGACTACGGCCGGCCTACACACTATAGATGCTCCATACATACGATGCTTACTGGAAGGTGGCCAGAGCACCCATTGGGTCATAAGGTGGAAGGTGGATCGGCTCCTTGTCCTCCAGCAAGTGGAGGTACTCTGGAATCTCATCCTTGTCAACCACAATCTGGTAAACGTACTCCTTGAAGTACTCATGGGTCATGACGTAGTAACCATCGATACCAGAGTCCTTACCCCAGGAGTTCTCCACTCTCCATCTCACTGGGTTTCCATCCTCATCAAGGTGCACAGCGGTAAGAACCATGGCATGAGTCATCAGCGACTGGTGGTACTTGACTCTGGAAGCCTTCTGCTGCTTCACCTCGTACCCAATGAGCTTGTAGTCCCAAAGATCCATGTCCATGATACCTCTCTTCTTGTCCATGTAGAGAGGAGTGTGGTTTCCAAAGAAGATAGCCTTCTTGTTCTTAATCCTCTCAACGGCAACCTTGGCCAACACATCAGCCTCCATGTTGAGGTAAGCGACAGTCTTTCCGCCTACAACGTTACCGAGTCTGTCAATCTTAAGCACCTTGTTGTATGGGTTACGTGGATCGTTGAGCAGAGAGACGGCCTGTGTTGTGTCGTACTGGATGCTCTCGTTAAAAAACTTGAGTGGGGTTGACTTAAGAGAATGGTACTTTTTGTCTTTGTCATAGTACTCCCACAAAAACTCATCATTTGGTCCTGGTGGGGTGCCGAGGAACATGCTAAGAAGGCGGTGGATCTCCTTCTGCATAGACACCCTGTCGGCAACAACAGACTCACCAGCGGCAAGCTTGTTTCTCAGGATTTCAGCAAACTCTCTAAGCTTGGTTGTGATCAAGAAATTCATTCTAGAGGAAGCAGTCGTGTTGTAAGAGTCTGGGAAAATAGTGTTTGGAACCAGTCCATATTTCTCGACAATGTTGGTGAACATGTCAAACTGGCCACCATCACCAACTGGGTCAGTGAGGAAGTGCTGGACGAGTCTTGACTCAACATCCTCCTGGTAGGTGTCAACAATCTGTTCCAAAAAGAAATTGGCCTTCTCAAGTTTATCGTAGAAAAACAAGAAGGATGGGGAGAGCTGAAACTCCTTGAGGTTGTACTTCTTGGCAACACCCAATCTGAGAATGTTAGTAGAGGCGAACAGCCAACATCTTCCAGAGCTCTTCTGATCGGTGACTGGGGCACCCTCCTCATCGATTGTGTGAGAGTAAACGTTGGCAATTGACTTCAGGTGAGCATCTCTGTTGATGAGAACCTGGTCAATGTTAGCGTTTCTGAGGACAGAAGCACCAAGTTGGCTGTTCTGGTCACTCTTGAACTCTTCGGTCCAAGCAGAGAGGGAGTCACAAGACAGCTTCGAGATGTCAGACATATTGGTGACAATGGTAATACAGGCGACGAACAAACTTTTTTTTATGCAATATATGACGCAAATAGGAAAGCAACGATGAAATTTGCTTTTGACAGTGAAATACAATCAACCTTGGCATGCGTATCCACTTCTGATGGTAGTAGCTGAAGCTGGTGCTTTTAAACCCCAGCTGGCAGACGATGCCGGTAACGGATCTACTGTTGTCAGCGTGCATGAGGCTACATCAACGGAAATATTGTAGGTGGTGGTTGGGCGACCCTGTGATCATACGGCTCAACGTTTTGCGGGGACACATACTAGCACCTCCAGTACGGCTCCACACTCCCGAGCACTAACTTGTCTGCTGGAGATCTAAGCATAAAACATTATCCGTATATATTTATTTATAAGTTAAGATTCTCCTTTATTACGATGTGGTTAAAGAACCCGGTGCTACCCGCCGTAGGTAATCTCTGCAATCGATAAGTCTCTAAGGGATGGTTATTTAGTGTAAATCTGGATGTGAAAGTTGCTTCACAGTTGAATCCTGCCTCTGGGATGTATTGTGCTCGAGCGACTGCTCTATGGTGTCCTGGCTCGTTTACTCCTCCCTTATCACCCAATCCCCCCCCCCCCAATGACTACAAGAACTATACGTAACACTTGTCAACATTGACAGTATTATTCACAAGCAATTGATAGAATAAAACTAACCAGTTCGTTTTGGGTTTCCTTATCGAGTAATATCTAACAAGCGTGGGGTCTGACTGACGTTTAAGCCTTCTCTGTCCTTTCACGCTGTTGACGCTCCTACACCTCTTATCACGGACCGCAGTAGACACACACACTTCCTCTCAACGCTTGAAAGAGAGCCGTCCTACCTAACCAGCATCGCTGTCATGTATGTGTGGGTATGTGGGTGTGTGGGTGTGTGGGTGTGTGGGTGCAATTACGACTTTGTAATCTGGGGCATATGATTTGCATACACTGGTCGTGTCACGCGCATCTTGGGGCTCTTATGGTGGGGGGCATCGGTGTCAGATTACTCATGCCTTACCCGGCTACTCCATCACGCATATTGATAACCGTTTCTGGGCATAGTACGAGTGAGAATGGCAATGAGTATTGTAGATTTATCATCTGAAGATATTTTCAGCAACACATATCCGTCCTTGCCTCTTGTACATTAAGTACTATTTGACAACAACGAAGTACTTGTCTGCTCTAGGTTTGTGCTGGGGTTTTCCTTGTTCCAACGTCTGCGTGTGTGACTTGACTAAGACACCCCACAGCTGAAAAGACACACTACGAACAGGGCCGATTGCAGCTGGTAAGATCGACGGGACCCTTAAGTGGGCAACATTCTTAAAACTCACATCATACAGCTAAAGCACAAAATATGAGCGCCATACTATCGGCAGATGATCTGAATGATTTCATCTCTCCGGGGGTTGCTTGTATTAAGCCGGTGGAGGTGAAAAACGCAGTGAATCCTACTGGCATTGAATCTGAGATACAGATTGATTCTTATGGTAACACACTCGAAGTAACAAAAGAGGGAGCCACTACAAAACTTGAGCAGGCGCAGATATCCCTCGCAGATTGTTTAGCCTGCTCTGGATGTATAACTTCCGCAGAAGAAGTTCTTGTCGCACAACATTCACATAAAGAGCTGGTCAAGGCTCTCAAGGAAAATCTGGCACTGCCCTCTACACATTCTGGAGACAGAAAGCACTTTGTTGCGAGCATAAGCCACCAATCGAGGTCATCACTTGCTGGTGCTCTGGGTTTGAATGTCGAGCAAGTGGATAAGCTCCTTATTCATCTTTTTGTTAATAAACTGGGTTTCTCATACGTGGTTGGAGTTGGACTCGGCAGAAAACTGTCGCTGAGCTACCTCTCACGAGATGTTGTCAGCAGGAAGCTAAGTCAGCAGCAGCAGCGAGATCCCATTTTGACCTCAGTATGTCCAGGGTGGGTACTCTATGCAGAAAAAACCCATCCTCATATGATCTCTAGACTAAACACAGTAAAATCCCCACAACAGATAACAGGTCAGATACTCAAACGGTTGACAGCAGAGGACATGGAATGCTCCCTAGGCGGGATATATCACTTGTCTATTATGCCTTGTTTTGACAAGAAGCTTGAGGCAGCTCGTCCAGAGGAGCATGGATCAAAAGAAGATGCACCCGACGTGGACTGTGTGATTACTGTAAAGGAGCTCATCCAGCTACTGCAAGACGAAGAAATTGATATTGATGGACTTGTAAAGGATGTTGCTGAAGATGTCTCAGATGTAATGCAATTATATTCAAAGTATGCACCATCCAGATGGCCTTCTGCAGCAGATTCCTGGCTTAATGATGAAGGATCTACCTCAGGCGGTTATGCTCTGCAGTATCTGTTGAATTTCAAGTCTAGACTGTTGAAAGACGGCTTATATGGTGCGGATGATCTCAAGATTGGAGTTGTACCTGGGCGTAACTCTGATATTTATGAGCTGAGGCTTATCGATGTATCATCGAATAAAGTACTAGCATCCAGCGGAGTGGTAAATGGTTTCAGAAACATTCAGAACCTTGTGAGGAAACTGAAACCCACAAATGGGTCAAGGGCTGTAACAGGAGGTCTTGTTGCTAGAAGGAGAGCGAGAGAAGCTCAGAAAGCGGGCAACGATGCTGATACGGAAACTGCGGATGTTTCTAAGTGTGATCTAATAGAGGTGATGGCTTGCCCAGGAGGTTGCATCAATGGAGGTGGTCAGATAAGCAAACCTGAAGGTACGGATGATAAGCTATGGCTACAGAACATTGCCTCAATATACAAGACTATACCAGTTGGATTGAACATCAGCGAAGATGAAACAGTAAGGAGCTGGTTACAGGAGTTTTGTCAGAATTACGGTGTGAGCGATGAACGGGTGATGAGGAATAACTTTAGGGCTGTTGAGAAGCCAAAAGACCTCGCAACAATAGCATTAGGATCAAAGTGGTGAGCGAAGGCACAAGATCCATGAGGGCATAATTTATATAATATATAATAATGAATCTATTTATAGATAAAGACAGAGAGAATGGTTTCAAAAAGGTAAGGATGCCTGCCACCTTCTAATACATGATCTTAATCTATATACTGCGCTCCTATCTTTTTGATTCCGTATATATCGGACCTTTTGTTTGATACACGCTTTCCCCACCGCCCTTGAAGTACGTGGACGGCTTGCCTTTTCTGGGTGGTGACGTCGATGCACTGCAGACGAGTCACTGCCTACGTTGGCATGCATGGATACCGCAGGGCCTCAATGCTACCCCAGTCAAATATCCAACTGTTTGGTTTAGTAGCTATAGCTATCTATTAGAGTGCGAGGAAGTGGTGGTATCATTATCTGTGAGAGCCAGGTGACCACAGGCCATGAATCCATAGATGTTACTGACAAATCGGCTTTATCTAGGATTGTATGTTCGTTTCAAATTCAAGGTATAGTCGTAGGCAGATGCCATCATCCTCGTGCGTTTCGGACTTTGAAGATGACATGTATACGCACCACTATGAGTTATGTAATCTATACATTACACCAATCACCTGATGATTCTTCTAGCATGTCACTTTAATTTGCCTAGTATTTTGGCAGTAGCAATTTGACCCAAAAAAGCACCTGTCCCTCGTTAGAAATGCCTCCTGATTTAGCCGAGTAATAATACCACGTTAACTTCCTGTCTTCTCTTCTCTCCCGATACCAGCCTGAATGTAGAAAGGTGGATGATGCTTTGTGCAGTGCAAGCGCTGAGTAATTGATACCAGAAGGGGTCTGGGCGCCAACGGGCGAAGAGCGCCCGCACATGTATGCATTAATAATCCGCACACTACCGCCCCAGCCGAAGGCGGCCGCCAGCATCTGGTGGGATTGTATGGTAGTGCAGTGAATCATCATGGTGGTTAACGGAAATAGCAAAGTCCACGGAGCATGCACCGATGGCCGTGGCCGTGGCCGCTGTGGGAGAGCCAGGTCCGTTTCGCAGGCAGGGTGGGATGAATATATAGGGACAAGATACAGCTCCGGCCCCAGGTGATGTTGCAAATTCTGGAATAGATATCTGTGTACAGAGTTTTCGGTGATCGAAGCGGTTCAATTGTTGTCAATTATTTTGCAGGCCAAACGTTTAGAATTGACCTTTCAGTGAATATTTCAGATATTACACTCGATCAAGAGCTATCAACCACATAAGCTATTCCGTAATGTCAGCTACAGCCCCAGTTGAATTCAAGGAGCACACCGCTGTGGTGGTGTTTGGTGCTTCTGGTGATCTTGCCAAGAAGAAGACCTATCCTGCTCTCTTCGGATTGTACCGGGAGGGTCTCCTTTCGCCAACAACCAAGATCATTGGTTATGCCAGATCCAAGCTAACCGACGAAGAGTTCAAAGACCGTCTCAAGGGCTACTTCAAGGCACCCACAGAAGAGATCAGGTTAAAGATTGACGAATTCTTGAAACTCTGTTCTTACATTTCTGCTCCTTATGACACTCCAGACGGTTACAAGCTTCTTAACTCTACAATCGAGGAATTCCACGCTTCAGAGGGGGTTGAACAATCACACAGACTTTTCTACCTCGCCCTCCCACCTTCAGTTTTCACCGCGGTTGCCGGTAAGTTGAAGGAATTCTGCCACCCTGGCTCCAAGGGACTTGCTAGAATCATCATTGAGAAGCCATTCGGTCATGATCTCCCATCTGCTCAAGCCCTGCAGAAGGGACTTGCTCCACTTTGGAGCGAGGAGGAGCTCTATAGAATTGACCATTACCTCGGGAAAGAGTTGGTGAAGAACCTTTTGGTATTCAGATTCGGTAACGAATTTCTGAGTGCTTCATGGAGCAACAAGCACATATCTTCTATTCAGATTTCTTTCAAGGAGGCTTTTGGCACCGAGGGAAGAGGAGGTTACTTTGACTCTATTGGTATCATTCGTGACGTTATGCAGAACCATTTGTCCCAGGTGCTCACTTTACTCACCATGGAGAGACCAGAAACCTTTGATGCTGAGTCCATCAGAGATGAGAAGGTGCGTGTGCTGAAGGCTATCAAGCCACTGTCTGCTGAGAACACCCTCATTGGTCAGTATGGCAAGTCTGCTGACGGAACCAAGCCAGCATACACAGATGACTCTACTGTGAATCCAGACTCCAAGTGTGTGACCTTTGCTGCCATTGCCATGGAGATCGATAACGAGAGGTGGGCCGGTGTTCCAATTGTGCTAAGAGCAGGTAAGGCCCTTAACGAGGGCAAGGTTGAAATCCGTATGCAGTTCAAGCAGGGAAGCGACGGTGCTTTAAAGGGCCTTTACAGAAACGAACTTGTGATGAGAATCCAGCCTAACGAGGCCATGTACATGAAGCTCAACACCAAGATTCCAGGTATTTCCACCAAGACGGCGGTTACTGAGCTTGACCTCACCTACAAGAACAGATACTCTGACTTCTACATCCCAGAGGCCTACGAGTCTCTTATCAGAGATTCTTTACGTGGTGACCACTCCAATTTCGTTAGAGACGATGAACTTGATGTGAGTTGGGGGCTTTTTACTCCACTACTGAACTACCTTGAGGGCCCAGATGCACCAGTGCCAGCTTCATACGAGTATGGTTCTAGGGGCCCAGCAGAATTGAATACATTCCTGGAAAAGCATGGTTACGTATTCGAGGACAAGGGTATCTACCAATGGCCAGTCACAAGACCAGATGTCCTAGAGAAGGGTAAGATGTAAGGCATGCATTCGGGGAAAGGTGAAAAAAATGAGTTAAAGAAGTAGTAACGTAACGAGTAAATTACATAGCGTCTGTTCCTTAGTATTTGTTTTTGTGATTGTTTGTGTGTATTTTTCAACTCGTGTCATTTCTAAATTACTCTCGGTATATATTTATAACCATTGTAGGTTTAATCCGTTAATTGACTATCCCTTCGTTGTTCTCATTGCTTGTGATCTATCTGCCTATACACTCATGTGCAGGCAATGTGGGGTGGCCCATGCTAGAGGTGGGGTAGCTCTTTCCGTGCGTAGTGTACACCCCACAGTAACCAATATACGGGGAGCAAAACCAAGACCGGGAACAGTCTGAACGATGAGGTCAGATTTGCTAGGGTGAGATGAGCATGCCGTTGGGGTGAGATATACTAATGGGTCTTTCAACTTAGAACACCATTTGTAAAATGTATTGACACTGTCATATAGACACTATAATATTATTGCGCTGGACCAGGGTGAAACGATTTGTTCAGTTGCTCTGCTGATCTGTTGCTCTTATAGGCACCCCCCCATTGGACGAGTTCCTCTACTGCTCTGATAGGTTGAAGTGAACTGAAAAATCTCAGCACCGTCTCCGTATTGGAGCCATATAACCCCAAACCATTGACTATTTGAGAACCGAACCTACTTGACAGCACAACTCTCGAATATGTCTCATATACTCAAATCTCAAATGATCCGTTCCAACAGCGTGGCTGCAATGTTCAAGCCATCTGCATTGTGGCCCGTCGCTCCCAGACAGGCGCTACACTTCTATAGACAAGCATCTTCATCATCGCCTATACCACCGCACCTGAAGGGTAGAGGCTTACCGAAGTCTTCCAATGCTCAGTCTTCAAGCCCCAAGCAGTTCATTTCATCACTATGGACTGGCTACAGCAATCTTTCCTTCAAGATGCGTCTTTACCTCGGGGTTTCTACCTGTGTTATTGCATATATAGCGGATAAGATCAGTGAACAGATCTTTGAAAACAGAAGGATAGAACAAGAAGCGAAGGAAAGGGTGGAAAAAGAACTGAGTCAAATATGATGACACTCACAAACATAAATATATATAGAACATTTTAGACCATGACTACGCAGAACCAACTGTTTTACAGATATGTAATGGCAATTATATTAAACTTTAATGATTTCGTAACTAGGTGTAATAACATTAAATACTAAGCGTGAACTTTAACAACACATGAAAATTCGAACAAACAATTCGAACAAAAAAAACATTATTTCTTGTTAATAGCAAGATTCTATATAAGGTAAACTCAATTAGATGATCTCAATACTGAAATCTTACAAAATACCTCTGCCAGTAAAACTCTTTCTAAGAGAAGAGATGAACTCCAAGAACTTGGCTGGGTTGGCATCGATTCCTCTCGTATAGACAAACTCGGAAGCCAGCCTGGTAGCAAAAATGGCTCTGAGGTAAGCAACTGGAACTCTGATAAGAATGTTCTGGATGCCCACAATCTCAAGCAGCGAGGATGGAAGAGCATCAATCAGAACGGCATTCCTGAACTCGTGATCCTCTTCCCACAGCTCCTTACTGGAAGAGAGCTCATCCGCCAACTTGTTGATGGAGACAGAGAGCTCGTCAGACAGAGCAGAGAAAGTGTTTCCAGTATCCTCCTTAAGCTGCCAGAGCATCTCGAACTCGTTCCTTGCATTCTTGACGATGATCTCTTGAACCTGTTTCACGTAATTCTGGTAGAAGTGTGGAATAGCCTTGGTGACTGGATCCACACACATGTGCTTTGCGAACCCCTCGTCGTCAAAAGAGAGTGAAGCCAAAACTTCAAGTGAGGATGAGGTGACACCACCCTTGTTGGTGGAAGCATCCTTGAAGACAATTGCACCGGCCTTCTCCAAAACAATCTTGGCAGACTGGGTGATGAACAAGTTAGCACCCTCAACAATGATAGGAATAACAGCCTTTCCTGTCTTCTCATTGATCAAGTTTGACACGTTGTTGGTGTCAATGGCACTTGGACGACCACCACATGGGACAAACAGCTTCACCTTGTCATGCAGGTACTCGTGAATCTTGAGGTGGAAGTTGTTTCTGAAGGTAACACCGCTGGTGATAACAGCACCAGAAGGAAGAGTGAAATCGGAGTCATCAACCAAGACAACGTAACCCTTTGGACTCAACAAGGAGCGGTCAAAGCTCTGAATCATGAGTCTCTCCTTTGCCAAACGAAGAAGCTCGGTCTTGTTAAGGCCGTTCTCATCCACGATAACACCAGATCCATCAACGATGGCAACGTAACTCTCCTCCTTGGAGAGGAGAATCTCGTTGGAACCGAGATCACCATCGGGTCCACCGGTCTGGAACTTGGTGATCTCACCGAGGTTGGTAATTCCAAGCTTCTCGTATACCTTCTCAACGTAGGCTCTGACAGAAAGGGAGGTCATACCGTACTCGTCGTGTGGAATACCACCAATCTCTGGAGACTTTCCAGTGAAGAATGACTTCCACCATGGAGCGCCTCTAGAACGTGCATGGAGGGTTGCCCAGTCAACGTAAGAGGCAGTGTTTTCATCTGGACCCATAAAGAGGATCTCAGGCTTCTGGTAGAGGTCAACCACTGGCTCCTTAAGACCGGGGATGTTCTCCTTGATAAGGAGATCAAGAAGAGAGTCAATATACTTGACGAAGCATTCCTTTGGTCTCTCTTGAGCACTACCTGTGTCAAGGAGAATGACACCCTTAGATCCACCTTCAGGGATATCCTTGTTTTTTCTCTGCTGGGTAGAGGCCAAGTTGTAGTTCTCATCGAAGAGGTTACGCATATTCACCGAGTATGCGTCTTCAGATCTGGACTTGACGATACGTATGCCACCTCTGGCGATATCTCTGAATCTAATATGGAAACCACGGAAATCAGATCCAACAACAAAGAACATACCATATGGCTTCTGTGGGTACTCAGAAACTGGCAAGAAGGAAGCTTCGAGTCTGAAAGAGATAGCAATTTTTGAAGGAGTGAAGAAGTTGGTCTTGAGCACACTTCCGTTGAAAGCATAGAGGGCCCTCAAAACGGTAGCGTGGTGCTCATTCTGAGAACACTCTCTGCTGAGAAGAGCCTCAAACTCCTCCTTGGAACCGATGGGGTTGATCTTGGTTATACGCTTGTAAGAGAGAGTCTGCTCGATTCTAGAACGGGTATAGTGAACATCAGCAAAACCACGGTACAGCCTCTTGATGATATCCTTGTGAGCCTCAAACACCTGAGAGATGTATGACTGGGTGAAAGTCTCAGATCTGAGTCTTTCTTTGAGCTTACCCAAAACTTCGGCGTGGGCCAAAGATCTAGATGGGTCAAGCAGCTGCTGCAAAGCAGAATACTCAGGACCCAATCTGTTCAGGAAATGTGTAACGAAGATAACACTACAGTGAGCGTATATACATTCCTGCACAGACATCTCACCCTTGGAGAACTTGTCGTGGAACATGTTGTTAGGGATACAGTACAACAAAGAAGCCTCCTTGGTGACCTGGTACAGAGAAAGTTCTGGAGGAGCATCGTGAGCATCTGAAGCTTTGATGTACATAGATACAATAGAGACTCCATTGGCAAACTGCTCGATGTATTTACGAGTGATGTTTAGTTTGTAGTAGTTACACAAAACAGAAAGCGCAGAGTTGTATCTTGGGGAGCTATTCTGACGGTAGCCGACAATCACACGCTGCTCACCTGTTGAAGAAACAGAGAAGTGCTTGATAACTGGACCATCGGTCTTGACAACCTCCGAGATCACTTCGGTATACAATCTCTTTGTATGTGGAGTAGCAATCTGGAAAAAGGTGGTATCACTGATAGTGCTCAAATCAGTGGTCTGTGCGGTAACGTCGGTTGCCTTTGGGAAGTTACACTTGTAGACAAACTGACATCTAACACTGGCGGTTGGGAGGGACAGTGGAGATCTGAAAGCTTCAACACGGTAAGAGGAAGCATCGCGTGGGTGATCGAGATACTTATCATCGATACGCTGCTCATACTTGAAGATGGCGGTGTTGTCATCTGACACCTCTGTGGTGTCAAAGTACACTGCATGGTCATCGGCCTCTCTGCTGTGGTGAAGAAAGGCTCCGTTATTTACACCTCTGGCAAACGCGTCAACTTTTGCAGAATAGAGGGAGTGGATGTGGGAGACAATACCTGGAACAGACTCTCTTGCAAAATACACATCATCGATACCAAGGGAGTTGTAGAACCACTCTGTCTCTTGGGTGATAAGATCATCAGGAATGAAACCTGCATCGGCAATAGCATTCATCACATCCTCCATCTGGACATCCTTTCCAGCAAAGGGCTGTGGTTTGTAGCCGCTACCTCTCAGTTCGTCATCGCTGACGTCTTGAAACGATAGCGCGCTGAAGTTATTGTTCAGCGTGAGGGTGGGCTGTGACATGTTTGGAGTAAAAAAAAGATTGAGAAATCTAAAAGTGGGTGATGATAGTCACCAATATCACTAATGATTGTATATATACACCTCGCGGTCGAACGCCTGTTGACAACCAGGATATTTGCTCCTTAAGTACTCTACAGGAATTGTGGAGATTTCCCCCAGAGAATTAACTAGGAACGGCAGTGTAGCACCCCAAAAATATACTTAGATCCTGTCATCCATCCTCATCGCGCCCAATTTGGAGAAGGGCCACCCATTCACTTTTCCTGAGATGAGCTGTGTCTGGATTCTATGCACGCATGCATGAGCCCAAAAAAAGCGTACATATTTCGTGCGCGTTTGAGAGAGTTTGGAGGGGCGTCGCTTGAAGTGGCATTTCATGGGAGCCGTACATTAGTGGGAATGGCGCTGAAAAAACTTCAGCCATCTGCAGCGGTCTGTACTCCTCTGTATGTTTTGGCGAGGGGTGTCACTCGGGAAACGACGGAAAATGTCGCAAATTAAGTTCTGCGAGGTATTCTTTCGAGCAACTTAATAGCATCTTATTGGTTTGAAGTTTCATTTTTTTCGCAAGAGTTTCGACAGATGTCGATACTTCCTGTTGACCCCCAATACGGAAATTTGTATACTGTTAAAGTGCGCGCTCGTGAGAAAGGGAAAGAAGAAAGAGTGTGTGATATCGCTTTCCTTTCATACTAAGGCACCCTCTCATCATGAGAGAAAGTCACTCCCAAAGTGTAGGCACTTCTTTTGGCATAACTATTATGCCCTCTTTCTTGAATGATGGACTCAGTGTCTTTTGTAACTTTGGAGTCTACGCCTGGTCCTAGCTCACTGTTCTAGATGACTCTAGGGGATACGCTGCGGTCATTTTCTTGAATAACCTGAAAAGTGGGGCCGAATAGTTGGTCCGAGAGTAACGTTAACTGATTGATCGCTGCTCTTCCCATATCCGTATTACTTTTGATTTTTCGTTAGGAGATCCAGGGCTCATCCAGGCTTTAGGTGCATGTCTCGGCATGCGAAGGTGGCCGTGGCTGCCCCGCATATGGTCAACGGCCCCTCTGCTTGATGACTACCCGGGACGCTCACAACAGCAGGCCCAGACCTCTTGCTCCACACGCTGTCTGAAATTACTCTCTCTTTTTGCCGCCTTGTGTCAGTACCTCCATTCCTGCCTACTGCTAAAAATAATAACATCTTTAGATTGCAGTAATATATCGCAAAATGGTTGCTATTTGACCTCTCTTGAGCCATTTCTGTTGCTGATCGGGCGCAGTCGGGAGTGTAGGTAGGGGCCTGCTTGAAATATTTTTGTGGGTGTCACACACCTGTATCACCGCCAAAACACAAGAATACATGCGGGGCCCAGCTCCGTGATGCGCCCGAATAAACCACATTTCGGCTCGACACTTCCGCAGACTGTCCCCACATTTCGGAAGTTGAGGAACAACACAGAGTTGGTCCAAAGTCTCGCCCGCTCCACAATGCCATGGAATTTTGTGGGGTAATTCTAAGATGTTCCCATAGTCATGGATGGCATTACATACAAAGCAGAGGGGTTCACTAGGACATTAAAAGCTTATTATGCCGCCAAGGAGGAATGTAATGCATTTCGCTGTCATTTACCAAAACACACTGAGCCCTAAGTGAAGGTGACAACGAGGGCAACCGTTGGCTTGCTTACATGCACCTCTTGTCGGGATCACTGTCCCGCTGTTTTGAGATCCAACCTCGGGTCCATCTGACGTGTCAAACTAAATACACGACGATTTTCATTAAATTCTAGACCCATCGACAATCGCTAATTTTCCTTAAAAGTCAAAATCTGATTATTCCTCATACGACCTGCTACTGCTTGCTCAAAGGGCAGATTTCCCCAACGTGAAGAGCCCTGTACGTAATCGTTCCCTTCGGCGAAGAGTAGTGAGGCGTGCGACGTGCATGCAGAGGAAGACCGTTCTAGAGTTCTAGACAGCCTCTTTCTAGGTGACAGTGCTCTATGAGCACATGGCCGTGGTTATGACCAGGAACCAAATCAGCATCAAAGTAAATACCATCTGCTGACATAACTCTGTCCCATTACTTTTGCGCTCTTTGATTTTCTACACCAAGCGGTAGTGCTCTGCTACCTGCGGATTTCTTCGGTGGGCCCTCTTCCCTCATCTCCCTTCCTCCTCGTCCCTACCTATGCTGCTCATCTGCCTCCTCTGGCCATCCCAAAAGCTGGGGAAGCCCATCTCATCACCGCTTATCAGAAGCTGGTTACCCGGTTCCCTGCTATACTTTAACGTCTATCTGACGTATTTGGTAATAGCACAGGCTCTCCTCTGCTCTATCTTGCATTCACTTCTAAACACGCCTACCTATCAGTGAAATTATAGCTTAATTATCTAACGGAGTGGCGACAAGTTTGGGTTGAAAAATTGTTTGAAATAATTTTGGCATCTACAAATTATTGATGCATTTGGTTTGACTGTTTGTTTATAGTGCTTTTTTATACTTTATTGACGTGCATTTGCCTCTCATTTCTAATCACATTTAACGCATAAAGCCCTGATCCACCTAATAAATGGCACCTCAGTGGATGCCCCATAACCTACAAAAGAGGTTATTGCGCTATGTTCTCCAGCAGTTGTCACTGTTCTCAGAGATAGACCTACCAAATCTTGATGTTTCGCTTGGAACGAACTCAAAGATCAAGCTACGAGATGTGGCGTTGGATCCTGATAAGATCTCCCTCCCGGGTGTTTTCGTGCGGGATGGACAGGTGAAGGACCTTTCTCTGGTGCTCACCGTTTCAGATGGTGTGAGCATTGAGGCAGATGGCATATCTATTACACTTGCACCATCTCCCACAAAGAGCTCGAAAGTGCCCAAGAAGGGGCAATTCTCCCTCGCTCAAAGTACGGCCGACTTGGCCAACAGCGTGATGTTTGCGGATGAAGTAGACGATGGCAGTATGATCCTGGGAGAGAGTGTGGGTGATATGCAAGATTCAGAATTAATGCAGAGTATTCAGGATATCAAGACGGAGGTGACAGCCCAAGGTGATGTACCCCTTTCACGGCTCAGTGGTGTTATGTCAAGAGCAGTTGAAATCGCACTTGCAAGGCTTCAGATCGAGCTGCGTAATATCACAGTTACCATTGTCGCGGATCCTATTGTTGTAGAGGTGCGAATCGCAAAAGTTTCTTTTGTGAGTGAGGATGGTGTGCGAAATATCCACTTTTCCGGATTTCAGCTGGTGCTTGTGAAACCAGAAACGAATCCTGGAAAGACAGACGAAGGTGTTGAAATCACTCCTCAAAACAGAGAAGGAAGTTTTATGTCACGTTCTGCTACAGGTTCCACTTCTACCATAATCGTGCATCCAAATACAGCGTCTGAGGAGGCTGGGGCCCAAGACGAGGAAGATACAAATGCAGACTCAGCAGAGAATGAATCTACAGATACCGATTACAGTGATATGGAAAATGAAGATCTCATGGCTTCCTCCTCTTTTCTTCCGCCACAGGATGGCTCTGATCTTTCAGGTAGCATGATGTTCTCTCACGAAGAGGCCAGTTCTATTTATATGAGTGCCGTATCAGAGAACTTCTCTAGACATGGAGAACAGAGTGGAACAACGAATCACGTTGCTGCTTCGGAATCAATCTTGCTGCATATATTTGACGGTTCGGTGTCTTTTGAAGGTCTTCAAGATATAGAGAAGGCTACAATTGAAACAGGCAAAATACATTTAGCAGCTACCCCTTGGCCGGCTGGTATCACAGCCGCAATAGAGAACTTTACGAGAATCTTCTCCATTGCCAGCAAAGCTGACCTCAAAGCTAATACCCAGTCTAAATCCCCAAGCGAAATCTTTCACAAATTACGTATATCAGAATTGTTTATATCTCTGACATCATCTATATTGCGGTCTGGTGACTTTGGAGAGGCCACCTCCATCAGGGCCATTGCACAAAACATAACGTACACACAGAAACATAACAATTTGGCCTATGGAGGTGTGGAAAGTTTTTCCATAATAGATGGCAAAAGTAGTGAAGACGTTCCTATATTTAACTTTGAACAGAAACCCACTTCAAGCGGTGCAACGCCTAATGACATCAGGTTTGAGGTGGTGAAAGGTGAAAATAGTGGGGTCACCATCCTCTGTTCAAAGCCCGCTGTGGTACATGCACACTCATCTCAGATTTCAACTATAATGACATTCCTTAACACTTTGTCCCCACTATCAGATGCAATTACTACCCTAAACAAACAACTTGCAAGGAAAGCTGCTGTTGCATCTCGTACTCAACTCGGTATATCTCACAGGATGCCCCGTAGGTCGGAACAACAGCAACAGACACAAATAAGTCTTCAGACTGCTTCCATTTACTTGCATCTGGAACTAACAGCAACAGAAGCTTTGAAAATCACATTGTTCCCCATATCTTACGATTCCGCTAAAGGCATTCTGGAAATAGACAAGACATTGGTGGAACGGGTCTCTTCTAACAGCAATTCCAATGATCCAAAATCGGATCCTTATGCGCCGCCGCTGGTAATGGTAACGGGTGTCAGATTTACAAGTTTCCAAAAAGAACAGCAGATCAGAACATTTGATAATAACGGACAGGATAGCTCTCTTTCCACTCGATCCCTGCTGACTGTTGACTCTATTGTAGCGATATCCGATTTTGCAGAGTTCACTGGGCTCATGGAATCTCTCAAGAGTTTTGCCGAATCAGCAACACCTTCGGATGCGCCGATCACCTCCAAATCAGCGAGAAAAGTGCGTATGGGCAGCACCGTCTTTTTCCAAAATAGGACGCTCATCAGTCATATTCGATTGACCACAGTGGAACTGAAACTGACCAATATGTTTGAGGACTTTGGTGATATAACTACAAAATTCGGCAATGTTAGTGTGAATTTGTTCAAGGAAGGCTCACACCAAGTATTTGTCATGGAATGTTTTTCTGCTCGAACTAAAGAGGCTGAAGGAATCATCGAGCCCCTGTTTGATATAGCTAACCCAGAAGACTTCAACTCGCCTTTGATAGCGATAAGGCTCAGAGAAGCATCTGCGGTGAATGTCAACCTGCGTAATGTGGCAATTGAATACCATGCAAAGTGGCTAGCACTGTTTGAAAAGCGACCTCAGTCACAGACACGTGTTGCTGCTAATCAGGATACTCCGTTGCCGTTGAATCAGCCAAATAAGAGATCAGCACCTCAGATGGAGTTTAGAATTGCCCTAACTGATGTTGTTGTGGGTTTAAATCCTGTCGCCTTGCGCTGCAAGGGTCAACTGGTGATTAGAAGAGGTAATATTGATGTAACCGCTTCCCAATCTTTATCAGTTAAGTCTTCTCTGAGGTCAATCTCGTTATTGATTATAGATGATGTGAAGAATATACTCAGTGAAGCAGAGAGTCGTAGCTATCGGCAATGGCTTGGTCTTCATAAGAATGCATCAGCCACACCAACCTGGACACAAGTATCAAAGTACGTTTCTAAAGGATTTGTTTCTGTGGCATCTATCAGCTCTGTCTCTTTCAGCTCCGAGATTCGTTCTCGTCAGATAGCAGCTCGTCTTCCTAGCAAGGTCAAGCCATTGGCCGAGGTCAGAGTGAGTGCTGATACAGTTCATGTTGATGTGTGTGCCGATTCGGCACAATGTCTAACATCCCTGTTCAAGGATTTGAAAGAACCACTTGACATTGCCTTTGATGATAAGTATAGGCCCAGCATGGAGCCATTCAATGTATTTTCGGATATTGATGAGGAAGCTTACAGCCCTCAGAAAACTCCCAACTCCCATGCCATGGAAAGTAGGCATAATTCAGTGGCCGATGGTGGGATTCGGACTTTGGACCATTCGCTTAACTTTGTAGAAAGCTTCTACGATGATAGAGTGTATGATAACACCAGTGAGACATCTTCCTCCACAGCTGTAAGCAATACAAGTGGAGCTGCAAGTAATGCACCTTCAGGATCTACTCGTGGTCGGAATGTCATGCGTTCAATGTTGTTTGAGGACCAGCATTTTGGTAGTGAGCTCAACGTGGTTGATTCACCTGCAAATTCAGCACTATCTGAAAAGGGGGTGCAGAGCAGTGTTCCGCAGGTTTTCCCCTTGGCTCTATACGTTAATGCCGGTCAAGTAATAGTTTACCTACACGATGGTTACGATTGGAAAGATACCAGAGTCGCCATAAGCAATGCTGTGAAACGTGTAGAGGCGAAAGCCAGGGCCGAACAGCAAAAACGTACCAATGAACAGCAGCAGGCCCTTTCTCTGAAAAGAAATTCCTCGGATACTTCTATTACATCTACTGGTTCCAGAAGAAAGGCTACACTTGGAGCTATTGCGGAAGCCGAGGGTGTGGTTGATTTTGAAGATACTGATGAAATCGATGATAATGAAAACGACGTGATACAAGAGGTGCTATTTGATTCCATTCATGTATCTATCCCTGTCGATGGTCGTATATCTGCCCTTACAGATGCGGTGAACAGGTCGCTGTATGTGGGCGGTGGGGATAACTCGCCCACCCCTTCCTCCACGCGGGCTACAACACCCACATCAACCTCCCAAGCTCTGAATTCACCTTCTTCTGCTGGCCACAATATTGACTTTGGTAAGCCAGTTACGCATAAACTAAGGCTTCGGCGCTCAAAATTTCACAAAGTTTCCATAGAGATATCAGAACTCGAGCTGGATTTGTCAGTGTACACTACATCCGATCCTATTCCCACTGCTCTTGGTCAACCTATTAGAGGTGAAGAAGATATTGATGACTCGGAAACATTGAATAGGCTCCAAGTCCACCTACAGGATCTGCAGATAATCGATAATGTTCCATCGTCAACATGGAAAAAATTTGTAGCATACATGAGGGAGGCAGGAGATAGGGAAGTGGGTGTTGGTATCATGAACGTAACCATGGATACTGTCAGGCCCGTAGCTTCATTAGCTGCAACAGAGCTTATTCTGGATATAAATATACTTCCCCTTCGGCTGTATGTCGATCAAGACACTCTAGACTTTATTAGCCGCTTCGGTGAGTTCAAGGATAGCAGGTTTATAGTTCCTTTGGAAGAAGAAGAGCCGTTGTATATACAAAAGATAAAGATCGATGCTGTTGACATCAAACTGGACTATAAGCCCAAGAAAGTTGACTATGCTGGCATCCGCTCTGGTCATACCACTGAATTTATGAACTTCTTCATACTGGATGGTGCTGAGATGACTCTCCGCACTGTTGTGCTGTACGGTGTATCGGGATTTCCGCGGTTGCATAAGTTGTTGAATGACAGTTGGATGCCGGATATCCGCTCAACACAGCTGAGCAGCGTCCTTGCAGGATTGGCTCCTATGAGATCAGTTGTGAAGATCGGGTCCGGTTTCCGTGACCTTGTTGCCGTGCCTATCAGAGAATACAAAAAGGATGGACGTGTGATGCGTAGTCTGCAGCAGGGAGCGTATTCATTTGCCAAAACGACTGGTAATGAGATTCTGAAGTTCGGTGTGAAATTGGCTGCAGGTACTCAAACTATCTTAGAGAATGCTGAAGAGTCTCTCGGAGGAGATGGAGCATCTGCGAGGCTGCCAGTGGAACTTAGGGATGATACAAGAAATAAAAGGAAAAACAGCAAAAGTAGAAATAGACCATACCCTGGTGTGCTTTCTCGCCGGAGAAGCTCAGACTCTGTTGACGACGAGTTCCTTTATAGTCAGGATAACGGGCGTGATGCGCCGTCAGTAGCAAGAAGCTCTCTTATCTCTAGGTCATCGGCACAGAAGAGAAGCGACAGAGCTGGAACTCGTAGAGGCTCATTCGATGTGGATCATGACTTCAGTGATGATGAAGACCTGAGGGCTACACGAAACCAGTATAGAAGAAACTATAGCGGATCTGTGGGTGGTGATGATAGAGTAGCTGTGGAAGATCCAGTTATGTCCGATGTGCTGGAAGACGATTTTGGTGATGATCAAGAAGATGATGAGGATGAAGAAGATGATGAGAGACAGAAGATGGTGAGTTTGTATGCTGATCAACCAACTGGAGTGCAAGAGGGTTTGAAGCTTGCATATGATGCATTTGGCCGTAATCTAGGCTCAGCTAGGGAAGCTATTGTAAGTGCCGGTTCACGAGCCGCTCAGAGTGGAAGTGCTCAAACGGCCGTATGGGAAGTGGCCAAGGCCACTCCTGTGATGATGATACGACCTATGATTGGTACCACTGAGGCAATTTCCAGAGCTTTACTGGGTGGAATTAATGACCTTGATCCCGAGGAGAGGCTCAGGGCAGAGGAGAAATATAAAACTATACGTAAGCAGTAGAAAGGGCAGGCAGGAATATTTACAATAGATGTATTCGCATTGTATTATTTTTTGATACATTTTTTTGTGACAGAATGGTATTATTATTATTATTACGATTATTATGCATTTTGTAATTTTCGTGGCACAAAACGACATCGATATTGTTTCACAGAAAGAGATAATTTTACGTACTTGATTATCACAATACAATTTTGTATATGCAACAACCAGCGGCCAAGATATATTTATGGCATTAAAACATTTCTCATTTTCGATGAAAATATTCGTGGGAAATATAGCCGGAGTCAAGTTAACTACAATAACTTAGTTATAATATCATATTACATTTTATATACTTTTAAGGAAGGTAAGCATCTGATGCCTTTGCAGATGCCATAACAAAAAGGTAGTGTTCCGACACATATTCGTCCTCAGCAGCTGCTGTGGCCGGCCCATTGTCTCCTTTGTTTTAGGGGAGCATGTCACAGACGCAGGCGTCGGCTGAAGAGCGTCTGATGGTCTTCCCTTATGGCATCATACGCGAGATCTGACGCGGCAGCGGGAAGCAATCAGTCCCCAAGCAATATTGATGCAATTGGAAACACGATCGAGATAAGAACACAGGTGGGAAGAATTTTCACAGTTTATCGAGGTCATAACTTAGAGGTGTGAAATATAAACAGGACTGATCGGAGGTTATGATTGAATCTACTGAAGTCAGTTGACCGACTTCTTCTTGGTGTTGTGGTCTAAGGTAATGTGGCATGTGTGGGTATATGTGCTCTCAAAACGCGTACATATACATGCTTCACGGTATATTTACCCCCTTAGCGAACGGGTATGCTTGATATACATCTCCATTCCTAGTCTTTTATTTTTTATTCATTTTTTTTGTTCGTTTTTATTTCTCTTATATTATAAGCCTTGCACCTGAAGAGGAAAAATATATTCTTTTGACTGGCTTGGCCTCCCTCGCAGAAGGGACTAGCTAGCGTGCTGGGACTTTCTTGTATAAATCAGCCCCCCTCTGATGTGATGTCTTCTAGAGACTATTTCCGACAAACCGAATCACAGATCTCGCTAAACAAACTGTTATGTAAGGATGCTGAGAATAGAGGCTTATAATGTAACTATGCAGTGCGGTTCAAAAATGTGTGAACCATTCCATTCCGTTCTCTGTTTTTTTTTTGGCTAGCTTTCTCTTGGTGCGGATTCTTGCAGATCCCATCGCAGCTGGTCTGGCTTCTTTATCGAGAGCCCAAAGCCGGAATGCCACTTTGAGACGTGCCTTCTTCAAGCTGTGCTACGGTTTTGTTGGTAATCTACCTAACCATATACATGCACACCCCGGCCGCATATGCCCTGGCTTGCTCGCTTCGGGGAGGGGGGTTTCCCAAAATAGCGGCTACTATTTACCTACTGCCTATTATTGGCAACTGCTGGAACCTCACCGTGCGCACTCTGCACACACGTACACGCTCTCCCGTCTTGGCCTTTTATCCACACACACATTACCCACACACATATTCGCTCTCGTCGTGTACGGGTTATCATACGGCTATACTACACGCGAGTAAATACGAGAAGCAAAATTACCTGATCTGAAGCTGAACAGGTGAAGCGGCCTATACGTGATTTTTTTATGAGCATATAGATAATTTGAAGGTTTGAATTTATAACCTTTGCGTTCATTTAAGTTGCGTGTGTTCTTTTCTTTTACAGTGGGTTTACCACGCGCTTAGATTGTATTCTTTCCCTGATCTTGCCTTGATCAAAGGACCTAGTGAAGAGAGGTTAGCTTATAGCTTGGATGTACTTTGGGTATATCCACAACACGTGTATTATAGCCATATGAGGGCCAACCAACCAAGATTTTCATTCGTTTATTCATCCAATTCTTGCAATCAGTGACCATACACATACAGTCAATAGTCGCTACCCATATATATACAGGCTTCTTATACATTAGTGTTTTTTTTGCCTTGCCCACACACTCGTTTAACGTATAAATAACCTTCATCACATGTCGCAGTGGGCCACCGCCCACAATTATGATACGCGGCTCCACTCTCAAGACCCTGGACATGGCAGACAACACAATCATCCGCAGCATCCTAATCCCTCCCATGCGTCACCCCAGAGATTCATTGACACGGATGCCCCAATGACTCCAACAAGGCAGAACCACCAGCGACAGCCGATATCTCCTCCATATCCACAGGATGCTCACACTTCACCACAGAGAGACTGGAAAGTTCTTATACCGCCAATGTTGGAGCACTCAATATCACCTTATAACCAACAGTATACTCCATCCAAAATGGATCAGACACGAGACCTCCAACACAGCCAACCACCAACACCTTTAGGTAGCACCACCCCAAAGAGAGCACAAAAGGTGTGCCACACATGTGGGAAGCAGATTGTGGGAACACTTGTGAGAGCGATGGGACATACATATCATGTGGATTGTTTCTGTTGCCACGATTGTGGTGACCCCTGTTCCAACAAGTTCTTCCCTGCTGATATCGTTGATGCTTCAGGAAACCAGATTCAAGTGCCGTTATGTGAATATGATTACTTTATGAGGATTGACCTCATATGTCGTACTTGTGAGAAAGCAATTCGTGGACCTTACATTACCGCGTTGGGCCGCAAGTACCACCCAGAGCATTTTTCGTGTGAGATTTGTCACCGTGTATTTGAGGCGGAAGATTTCTATGAGTATCAAGATGCCATTTACTGTCACTACCACTATTCTATGCAGTTTGCATCTCACTGCGAGTCGTGTCACTCGGCAATTTTGAAGCAATACGTGGAGATGTACCGTGGAGGAAGAGAACAACAATGGCATCCTGAATGTTTTATGGTGCATAAATTCTGGGGTATTGCTGTGACTGCTGAAAATGTGGGTATGTCGGAGGTTTCCAAGCATATTCAGAATAGTAATTCTGTTTCTGAGAATACGATGTCACCACAGCAACTCTTTGATCTTGAACAGAAAATAGAACGTGTCACTATGAAAATATGGCTGTCTCTTTCAGCCTTTGAGGAGTCAGCAGCCGCTTGTATATCCGATATGCTTCATTTTGCCTCTATTGGCAACCAACGTGATGGATTGCTCACTGTAGGAAAACTCATTTTGAAAATTGAGCACCTCTTCAGAGGTATTGATGTTTTGGAACAGCTTGGCCTTTCAAAGCTGCATGATCCACAAGAATTGAACAATGGCAACGATGAGAGCATTGGGGATTCCGCTCTTTTCTCTATAGGTTCCAAATCCACTAAATCGTATACCCTCAAGCGGGAACCTCGCTCATTGTCATCTAAACTTCTCTCATATCTCACTGTTCTCAGGGACACCAACAAGGATACAATAGCGAGTGCACAGTTTTCGCATGATTTGCTGGCCCTGATTCCTAGTATTGCCCATTACTTGAAGTTAATATCACGTAAGGGTCTGCATCAGTCTCTTCAATATAACAAGGCTACCAACACTGTGGTTGGAGTGGATAGATACCTCAGAGAAGTTGTCGCTCATGAGACTGTGCCTGATGATGTGTTTCCCTTGCTAAATGTCCCAACTAATGCCAAGGATTTATGTGCAGAATGTCAACAGAGCATTGAAGAGGCTTGCGTGCTGTTTGAGGATAAGAGGTGGCACTTGGGCTGTTTGAAGTGTTCTTCATGTCAGACACCCCTGAAAGATTCTGCCATCAACGAGGCTGCTTATAATATAGAGAAAGATAGAGTTCTTTGTGCACGCTGTGCATCTGATGACCTGGATGCTAAAAGAGGTTTCAAGGAAGTTTCAACTCTATTACAATTAATTTACCTACTGAAAATTGCGCTTGTGCGATCAAAAGTGGTAATGCAGAGCCGTGGAACATTTGGCACCATACCTGATTCTCAAGGGACGACCGACCAGATATATAGGAAAACGTTGAGTGATATCAAGCGCATGAGGTCCATACGGCAAGAGCAAGCGCTAGCGAAGTCTGTGCGGCAGAATGCCAGAAGGTCTGTCATTATTGAAGCTCCTGAGGCTGGAGCTGCCGGTATAGAGTCACCAGCTATAGATCAGAATGGACTGATAAAACAGGGACGAAGAACTCTCAGCAGAAACTCATCCAAGAGACTTCGGGTGGCTGAAGTTAATAATCTGAATACCCAGAGTAATCATCGTGCAAGTGCACACCTGGACAGGACATCGAACTTGCTAATGAGCGAGAAGAGTCTCACGTTAGACGATATCCCTAGAATTGTATCGGTAGAACAGGCACGTGAGCAACGGCCAAATGCATTTAGGCACCAGAAACGTATAAATGCGGGAACCAACATGCCACAGCCCAAACCAGTCAGATCGATAAACAGAGGCAAGTCAGCTCATTCTGAGACTGCCGACCCCTCTTCATTGCAGAAAATAAGACGGTTTTCAGAGCTATCCACATCGGATCATTTTATCATGCGGCATATTGGAGCAGTCGCATTGCAGAGACTTCTGCCCGACAAACTCAGTATGGACGATGTACTATCATTCATTACCGTGAGGAAGCAGCCCACATTTTGGGACAAGATTTTTGGTTCTGGTAATTCGAAGGGACAGGAGGGCCGCAAGGCAAGCGTTGATTCAGATATGGGTAACAATGCCGCTGGTGAAGGCGTATTTGGTGCTCCCTTAGATGAATTGACGAGAAAACATGGTGTTGAGAGTGAGCTCGGTATTGGCGCACAAAAGTTACGGATTCCTATGCTGGTTGATGACTGTATTAATGCTCTTCAGAGCATGGACCTATCTGTGGAAGGTGTTTTCCGTAAGAATGGTAACATCAAGAGGCTACGCTTGTTGAGTGAAGCAATCACCGCGCATCCGGACAAGGTGCCTGACCTAACAGGAGAGACACCAATCCAGTTGGCTGCATTATTGAAGAAGTTTCTCCGTGATATGCCTGATCCTTTACTCACCTTTAAGTTGTATGATGCTTGGGTTCTATCGCAGAAGTATAGCGATGATGCTGCTCTCAAGAAAAGAATCTTGCGCCTGGCATATTGTATGCTTCCAAAGACTCATAGGGATCTTGTTGAAGTGTTGCTTTACTTCTTTGAACGCACAGCATCCTTCTGTCATATCGACGAGGAGACTGGTTCTAAGATGGATGTCCATAATTTGGCGACTGTTATCACTCCAAACATTTTGTATTTGAAGCCAACAACTGGTTCCAAAAACGCATACCCAAACTCTGCTGACCTCTTGCCACAAGGCGAGACATACTTCCTCGCAATTGAGGTTGTCAATAGTCTTATAGAGATGCATGACGAGCTCAGCATTATCCCTGAAGACTTAGTTGAGATATTTGATCTAGCCAGCTTTAATAAATGCCCGGCAGATGTGACGACCAAGGAGATATTATCAAAGTGCACTTCCGTCCTCAAATCACATCAAGACGTGCTCAAGACAGGAAGATCATTCTCATTAGTGGCTGAGGACAACAATGCCATAGGAAACAAGGGTTCGGAACGGGAGGCAGTTCTGGCTGTCGTGGATGTCAATTCCTTCCAAGAGTCACGCGGAGAGACTATTAATGAGTAAACCACCATCCACAGAAATCGATACAGACAGAATTTAGAGTGGCGCGCTCTCGCGCCCTATTTAGTCATTATTTTTTATTTCGCCTCAAGCTTTTTATCCTGTTTTATATCCCCCTCCCTTTGCTCTTCTTCTGCAAAAGTTACTTTCAGATAGCTTCTCATGGGCAGTATAATATCAATGTATTTAATTATCAAAACTAATCAAAAAGATAACAATAGGCCTTAAAAGGTCGTAGAACAAATTTCATATCGTATAAGTAGAGAATCAGTTCTGATGCTGTTACGTTGAGAGGAGTGGATAAGAACAACAATAAATAAGAGAGTGCGAGACTTATTAGCATCTGGCATCTATTCTGCCTGTCTTTGCCCTACTCGGCAGAGACAAACATTTTGATGGCATCATTCTTTGCCGCTTGGGAGAACACTTCGTAAGCTTTCTCGAACTCTGAGAGCTTGAACTTGTGAGTGACCAAAACCTCAGGTTTCAAGTCACCTTCCTCAATTGTGGCAAGGATATCCCTAGTAGAGTAACCTGAAACCAAGCCTGTTGAGATGGAAATGTTCTTGATCCAGAGGTCTTGGAGCTGAAGATCAACCTTCTTGCCATGGACACCAACATTTGCAATCCTGCCACCAGGTGCAATGATGTCCTGGCAAGTTTGGAATGTTTGTGGGAAGCCGACACATTCTATCGCAACATCAACACCGGGCTCTTTCTTCTCCTCTGCTCCAGCCGCTGCAATTGATACCACAGTAGCAGTCAAATCCGCTGTGGTTGCTGGGTTGACGATCTTGGTGGCACCTAGTTTCAGCGAAACAGCCAACCTCTTTTCATCAGTATCAATCATAATGATCTCAGAAGGCTTGAATTTCTGTGCGGTAAGAAGAGCAGCAAGCCCAACTGGTCCTGCGCCAACAATTGCAACAACATCCCCCTCCTTTATTGAGGCACTGAGCACCCCAACCTCAAAGCCCGTTGGTAAGATGTCGGACAGCATGAGCAGAGCGGTGTCTGGGACGGCTGGTGGAGCAATTATCAGCGAGTGATCAGCATGGGGGGTTCTCACATATTCTGCCTGAGTTCCATTAATGTTGTGGCCCAAAATCCACCCACCTTCAACACAGTGAGACTGTAGATTCTTGCGGCAGTAGAAGCATGTACCACAGCTGGTGATACAGGAGATGATGACTTTGTCACCTTTCTTGAAGTTCTTTACATTAGGGCCAACCTCCTCAACGAAGCCAATTCCTTCATGTCCCAGAGTTGTTCCTGGAATGCAGTCTGCAACGTCACCTTTCAAGATATGCAAATCAGTACCGCAAATGGTGGTGGAATCAATCTTGATGATAGCATCTGTTGGCTTTAATATGGTAGGCTTCGAAACGCTTTTCCAGGCAGACTTTCCTGGCCCCTCATAGACGAAAGCATGCATAGACATATTGAAGCAATTGAGCTGATAACAACTATAGAAGTATTCGAACCCATGAAAATCCAAATGGTAATTTCGATGGGGATGGCAGAAAGATAAATACCTGTTCACAAACTCTGTCTCCAGTTAGTGTTAGTTATGGTTTACCGGCGAGCAATGCCCCACAATGTTCAAGTCAAATGCATGATCTCGCATTAGGCGGTTAACTGTACGCATGGGCGGAGACCGACAGACGATTCTCACGCACTATACGCACCCTGCAGGAGGTGCATGGCGGTGACCGAGAATACCTGCTCGGGGTGAGAAGCTCCGCTATTAGGCGGGATTAACTTCCCGCAGACGGGTAGCAGCTTGCGGGAACACAATGGCACACTTTCTGCGTTGCTGGGGCAAATCTAAGCTCAGTCGGACCACAATTTGTAGTGAGAACTGCGAGGGTCTAACAATAGTCTGAATTATAACCCGCATGATATATACTATACCACAGATCGAGTTGGAGAGAAAGAAAGAAAGGGGTGTTGATTCCTCACCTCGCATCGTTTCTCTCATCCAGTAATAGATGTTTATGAACTTCGTTAAGTTCAAGTTTCTGATGTAGAAATAGTGTGCCGAGAAATGACCTACTTGCATTCCACCGCTGGCCCGTGAGAATGCAAAATACCCCCGCTCAGAGTTCCAGAAGAGGAACATAGTTATCACCGAACTGAAATATCCCAGATGTAGGCTACTGTGATCACTATGTTGAGGCGGGGAATACGAGGCTTAGTGCAGAAAGGGCAAACGCTCTTCTAGAAAACGGCCGCAATACGATTAAATTGTCGGGATAATAACTTCGAGATTCAATTAAAGTACATACACAATCAATTGGTTATATGAATCAGTGATCAAATAAATAGATGATTTGACAATTACATGGACATGTGCATCTAACCATAAACTTCCTGATGTTCAATCAGCCTTGAGGAACATCTTGATGGCTGAATTCTTTGATGCATTACCAAATACATCATAAGCCTCCTCAATTTCACTCAGCTTGAAGTGATGCGTAACCAAGGCGCCTGGGTCCAACTTGCCAGTAACTATGCTCCTCAACAAATCAGCTGTAGAATAAGCAGACACTAAGCCAGTGCTGATTCCAATGTTCTTGATCCAGAGATCCTGCAGCTGAAGATCAACCTTAGAGCCATGAACACCAACATTGGCAATACGTCCACCAGGGGCGATAATGTCCTGACAGGTCTGGAATGTCTGAGGAATTCCGACACATTCGATGGCAACATCGACACCTGGAAGCTTCCTCTGTCCAATGTCAGAGGCGCTGTAATCGGTCAAGGCATTGATGGCTTCAGTAAGATTCTCAGTAGCGGGGTTGATTGTGTGAGTGGCACCAAGTCTCTTTGCAACTTCAAGTCTCTTGTCGTCAACATCAATCATCACAAGTTTGGAAGGCTTGAATGACTTGGCAGTGAGCAATGAAGCCATTCCAACTGGACCAGAGCCTACAATTGCAACAACATCATCCTTTTTGATTTTTCCAGAGAGCACACCAACTTCGTAACCCGTGGGAAGAATGTCTGAGAGCATAAGGAGTGATTCATCAGATACTCCCTGTGGAGCATTGAGGAGGGAGTGATCAGCGTGGGGTATATTCACAAACTCAGCTTGGGTTCCGTCGATCTCGTTACCAAGTATCCAACCACCCTCATGGCAGTGAGATTGAAGATTGCTTTTGCAGTAGTAGCACTTGCCACAGCTGGTTATACATGAGACAATAACCTTGTCTCCAACCTTGAAACTGGACACCCCCTCACCCTTCTGCTCCACAACCCCAATTGCCTCATGACCAAGAATTCTTCCTGGTGTGACAGTCGGGACATCACCTTTCAAAATATGCAAATCCGTACCACAGATAGTTGTAGCCAAAATCTTGACCACTGCATCCGTTGGTTTGAGGATTGCAGCCTTTGGAACGCTCTTCCAGGCCCTGATACCAGCACCTCCGTAGACCAGTGCTTTCATTAAAGACATAGTGTCCGCAAAACTATTCTAAAGGCTGTAGCAGGCAACTAAAAAACAGTGAAATATATAAGTCGTAATCAATAATGAATCCCGACGAGATTCTTCGACATAGATTTGAGGCGAGAATAGGGAGGCTTTTATAGGATCAAGTGCACCTCAGCATCATCCTAGGAGCTTTCCCACAACACGTCACATCTACCAGAGGCTACAGATCAGCTAGTTGTTCGATGGGATTATTGCACCACTAAAAGCCCTGCAGCACACTATTTTTTATGATTAATATAGGTGGGGTATAAGAGGACTGGGGAAGGAATGAAACTAGGCTGGCTAGTTTGACTGGCTCATCATTCGATTTCCCCAAATGCAGAGGGGCATCCCTGCCATCCTGGAGGTAGAACAAATGGGCGACATAATATGCTTAATATCCGTATGCACGAATCTCCCCACAACTGCACGTCGAGCAGGTGAGTGCTGCAATATTACGTACGGGAAATGTCCGGCCCGACCACGAAAGCTGCATAGGAACCAGACCTAGTGACACAGTCTATTGTACAATACATTGGGCTTTTTGATTTGATACGGCCTGATAGGTGGAGCAAAAGTTTGCGAAATACAAAGTGAGGTGTGGCATATATCATGATATATGTATCATGCGACAAATACGGTGTGATACTGAATGGCCTCAAAAGGAGTTCACTTTTTGTGTCTGCATAAGGATCCAAACCTAGAAAGAATGATTTCAGAGAAAGCAGACTAGCATGACAGGTCATTCATGTAAACAAAATGGTCATCTTACAATGGAGGAAGGAGTATCATTTTTGAATTCTAAGCGTCAGAGCGACCACTCCTGAATGTAGTACAATACATCTGTTGTTTAGAGATCCACATAATAGTTTGTAGTAAGAGGGACCAGATATGTACCGTAGAAAGGCGAGCAGAATTGCTATTTAAGTAATGGCAAGTCATTACATTTCGAAGTTGGTAACCTGGCCGAGTTGGTCTAAGGCGCCAGGTTAAGGTCCTGGTCTCTCCGGAGGCGTGAGTTCGAATCTCACGGTTATCACCACTTTTTTTTCTTAATTTTTATGCGAGTAAATGCGTGCGACAACCATGATTTTGACAGTGGCTCAACCGCTAAGACGAGTGCCTAAAAGATCATATAGATTTAACGATTTTTATTAAGGGTCGTCCCCTGATGCTAAAACATTACACGAATTGAAATAATTGTAAAAAGATACCAGATAGTGATAAACAGAAAATGCAAGTGCTGACCATGCTCTCACAGGATAACACAGCTACGCTTCTTCTTTGCCTTTCCTGACTTCTTCTCAACCTTGGGGGTATTTGATGAGTTTCTAAACGACCTACCTCTTTTTGCCTCCTGTGGAGGAGCTGCAGCGGGTATCTTCTTATTCTCCACAGCTGCAGCCGGGACTGCCTGAGTGGCAGTTAGAGCTTCAGCTTCTTTCCTCATTATCTGTCTCACAACATCCACGAACGCGTCTTCTATATTGATTTTGTACATTGCACTGGTTTCGTAGAAGGGTACCTTGCCCCACTGTTGCGATACCTTGATTCCGTCGTCTGGTGAGAGTTTCCTCTCATCTGCTAGATCACATTTGTTTCCAACAAGCACCATAGGGACGTTAGCGGAGTCCTTGATCCGCAGGACCTGCTCGCGGATTGCTAAAAGTTCTTGCATTGAATTCTCGTCGGTGACCGAATATACAAGGAGGAACCCCTTTCCTGACTTAATGTACAATTCCCTCATGGCTGTAAACTGTGCCACCCCCGCAGTGTCAAGAATTTCTAAATGACATGCCCTTCCATCGACCTCAATTTCTTTGCTGTAAGAGTCCTCGATTGTAGGATCATAACTTTCTACGTAGACTCCTTGAACGAATTGCACCGTTATCGATGACTTACCCACACCTCCAGCACCGAGCACTACCAATTTGTAATCTATAGACATAGTTTTTGTTAATGATTGTTCAATTTAAAGTATTCACGTAAAATGTATTGCATCCAGCTTACCTCTCATATTAATTGTTGACTTAGAACAGCTTCAAGGCGTGAGTTCGTCGAAACCGTAGCCAGTGAGAGAATCTGCTGTTAAAGAATACTGCTAGCGATTGGACCAAACAGTGACGCCTGATGATTTGATCCTGTCAAGAAGACTTTATGTACAGGCTGCAAATATACTTAGAACGAACGAGTGACACTAGTTATTTGAAATATATGACTCCAGAAAGCACTCTGGTCAAAGTGTGGGCCTGACAATGATAGAATAAAAGTGATCCTGTCCCCCCCTCTCTTCGTGCGTACAAAGAAATCAGCTACAATGGGACGCGCGTCTGAATCTCCACGCATATTTCATTAGGAAGCCATCTAAGTGTCTCTAAGGGACAGGTCCTTTTTCGCTGCTCTGTACCTGCCATTCCCAAAGACAACTTTCCCTTTTCGGAAAATACCGGCATTCGAATCACGCACCTCAAGGGGGGAATTATAGCAGGACACACAAGGCAGAACTGTACGATGCGCAGGGAAGATGCAAGCCA
Source organism: Kuraishia hungarica (assembly GCA_030567555.1). NCBI lineage: Eukaryota > Fungi > Ascomycota > Pichiomycetes > Pichiales > Pichiaceae > Kuraishia > Kuraishia hungarica. The sequence goes on from JAJLSL010000004.1 coordinate 625,465, forward strand.
GCGTTTTGCTGCAGCGACAGGGGAGGAGGAAACTGGTTAATGCAAGATCTTATAGGATGAAGCATACAATGGGTGGAGCTTGAGCTAGCGGCTGGTGCGCAACAGTCTTTGGCGGAAGTCTGCAACACATCTATAGGGACTGAAATGAAGTGGTTGTTGATCGATGGAAACTGAAGTACAAAATTACATTCATTTTGGAGCGTGGTTTAATCGTGGCTTCACTGAAACAGTAGAAAAAAACAATAATTTACAACCGGGCAAGGCATATTTATGAAGAAGGCACGCCGACAATATAATCAGTGACAAATACTGCATCGAAGGCACTGAATTTCTAGGTATTGATTTTCATTTCTTGAGTACAACATACATCAGTTCTTTTTTGGTGGCCTTCCTCTCCCACGCTTAGAATTATCATCAGCGTCGTAGCCATCCGAAATATCAGCCTCACTGCTAGTTCTCTTTGATCCCAAACCAGTTTCTGCCTCCACCGAAGCTGAGTTGATTTTGAAAGAACTTCCTTCTCCTTCCCTCAGGAGACTCGCTGTCGAGCCACTGTCAGCTTTCCATCCTGCGGGTGTAAGATTCTGTGCACAGTCAGTACAGTGCTCTACGAAAACTTTTGCACTTGGGAACATCTGTTGACAAGCCCTACACCAGCCCGAGTCTGCTCTAAGTACTGGTATACCATCAATGATCTCTGTCACACCCTTCTCCTGGACAAAATGCACAAGCTTCAAGTGTCTCTTGAGAACGTCAAGCCTATTGAAAGAACCTCCATTTCTATGGCACGTAGGGTCATTCTTCCAGTAAGGACACTGGAATTGAGGGGCCTTATGAGATCTTAAGTGACGTCTAAGATCACTCTGTCTAGCAAATGCCCACATGCATCCCTCTCTATCACAGGCAAATGGCCTCTCTGATGACGGCACGGCAACTGTTTTACCGTCCACTGTGGCAACAGTCAGCTGCCTTTGTTTGGCAAGGTCTTTTTTATCTTTGGACACTGAGCCAGAAAACTGGTTGTGGTAGTATATATCCGATGTCTTCTGGGTGTCGTTGCCATTTGTGATGGAACGGGTACTCTCTGATGAGCTGGGCTGTTGTTGGGTCTCACCCGGTTGGGTACCGTAATAATTATATGGAGGAGGGTAATTGTTGTACCTTTGTGGAGGAGGTCCAGAAGAGCCTCCCTGCTGCTGGGGTGGTGCCATATAAGGTGGGTAGTAGTTGGCTGGAGGAGGATAAGGTGGATAGTACGGGTACCCATAAGGGTTTCCGTAAGATGCTACAGCAGGATGGGGGTAGTATCCAACCGGAATAGGTACTTGCATGGGACCTGACTGGGAATTTGGAATGTGTGTATGATTATTTCCATTAGCTGTGGTTCCCTTTTTTTCATTACCCGAATCAGTGGAGTTTTCAGTCGTATCCCCCTTCACTTTGCGTCCTCCCTGCTTTTCCTTGTCACCCTTTTCCTTCACACCATCTTTTTCTTTTTCTCGCCTCTGTGGGTCTTGATCTGTAGTATCAGAGCTGCTCTCTTCATTAGCCACCAGATTTGCTATCGAAGGGCGCCTGTCTTCACGACTGGAGGCGGCAGCTGCTTTTGTCTTTTTTGAAGGCATGTCTGAAGTGTTGCTCTAGGGGCTAACTCCAACCATGCGGTACAGATAAACTATGAAAGAGATAGATCTCCTGAAAAAACACACTGTCAATTAAAACGAGACAGACTATGCAAAATTCAGGAAGAGTATCTCAGAAATCTATATTTGATTTGTTACCTCTTGGTGAAAGAATATGGAGATTGAATCACCAGTAGCAGTTGTGCTGTGCATCAAATTTCCGAGGAAGGAATATGCAACAAAAGGTCGAAGAGCCCCACCAATGTGGCCCCAAAAACTGGCGCCGCAGCCTCCTTAAACAAACTGCCGCTTGCGGCTGGGAGAGCCGCAGATGCCTACGCATTCAGGGTAACTTTTCCTTGACCATGGGGTTCCACATTACTGGTTTGGTGGACGAAACATTACTGGAAATGTGCTTTTTTTGCTCTATATACAGGTTTATATACAAATTTATGCAATCTTTTAATTAGCGGACAGCCGAATTGGATAACGAATTGACCGCACAGGAACCCACCTTGTCCTCACCTTGTAGGAGACACTCCATATCTTCGTCAATGTACACAACCTCGCAGTTATCGTTTGTTTTTAGATGCTTTGAAATTTCCTCCCACTCCTTGGGCTTGATCCTTCGTCCGGAAGCATCTTCAGAATAGTTCTGGAAATAAAGGGACGAACCTAGTGGTAGATGGCTGGGAGGAGCAACTAGCTCTACCTTACTGCTAGTCTCACCTTTCTTCTCTGCAGCAAGCAGCATCGCCTCTGATCTAACACCTCTCATCTTGGAGGGTTTCAAATTGACGACTACCACCACTCTTTGATTTATCATGCCTTCAATAGGAATGTAGTCGACCAGCCCACTACATACTTGTAGTAATTGTGGAACTTCGGTTTGTGCATGGGCTTCAGAGAGCTGGATCTGCGAAACGTACAACCTATCCGCATCTTCATGCCTCTTGACATCCACGATTTTTCCAATTTTCATGCTGAGAAAACTGGGAGGGACTTAAAAATTTTAAAGTTAGTAAGTAATATCAAAAATCATTACTGGTGCCTTTCTGGGGGTATCACTGCAACCTACCTTGAGCTTTCGAGGTGGTGTATGCCCGCAGAGCAGTGCTGGCGAGCGTGCTGCTGCTGGAGTTCAATTGAGGGCACACCCAACTGGAAGACAATCTCGAAAAGATCCTCAATGATCCTCTGTACATAGTTTATGATTGAATTTCAGAGCAATGCTTGTGAACAAGGATAGGAAAAAGAATGGAAATAAGAGCTATATGTGTGAAGTATGTGAGATCCTCCAAGCACATCGCACCTCATCGCGAGAACGTGTAGCTCGGCAGACGCCCCACAGGTACTCCAGATGCTCGTGAAGACAATAGGATAGTACAATAGGATAGTTAAGCAAGCTACGAACAGGTTCATAACAAACAGCACAGCACACGATTACAGAGGACATTGTCGAGAATTTCATATTTTTTTGAGTTGTTCTCTTGGTATATAATCGTAGACAAAGAAAATAAGGCTCGGCAGCAAAACATACACAAGACTAAACTCCAAACGGAGTATCCAAATCAAGCATCCAGAGGAAGGATGTTGGGAAGAGGACCCAATGGTGTGATACTATATGGGTTAATGTTGATATGGGACTTTGTGTAGTGGAACTTGATATGATCAAAGTTGGTAGTGTCCTTGAAAGCGGGGTTGTTCCAGTAGAGGTTTCTGACCCACTTGTGAATGTTGGGGTAGTTGTATCTGATCATACCAATGTTACACTTGAAGTGCTGGACGTAAACAGGATCGAAACGAATTATAGTAGTAAAGAGACGAATATCCACCTCGGTCAAAACAGAGCCTGCCACATACTGATGACCCTTCTTGAAGTTGTCACCTAGAATACCCTCAACCTTGTCAAGATGCTCAAACAAAGCCTTGACATTCTTCTCATATGGTTCTTGAGCTGTAGCAAAACCTGATTTGTAAACACCGTTGTTGATTGTTGGGTAGATCCACTCGTTCAAGCTATCGATCTCACTCCTCAGCTTCGATGGATAGTAGTCAATGCCACGGTACTTTTCATCAATCAGGCTGTTAAACTCAGTGTTGAACATTCTGATGATTTCCGAACTCTCATTGTTGACAATTGTCTCAGTCTTGATGTCCCAAAGGATTGGAACAGTGAATCTACCTGAATAACCTGGATCAGCCTTGAAGTAAAGCTGTCTAAGCCTCTCGAATCCATACAACGCATCAGGAGTGGCATCAACACATGGATCCTCTGAAGTTGGAAATCTCCATCCCTTATCATCCATATGCCAGTGGACCACAGATACGCCAATCAAAGCAGCCAGACCCTTCAGAGAATGTACAATCAATGTTCTATGGGCCCATGGACAAGCATAGGAAACATACAGGTGATAACGATTTGCCTCGGGAGGAAATTTGGCACCTGGGTCAGAAGAGATAAAGTCTCTGAAAGAGCTCTAAGAAGCAGGGAGGGGTTAGTAGCTATGCAGAGGAAATGTAATCAAAAATATAGTTATACATACTGCCTTTCTCTTGAACTCCCCATTAACGTTGCTCCACTTGAGGAGATCAATTTTCTTCTAAATTGATTATAAAGTTAGTATTAGTCCGGGTGCATTGCCAAATCATTGCCGTGACAACCTTAAGCCACCCCCAACGGCCAGCCTACGTACCTGCTCTTCTGTCATTCTAGATCAATGTTGGTGTCAATGTTGGTGTCAATGTTGGTGTCAATGCTGGTGTCAATGGCTATTCAAGGGAAGTCCTTAACAGATCAAGTTATGACCTCTAGGAGAATATTGTTTATTTCGTGCAATATACGTAAGTATATATACATCCTACTCTGTTTCACGGCTCTCTAGCCGCTGTGCTCTCCCCCCCCCCACTTCTGAGGGCCGCAACTGACATGCACAGTCAGCCAGCTCCAGCTGGGCAGGCTGCATTATGCATATTACTAACGATGAGGTGACGGGCAAGGACACAGGGTCTGCATCTGAACGTATGGTGAGGTATACTAGGGGCCTGCCTCCAGTTCGCCAAACACATAGTTATTTCAGTGCGGTAAAGACGTCTCTGCTGCATCGGCCATTAGTAACGGAGATGGGTAATCATCGCCAATCGTGTGTGATCACGCAGAAAGAGAAAGAAAACGAGAGCTGATAGTTGTCTGCAGTAGCCACAGTCAACTAACCACCACACTGCGATGAGGTGCATACATCCAGCAGCGGCTCAAAGCCACTGTAATAGAGCCTCTGCTGTTGTTACACACATCACTTTGAGTGAAACTTACAGAATATAGTAAGACTGTGAATATCGTATTACGATTTAGTTTCCTAAATATTTATTTTTCGAGTGGTTGCAACGATGCAGGTACAACCATTAGGTCATATATGATATACCCAATATCTGCCTCTTCTTCCCTAACGTCAGTGGGCTCTGCTTTAGTGTGCACCTCATTGTGGCTCTCATAGGCAATGAAATGGCCCGTCCTACATACACCTTGGCCCATTCCCGCGACATTTGACCTCGGCTCTGCATGACGGCACTTAGACCTGTCTTAAGTATGCCACATCCAGAACACTGACAATGACTTTCTTCGACTAATTGCCAGTCCATTTTTAACTGAAAAAATATCTTTGCTCCAAATAACCCCCATTTTCTATGTACTCCCTCAATCTCTCGACTTTTCTAATTAATGAAGTGGTACACCACAAAATGTAAGATAAGACTGGCAAATATGTAATCTCCGAATGCTCTGCGAGGACCAACTAGACCAAACAACTTGCCGTCAGTATCCACTGACTGCAATCTCAAAGAAACAGTTAACACGAACTGCGCGACAGTTGAACAGAATCCACCGAGAAATGCGTTGAAAGGGAAGTTGCCCACCAGTAAACAAAACACGAATTGGAGTACACCCAAAACAACCAAGAAGGCCAAGAAACAATCAATTAGCCTCAATTTTGAGTCGCCTTGTAGACTCTTCACGTATGCTGAATATGATGATGATATTGAGTTAGATAGCTCAGTGTATATTGACTTGGCAGCTGTGGCTGTGGATGGGGCGACGGCGCCTGGAGGCACCTTGATCTTGGTGTCTTTCTTTGCCATCTCTGCCAGATAGATTATGTTGTATGAATTTCACCCTTGGATTGAAATATTTCCAATGAAGCAGACACAAATCTGTACTGTCTTAAATAAATTGTCATTATGTATATATCGCTTCCTCTATTGAAGAACGCGGAGTCTGAACATCCACGATCCTACGTGTTCGAAGACAGCGTGCATGGTGCTTACTTTGACATTCACACTACCATAGTGGAGCACTGACTAGCAATGTGAGTACCACGATAAGTATATCACCAAACCCTTGAAGAGCAATATAGAACCCCGTCGTAAGCTATGAATATAACATTGTTTTTGAAGCCGCACATACCTGCACAGAGATCAACTTTTCAATATTGGTAACCTGATTGAAGGCTCTCATGGCGGTCACACCTTCCACACTTTAGATTCAATATATGATGTCAGTGCAGCAGCTCCCCTCAGTGGGGAAATCGGACAATGATCTCGACAAAGAATTGCAGCATCAAATAACCATTCAACAACTTACAAATGGGTCCCAGGAAACACAAATAGAGGACACAGTTGATTTCGTGAATCCCCCCACTTTGAGGATCGTTCCTCCGCTGAATTTCTGTCCTGTGGAGAGGCATCTTTATCGTTCAGGTCAGCCTTCTGCAATCAACCACTCATTCTTAAAGGAGCTGAATCTCAAGTCTATCATTTGGCTTGCAATAGAAGATCCACAGGATACATTTTTACAGTTCATTGATGACAATGGAATAAATTTTTTCTACAACTTGGGATTCAACAGTATAGATAGCAATTCATGGGATGGTTTATCTGAAAGCTCCATAAAGCAGGCTTTGGAAATAATGGCAGATAAGAGAAACTACCCTCTGCTCGTATGCTGTGGTATGGGAAGACATAGAACAGGAACCATAGTGGGGTGTTTGAGAAAATTACAGGGTTGGAATTTAGCTAGTGTGAGTGAAGAGTACAGGCGATTCACCGGAATACGAGGCGGGCGTATATTGGTTGAGCTGTTGATTGAAGCTTTCGATGTGGGCAGTATCGAAATGGATCCTCAACTTGCACCAGATTGGCTCATTAGATAAATATATAAGTATGCATTTATTTTTCCATAACACTATTCGTCATAATGTTTTGGATGTATTCCCATTTCGTATATAGGAACGTATATACAACAGAACAGGTGTTTAAATATGAAGCAACCTGTGAATAATAATAATATCTACAATGGGGAATATCCACATGGATGCTTTATTTCCGGCTTTCTCCCTCTTCTGATCTACTGGGCCTCCTCAGTTTCCTTTGTTATACTTGGCTTCTTCTTTCCATATGTCTCCTTGGCTAACTGAGCAGTCATCATGCTCCTCCTTCGTATGCTGTTGCACTGTTCCCAGCCAATTATATTACCCAGCATAAAACCACCCATTGCCCAATTTGCAGCTCTGCGTGGATTCTTGTGGTATAAGAAGATCACCGAACCAAACACTCCCATGGTTGCAAAGCCCGCGAGTCCAGCCTCACGAAAGCAAGGAATGGCTACGAGGCTCTCAAACTTGAAACTGTCCCACGTTATTTTGTTCCACGCCTGCTTCACAGGAGATATTCTCGGTACACGTGGTTTGCCCTCACTGTCGTCAAACTTGGGGGGTAAATCTTCCAAATATTGTTTTTGAGTCCCGGTCGATAGTGTGTTTGTTGCGGACTCAAGAGATAGCTCCGAGGGCACCTCTGTGCTCTGCTTCTTGAAGGGCCAGCCCCAGCCCATTGTGTATGATTTTTGACGTTGAAAGGGATAAGTTCTGAACAACTTCCAGTTTTCAAAGCTTCCACAAATGGTTTTCCAGTTCACCCTCGTATACGTATGCATATAGTATTCTGATCAGTTCCACCACGGTCCCCGTATCCATCAGCTTATGTTCTTTGCACCTGTAGAGCTGTGATTGAGTTTGGCACTAAAGAAGAGGAGGTACAGTACACGCTTGAGTACCTCCTAACAGGCCAGGGTTCAAAATCACGCCCTAGCACACGAATGGGAAGAAATTTCAATCATGGACTGATCACTTAAGCCTCAACATGTCAAAGCTCTCTAGTTCTCTCAATTTTATATTACCATCTCGCTTACTCACTATGCCTGATCTCTCACTCCATGTGGTTAATCTTACAGACATGCACACCTGTAATGTGCACCACTTAAAATCCCATTAACCACATCTGGCATGCAGTTGCTGCCCTTGCTGAGGGGCTGGTGGCAGCCCATTCTCTATAATCGCACGCACCTTAGAGAGGCGCTCTCCGAGGATGGGGATGGATGGCAACGAGATGAGATGCAAAGGGATGGGCTGGAAAAAGGAACAAAGAGATGCCCTGCCCTGTCATTCATAGTGCTATTTTGGTTTCTGTTATCAGCGGCAGCAGCCGTGGCAGCAGCAGCAGAAGCAGCAGAGAGCGCCAAAAGGAACGCGGACGTACTGTGCTATCCTCCCCATGTAGAGACACGGCCCACAACCAAGCAGTATCTACACAGGTGCACACTACACACATAGATATATATATAAACCTCTCCTCACATCGACAATCGATAACAACAATAGCAGAGACGTGCATAAATATCTTCGCATTATAGATTCATTAGTTTATAGATACAGAGGTGGGTGAGAATATTATAAATGCCGGTAGACAAGTTGGATAGCAAGTCTTCGGGTGCTGCTCAGCCCGTCCCCGGAACCAGCCCTAAAGTTGTGCCGATAATAAACCGGAGGGAGTCACCAATTTCGTCATATATGAACCCAGAGTCATACAGAAGGGGTTCTATGGCCAAGTTGGCTGCTTCGCCGCTGGTGGGTTCGCCATGGATGTCTGGGATAAGACGGAACGACTCCAATGCATCCTCTGTGTTCATGGATGAGAGGAATAACGTTTCTGACTCTCCTAGAGGACGCTCTTTGCAAAGAGCTTATGCCACAACACCTCCACCTTCCAATACCATATCCAGTTCAGCCGTGGCATCACTTTCCAACTCTTCTGAATCACAGTCGGATGCGGAAGGTATTTCGGAGGAAACCAGCACATCCTATAGAATTGACGATCCAAATCTCATGAGAAACTTGGAGAGACACCTGGCTACAACCTCTGAGAGCTCTCTCAAACTGCCCGGAGGAGACATCACCAGAGATTTATACACAATCCCAAACAGAAGACCCAGAAGTTCTCGCAGTCTTTCTGGCAATGACTTTGAGGCACAGAGGCGAGAGTCGATGGCAAGCAGCATAAGAGTACCCGGTGGTTTCAGGCGAGACTTCCTGGTGCAGAAGCGCACACAGTTAGGAAACAAGTTTGGTCACGAGTTGGAAGCACCAACGTTTTTGACGCGTAACTTTGTGGAGTTCCTTGCTGTGTATGGCCACTTTGCAGGCGAAGAACTCGAAGATGAGGATTTCATTACCTGTAACTATGCACCAGATGGCTCAAAGGTGCCTGATGAGGAAACTGCTCTTCTCGCAAACAGCTTGCCCCGTGCAGCACATACAGGAACAGCTAGCACGTTGAAGAGTTTCTTCCTGTTGCTGAAGGGGTTCATAGGAACGGGAGTGCTTTTTCTCCCCAAGGCATTTTCTAACGGTGGTCTTACATTTTGCATAATAACACTGCTTTTCTTTGGAATCCTTTCCTATTGGTGTTATCTCATTCTTGTGTATGCCAAGAGGGCATCCGGAGTCACGTCATTTGGTGATATTGGTCAGAAGTTGTATGGTAAACCCATGAAGGTGTTGATTTTGGCTTCGATTGTGTTATCACAAATTGGTTTCGTTGCAGCTTACACCGTATTCACGGCAGAGAACCTTAGGGCTTTCTGCAATAGCTTGTTTGGCATCGATATACCCATGTCTGCTCTTGTGACATTCGAGTGCATTATTCTGATGCCCATGTCGCTTATCCGTAACATCACCAAACTGTCACTTGCAGCTTTGATCGCTAATGTGTTTATCCTATTTGGCCTTTTGACAATCGTCTATTACTGCAGTGATCATCTTATACATAACGGTGCTGCGGAAATTGTCTATTACAACAAGGATAATTGGTCGCTTTTCATCGGTGTTGCCATTTTTGCATTTGAAGGAATTGGCCTCATTATACCTATTGAACAATCCATGAAGCACCCAGAAAAATACCCAATGGTTTTGTTGTCAGTCATTGCGGTCTGTTCCCTGTTATTCATCGGTATCGGAACTATTGGCTACACAAGTTTTGGAGCCGAGGTCAAGACGGTTATCATCTTGAACTTGCCCCAAAGCTCTCTCGCCGTCTTATCTATCCAGCTGCTGTATGCACTGGCCATCATGCTTTCGGCCCCTATCCAATTGCTGCCCGCGATTAGAATCATGGAGTCAAGGATTTTCAGGAGGACAGAAAGTGGAAAAGTCAACCCTTGGACTAAGTGGCTCAAGAATGCATTTAGAATTTCTCTGGTTATACTTACTAGCATGATTGCATTTTACGGTGCTGACAATCTGGATAGGTTTGTTTCCTTTGTGGGCTGCTTCGCATGTATCCCGTTGGTCTACATGTACCCTCCAATGCTGCACCTTAAGGCCTGCGCAAAATCAAAGGCCATGAAGTGGTTTGACATCATATTGACTGTTCTAGGAGGCATTGCTATGGTTTATACCACCCTCCAGATCTTATCAGCTTAGAGATACAGTTGAATTTACGTTACGAAAAGTTAGCATTATTTTGGTTCAGCAATTGGCATCTATGATCTTACGTGTTAACAGGGGGCCTGGCACCTGTTGGTGGGGGCTGTATGGATCATCCATCACCCCTGCACCTTCTAAGGTGGGTCATGGTCACTGCATGCTTGCATCTTTGCTCGAATAGCAAGGCGAATCCTAAAGATTCATTTGATTTACGTTACGTTTAAAACAAAATAATAATATTCACAACCATCAAATATACAAATTCTATTTGGTAGCTGCGGCGTTTGTGGTGGGTCCTTGCCCTGCATTGGTGTATAGTCGTGTGCGCACCAATACATCATCCAATGGTGAAAGCTCTCTTTTACTAGGTATGGGCATATTAACTACTACATACCGATCTATAGTGAGGCTTGCAGAATATATATTAGTACTATAGGTATCGAGCATTTGGTGAAGATATAAGCAGACATTCGAAGTCATAGATACAATGGCACCAGCAAAGAGGTCATTTTACGAGGACGAGGAGGAGGTGACTACCACTCCTGGTTTTAACCAGGTGATGCCTAAGGAGCTCGAGGTAAAAGAGTCTCTTAACGATACCAACATAGCTTTTGTCGATGGCATGACCATTAGATCATCGTCAACCCTTGAGAATTATGTGAGTGAGGCAAGATTATTTGCTCATGACAAGCTGACGTTATTGGATGCTGAACTGGCTACACAGAAGTCAGCGGTGAACAATGAATTGAACAGCATAAAATCTGGCTACTCCTCCATAATAACGGAGCCAGTACTACCAAACGGTCTATACATCTTGACAGGAGCCCTGTCTGGTTCGATTATAGCGAGCAGGAGGTCGCTGCCGGTGAGATTTTTCGCTCCCCTTATAGCTGGAATATTATGCTACAACTACTTTATGCCACAGAGTTTTGGCAATACCAGAGTGCTGATCGGGGAGTATGAGAAACAGTTCCCAGATCTCTATAACACTCACAGCGATCTGCTAGCTGAGTATGAGAAGTTGAAAACAGCAGTGGCAAGTGCAAAGGATGATGCTAACAGCGGTTTGGTACAGCAAGTGCACACCGTGAGAGAAAGCGTGGCTGATTTCGTTGGTAGATTTAGATAAATAGTTGAAATATTCTATTCCCAATAAAAAATAAAGATAACAAAAAGACAGAAAGCACACTCAATATACGCCGTTGCTATAAATCAAATTCATCTAATATACAGTTGAGAATTTCTTGGCTATCCAATTCATTTGATCTCAATAGTTGTAACTCTGCCCTCTGTAGTCTTCCCTTTCATTATTTGGAATGCCACCTGGCACATAGTATTCCGCGTTTGAGCCGTGGTTCGCGGTTGCAGCAGGAGCAGGGGCTGCTTCTCCTGGTCTATCGTAAACGACGCCATAAGACTTAAACTCTGGCTCAAATGGATTGTTTCCCGGTTGATAAGCATTATACACGGGTTGTGCCATAACAGGAGGTTGGTATTGCGGATACATATGAGGATTCCCATATGCAGACTCTCTCTGCTTTGGCTCACGGGAACTGCTTGCCTCACGGCGACAACAGCAGGCACAACACATACAGAATGCGGTAAGAATTTCGATACCACAACAGAGACAACGCAAAATACTTGAAACCAACCAGAAAACAACCAACGCTGCCAACGCTATACCGACAATTGCAACAATCTTGCATACTCTATTGTCCATACAAGTATCCCATGACTTGAAGGAATCAGCGGTAGACACCACATCTGTAGCCGCATTGACAACCCCAGAAATGATTGATCTCTTGTCCCATGATTTGCTCACTGCCGACACAATGGTCTTGGTAGGACAAGCTCCCTCATCTAGAAATGCTTCGCTTATGATTAGTGGAATATACATTCTGATCAACGCGTGTCTTTTGGAAATGTTTCTTGAATCGATGCGTCGGTAGAAAAGATGAAAAACACCACAGTGCAATATCCTGTCCAAATGGTTTCGTACTTAAAAAAAGCGCTATATTAAGATCTTCCTAGAAGGTGTAGCTGAAAATAAATATGATGTCTTCAGAATAATGTGAATAATGTCCCTTCTTCGGCTTCACAGTCTGCTAATAAAAGGATATCAGCATTTATTCAACCCCCTGCCCCTATATACCGCAGATCGCTTCTGCGGGCTATGCGCGTCGTTCTCTGACTACAGGAATTTCCCAACTTGGCAAGATCATCGAGTCCACAGCCCCGTTACACACAAAATGCACCAACGATGCTGCGCTTTATTATGCAGGCTGAGGTGGTACAGCCGTGACATCGAGTGGGTGGTTGTTCTATTTTTGGATCCAAAGGAACGAACGAAAGAACGATCAGTGTGCGAATGTCACAAAATAGTTTTCGCGTAGAGACTTAATAAATTCAAATGCTACTGTTTCTCAGTATTATAGGCTGTCGAATTATGTATAAGGACAGGGTTCTATTGGACGTCCTCCTGTAGAGAAGTAGGGCGTGGTATGTAAGTGGAGTCGTCATGCTGCATATGCATGCCTGGTTATAATGCTCTATTTGTGCGCATATAAGTGGAAAAACACACGAGAGTAGGTACAGAAACGCGATAGTATTCCAGTAGTAAATGAATTAAGTGTTTATCCCCTTGTATACAAATATATTGCATAAGATTACAATAAAACTAAAAATAAAAACATCAACTCGGCATGTTCTTTTCTTCAAGCTTTCGTAGGCATGAAGCTGAAGATGCTGCCCATATCAACGTATCGGCGACCACAGTCACTCAAGTACTTTCCTACAACCTCTCTGCAAACGGCGAACAGCTCTCTGTTTTGCTCCGCGAGAGCATCCAATTGACCCTGAACTATGGGCTGAGGAATATTTTCCTGATCCAGAGAGTCGTTCAGGAGCTTTAACTGTCTCTTCTTAGCCTTCTCAACGTCAAATATAGAATCAAAATAAAGAAGCTGGTTATACAAACGCTTATCGGAATATCTGTAGCGCATGATTCCCTTACAGCCATGGGCCCTACCGGAGATACCAATGCATCTTCTTCCATACACGGAGATCTGACGAGTAATAATACCACAAGAGGGGTCGTCACATATCAGCCAAGAGGCGTAGTAAAGAGAGATGTGGGAACGGATAATGCCCTCCAACTGTGAGGTTAGCCTCAATGTTGGCATCAATTGTTCACACCTACTACAGCATACTCCATTATAGGTGATCTTGTAGTCGTTCGAGGTCAAAAGCCCACCAAAGTTGAATGATGCACCACAAGTACATTTTACCTTCAGAAATGCAGAATCTCTGAAACGTTCTGCGTCAGAAATCGTAGACTCCAATGGTTGCAAGACCTCCATATCACCAGAACTGTTTGCACTCCTAGCTCTCATCTCATAACGTCTAGTATCAAGACCAAGACAAGCCGCTATCCGAACCAGGTCAATACCCTCAATTCTCTCCAAGAGTCTCTCGACAGGAGCGTATACCTGCTTCTCCAAGTAATACATAGGGTCTGGTTTCAACTCGGATTTGGAAGCCAAAACTTCCGTAAGAGCTCTTGCTCTCTCAGAAGGAGATTGTCCTTCCTCACCCTCTGTGATCACAAACGTGATAACACTGCCAGCCTTGACAACCTTTCCCTGCTTGCGCAATCTCAGGGCTACCTGGACAGAGGGCATCGACTTTCCACCTGGGTAGTTGTTGGGATCTTTCGAAAGCCTGGTATTGATCTTGAACTTCTCAGCTCTTATCTCATTGTTGCGGATCTTAGAGGACATCTCCTCCAAGTAACTGTAAACATCACTAAGTACAACGTCGGGATCCAAGTCACTCAGTATCTTCTGAAGCACAAATGTAGAGATCTCCTTAGACACCTCACAGTATTCTCTACGCTTCATATCAAGTCCCTTCACTTCCAATGTTGTCTTTTCGACTCCATTGACAAATGTAGAGTTCATAGCAGCGTACTTCTTCTTAGCATGAAGCAATAACCTCTTGAAGACGTTATCAATATCAATTTCCAGCAGCTTGTAGCGTTCATTGACCTTGATCTTGAAATCCTCACCAATTTTGAGAGCTTCATCAAAGACATCAGAGCCAGTGTCAATCATGACCGAATCTGTATCACCATACACAACTCTGAGGCCCAGACTCTCCGCCAGCTGTCTAGTATCCATCAAAATCTCTCTTCCCTTGTTTGTAACAAGCATAGCAAGAGGTTTAGCATAGAATCTAGAGTTAACATAACCAAGACAACCATACATGGAGTTGGCTGTTAACTTCAGAGCCTGCTGCTTAATATCGTACTGAGCTTTCTCGACTGCTGTGGCACGAGGGTCTTTCAGAAGCTTTTTCACCTCACGACGACGATTCACAAGTGCGGCAAGCAACTTTGGCAAAACACCCTGGTCAATACCCCTGCTAGGAACCGGCGGCAGGTCATCATCATGTCCGCTCTCTCTTTCTACAGTTGTGAAACAGATATTGAACTCCTGGATAATGCTTGGATAAAGGGAATTGAAGTCCATGACAAGCACGTAGTTCTTGTGAAGACCCTTTTCTGGCTCAAACACGAGACCACCTTGGTATTTTGGCTTCTTGTTAGATGTCACAGTTGTAGCATCTTCATCCAATGCTCCCTCAGCGGCGATGGCGCTGGCAGCAGCTGCTTGCTGCTTCTGGAACCTCGTCTCCTTATCTGGAACAACATAGCCATTTCTGGTGAATTCATGAAGCAAGATATATTCGTTTCTTCCTGCTCTTGTACCACCGAGAGTGTGTGCCCAAGCATTACCAGCAAGATTAGTGAGCTGCTTAGACAGAGACAAGATCTGCATTCTAAATGCAACCTCAGCTGAAATAAGGGCACCCACAGCACCCTCCTTAAGAGCCATAACCAAAGAATTGGCTTGATCAGCATATTGAGGACTGGAAAGATTCAACTCCAGCGGAATGTGCCTTTTCTTGCACACCACATCATACATCTCAGGCAAATCCCAAGATTGACATTTTGTGGTCAATGACTGTCCCATCTCGTTGGCAATGTCACACAACAATCTACCGTGAAAGATCTCTCGCAACTGCAAGGCATTGTTGCCATTTGCGCCATTCATAGGGCGGCCGAATCTATCCGGCCAGACCTTCCTCGAACGACGTCCCAAGGTACTCCAGGTTGTGACCTTCAGGTCATACATTCTATGCACTAGAACATCCAACGAAATGTTCTCCAGCCTGTGTCCAACAAATACGTCGGGATCAGCCAACTTGATGAGGGCAGCAAGACAGTTGAGCAGAGTTTTTTCGTTGTTGAAAACCCTCAGGTTGAGCTGTTGCTTCTGTGCTAACTGTTCGAGTCCAGGAGGGAATGAGCTGGAGCCACCCACAGGTCTCACAAGGGTAACCTGTTCATTTGGCTTCATATCATCGGGTATTGGGGCATCTTGAGGAAGATCCTTGTAAGTTACAAGAGACACGGATGCAACCTCCTGCTTGTTTTCCTTTGCATTCATTATAGTTTGTACTGAAATACTCACAATATTGAGGTTTGGAGCAGGCAGATCAGCGGTGAGCTCAATGGGCTTGATCTGAGAAGCTGAGCCAACAGAAACCTCAACACGACAGTGTGAAGTGTTCCTGATTGAGTCGAAGTCACCACCTGTGATCTCGAGCCAACATGGGCCCATGATACGCCTCTGCACGACAAAAGCTTCAAAGACATTTGCGCTAGTTCCAAACACATGTGAAAATGTATCACCTTCCAGGTCTGCGGGAAGTGTTATACCCTTTGCCGATGGTGTCTGAAAAGGAATCAGAACCTTCAGATACTCTGCCTGCTTGGGTATTCCAGCCAGCTCGAAGGCGTAGCTCTTGGTCTCAGGCTTAGCCTTGATCTGTTTCAGTCCAAATTTCTGCATCAGCAATGGAACTATTTCGTCATGAACATCCATTGCAGTAACCGATTCCTTGGTGTTGGCTTCCTGATCCTGCCCTTGATCGGCATCACTTTCATCTCCTGCATCTCTTCTAAATTCCCTAGGAAGGAAATACAGCTCCCTAGACAACCCGTTGATCTGCACCATACCAGATACCAGATCTCCTTCGAGGGTCTGGATCTTACCAAAGAGGAGAAGAGAGTTATCTACCTCAGCATAATCCAGCCAGAACATCTTGAACTGTTGATTGCCGGACATTCCTGTGGATATAATATTCTTTTCTTCTAGCTTGTCACTGCTGCTCTTGACGGGAGATGATGAATACGGAACCGAACCACTCATCCTGCTGCTGTAGGGAGAAGAGGTCACAGGATAAGTTGAACTACCCTTGGTGGCTGTGAGGTTCACTGAACGTTTGATCTCCTTCGTGGAAGCTCTAGGTCTACGTGCCACCACTATCTCATCTTCAGAGTCGGAGTCAGGCTCCATCTTGATATCAGTTGGTTCTTCTGCGGCACCAGCGGTAGCAGCCTCCATAGATTGTAAGATATTCCCGCCAGCTTTAGTGCTACTGATTGGAGATGATGGGGCATCACCATAATCTACACTGGGCAGTTCATATGAATCATCCATGTGAACATCTATATCTCCATTGTCGTTCAACTTCTGCTTCTTGCTCTGAGAGGGAGAAGAGGCCAGATCATCACTCTCCTCCAATTTCAGCATAACTGATTTGTTACTTTTGCTGGATGATTTGGAGGAACCTTTGACACCAGAGAACAGGTCCCTCTTCCTGTCAGCACTGGAAAACAGTGGAGTCCTGGTAGTTTTAGATGTCTTCTTGGAAGAAGAAACAAAATCGTCCAGAATATCGTCTAAGTTGGTGTCCAGCTTTTTTGGTTTCACATCAGTTGAAACACCACCTGGCCTGAAAAACTGATTGATTGTGGATATCTTTTTGACCTTTCTTGGTTTCTTAGCTTTGCTTTTATGTTCATTGCCGTCTCCGTTAGCGTCATCCTCATCTTGGTCAGAGTAGTAGTCCTGATGCGTACCCCAGTCATCTGCACCTGTTTCAGCATATCCTTCACCGTTATCATCAACAATGAAATCATCCTTCAGCAGCTGTTCTCTCTTCATCTTGCGGAAGTTGTCTTCGTCAACCTCCTCGTAGATGTCGACATCCTCCGCATCAGATTCATCGCGCACTACGGAGCTGGAGTTGGCAGCTCTCGCGGCTCTGAACCTCGCAAACTTGTCAGCTTTCGCCATCTTATCTTTCACGATTGTGTTCCTCTATATAACACGAAATTCCTGATTCAACTCCGTACTCTCTCTAAAATATTGGTTGTTTTTGCAATTACTGCTGTTGGCTCTTAGAGAGATTTCACGACGGCAAGACAACAGTAGTACAACCCAGCCTGCAGATAGAATGAGACTCAAAATAACGCGTCGCGTCAAGCAGGCAGACTACGCTACACTAGCAGCTGCCTCCAAGGGAAACGGTAGATGGGCTAAGGAACTTCAGGTAGTGCAGTGAACAATGTTCCCCATTAATTCCTCGCGGTGCATTTCTCGAGCGTGCAATACCAACAACATGGGGCTGAGGTAAGCAGAAGATAAGATGAGGGGATGACGAAGAGATGAGGCTGATGATGTCTACCCCAAGAGGAATTGTGTGGCTCGAGAAGGGAAAGATTACCGATATTCGCTTCTGTATGTGGTTGTAGATTTCAAACAATATACAAGAACACTCAGGTAAGGCTCAGTTTTGTCTTTGGGCTGAATTACTACACTATCATCTTTCGAGGAGGATAAAAGGCCATACCATATCATCTGTCAGTGTGGCAGTCATGTCGTTTGCTAACTTTGATGTAGAGGCTCAGACCAAGAACAAAAGCCCGGTCACTTCCACAGCAGAAAAAGTGGAGCAGGTTTCCAATCAGCTTACAGATGTTGTTAATCTAACAACCAAATTTGAAAGAAACCGCCAATTATTGGGTACACGAAGAGATAATGTGGCCCTGAGAAAGACATTGGCTGAACTTGTGAAGCGGTGTGAAGCTAGATTATCCCAGTTGACATCATGGTTAAATGAACTGTCACTGATAGCAAATGCCGGGGACAGCAATCAGCAGTTAAGGTACAGCGAAGAGAAATTAAAGAAACAGTATGGCGAAATCCTCAGGAGCTTCCACTCGTCAAGGCGTGAATACCAAGAGAATCTTTCATCGGTAGTCATAACAGAACAGTACAATAGGAATAATGAGGCTATTTCGTATACACCCAACCAAGCTGTTGAGGAGGGCCTAACTACCGAGTCCACACCCCTGATTTCTGGACAGCAGGAACAACAGCAATATGTGCAAGACACCGAGACCTCAACATTAGTACCCGAAACAGAGCTTGAATATCATGGTGCTCTTGTTGAGCAACGGTCTGCTGCTATTGATAATCTTCACACCAGGGTTCAAGATATAAATGCGATATTCAAGGACTTGGGATCTATGGTGGAACAACAAGGTCAACTGGTTGATACTATAGAGGACAATTTAATGACATATTCAAACAACAACCAGGAAGCATCGCGCCAATTGACAAAAGCAGACAACTATCAGAAGACGAAGGGCAAATGGAACTGTATTTTATTGGTTGTGCTGGTGGTGGTATTAGTAATTGTCCTTGCTGTAATAAGCTGATACTGGATTTAAATATAACAGGCATTAATCTATATACGACATTCATGAATAAATAGTCACCTGACATATATTGATATTGAAATTACCTAAACAGGCCCTCGAAAATAACGCCGAAACCCGTAAATAAACAAAGCCACATACGAAGCACCTCACTTCTGAGGTTCTCCATGAGCTATCAACCTAGATACTTCGCTCACGCGAGAGGGAGTAGAACACTCCTCTCTATCTGAGGATTCAGAAGAAAAGCTAACAACGCTTCTAGTTGCAAAGGCATCACTGAACGGACTTTCTACCTCAACGCCTTTATAAATACTGGAGTCTTGCATAGCACCTGATCCATTTCCGGTGCTGCTGTGCTGAGACACGACCCACTCATATATGTCTTCCTCTGAATTTCTCTTCTCCTCTGAGATGTTACCTCTGAAACGGAGACCGGAAGAACTGGCCGATTGATCCTTGGAAGAAGGTTGATATATTTCTTCTCCGTAGTCATCATCATCACCCTCTCTTGGAGGGGGCAGCATGGGTCTCTGGTATCCTCGTGACCCATAGCCAATATAGTGATCGGACTGAACCTGATGGTCAGAATAGCTACCTGCGGGAACCGCCATTGGGGTACGTCTTCTGCGTCTTTTCTCTCTCTGCTCATCAATACGAACCAAAATATCGTGAGCTACATCTTCCATAAACTCCAAAATTGGCTCTCTGTTCATAATTATGACAGTAGTCAGTGCGATACCTCCAACGGCAGCAATAGTTAAGGGAACTGTAAAACTGTTAGTTATTTCCTCCTTGAATGGGTCTACGCGTCCTGATGCTATAGATACTTACGAGGAACAAATGGCATGATGTTCGTTGTGTTCTATTATAAAGATTCTTTTATGATCCACAGATACTTAAATGGAGTAGAACACTGATATCCGCCGTAGACCACAGAAGAAAGGGTTCGCAAACTCTTAACTGTGCAACTGATTCTTGATGCCTTCGCCTGTCCCTTGCCTCCCTTGATTGTGCCCTTGGCCCATTGCTCCACACAGACAGAGCTTAGAAGTTCTATGCGCCACCTTCTGCAAGCAGACACTGCAAGGCAAGGATAAGCGCGCTGTCTGTGGGGTTGCATGCATATGATTGCATTGTATTCACAAGGCCGGCAATAGATGAACTGTAAGCTGTGCCAATGGGAACATTTGAATTCAGGTTGATCCATTCAGTTTTTTTTGATTGTGTGGTGATTATTCTCCTGTTAGATTTCATAGTGACTTCACTGTCATTGGTTTTGTAGAATAAATTGGCACTGGATATCAAGTTGTCCCACCTCTTATTCACTTATGTGTGACCACTTCCGTAGACTATAGCTTGCTTGTTCACATGCAGCTATTGTGTTTGTGTTCTTGGGACTAGTGTATTAGGGTACCTACATACAAGAGGCGATTCTATTCTCCCAACTGGAACTTTCAACAGTGAAACGATTCATGCTTTCAATGAAGCAGTAGATGCTCGGGTGAGAAAGTTGAAAGTCACATTTCTACCATTGGGGTTGAAACTCAGATACTATAGACAGAACCTGGTTGTCATCCTGATGATCCCTATAGTTGGTGCTATTGCAGCACACCCCATGAAGTCATTCTATGACAAGGAACTAAACCTCCAGATAGATATTTCACCCATTACCAGACAACTTTTGGTTTCATCCGCCCTCGAAGTAGGTTTTTGGTCTTGTCTATCTAGGAACTACATCGGTGATGTGATCGAGTATCTACAATACCATCATGATGCGAACAATTGGGCTATATTCAATCTAAGAGCAGAGTCTCTTGGTTACGATCCAGAGTATATCAGTTCCAAAGGTGGGTTATTCTTTTATCACCCTTTTATGGACCATGAAGTTATACCCCCTCAGAACATGTTTGAAATAATACAATCTATAGATCAATTTCTTTCGGAATCACCTGATAATGTCATTCTGTTGCACTGTAAGGCAGGTAAAGGTAGGTCTGGTTCTGTCGCTTGCTCATATATGGTGAACAAATATCGAATATCGGCTGAGGAGGCGAATGTCATCTTCACATCTAGAAGAATGTTCGCAGGATTTGGCAGTGGTGTTTCAATACCGTCTCAGCTGCGATATTTGGACTATTTCGAAAAAGCTGTTTCAGATATCACATATCGACGACTGGTAGATTTGTGTTCACCAATGGATGTACAAATTTCTTTGGATTCCATCCAGCTCACAAATATCAATCTCAAATGGAAGTCTATTTTGGAGAACTTTGAGCTCACTGTGGCCCAATTCGATGGTGCACCAACTTCGTTGATCAAAGTGCTTCTAATCACTAGTGAAGCATTCATATTTGATGAGACAAATAGAAATATCTTGTTAAAGAAAGATGGCGAGCCTCTGCTTATCTTAACAAATGGATATGACATGAAAGTTACCTGTTCTTCTCATGCTTCACTGTTCATCTGTGGGCAAGCACATTTCTGGTGTAATGTGCTACTTGAGTACTGCAATTCCGTCTTTCCTGGTGATGTAGTTGTGAAAGGGCAGAATAATACGCAAGTTCCTGAACAGTCCCACAACGATTGTGGCAGTTCCGTTGCTGCTACAGGAACTACAAATGTTGCATATGGTGACACTCTGCTTGAAAGACGAGGATCCTTAAGAAGTTTGATTTATTCCAGCACATTTCCTCAAGGGATTCAACCAGCTGATATTTACGGGTCTAGCGATGTTCAGACATGCGAGTCTGAGTTGCTTCAAGAGATATCTACTGGAAAGAGGGTAGGGAAGAAATTCGAAAGAGAAGTCCTCTGGGAAGATCTTGATGGCTTCAAAGGCGTCAGTATAAAAGGCATAAGGCTGTTTGATAGCATGAAACTGTCTCTTTCTGTGGAATATGATCTCAGTTCCGAGGCTGGTGAAATTCTGAACTCGCTGGATATCTCACATTCTTTTAGTGGTCGTGGAGGCAGACGTGAGAGGATAATGAACAAGATATATGGTCTGGTAGGATCTCATTCGAGAGACCATGAACAGTGAAGGTGTATTTACTAAACAAGTCGCTTGACTTCATTTATTATAAATACATATATGCTTGAATGTGAGAAAACAAATTACTGAACCTAACCCCCTTTGGTTCTATTCTCTAAAAATCGCCTCCAGATGCCATCCATGACCCTCTTAACATACTCTAACTGATCGTCATCGTCACCACGACCATGTACTAACCGACAGTTTTCCACTTTATACGGTTTCTGGATCCTGATATGGTTCTCAAAGATGTTGATGTCATCCCCATACCAGCGCACATCCCCCTTTGGTAACAGCTTGTATAAAGATCTAAATATTTCTTGACCTTCTTTCGAAACATGTTGGGCCGGTGCTAACAACCTGGTGAGCTCAAACTCCTGTTGATACAAGCCCTTATTCACAGTTGACAAACCTATGGTAGTGGTATCGATATATGATGGTGTGAATGGTGACTGACCAAATTTAGCCTCAACTGACTGTTTTGAAGTTTCCTTTGTCTGTTGTTTCTTCGATATGACAGTTATATTTTTCACATAGGATGCCCTGATGACCTTGAAGTTTGCATTTGGCTTTCCACTTTTAGCTCCTTCATCTACAGCTGTGAGGGTCAAAATATCATGTTGTGGATTGTATGAGTATATTACACCCGTGAAGACATTGTCAATGGTGGTGGTTATCCTCACCCTAGATATGCGTTAGAATAGTGATAAGTGTAGCACTAACAACTTAACCAGAAGACAAGACCTGATCCAAGCAACTTTTATAATTCCCAGCAGATCAATATCTCACATCCAATTGAGAGTGCACCCAGGGTTCTCCTGGTGATTGGAATCTCGTTTGTCTCTCGTACACTTGCAGTGAAGTTCTCAGCTTCATTCACACTTACCGAAGGCCAACACAAGAATCTAGATCTATCATTCTACAACAAAAACACCACTCCAGTTGTTTATGTATGCAGCCTGACAATACCCCAAATATATGAGATTCACCTGATATATTTGTGCACCTGGCCCACTATTGGCTTATAGGTTTTCCTCCTGGTCTCTCCCCCCCTCTCTCTCTCTCTCTCTCTCTCTCTCTCTCTCTCTCTCTCTCGCTCTCTCTCTCTGTCCATCCATCTCCTCTCTCTGTCTTGGACATTGATCTCATCCTACATCTTTCATGCAGGTCTTTCCTTCACTCTGCACGCTGACAATATGGCCACCGTTCTGAGGATTCCACGCTGAGCATACGACACGACCTCATCGGTGGTCGCTGGTCATCGGCCGAGGGCTCGATGGCTCGATGGCTCGATGGAGCTGGCACGAGCTATGTATCACACGGCGCGCAGCTGATAGACACACATCAGCATGACGCAGGATGAGATTACGTACGTCTAATAATGTTATCGTTCTCGCTTGTATCTGAAGAGCAACAAGTAGACTAGAGATCCAAAGGTTGTGATCAAGAGGTGGACAAGAGGGGATCAAAAGCTAGTGATACAGTTTTATTCAAGATGAAAGAAACAGTGCATATGATCAAGTTTGATACTGAAGGTTGAACCGGTAGATTCATATTAATACTAATTTCTAATTAAAAACATCAAAACAAAGGCATAGCATAAATATTGAGACATCATCTCAGCACATCTCCGCATATTATTGACTCCGATTAGGATTGCAAATGCATGAATTAACAAAAGAAGCGGCTTTATTTGAAAAGGCCAATGTGGAGGATATTGGCATACAGCCAGAATTGTATCGTCATGGGAGTGGCTCGCATCATGGCCATGCCCCTCGAGGCAAGGAATATATGCTGAGACTTGAAATTGAGGATGATGATGAAGCTGTAGAAGGGAGCGCACCACGGGCGTCGTTGAGAGACTCCTTTTCTGGGATGGACCTCAACAGGAGTCCAAATAGGATGGTAGCCGAGGCCTTCCCTGAACCGATCTCGCAAGCTGACAATGATAACGAGGATGAAGATGCGTATGTGGATGAAGTAGATGAGGTGGACGAGAACGGTGAGGTTCAATTGGATAGAGATTTCACTGTCTCCCCCCATCCAAGCGATGATTCAATACATGGTGATGAAATCATCGATGGTATAAACAACAACAACATAGTGCTCGAGTATCCAGAACTGATGTATGAATTTGGGGATGGAGGCTCCCTGCAGGATGAGATCAATGACTGGTTCACTAGCAACGACTTGAAAGGACTGAAGAATATCAAAGCTGTGTATGCAAAATCCGCTTCAGTCGACAACAGCTCATCTTCATTCAACACATCAACTAAGAAAATAAGGCAGGAAGCACTCGATAAGCATCTCAAGGAGATAGGAAAAGAGTTAGAGCGGGAACAGGCCTGCTCAACACTTTCATCTATTTCCCTATTGAGGGAGCTTATCGCTGTTTTATATATATCCATGGGAGCCTTTGGAGAGTCTACTGACTCTGAAAGTCTTTTGGATGGCATAAAGGAAAACAATCGTCTATTTGTCACAAGCACCAATGATAAGATGACTTCTGTTGGTCTTAAGATAATCGCTAATGTTATCAGATCACGAACCACCTTGATCATTGAACAGATCCAGAAAGGCATCGACGATGGTACTTCAAAACGAATCGCTCCTTCATCACTATGGTCTAGTGAATTGTTCTACTCGATGACCATTTTCTATATAAGTCTATGTGTGATCATCAATGATATAGAAGAGAATTATGGCGCAGTCACAGAGAGGCAAAACCAAATCATCAAAGATATCGACGACTCGGATATCCTGATGCATCTATTATTAATGGTTGATAAATGGCGTTGGCTGTGCGCTTCTAATAATGAACAGGGATCACTAGCAGATACCCTCACCAAATATAATTTCAAAGTACGCAATCTTATCACCCTCATATGGAAGTTATGCCTTTTACAATTTGGAGGTCTGAAGAGGCTACTGAGGACTAAAGATTTTTTGAACAAAAAACACAATGATACGAAAGGCGATGCCGAAACTGAACCAGGTGCAGATGGTCTGCCTGGCTCCTTCAAGAAGGAAGGTGCCACGAATATATCACAGCTAGATTACCGTCATTACAGAAATGAATTGATAGCCCGATATCCCTCCTTTTATGCCCCAGAATGTGAGTCAAGTGCACTGGTCGAGATGGGCCTTGAGGGTGGGCAAGAGCAAAATAGATCAGGTATCACAGGCTCGGGTGAGGAAAATGAAAATAAAAGAAACATGGGTAGGTCAGGGAGCACGGGTTCTCTATCCTCTCTTCTGGTTAATCCACCTTTTGAATCAAAGTTCAAGACCCTTCAAAATACCGTACCGCCTCCGGATATTCATATAGCCACACCTGCTCCTTCACCTCACCTTACACCGCAAGTAACTGGCCAATCTTCCAATTTCCAAGGAAGTAATTTTGAAGGATCATTGGTGAACGGAAATGGCAACAAGGCACGCAAAGTGTTTCTGACCAATCCATGTTATCCTAATATCTATCCACTCACTCTTGATAACGAGGTTCCATATAGTATTAAAGAGGCGGGTGAAATCTTCTACAATAATATCAAGCAGGATGTCTCCACGAAGCAGTTTATATCAGTATTTGAAGGGTTTGTCGCACAAGAAAATGGTGTTGGGGTGCCGATCAGTCATGATTTTACGTATGGCGACGCCGACCGGAAGGAGTACCCTAGCTGTGCTTCTGAGATCAATTCCTTGGAGCGCATTGAAAGATTGTACCCTAGAGCTGTTCGCTACCTGGACTCATTGGTAGTTGCCAGTTTTGAAATTTTGGCCTCCAGTGTGACAGGTCTCCCTCCCGCGTTGCAGCGAAATGGTCAGCATCAAGAGCAACAACCCCCATTGCCTCCCCGCAATAAGCGTGAGAGGGATCTGCGAGCAGTAATGACAAGTGAAGCTGAAAGGCAACAACTTGAGATCCAAAGGATTAAGGAGATTTCGCTAAAGAGTTGTGCCTCACTCATTTTCTTGTTGCTTAAATGGTTCAAGCGGTCACATGTGCTCAAGTTTGAATACTTTGCAAGTATTGTGTTCGATAACGACTACTACTCGCTCCTATTTAGATATTTGAACGGAAATTTCCAAAGGACACAGATGAATAATGTTTATGGGTATAACGAAAATTCTCAGTCTTACAATCGTGTGATTAACTGCGAGTATGAACAGTTGGACAAGCTTGAGAGGTATAACTTCTTCAGATGTGCTCTCTCTCTAGCTCCAAACTACACAGCTCCTGAGAGTCCTCTAGATGAGGAAGAGGAATCCAACAATAACAGTGATGATGCGAATCAATTCTACTATAACGGATATTTGCCTCCTTTCAGTAACCAGGGTAGGAGAAAGATATACAGTTTCAACTGGAGGTATTGTTTCATCGTGACCAACCTGCTCAGAGTCCTATCCATGACTTTGAGTGGTAATAAGACACAGAGAATATATCGCCTTTTGGATAAGAGGCCATCAGAGGTATTGCGCTTTTACATCACTTATTATAATGTCAATTTCTACAAGCCCATCATGAAGATCATCAAGCTTATAAGTCCATTCAATGGGAAGAAATGGAAGGCAAATAACATGGACCTCATATCCTATGTATACTTGTTCCACAAGGTGGGACTACGTGATAATTGGCTCACCAATTCAGTTGGATCGATTAATGTCGTCGAAAGGCTCAAAAAGAGTGCTGATCAGGAGTATGCCCTTCGTGCTCTCCTCCAGTTCTATCATAACAGCGTATATGGCCCGGAGCTGCTGCATCAGTCAAGCCTACCAGAGGAGGACTTCTTTGAAGCGGAACTCAAAAAGTTGGTAATGCTTGAGTCGCTGCAAGATGAGAATAGCGACTCGTGAATCGCTTCTCAGAGGATCACAGGATATACACTGGGTGTATCTCAGTATCAACTACATAATAGAATCCCCTCTACAACAAGCGGGCTCCCCTCAAAAAGATATGCCATTATTGGCACTGAGATGCATAGGACCTCCAGCGGGGGACCTCCCAGGGCCGTATGCCCTCTACATCTGTTAATAAATAAGTATTTATCTTCTAGTACAATTATTCTCTTTCCAGTCATATGTGGCCCGGATCAATCATGTACCCAATTAACCACTACTATATATATCGTAAATCCTTAGATTAAAACTGTCCCACCTCACCTACACTAAGCGCTGCATATATTCAAAATGGTAGTGCTGCTAACCACGCTTTATGGGCTTTGTTTACCTTTTCCAGTATATGCGCACACGCGTAAGGCAGGAAATCATCACCACACGCATAACCAGGCAGAAAAATAGATAGCCCAAGAGAAGGAATAGATGGTCAGATCGCTAATTTGTGCCCCACGATATATATTGGTTCATACAGCGACCTTCATCATATTTCAAGGGTCTACCTATAGAGGCTCATAATACTTTAGAAATTCTTTGTGCTCAGTGGAGATACAGGAGGGCATATCTGTGTGCAGTCAGTTGACTTGACCAGCTTGAGATTGATTGGGCTGATCCATTTGGTTGTCATTGTGGAATCACCCTTAAGAGGGCATTGTTCATCTTTCCACATACATGATTATAATACCCTGATACATTTGAGAAATAGGCAAATTGATTTTCAGGTCCACTTGCACACATCTTCACAGTGCCTCTTGGCATATATTTGCTTCCTTTGGGAGTAGTCTGACATTAAATTCATTAAGCATTACAATCACATTAGCACAACACCAATCGAAAAGCCTTACACAGAAAAAGCGATATGTATTCTTCACGAGGTTTCGCGGATATGCGTGGATTCTCCGGCAGCCCGCGAACATCTTCATTTGTGCCCCCTGCGCAAGTGGGGCCCTCCACATCTACAGCTCGCTCTGGTTATCGTGAATATTCTGAGGAATTCCGAAGAGTTGACCACGAGGAGCTTATTCCACTGGCAGATTTGGTAGAACCTTACTATCATCAAGAGAATAACTTGAATCCTGTCCTCCTAACTGAGGCGGAGATGATTAAGTACATTGGATTCACACTATCGGGGTCAACATCATCGATGTTTCCGTTTACAGAGAATGGTATTCAGTTACCGCTAAATATATCACAAGGAATCTCAGGAATTCTGCATGAACTGTTTGAGCCTGCTTTGCTATCCAGAGAGCTTGTCCAACTTGTTGAAGCGTACAAAGGTAACACCCTGTCACAGGTCAAAGCCGCCTTTATCGGGGGGCTCAATGATCGTCTGATGGCATACACACATTTTGTGAATTCCCTTTTCGTGGACACCCGAGGCCTCACTTTGAGGCATCTACATCTCGCTCTATATGACGAAACTTCAAAACTCAGGTTTCTGTATCATATTGCGAGCCAGTTGGCTCTTCCTGCGGACGAATTTATCTCACTCATAGCGTCATACAACCACCTCGGTGATCGCCTACTTGAGGATTTGGCAAAGTCTTTCTTTCAAATATCTGTTGAGCCCTACTTCGACGTGATGTTAGGCTGGTTGTTTAATGGACATATTTCCTACGAGAACAGTTTTCAGGAGGAATTCTTCGTGTCGTATACGCCAAATAACCAGCAAGCAGATTCATTCTCTCTGACCAGTGCAAAGCCGGATGTTGATTTGGCAGATTTCCGTTTCGTGCCAGCAAAAGTCCCTAGCTTTCTCAGAGCCGCTACAGCGGAGAAGATATATCAAATTGGTAAGACCATGGCGTTCCTCAAGGTGCATTGCAAGGATTTGCAGTGGGTGAATGATTCTGTGAATAAATACAGTAAGATTGTAAGCAAAGAGGGTGGCTTGGTGAATATGGCATCCGACAAGGTTGATAATCTTGTAGATCTACAGTATAGCGAGGCTGTGAATAGACTGAATGTGCTAGTGTACAAGAAGTACGGCCTGCAAAAAGAGATCAAATACCTTCACAGCTTTCTCCTAATGGGTAAAGGAGACTTTCTAAATTCAGTCATAGTGAAAGGATTCGATATTCTGAATGCACCTTCTACTTCATTTTCTGCCCATCAGTTGATGCGTATACTGCAGGAGTCTTTATCAACCACCAGTGTCCAGAATTTCCCCCAAGAGTGCCTGGACCGTGTTGATGCCCGGTCACTTGAACTGGGACATGGTAACATTGGTTGGGAGGTTTTCACTCTTGATTTCAGGATACGTTACCCCTTGTCGCTGGTGCTCAACGGTCCCAATAACTGTACCAAGGAATACCTTAGGATGTTTAATTTCCTTCTCAAACTTCGCAGAGCTTCTTATCTGCTGACTCTAGGGTGGGAAGAATCTAATCACGTTAAGCGGAGAGTTCTAAAAGCTGAGTTCAGAAGAGCTAAGGGATTAACGAATTCACACTCATCTCTGCCGGCTCGCCATAAAAAGTCTGTCTGGATATTGTCAAGCACTAAGAAATTGAACATGACTAGAAGTAAGTTTGTCAAGTTCATAAATACTATAACCAACTTCTTTGACTATGAGGTGATTGAGAGAAACTACACAGAACTACAAAAGGCTCTTTCAAAGAAAGGAGAAGAAGTGCTCGGTCTCAAGACAAATGCCAAGGGAGTGAAAGTGTTGGAAGGAGGTATGATGTCATTGCACCAAAAATCACTGGATGGATTGTTCGGTGGACGTTCCATTCCTGCTCAAACATCAGATGGGATGGTACCTGAGTTGGAGGATGTTCCTTATACGGAATACAACATTGACGAGCTAACACAGCTTCACTACGACTTTGTCACATCAATCACTAGAAATCGAATTGTGTTGAACACATCACCCAGTTCAAGGGGTAAAGTTTCCGGTCTCTTTTATATTGAGCAACTTCATCAACTGGTTTCTATCATCAGTAGCTTTCTTATCCTCTCTGAGGAGTTCTATAATGTTATTCTGGAGATGCTATCCATGGATGAGCTGTATGGCGATGAGCAGATGGATGATTATCTTAGTTCCATAGAGGAGGTGCTTCAAAATCTGAGATACAATTTACAGGTGGACATCGTAGACAGGTTTGATGATTGCTTGGCAAAATTTACAACTGATTTAACCAGTGTTGAAGATCAGTCTTTGAGGTATTTGGGATTGATGCTAGGGAGTTGAAGGGCAGCAAGGACATTAATAAACGTGAATGGTTACGTCGTATATAATTAGTATGTCTGAATATCTTTTATTTCCAGGATGCTATACAGCTCTAATAATTTAGATCGGAGCCTTCTGGTAAGCCAAATTTAAAAGTACTTGGCCATAAAGTCCTTAGCCAACTCCACTCCTAAGAAAGTTGCTGCATTAGCAGGGAAACTTCTGGCCAATGCAGGTCCCAAACCTGGGAAGAATCCCTTGATACCACCCTTTGCATATATCTGTCTTGTGACCTCTGCTATAGACACCTTGGTGTGGGAAGACTGTTGCTGAGACTTAATCGTGTCGACGGGGAAAACGACGGTCCACATGGAAACACCTGCAAAACCACCAGCCATGGAAATAGCCACCAGAGACAAGTCTTCGCCGGGAGTTGACCATTTGTTTTTGAGGATCTCGTAGGTCGCAAAGTATAAGGCACTACCTGGACCGTCTCTAGCAAGTGTAGCTGCAGAGCCTTTAAACACAGATTTTATACCACCTTCTTTGTATATTTGGGAAACCATCTGAATTACACCCATCTTATCCTTTCCCTCTCTAATCTGGAGCATAACTTTCACCCTCTCGAATGGCGCAGCAACACCAGTTGTTGGGATGGCACTAAGAAAACCTGCAGCACTAGTCTGTGCGATTGTAAGGGGAGCATCTGGATCCTTTGAGCTATACTTAACAATCTTTTTTCCCACATCATATCCCCAGAAACTCACAGCAAACATTGGTGTCACACCAATGAGAGGTGGAAGCACTCCTCTGTAGAGTCCACGAGGACCATCCTTAGCAAGGGTCTGTTTCAAACAATCGATGGCGGAAGTATACAACCCAGTTTGGAGCCTCACCTTTAAAAGGTCAAAAGGATGGCCCGTGACTACCGCACAAATACCTCCAAAACCCCCGGCTGCAAAGGACTTCACGTTCTCCACGAGTACACTGTCGTTCTGGTCTGCCATCTGTGACTTTGTTACTATAGTAAAAGAGTGCAGGAAAAAAATGCGGGGGTCCCAAATAAGTTACACCAGCTCTATCAATGCAACGAATGGCAGTGGATACAATCGAAAAACACAAAAATTAAACACAGAATTATTCTATAAAACTCAGGTGAAAGCACCACAGAAGATGTGCAAGTACAGGTGAAACTTTTCAGCGGCTACCGTTGTGATTTTATACCCCATCCCTCTGTTGTGTTCCCACTTCCCCGGACCTCGACTCATGCAGCATATCTCGTGCCCCGCCAGACCGAGAGATCACCTAACTCGCGGAGTTGTGCCTTGTGAGGGTGGCATGTGACCACGAAAGCCGAGAGTGATGTGGGTAAGGAGCGATGCCCTCTGCCGGTTAGCATCCAGGAGAGTTGGGCAATAAAAGGACGATAGTGGGAGAACACGAAAAAAAAATACAAAGAAACACAAGATGTTATGAAAACTCTACAAATAATGATATGAATATCAATAAATCCAACTTCAGTCTTTTTTGGTGATAGCAAGAATTTTGTCTACAGCTCTACAGGTAGTAGGCATGTGACGAACGTAGTGCTGGGCGGGGCTACCGCAGATTGAACTGTATCGATAATACTGTGGTTGACTTTCTCTGTGGAGGATTTTCTATTGTACTTTTATGAGCAGCAAGGAGCCGGCATCTTTATACATACGAACCAGCACCTATCTCCATTTTGGAATAAATGTCCACCGTGCTCTGTCAGTGAATCCCTGGTGAGAAATGGCTGGGGTACATATAAGGTCGTGCTAATACAATCTGTGTGTGAAGCGGGTGGAGCGCACCGCAGTCATGTCTGCTGGGATTTGTGCTTGGGGCGACTTTAGAGTCTGTACGGCTGTAGTGTAGTGCCCACTGATTCATATAACCGGAGAGAAACCAACCAAAGTCCAGTAAGCATCAGTGACTACGAATGCCAATTCCAATCTTTCAAGATGTTATGATATTTAAGGATACTGGAATTTCAAGCACACCTTGAAGAAGTTGGGGGAGGATGGCGCTAACTGGAAGACGATTAAAGGATGTGTGTGGTGCTTACCAGCGTCTTGCTGCAAACAGACCCTGTGGCAAAAAAACAGTATGCGCCCAAGTGAGAAGGCGTGTATGCATAGGAGGGAGGAACGGATTTAAGCAAGCAAGCAAGCGGGTTCCAGGGAACAGGGAAGGCTTTCTCTATTCGCTATCGCCATAGACGTCCTGATAACTCTGCTACAGCCTCCTAAAAGGGAGACGAAGAAAAGAAGAACCTTCTTCCAATAATCGACAGGGACCAATTTAATATCCCCTGGAAATAGTCTTATCGCCGGGTTGCTGCAATATCAACCAGGGTATTTAATTCTGGAGAACCCTTAAGGAAGATAGATGATCATCACTCACTTCACGCGCTCCTTGGCACGAGATACGTGCACCAGTCTAGAAAATGCTTCTCCGCTGCGATGACAGGCATGGTCACCGTAATTTTTTCTTAGGTTACAACGACACCGAGACTAGAACCTCGTATAAGCTATCACCATGCATAGTCTTTCGTTAGGATGCATGTCCGCTGCATAATCTCCGGTGTGTGTGTGTGACCCACTCACTCGTTTTGTATTTTGTATGGCGCGGCCTCAAGGAGTTGCACGGTGGGCCAAACCCAAATGGGGGGTCATACATATCGAAGCGAGTTCACGGAGATAAGAAATAAAATCACCCACATGCCCATACATGAAGGTTGGGAGGAGGCTCAGTAAAGCGGCTGTTATATAAACAGACGGGTATTCCCCTGGTAACCTAATAAAGAGTAGTGAGGTGTTCTTTTTACTCCATTGCATATAAACGTGATTTCTTAAAATCATCGAAATATATTCTGAATGTCGGACAAGGAAACGAATGAAATGAGTGAGCCTGAAGAATCACTTAGAAATTCTCCTGTTCCTCTGGAGGAGAAGCGTGATGCTTCCCAAGACCCAGAAGCAAAGGGAGAACTCGCTTTTTCTCCCACAAAGAAAAAATTTATAGAGAGTGACGCTGGTGATGGTACAAAAAGAGAGGATCAATATCTACATGGTGCGAAGCTGATACTATGCATGGTTGCAACTCTCAGCTGTCTTTTCCTCATCGCGTTGGACCAGACCATTGTGGCAACATTGCTCACCATTGTCGGAGATAAATTCGATGCATTTGACAAGATCGGTTGGATTACAGGAGGTTATTTATTGACCATGGCTGTGTTTGTTCAGACCTGGGGTAGAATTTCTATTGCGTTTGGCAGAAAGTATACTATGGCTGCTGCCGTCATCCTGTTTGAAGCTGGATCTTTGATGTGTGGTCTTGCTAACAATATGAACACCCTTATTGGGGGTAGAATCTTGGCTGGTATTGGAGGTGGAGGTGTTCAAGGTCTGGTGTTTGTTATCATTTCAGAGGTTGTCCCTATGAATAAAAGACCGTTAGCTATGGCTACACTGGGAGCCACCTTTGCGTTTGCCTCTGTCGTGGGGCCTCTTGTTGGTGGTGCTTTCACTTCCAATGTCTCATGGAGGTGGTGTTTCTTCATCAATCTCCCTATTGGCGGTGTTGCTCTGGCCTTCATGTGGTACGCATTTAACCCCCCTCTTCCAGAAGGAAAGCTGTGGCCCAAGTTGAAGAAAATTGATTATTTTGGCTCTGCGCTCTTGGTTGCGACAACAGTCCTTTTCTTGCTTGCATTGACATTTGGGGCCTCCGTCTTCCCTTGGAAATCGGCCGCCGTCATCTGCTCTTTTGTTCTGAGTGGTGTTCTCTGTGCAGCATTTTGCGTATGGAATTTCAAGTTCTCGAAGGATCCAATCATCCCATGGAATATTGTCAGCGTTCCTGCCTTGGATGCATCCTGTTTCATGCTGTTTTTCATGTTCGGTTTCTTCATCTCTTCTGTTATGTACGTGATCGTGTATTTCCAGGTCATTCATAATGAAAGTGCATGGAAGTCGGGTATCTCAATCCTTCCATTTATCATTCCAGTTGTGCTTTCATCCATCACTTCTGGGATTCTGGTGAACAGAACAAGATACGTGAAGCCATTCGGTATCATCGGTGCCATGTTGGGACCAATAGGTGTTGGAATGTTGACACTACTTGATGTAGATTCCAGTCAGGCTAGAAAGATCGGTCTGTTGATCCTTGTGGGGGTGGCATGCGGCTTGCAAATGCAGCCTTCTATCATCAGTGCACAAATATCCGCTCCCAAGACCCCAGGTTCTACTATTCTTGCAACCTCTCTGTTGAATTTCTTTAGAGGTATGGGTGGTGCAATTGGATCTCAATTAGCTCAGGTCACTTATACTTCATCCGTGAAGAACAATATCACAGCGATGTTGGCCAGGTCTCCATCACTCGCCGCACAGTTTGAGAAATACAATCTTGAGCAGCTCGTTCAGTCCACCGACCTCATTCAGACTCTTCCACCAGACCTTCAGCTCATGTTAAAGCAGGAGATAATGAAGGCTATCAGGAACGTATACTATATGAGCATTGGGTTCGCCGTTTGTGGCTCTGTTATGAGTTTGTTCATTACTAACAAGAGGCTACCTTCTGCTGAAGAAGTGCGGTCAGGTAGTCAGGTCACTGAGCAGGAGGCAGAAGATCCAGAAAGCGTAGAACAGGCAGAAGGATCACTTCAGCCTAGAATTTCGACCGAGGTTCATGAAGACGGAGAAGAATTACAGGATGTGCTTCAGACTAACAACGACATACCGGAATCTAACATAGAATCATAGTGAAAACAACAATTGATTTTATTTTACGGACATCAATTTACGGACATTAATTTACGGAACTCGCTGTCTCGATATAGCGGCATTATTCCTCTTGAGAAATTATCAACCTGTACATAAATATGGTAGTTTGAAATGTTGGAATTTTGAAGTATACACATATCTTAAAGCATTGTTTAATACATTTACAGCTATTCTAATTTCATTTAGTAGGCAGATAGACTTGTATATTTGCCTTTAATAAAGCAATATGATATAAAAAAGTTTATTTGAGGCATCCATATGGTATTCTCGCAGTCACCTCTGGATCAGTAATACAAATTCTCTCCCTTATATATATATATACCCCATAGGGCCATATTTGAGTGCAACATCACTCGCTGATTTCAATATACACAACAGGCAGGACAGCGAGTTCGCTTTCGCCTCCGACAGAAAAAAGTGATCAGTGCCTAGGCAATCTCTTATTTGTCAAGAAAATTGCACATATAAGAGACAGGAAAGCAAAGCCAATAGACATGTAGAAGACGTTCCTAATTGCAACCATCATCCTTCCAAGAATAGCCTCTCTGAGTTCATCTGGGAAATTCTGCAGAAGCGTGACCGAATTGATGAGTTCATTGAGGTTGTACTCTGACCAGTTCACATATGAATATCTTGGGTCAGCCATAAGTTCACGCATTTGGTTCTTAACAGAAGATGTGTAGACAGCTTGCGAAAGATTGCCTCCCAAAGCACCACCCATCCCTCTGGCAAAATTCACAAATGAAGTTGCAAGAATAAGGGATCCTGGTGTTTTTGGCGCAGCTATCTGTGCTCCAATCAAAGCGGGTTGCATTTGCAGACCACAAGAGAGACCGACAATGATCAGAAGACCAATTCTCTTTGAAGACGAAGCATTGACATCCAACAGAGTCAATAAACCACACCCAATGGGAGCCAGAATACCACCAACAATACCAAATGGCTTCAAATAAGTGGTACGCTGAATGAGAACACCCGAACCAACTGAACCGATAACCACAGGGATAATAAATGGGAGCAGAGCTACACCTGACTTCCAAGCACTGTCACCAATGATAATCTGAAAGTAGATGGCTATGTATGCTATAGTCGACATGAAGTACGCAAACACACAGAACAGCATACCTGCGGCACCATCCACACCAACAGATTGTACGATGTTGAGCGGAATGATTGGATTAGGCGAATACTTAAAGTTCCAGACGCAAAATGCAATCAAAAGCAGTACACCAAGGATGAGGCAGCTGATTACAGCAGCCGAGTCCCATGGAAATTCTGCACCTCCAAAACTGAGAGCCAGAAGGAAAAGAACAGCACCGACAACCAGTACAAAAGTACCAGCGAAATCAATGGTCTTGATCTTGGGCAGCAAGTCACCCTTTGGACGTGGTGGGTTAAAAGCGTATGTAAGGAATGCAACAGCCAGACCACCAATTGGCAAATTGATATAGAAACACCACCTCCATGACACGTTGGAGGTGAAAGCACCACCAACAAGTGGCCCAATGACCGAAGCACATGCAAAAACACAACCAATACCAGCAATGGCCAGTGGACGAATACGAAGGGGGACAACCTCGGAGATGATGACAAAAACCATGGCCTGCACACCACCACCACCGACACCTGCAAGAACTCTTCCTCCGATCAATGTGTTCATGCTGTTAGCAAGAGCACACATTAGAGAGCCGGCCTCAAACAAGAGAACAGCGACATACATGGTATATTTCCTCCCCACGGCAATAGAGATTTTACCCCAGAATTGCACCAAACAACCCATTGCAAGCATGAAGCCAACGTTAAGCCAAAGAATTTTGTCAAACCCATCGAACTTATCTCCGACAGTGGTGAGGATGGTTGCCAAGATAGTCTGGTCGAGTGCCGTAAGGAACATGCACGTGAGCACAGAAACAACACAGATGACCAGTTTGAACCCCGTAAGAAATTGGGCATCCCTTGTAGTTCCGTCTCCAGCATCACTCTCAATGAACTTCTTGTGTCCGGCATTTTCAACTTCATCAGCAACACCTTTTTCCTCATCCTCCTCATCCTCCTCCTCCTCCTCCTCACCCTCATCATCACCACCCTGCTCTCCATCTATAGTTACATGCTTCTCCGTCTGTGGATCTACCTCTGGCACTGATGCCCCAGAGACATAAGGATCTTCTATACCCTCCTTGGAGTAGCTGTCTTCGCGTGATTCGTCAGACATGGTTGGAAAACGAAATGATTCTCCTTATATACTTTGTTCTACTTTCACCACAACTGCAGGAACAGACGAAACAAACGAAACGAAAACCTTGTTGCCATGATTCTCAGTGGGGCATATGCTCATATATTTATATATTTGTATATTTGTATATTTGTATATTTGTATATTTGTATATGCTGCCCTGCCTCTTTGAGGGGCGTCGTCATGCAGGAGGTTAAAAAAAATAGGTGGAGCTTTCGGCCTTAAGACGTCTTCCTCCGTAAACTGTAGCCTTGTACCCTGGAACTGTGGTCTCCCACGTCCTTTTGGCGCTCGTTTTCCTTTGTGTTTCAGCCTTTCTCTGCAGAACCAGCGCCTGCGTCGGAAATAAAAAGCACAGGAAGCGCATTGCCTCACGGTAATAGAACTCCATTGGGAATTCTATATGTAAGCTACAGGAAGACGATGAAGGATCGATATGCAGGTGCCGGCCAGATCACTGTAAGAGGCAATGCTAACTACGATAACTCCGCAAGATTAAAATAACGCATGGTTACGACAGCTCTTTGAGTGCGTATGGGCAGCGTGAACTGAGAGCCAGCAGGTAGTATTAGCAAGCACTGTTTTTGCTCATTCCAGTCAGACGTTAGTGAGCTCGGAGTTAGTGTTCCTGGGGTCGCCTTTGATAGCGCACCTTCTCCTTCTCCTATTTCTAGTTACGTTGTTCCGCGGAGACATTCCTGGATCTGTGTGCTTAATATCGCTATAGTTTATCTGAATTTAACGGCCGAGATTAGTAATTCAGTTCTCGGCGTTTATACAGATTAACACCGAAGACTTTTGGAAGGATAAACTAATTTAAATGATTCACAACGTTGCGTTAGCTTGATAAGGATGCACAGACGATTCTGGTTACTCAGTTGGAAATTGAATCTTGGCAGGATGACATATCATGGCAAACAGGTCATACCTCCAATAGCTATTTAAATCATACGGATGAATAGTTTAATATATCCAGTTATATTCTGTTTTCTATTTGATTAATCAGAATACTTTCAGCCCTTTGATTAATGCCTATCAAGTATTGTATTGGTGGCCGATAGATCCAACCAGGGGAAAAAGATCGTGCATGGGATCGTGCATGGGACAAAGTTGTAGCTTCTTCCCCGTATCTTCCATATTTTTGCGTGTTCTGATCAACCTAGCTCGTCTTGGTAGGGTAACAAAGCAACGGTTCCCCCAAAACTTTGCTGGAAGGACGGTGATGCAATTAGTATCGCGATGACAGTTGATTCCACATTAGGCGTGCCTAGTTTGAAAGATAAAACTGTACACTAAATATTAAGAAAATCTTGTATAGCACAGCGTAAAGAAAACAATATATTGTAAGGCAAAATGGTGAAATTAACACAGATTGATGATGAGACTGCTGAGCAACTGCTGAACAACGAGCCACAGGTGCAAGAAGAGAAGGATGAGGACTATACAGACACCGATGCCTCTGACTCCGAGGACGAGGACGAGTTCAACGAGAACGAGACACTCTACGAGAGAATTGTTGCCTTAAAGGATGTCATCCCACCACAGCAAAGGGCGAACATCTCTGATGTATCCGGCACCATTGTCTCTGGTGCTCAGAACCTTTTGGCAAAGGGAGGTAGCCTTTTGTGGATTTTGACCTCGTCTGCCCTCCTCCTCGGTGTTCCACTCTCCTTGTCCATCCTTTCTGAGCAGCAGCTTATTGAGATGGAGAAAGAGATGACCTTGCAGCAGTCTTCCAATGAGGTGCTTGCTCCAGGTTCTGACTCTGCTTTCCAGAAGCAGTCCCCAGCTGCCGCTTAAAGCAACCACTTACCTATTACTTAATGAAAGAAACTCGGGGAGTATTGTGAACTGAAAGCTACTCTGTGAGAATTGTGTGGGTATGGCCCGCTCCACCGATAGGGTTTTCTGGCTCACAGCTGACAGCTCACAACAACACACTAGGGCTACTGGGTCCCTGCGGCTGTTCGCATGCATGTATATACATTTGACTGAAATATCGAACAAGTTTTCTGTTTTTTTCTAACACGAATAAAAAAATAACTCTATTTTGAACTATTCTATGATGTAACTATTTTACTAGACGTATTTTGTCAATCCAGAGCAGCAACTATTGCTCCAAGATTCTCCAATACCTGCCTAGGCCTTTTTGTGCTTAATCGAGAGTGCATAAATATCCAGGTATGTCGTGAGCTCATACACAATCTCTGTAATGAACATACCGTGGATACCGATAGCAAGGCCGAACCCGCTCCAGACGAGAGGACCAATCACCTCTGACTGGCGGAGCCCGTAAACCTGGGTAAGCACCTCTATGAGCACCACCTCTCCAGCAATTATAAACATGGGAGGCTGGATCATTGGAAACTCTTGTAAAGTAAGGTGTCCAATAATGATACGCCCCACTGTGAATGCGAGGGTGGATCCAACAGTAAGCACGTATGGAAGACAGTACTGTTCGAGGATGACAGGGTACAGAAAAAGAGCTGAGATGACTGTTGAATAATATGCAAAGAAGGGGATCAGTCCACTAAGAGCCTTGCGCTGGTCTACCTTGTTGGGCAAAGCCTTCACCACGTTCTTCCAAGCGGAGTCGATGTTGAAGTAAATGCCAAACCCACCTAGAACGATGAGCAACTTGATCAGAGTAACTTCATATCCCTCTTCAATATCGATAGAAGACAGATCAAGGGTGAAAATCACAGCATGCCAGATCTCTGGGCCCCACAGGGCAGTAGCGAGGTACATACCAACGAGCATGAGAATTCCCTCAACAGGACCACTGCATTCCGACAGATACAGGATATGTGTGTAGTACTCCTCCCAGGTAGAGAGATAGAAGTTACAAAGGGTTGCGAATTGGGATGCGATAAGAATCCACCCATAGCCACACTGAATTGCCGAACCAAATATCAAAACGGAAATCGTTGTGTTACACGCATCAACGCAGTGGTCAAACAGCTCTCCAAGAGGTCCGCTCTGACCTGTTCTGCGAGCATGGATACCATCACATGAGTCAAATGTCTGGTACAGAAACATTGTCAATGCGTAAACAAAGTAACACCACCTTGGGGCATTTTGGCTAAGTGTAGGATCATACAGGTAGACCAACAGCACAGCTCCGATGATGAAGAGGAATCCACACAAGGTCACCATGTTAGGAGCCATCCACATCGGGAAGATTCTCTCAAATCTGATCCAAAACTTCTTCAAGAAGTACTTGGTAAGCACAGATCTGTCATCGCTCTGGTACCTGGCATTAAGTCAAACATGTTAGTAATCAGCTCCAGGAGAGTATGGAGCCTACCGTAGCGTGAAACGACCCAGTTCCAAGTAAACCATCAGCTCAACTCAACCCAACTCAACTCACTTGTACGATTTCAAGTTCGGCAGCGAGGCCGATGGTATGAAATAACCCATATTTGTCCCCTCACTCCAAATTCAGATAATTAACACAATCAACTATGGTCAAGCGCACACTTGGAAAACCGCTCTTACCCCAGAAGCCAAAATATACCCCAACTGCAACTAGCAATGCTTCTCCTACAACACACGCGCGTCCGTTGCTCATCTCACCCAACTGATCCAATAGCACCTGAAAAAGATGAGAGCTCCACGAGCATGTGCACGAGGTGCATGTGTTAAGAGATTGAAGCAGCCTTAGACGTGTAGTAACCGATCGAATACAACGAGGGTTGGAGCCGGTCTATTACGGAACGATGAGGTTGTCATCTGCCCCACAAGATAGACAGCGCGCGCGGCCTTAGTGTTGAGTACTATTATTTATTTTGTGCTATTTGTTCGTTTTGAGCCTTTACAGTTAAATAGACCAATGTTGTAACTTTATTATAATAACCTATTTTTGACCAATAATTATGACGACGATGTCTTTGTATTTTTAAGTCCCTTGTTCATAACATACCCGTGCTACCTTAAGAGAAAGCTGTGACAGAATCACTTAACTGTTTAAACACAAGTACTCAGCATATGACTGATAACTTTGAGCAGCTGCTCGTTTTCACATGCGGCACATACCCTTTCTTTGTCGTTCAGTTGTTTGTTGACCTGATTTTCACTTTGATGGGAACCTTCCTTCACGAGAATCACAATGCGGAAGCGAGAAGGTAGACACCTTTCCAACCTCACTCTAATGCCAAGCCCAATCAGCGTAGCCAGCGAACAATGAGTGATGGTTGGGGTTATCCTTATCACCACCTCTCCTATCTGATTTTTGTCCTTGGGGTCTACGACCTGAATATCATTAAGATTAATAACTGCCAGCTGTCCTAGAGTGAGTGGGTGCTCTGGGTCTGAAATAGTGGCGATCAAATCATATATCTCCTGTGCATCTATTGGGTCTTCTTCCTCTTCATCATCATCATCATCATCATCCTGTGCTGTGTGTTCGACTCCTGGGGATGACACCACATCCATCTCAGACTCCGATGCAGTATCATCATCTGTCAAGGGCGGCAAAGTCACAGGAACTATGCTTGTTAAACTGCTGATATCTTTCTTTGGAAAAAGTGATAGGGAAAGAAGACTATCGAACAGAGCGGAATCTCTGCCTTCTAGTGAGCCCACCTTGTGGTTGAATTGCGACTTGCCTAACCTGGTAGGCAGCTGGCTGACATCCAGCACCGTTGGATTAGCATTTATTGGGTCGGACATTTTTCTGGATGAAACTGCTTATATATACTGTAGGCTGCTGATCCCCCAGTATCGAATATATACTGTTAACACTCTGATCCAACTCCCTCATTGCTTCTGTGCCTCTTATCCTCCATACATATTTCAATCAGCTTTAGTCATCGGACCCTCTGACTCCTCCCATTAGGGTAAAGGTTACCCCCATTTTTTGAACAGGCACACGACATGGGCTTTGGCCTGAGTTAAGTGCGGTGGAGAGAAGAGAGTATGGCAACGAGCAAAGTTAAGATCCAGAATAATCACAATCTTCCTCTTTTCCAGCTGGCTATGCATTGCAACTGACAGAAGTTTAATATTGAAGAGGAAGTGATACTTCGCTGCCATCCGTAATCCCCCTCCCTCCACCTACCACCTCGTCGTGGGGTGTAACTCTTATCTTCTTCCACCTTATCAATTTTCGTGTTCCCACCAGATCACACGCAGCCTGTGAGAGCGAAGGGCCCTCATTTTCCCTTATCTTTCTTTCTTCGCTCTGGTGTTTCTCCGCTAAAAATATGGTTTTTCTTATCTAGAATAGAGCCACTTTTGGAATAGAAACCAAAAATATGACTCAAGATGTTGTAGAAAAAGCACCCTCACCCGTTATGGTGGTGGGCATCAGTGGTGCATCTAGTTCAGGGAAGACGGTAAGTTACTAAGACTGAAAAATGACCAGTCGCTGTGCATTTAGTCCTAACATAACTTGTATAGACTGTTTCAAAGATCCTCAACAGAATTCTTCCAAACTCAGTATTAATCCATGAGGATGATTTCTATTTCCCAGATGATAAGATTCCTTATGACGAGGCCAGAAAGGAGTATAATTGGGATTCGGCTGATGCTGTTGACTTTGATAAGCTTATAGACACTATTCACAAGATTAAGAACGATCCCGACTATGTCTACAGCATCGAGACACTCGAGTTTGATAGTGACACCCCTGCACAACTAACAACCGAACTTCTCGAGAGCATCAAAGCTGAAATAGAGGACCTGCTGAAACAGTCACCAGTGGCTCCCAAGATTGTTCTGCTGGACGGCTTCCTACTGTTTCAGAATGAGGACATTGTAAGGCAGCTGGATGCAAAACTCTTCTACAAAACCACATATCAGATACTCAAAGACAGAAGGGAAAATAGGCGGGGCTATAACACTATAGCTGGATTTTGGGTCGACCCACCAAACTATTTTGAGAACTTTGTGTGGCCAGAATACTATGTGAATCATAGCAAATTGTTTGAAGGAGAGCCAGAAAAACTGGAGCAGACTGTTCGTGAAACTGGTGGAACCCTTAATGAGTATGCCGTTAAGAAATTGGGTATACTTGGGTTCCAGAACGATGACGGTAGTGACTTTGGGGCACTGGTCAGAACCTCCGTGCACGCTATTCTGGATTGTATACGCGGTGCATAGACGGATTCTTTCTATAGAATTAGAATTATATTACTTTCGGTCCTTTAATGTAATGTTGAATATTTCCATCAATTGAGACTGTATATATATATATACTATATGTTATACAGGGTTGC
This sequence comes from Kuraishia hungarica, assembly GCA_030567555.1. Taxonomy (NCBI): domain Eukaryota; kingdom Fungi; phylum Ascomycota; class Pichiomycetes; order Pichiales; family Pichiaceae; genus Kuraishia; species Kuraishia hungarica. Next base: position 668,890 of record JAJLSL010000004.1, read on the forward strand.
TGAAGCCTATTTTTTTGACTTCTTGGTCTTCTTTGTCAGACCCTTCATCTCCTCCTCGTAAATCTCAGTGGCACTCTCTTGCTTTCTCTTACTCTTCTTAGCATCATTCTTCATGCTCACTGTTCCCTTGCTCTTGGCAGCCTTGTCCAAAGATTTCTTGTTAGAATCCCAGTCACCACCATCAATAGCATACTTGTCCAGGTTGAGGGCGTTAATGAGCTCCTTCTGTTTATCCTTGAGTTCTCTAAGAGCCTCATTACCAGCCTCTTCCAGATCATCCTCAAGATCCTGCACAACTGTTTCAGGGTCAACGTACTCCTCCAACTCACCATTCATCTCCTTGACTTCGTCACTCTCTTGAATAGCGGGCATGGTGTCGTCAATAGCCTTAGTCAATACCTCCTTAAAGAAGTTGGACACCTTACGAACAATCTTAGCAAACATAGCCATTGACTGGTTTGATGGGAGATTCAACTCCTTGGAAATTGCATCGATATCCTTGTGCTGGAGACCAATGGCAAGAAGGATTGCGCTCTGGATAGAAGACAGACTCACCTCTCTGCGGATCCTTCCACTGAAGTACAACCTGGCGATCTGTGGCAACATGTCAACAATAACATGATAATCCAACAGGTTGTTGGCGTAAGAGTCAAGTCTCTTGAGGTCAAATGGAGAAAGGCTCTCGTCAAGCTCTGACTTCACAAGAGGTTTCACATCATCGTAATTCAACCTGGTGCTCTCCAGAAGACTGAGAGCTTGAACAGATGTGAACTTGTTGAAGTTATAAGACATAAGCTCGATGAACCGCTTGTGGAAGTCCTTGGCAAACTCTTTAAGCCACTGGTCCTGTCTGTTTTCCAGCACATTGAGCATAACACATGTATGTTCACCAGTGAGATCGTTTGGTGTCTGCCTGAGATAAACTGGAGTGAATCCGGAGTTCTTCCAGAACTTGTGCAGCTGTGGGGTAAGACCATACGAGACACCCAAGTAGTGCAAGAAGTATGGGGGCTTCTCCGAAGGCTTCAGCAGAAGAGGTGGGAGTGACTTTGCATCTCTGAGCTTGATCTCGTCCTTCAAAGAGTGGCTATGTAATTCTTCATCAGTGACACGATTCAAAGAGTACTTGTCATCCTCAAAACTACCACTTTCTGAAATGTCAGTGAATTTACCCTCAAAGTAGTCTTTCAGGAGCTCAATGGCTCTGGATCCATAACCCATGCCAGTGTACTCTGGGTTGGTTGCTATCCTCACAACACGAGCACCACTCAAAGAAGCAAACTCATCATCCTGGAACTGCTGAGATACGAGCCATGGGATCAAATCACCACCTGCTCTCGCACCTCTGCTCAAACTACTCTTGACACTTTCCTTGGAGATCTCGCCCTCGAGGGCAAGCTGAATTACACAGAGCGGGTCTGGGATTCTGTTGTCACCCTCCTCGATAGGTGGAAGCAAAACATAAAGCTGGTGAGCAGGAGCATCAGACATCAACTGGAGATCGTTCGGAGAGTTCTTGTAGTGCGAGGCAACATATAGTGCCATCATCTTCTGTAAGAATGCTTCTGAGACAGGGTGGTAGGAAAAGAGAGTATCTCTGTTGACGTAGAAGAGGTTACATTGGGATGGGTGGGGACATCCTTTGGTTGCAAACTTGGCATTTCTGGAAAGGGAAACATCAAGACAAAGAAGTTTGTTGAGCCATCTCTCAACGGCATCTCCTGGAGCATATCTAATTGGCTCGTCAAGAACCACCTCTCTCAATGTACGACCTCTCACCTGCGGCTCATTGTTGGACTTGTTATCCCTCGAGGTGATGACAGTGTCGCCATTTGCTTCGTTAGAATTGCTCTGCTGTCTAAGCTGTTGAATCAACTTCAAGGACAGAGATCTACCTGTACCTTCATAACCGTTGATAGTTGAGGCCATGAACACGAGATATGGTCCCAGTAACTTCTTGACTACAGGCAGTGGAATTGCAGCGGCTTCATCTATGATCACCAACTCAGCCTGGCCCAACACATGGTGGTCTGTTGGAGATATATACTGGATTGTCTGACGGTGATCCCTCTTGATATCCACTCTGACAATAGCCTTGTTGAAAGAAGGATTGGATGACTGGATGATGTCATAGTCCATGTGCTCGGTGTATCCGATAGCATCAAAACCCTTGAAGATGAACTCAAAAAGGGTTTTAAGATTCTCTGGGGAGGGTGAAGTGACAAAGATATTGGAGTATCCATGTGACACTGCAGCAGCAATAGCAATACCTAGTGCAGCAGATTTACCGCGACCTCTGCCTGCCGTTAAGGTGACGGTACTTCTCAAACTCTTTTCTGAGATGGCGTCTATGAAGGTGAGGATTGCTTGTGCCTGGTTGACTGTTTTGGAAAGAGAGATAAGGGACCCAGCTGGTTGTACTTCTGCGAGACTCTCCTTGAGTTCTAGTAACTCTTGTGCTTTTGGTGTGATTTCATCGTCATCCTTCGGAGGAAGGGCCCTAATGTTCTTACCACCAGAGATAGGAAGAACGTTGAGTTCATCGTCTACAACAAGACAGTTCTCACAAGAACTAAGGGAGAGTAGAAATCTCTCGTTGAATCTTGCCACCACATCGTTGTGTGCCTCTGTTCTGTAACGGGAGTGGATATCCATGGTCATAGTGTAGAGCTGTTTCAAAGAGGACATTGACTTCAGGAGAATCACTACCAGTCCACCACCTTCAACGGTTTCAATGGTTCTAGCTAGCAAGTTGGGTGTGAGAGCCTCAAAATCTTGCAAAATACACATGCCATATGTGTTACCCAAAATCTTTTCCGTCTCCTTGTAGTAGACATATCTAATATGCTGGTTGGAGATGAAAGCCTCGAATGGGTCCTGATCGTTGGCCTCTCTCACTCCACGCTTGACATCTTTCTTGATCTTTGCTTCTCTCTTTTTTCTGTGCGAAGTGAATCCCATAAGCTTCTTTTTGTACGCCCACAGAACAGACTTGTTCATCTTAAGGTCCGCAGACATCATCAGGTAATGCAGGTTAGGCAGCTGGTTCCTAGACTTGTCTCCAACAATGAAGAAAAAACTACGCTGCTTCTCCTGCACACCATTGCGGATGAGCGCTGGAACTCTAGAGTCGACAGCCTTTTTCACCATTTTTATCTTCTCTGATTTTCTTTAAAGAACTATATTCCTGGGTACCTACTATGCTTCTATCAATCCAGTTATACATATATATTTTTCAGCTACACTGCTTAACCTGCATGATTTTATTGAAATTTATTTCTCGTTCGTGCATAAAAGCCGGGTAACTCTCAGATATGGATTTAACTTGACTTGGATATTATAAGTTAAGTAGAGCCTTGATAGTTGGGTAGCAAATAAATCTCATTACTTCATTGATTTCACTTCCGAATCAGGGCCCTTAGAAAATATAATATTATTTAAATGCATATGAATAGTATTTGTTATTCTCCTGTAACTTCGTAGAATATTGCCTTTTATTGTTTTGGCATTACCCCTATTTCTAAACTATTCAGGGGTATAGGATATTGAGATATTGACTCAAGCGGTATTATTCAGAATCTGGCTTAAACAAAAATAAAAATTCATCTCAAGTGAGAGAAACAGAATAATAGAAACTGCGCTTATTTTTTCTGATTACCTGAAGCTCTGTGACTCTCATCGCCAGATCAATCGTCATCTTGAGTTCCTAAGTCAATAGGGCCATTCCTACATCATCACATACAGGGAGGAAGATGAAAAAAGCTGGCGAGAACCTACATGAACAGTTCTCGGCGCTTACCCCGCTTTTTTGTGTCAAGCGCCAACCAAGCGCCCAGTAGAATATCCTCCCTAAACCACAAAACCCAGACCCCGAGGTCATTTATTCTTAACCTTAGTTACACAAAAACCTGGCTTCCATGTCTTCACTGTTAAAAACCAGCTACGCACAAAAAGGTGGAAATATACAACATTTAAGAACATGTATTGTGTAGACTTTCGTTTGTACAACGAGTATTCTAACTATAATTCAAGATCCGTAACCGTCCGGCAATAGTCCTTAACTCCTTGACACAGTTATATCCGAGTACACAAATTCAAAGACTGGAAAAGTACAGGAAAAAGAACTTATGAGTGTGCCCTCGGAGATTCAACTCCCTTCCGAGCGCTCGCAATCTTGGCAAGAGGAGGAGCAAACAGCGTCTGGTTCAAAGTCAGTTCAAGATGATTCAGGCGCTGCAGTTTCTGAGCCTTTATCTACCGACAATCAAGGAGCCGAAGCCAATGGAAAGACCAAGCTTGCTCCAAGATCTAGTCTTCAGTTCAAGATTGGGCCTCAGTTTTCGGAGACTGCCCTTCCTTATCCAATTTTCAGAGCTGATCATTCCAGAGCGGTACCACATATCCTGGCCCGTATAGACCGCGGCTTCGAATTAATCAATAATGAGTGGATTGGTTACAAGAGAAACTACTTTACGCTGGTGACTTGTTTCGATTTCCCAGGCATGTCATTCAACGATTTTACTACAGAGCAGTTCTCAACCATCGACTCAAATGGTGAGCAAATGAGAATTTCATACTTCGCTCTCAGGCTGGGGGCAAAATGTATTGAAGATGGTTCAACTGTGAATCTGGTCCAACATACTGCTAAACGGGATAGGGGGCCACAGTTCTCTCCTCCTGTATACCCGGCTGTCCCTGGGAGCCTGCCAGTACATGACACCATAAAAGAAGCAGCCAATGTAAGAAACGACAAGAAGATCAAGAAGCTTAGAAAAGTGTTTTTTTTCACAAAGTCAGATAATATTCTAGAAGGATACCCTTGTGAAACAATAACCAAGGTGGCTAGATACGAGAGGATCCAGTTTAGTTCCTCCATCAACTATCGTAAACCAGCAACCTACAACAGACACTTTAGGTTATACATTGAGCTAGTGGCATATCTTGCAGATGGAAATGACGTAGGGGTTGCCTTCATTGAGACTCCATCACTTATTGTCAGAGGAAGATCTCCTTCAAACTATCAGCTGTGCCGGGGTAACTCTCAAAAGGTTCATCCAGCATCTTTTATAGATAATACTGATGTAAAAATGACCTTAGCCCGGCAAAACGCAAGAGATAAACCGGGAGCTGTACAAAAGGATCAGAAACTGGAGATAGAAACAGGGAATATTCAAAGCAGATCCACAGTAAAGAACACCAACTCCTCTGCCGAAATGAAAATTCCCGAGAATGAGGCCAGATACTTACAATTTCCTCCAGCGATGATTGCCAGGCATGTCAAACCTCAAGACATCCAGATCATTTCCGTTCCGATGTACTCTACAGGGAATAACTGTCAGTCACAGCCTCAGTTCTTGGGCACCACAGATGGATTTGCCAATCGGATATGCCTGCCTAAGAGCAAACTAGTTATTCCTTCTACCGTCAGTGAGAACGGTTTCAACAGCAATGTGATGTTCACGGCAGGAAATGGAGCTACAGAGAACCACCAGTCCCCTGTCTCGAGGACGGGACCTGCGAAGAAAGTCGAGGCCCCCATGACAGCAAAGAAAAGAAAGCCTAGATCAAAGAAAGGTGACGCTCTTCGGAGTGATACAAAAAACATTGCTTCCCGAGATCCCCTTAATGCTCCTACCCACATCACCATCAGCGGTAAAGAAAACAATGAAGGACCCTACTTGCGGCCAACAATGCTAGGGGGGCATACAGCGAAGTCACAGGTATGGGTCGCAAACGATCTTACTGTGGACCCACAATTTCATCAGAACAGTGAAGCTAACAATCCACATACATTGCCCCCATCCACTCCGTTCAGCCTTGAAATGCTTGACCCAATGCTTGGATGTGCGAGTTTCGCATCGCTATCACCTACAGTGGTGACTACCAGGAAGAGAGCCCACACATTCCACAAAAGTGAAGAGGTTACCAAAAAGTCAGGGAAAAAGAGAACAAGCTATAAGATATATACAGAAGAGACAGAGGAAGACTGTCACAATGACCATGACCTATACGGGTTGAAAAGGCGGCTGTTGGTACTGCAGGAAGAATACCTCGACAGTGAACTTACTCAAACTAAGCCTTCTGTTCTGATAACCCAGCAGAGAGAAGGATACGATCCCAATCTTTCAATGCTGCTGTCTTGAATATGATGCACAAAATTGAGTTGTCGGTTGTAGGAATTCTTCTCAACCCTACCTCTTGCCAGCAACCTCAGCTCTCCCATCTACCATACAGCTATGTCCTGCAGCCATGGCTATGCTAAGCAAGAATCGAGGCCCACCACTATAAATCATGGATTTTCATGGATTCTTTTCCTCTACCACTAGTTATATACAACTCTGTACCAATAAATCAGCCATAGAGTTTCCTTCACAGATTTTGCCCCTTTTCCGAATCAACACTTCCGCGTCCTAAAGAGCTTGCACAGCCCGCGTGCTGAGACCTGCATTTCTCCACATAACGGTCGTGCGCGCATGCGCGAGATGAGCTGCCATAATATTTTTTTGGTAAACACATTGAAACGGAATAGATTTTTCGCTTGGGCAGATGGCCCCAATGGCGCATTTGAGATACCGTACATATAGAGATAGACAGAATTGTGAGGGGGATACTTATCAATAGTTGGTTAGTGGGGACATATGTATGATTATTTTCTTTAATTGATTTCGTCAGGTTTCGTTCAATTTATAGTTATATAGGCAAAGTTGTATACACAGGATGGAGCAGACAGATAACCAGTTGATCCCTCCACTTACAGAGATGCCTTCGCAGCAAGGTTCCACGCCTGAGACCCATCGCAACGAAATAACAGATGGCGAAGTCTCAGAGAAAACAGAAACAATAGATATTCCAGAAGACTCTGCCTCTCATATGGCTGATGTTCAAACTGAGGATATCACATTTCCCCAGGATGCCGTCTCCGTAGAGGAGGATACACAAGAGAAAGAAACAACGCAAGAAGACGAAGAAACCAAGCAGGAAGCAGAGGTAGAGACTGCCGAGGATGTAACTACAACCAGAGTGCAGGAAGAGGTTGAGACAGTACAGGAAGGAAATGTGGAAGAAAGTGTGGAAGAAAGTGTGCAAGTTCCCAGCCTCCCCAGCGAGGACCCTCAAGATGAGATACAAAGTGAAAAATCAGGCTCAAACGGGGACACTGTAGAAGTGTCACCATCGGAACTACCGTTGAAAGAAACGGCACCAGAGGCCAAAACGGTTGAAGAAGCAGTCCCGATAGGAGAAACAGTGCAAGCGGATTCAGCACCCACTGATGCTGTTCTGAAGGCTTTAAACATCCCCGAGGATATGGTATATTCTTCAGACGAATATGACGCTGGGAATTCCAGCGATGATGATGGAAGTTCAGACTCGTCGTCAGATTCAGGTTCAGATTCATCAGATACAGACTCCAATGATGACTCAAGTGGGGAGTCTGAAGAGGAAGAAACTGGACAGATGAAAACAAACGGTATGCTAAGTGATGATGATGAGGACGAAGATGTAGGGGGTCCAATTGTTTCAAAGAATGAGGTTATAAACGAGACGGCATTCACTCTGCCCGAAGGGTTCAATATTGATCATAAAGCCCCTCTCGTCCACATCGGTGAGATAACAGGGCTCGTTGAGAAGAGTGTGATTATCAAAGCTCACATTTCAGGAGAGTTCAGGATTCTAAAGGAGCACTCAGTGCTGTGTTTTGAAGATCGTGAACTTTTGGGCCCATTGTTTGAAGTTTTTGGCAGGCTGCAAGCGCCAATGTACAGAGTGAAGTTCAATAGTGATCAGGAGTTCAAGAAATTCAAAGACAAGAAAGGTGCCAAGGTGTTCTATGTGGTGCCCAGTTCAGACTTCATCTTTACCGAACAGATCAAGTCAATCAAGGGTAGCGATGCCAGTAACTGGAATGATGAGGAAATTGCCGAGGAGGAGCAGGAGTTTTCCGACGATGAGAAAGAGCTGGTTTCAAAACAAGCTAGAAAGAAGAAGCGAAAGGCAAAGGCGAAAAAAGATGTTCCTCTGGATGACATAGATGATGATTTGGATGTCTCTGATGCGAAGAGACACCATGGCTCACCTAAACAGCAGCCATATCCTGCTCCAGCAACTGCTGCCCCGGGAGTATCTGCATCTCCATACAATTCACAGTTCACTTCTCTACCAAGAAATGCTGCTCCTCGTCCTCAGAATCCTCTTCGTAATTACACGGCTGACAGGGTCCCTCCATCCCTGTCGATGCCTTCTACTGTACCTCAGATTCCCGTACAGGGACAACAAGGTACCCCACAGTCTAATTTAGTACATCAGCAGATGTTGCAATTCCAAAATAGATTTCAGAATGAAAATCCACAGAGACAGCAACAACCTGCACAGCAGTACAACCCTGTGCAAATGCAGTCCAATTTGCCTGCTGCACCTGCACCTGGGTTGCCATTCAACTTGCAAAATGCTTTTCAAGGCAATCAGCAACCCTCTGTTGACCAGCTTATGCTTTTCCAACAATTCTTGACACAGTTTGGAGCTTTCCAAAATGGTCCACAAGGGAATTTGGGAAATCAGGGTTACCAAGGAAACCAAGGAACACAGGGAGAGCCAAACCAGTTCAATAATCAGCAGGGTAGCCAGAATGGAAACGGATATGCCAATAATTCCAACAACTACCAATCCAATTATGGAAACAATGGAAGGTATGATTCTAATAACAGTAACAACAACAACTACAGCAATAATGGTTATAACGGTAATTCATATAATAACAATAATAATAATAACCAAGGTGGATGGAATAATTGGAATGGACAGAACAACCGTTAAGTACGCAGCATAATTTGTTATTTCTCTTGTTGAAGAGAATGACAAATCAATAAAAATGTATGTACATGATTATAATTGTTTGTCAATAGTTGTATCGTAGAGAATAGCGTAAATTATCGGCAACGTTTCAGAGGAAGGTCAGTAATGCCCTTACTTAACACCGTTGCCTGTTAAAAAATCGAGTGTTGATGAAGCCACAGTAAGAGCATTCTGTGGAAACCCAGCCAGCTCAGCTATGTCGATAGCATGGGAGTGATCACTCACTCCTTCAGCTAAACGATGATTAAAAATCATTCTCTCATCTATGGGAAGCGATCCATTCTTAGAATTGGCTTTGTGGACACTCGTCAGGAAAAACTTCACCTTATCGCGTAGAAAGAGATCCTGCTGTATTAGCGAATGGAGCTCCGGACCATAATGGGTAGCAAAGAGAACTTTGCATTTGTTCTCTTTCACCAGTTGAGAGAGACTAGCAAACGCAACAGCCACACCCTCCTTCGTTGAAGTCCCCCTGCCCAACTCATCAACTACAGCCAGCGTTCTTGGTGTTGCATTTCTGAGAATTACAGCCGTCTCATTCATTTCCACCATGAATGTGCTCTGATGACGATATATATTATCCGATGAGCCTACCCTTGTGAATATTTTGTCAATCACACCGATTTCCGCTGCCCTAGCAGGAACGTACGATCCCATTTGTGCCATGATGGCAATAATGGCATTTTGTCTTAAAAAAGTACTCTTACCACCCATGTTGGGACCCGTTATTACCCAAGCCATTGTCGAATCATCTTTAAATTCACAATTGTTGGAAATGAAATTCTCCAACGAGTAGGTACTAGCTTTCAATCCTTCCTCGACAACGGGATGCCTGCCGTCGACAATTTCAAGATTTGTGCCCTCAGTGACTGTAGGGCATACCAGGTTTTTCTCTAGTGCTGTGGCAGCAAATGAGATAGTCACATCTAGATATGAGATGATCGGAGTCAACATACGCATGGATCTGGTTTTAGCAATAACCTCTTGCCTCAGACTATCCAAAACATTAGCCTCTTCAGCCAACATCAGCTGCTCCATTGCCAGAAAACGGTTACCCAGCGAAGTCCATTTATCATAGGACAATTTCATGTTAGATCTATTCTTTTCTTTGAGTTGTAATCCTAAAATTTTCACCACCTCAGTAGCATCTTTAGAGGGTGAACGCAGCTCAACTACAAACTCCCCGGTCCGGGAATCACGAACCAGCGACAATGACTTGCAGGTATTTTTGTATACCAGTTCAGCTTCAAGTGCAGTTAAGAGAACATTTTGTTCATCAACTAACTCGCCATAGGACTCATGGAGCATTCTCAGACGAGGCGATGAGTCTTCCTTCAGGTTCCAATTACTCTTGACGATGTTGGTATCGATTCTATAGTCAGGTCTTTGAGGTGGTGCATAATCATTGACTGTTGCTGCTATGGAGGCAGCCAGCTCGGTCATACCTTTGTCCTTGCCGAATTCAGAAAATAACGGCAAAATAGTTTTTTTGATTTCTCGGGGTGCTTTCTTTATGCGGGAAAGAATATCTTCCAGTCCGAAAACCGTGTTTGAGATGTCTAGAAACTCAACGGTTTCTGCCCTTCCATTTGCTATCCGCCTGAGCGTCTTGTTAACATCTCCTGTTGTCTTGAGGACTTGCGAGACATCGTGGGCGATCAGTCCATGTTTTATAAACATGGTTACAAATTGCGAACGTGTGGAAATTTCATCTACGGAGGTAGATGGTGCCAGCAACCATGCCGTCAGAGTCCTCGATCCTGGGGGTGTGACGGTTCTATCCAAGACAGCAGCCAACGCGCCAGTACGATAGCCTCCTCGTATGGTTTCTGTGAGTTCCAAATCTAAAGCAGCCCTTGGATCAATATGCATGAGGCTATTAGACAATGATCTTTGAGGCAGGCTGAAATTTGTTTTATAAGTAGGAAGACAATCATCCAGATAGTGTAATAGCATCGTAGAGGCTGATTTCTCCTTAGGGTTCAATTCGCTCAGAGAGGACTGAACGAGCCTCCAGTTATCTGAGAAGCGTTCAATGAAATCCATGAGCTTCTTTCTGTTATTTGGGAGTTTCTGGTGTGTCGTGTAGTATTTCTTCAGCTCTCCTAACTCAGGATACCATTTCCCTGAAACAAGCTTGGATATATCTATGGAGTCATGCAGAAGGATCTCAGTAGGGTTGATGCGTGTTACATTGCTCATCAAATCGTTGAGATCTGTTTCTAATACGAAAAATGTCCCTACTCCAATATCAACCCAACATAATCCAATCTTCATCTCTTGCAACTCTTTGAAAGGATCTTCTGGGAAAGATATAGCCAAGAGATAGTTATTACGATGATAATCTCTCAGACCCTCATCAACGATGGTTCCCGGTGTAACTAACCTGTTCACCGGTCTCTCTATTCTATCGGAATGGACTTCTGTGACCTGGTCACAAATGACTGCTCTTAACCCATGGTTGAATATTATTGAGAGGTACTTATCGAGCCTGTAGTCTGGGAACCCGGCGAATGGGACATCTTGGTGCTTTAGCCTTTTCTTTGTCAGAGTTATGTTTAACAATGGGGCATACCGTGTAGCATGGTCAAAGTATAGTTCATAGAATGAACCAACCTGCACTAGCACAACATGTGGGTCATGCTTGGAATCGTATAGTTCAATTGTGCTTTTGATATCCTGGTAGAAAGGAGAAAGACTGTTGCTATCATTCTTAACTCCTCTATCCTCTAATTCCACAATGTTTGCATCCAGACCATCAAATACAACAGAATCCACTTCCAATAGTGACTCTTTTTTCCTAGACTTACGCCTCTTAGACGTTATATCAGTCTTCTTGGGGTCAGTCTGAAGCAACTCTTCCGATGATCTGATGATTGGGAGATCATTGACTGTGATCGATTCTCTGTGTTGTGGTTCCAGTTTCAAGTTGTATGTCACTGTACATGAAGCAAAACTCCTGCGATTTTGACACTTCAACAAATCAAGCTCAATTTTGGGTTGAACAAAAGAGTTTTGACACCGCCTACTGATTCCTTGCACCGCAGTCCTCCATGCTTTTGGTGATTGCCGCAGACAAGTCATGAGAAATCAGATCGCGGTGCTAGATGCCAATCTCTTGCTCCGAGAAATGACAACTAAATGAGAAGAGAAACCCGATAACATATATATAATGCCGACAAAAGTGGCTCCAATTGGGGTCTTTTTCTACAATTGTCCACGATATTCACGGAGTGTGACCTGTCAGAAACCTGCTAGCACGCCAAATACTATGGGACGCGTGCATGTCTCGACATGCATAATCGTATGCACATCGGCCATTGGAAGGTCCGGGATGGATATAGACAATTGGTTTGGAAGGTAGACGGACTCTCATGAGTGATATTGTGAGTTCAGACACTGGCTCAGAATGTAGTGTATAGATATTCGCAAAATTCCATTATTAATATACAATTATACATGTTAGGTGACAGAGGATAGAGAAGAGTCCGACAACTTGACTAGTTGAGGAAACCCTTACATCCGGGAGCACCACAGAGACAGGGGATTCTCTCGTCGTTGTTTGTTTCACGTTCAAACTTGTAGTCATAAGTTAGTTCCTCATTTGCAGCAATGTCCCTGAGTGCATAGATAACGATTCGTTTCTTGCCCTCCACCTTGATGATCTTTGCGGTGCAACTTGGCACACAACAATGGTTGATGAAACGGGCGATACCTCCCTTTTTCGTGGCATCGACAACTGTGTTCTCGTCGATACGGAATAAGTAACTGGAACCGATACCAGACTTGAGATACGATTTCTCACGCACCTCCGCAACTTGCTGCCGTAGACTTTCGCCCACGTACTCGATAATCATCTCCTTGGCGGCAATTGGCTCCAGAGCATACAGACCCCAGTCGTGAATAGCTGATCTGGCAAAGGAGACCGGCTTCTTACGCTTGGTCAGATGATTAAGATCAAGTATATCAGTCTCGCTTCCAAGCATCTGTTTCTGGGCAGTGATATCAGCAGCAAATCTTCTGTTATTGGCACGGTTGACACGGGAGCTCTGAACGTTATTGGAGTTGGAGTTACCATCCTCTTCTTCTGTCTGAATGGTGCTGAGAGGCGCATGAACCTTTCTACGGTGAGGGAGATATTCTGCTTTATCTGCATCAGGAATTTTCTTGTATCCTTCACTTCTTGCTGACCCAGTGGCATTATAGAAACGGGTATCTAACGATTGCTCTTCTGTCGTGCGCTCTGCAGTCAAGTCAAGAGTGGAGCGTTTGATGTCAGCCCGTCTCCAAGCCCAATAATCAACATTTTTAATGGAGGGCGTGGTAGGAACTTCAGAGAATGCTGTCTTTGCAAACTGCAAGTCTTCATCGTCCTTAAGAAGGTTCTGCAGGTCGTCCAATGCCATTTTATATGGAATAAATGCGTCCACGTATACAGGAGCTGGGACTCCAGAAACTGGACGGTAGTGAGGATCCACAAGGGTATAATCTTCTTTCACCTGTTCTTCTTCTTCTTCCTCTTCTTCAGACTTCTCCAAGTCTACCTTCACTTGTTCTTCTGGCTTGACTGATTCAACATGCTTCAGCTTAGACTTGGACTTAACCTCAAATACAGCTGCATCATTCTCTGCTTCTCTCTTGACAACAACAGGCTCATCACCTTGAAGCTTCAAGTCTTCTTCAGGAGAAGTTGGCTGTGATGCAGATTCCATCTTGGCATCTTCCTTAGATCCAGTGGATTCCTCTTCATCAGAAGACCAAGCATCATATGCCCTACTGGACTTCACAGATGTCTTTGGCTTCTTAAGACTGCGATCATGACTATCACTCTTTTCTAATGTGGAGTCAAAATCTCGTTTCACACCGCCAACCGCCATCAGTTGCTTTTCCTCTTCTTCCTCTTCTTCCTCTTCTTCCTCCTCGTCCTCCTCGTCCTCATCTTCCTCTGAATCAGAGGACTCAAAGTTAAGGGTATGTGTCATAGGCAGGATATCAAGCTTCTTGCGCCTAGCAAGAGACCTTCCAACCTTTTGTGAAGCAGACGACGTAGTCCTCTTGAAGGCGGGAAGATTTGGAAGAGTCGGTGCTTCCTTCTTGACTATCGAGAAAATATCAGTTTCTGAATTAGAAGTAAGTGTAACGGTAGGTGTATGAGAATCTGCCTTGAGCTTCTCACGAAGGGAAGCAAACTCATCGGAAGCCAACATCTCCAACACCACAGGGCCAATCATCTTCTCACGAATATCCTTGGACAAATAACCTTCTAATTCTTTGGCAATCTGTCTAGTAGCCTGGCCAACAACTCCCTTATTACGGCTAAATTTCACATCCTCTACATTGGTGTGAGGAACCATGAGGTCCATGTACATCTTGTACTTGTAGAACTTGCGGCCATCCTCACCATCAAAGCACTTCTCTGCGTCTGCGAGGCTGTTGAAAACAACGTAAAAACCTGTAGGATCTGTCAGCACTCTTGTCCATGCGTACTTTTCGAGAGCACTCTTTATGTCTGATGAGGATACCTCTCTTGTAGGGAGATACTTATCCCTGATCAAAATATATGGCCTACCTCTAATATGAGCATCAAACCCATGAGGAAGAGCTAACGCGCTACTATCCATGATGTGCCTTTCGTGGCTAGAGAGCCCCGATGCAGGAGGCTCTTGGGGTACTTTTGGTGCCGGAGGAGAAGCCGTATTACCAGCCAGTATATCACCCAAAGTGGATATCTCCGAATCCTGTGGACTGAGGAAAGCCGGTTTGGGTGGTGGGGGTCTGCGAGTCTCAGCTGGGGGAGGCTTAGGAGCCGCTAGAGGAGGCTTCACTCTGGGGCCCTTTGGCGCCTCAGGCGGAGGTTTAAACTTCTCCTTTTCTTTCTGCAATTGCTGCCTTGCTCTCTCTTTCCTACGCAACTCACTATTGCGTTCTATGGCTTTGTCTCTAATCTCAGTCAACATCTCTTGATTCACATTCAGCCCAACTCTCACAGTTGAACCTGGAATGAGCTGGGAGTTGTTTACTCTTTTGACTGCTTCCTTTGCGGACCTATGAGCCTGCTCGGGAGTTCCACCAAATGACACGGTACAAATGTTCAACGGCACAGCAGTCACAGGGTCATGGAGCATCTTCAAATCCAGAATGGTGCCAAATGTAGATAGATTGTTCTTCAAGACATATGACGTAGTAGCAACATTGAAACCCCAAACAACCACCTCACTGGTAGGCTTAGGTCCAATAGAGTTTTCGTCATATTGGAATTTGGGAGGAATAAGTGATCTGAATAACCTCTTATTGGACTTCCGCGAATGTTTTTGGTATTGGGGGTAACCGACAACTTCTTTGCGAGGATCTTTCACAGGATGCTTGAGACCCTCACCAGCAACTCTGTACTCTGCTTGCTTACCTTTCGATGGGTCTTTTGAGATCTCTGGGTCATAGAGCACCTTGTAGCTCTTCTTGACAACCTTTTGGGAGGGGTCGATGTTTGTGGTTAGGTCAGCTCTGTGATTCTGTTCATCGAAACCTTCATCATTGTATTCTTTTGTTTGTATAGCTGTGTTGTTCAAACCTGATGCTGACCTAGCGTTGTTCTTGCTGTTTGCATCGTTGACTTTATCGCTTCCATCGTGACGTGGAGTGGTGCCTTTAGAACTAGAGACAGGTGTTCCCATAGCGCTGGAACGCTTGGACATCAAGGCAGAACCTCCTCTTTCTGACCCTAACCTGTCAGGTCGCCTGTCAATTGTGAGATCCCTGTACTTTTCGGAGCCTCGATCTTCCGGGTTCAATTTATCAGTCGTATCTCTGCGGTGAGAGGGCTCCGATCTTCTAAAACTTCCATCTGCTTGTATGGGCCTTGAAGAACCATTCCTTCTAGGATCATTACGGAAAGCAAGAGGAGGCTCTGAATCTCTATGATGATGAGCTTGAGAGCCATGCACTCGCTCTCTAGAGGGGGCACGATCTTCTCTGGATGGAGGGAAACGATCTTGGGGGCCATAAGATTCTCTTGAACGAGGACCATCACGTTCAGAGGAACGATGGTGCCTCGCATCATCTCTGTAATCGTCTCTGTAGTCATCTCTGTAGCTGGCCCTATAATCATCTCTGTAGCCGTCCCTATGATTATCTCTGTAGTCGTTGCTGTAATCATCCCGATAATCATCTCTGTAACTGTCCTGATAATCATCACCATTGCCATAATCATCTTTGTAGTCGTCTCTGTAGTTAGCCGGGGATTTCTCCTCATAAGCTCCATCATTTACTCCCCCCCCATATGTTTCACTTCTGGAAGAATGGGGTGGAGGAGGACCGCCCCGTTTCTGTGACCCACGCAAAAAATCAGGGGGCGGTGGTCTTGACGGAGGATGATGTCGGGCGTCATGCCTAGGAGGTTTGTAAGACATCACAGATAAATGAAAAGGAGCAAGCTCCACAAAACCTTGATATTTTGATCCAGCTCCTCAGCTGAGTAGCTAGCTAGATAGATAGATAGATAGACACTCAGACACTTCTGCCGAAAGACCGCTGTGAACTCACTCTTCTAACGCAGGGCTGAGAAATAGAGAGTTTTGGAATACAAGATAATGTTGACAAATATGCAAAAATGGTGAAACAAAAAACTAGTTCAGTGCGTGATATGAGACACTCACCAAACAGAAACTAATATACAATCAACCAGTCTTGAGACCGATGATAATCCTCAGTGAAGGAGAAGGGACTAGAAGCAGAATAGTGTACAAAAAACACAACCAACAACCTAGTGACCAGTGCTACTTCCACACCTTTCAAAACTGAGTGCTATGAGATAAAGTCCACAGGTATGAATGAAGTACTCTTTGATGACCCTCCTCCGTAACGAGTACACCAGTTCTTCTAATCAGACCCAATCGCTTGCACTTGCAAACAGTGACAAACCCACAGATTCATCGCCATGCGCGTCTCTGGGGCTAACTAACTATGGCACTTCCACCATGCGTGCGTGTGTGCAAGCGCGCTAAGCTATACTTTTTTAATGCTCTGCACAGGCAAGCGAAGAGTGGGGACGGGGGGGGGGGGGGGGGGGGGTGGGG